>CM076574.1:824113173-824722067 GCA_034641835.2 Pinus albicaulis | reverse complement strand
ATTGGTCCATGGACCCATGTTGCCCTCCGTTTTCCCAAAAAACGTCGTTTAGGGCCTCAAAACGGCTCCGGAAGTTTAGGACCCGAAAAACTGCTAAAAATAGTAAACCGTGCCGAAACTGAAAAACTGAAATAGACAATGGTGGAGCCCCAAGTGGAATAGGCGGGTGACCACCAATATCCACCGATGTTGGCATGTGGATCCAGCCAAGATCCAATTCATTCGGGATTGGCCAGCCCCGACTACTATAACAGAGCTTCGCAGCTTTCTGGGTCTTGCTAATTTCTACCGTAGATTCGTGCTGGGATTCTCTCATATCACTTGGCCCTTGAGTCAAGTCACCAAAGGAGGAGCGAGAGCAAAATTCTTTTGGTCGGAACCTCAAAAGAAGGCGTTCAAAGAATTGAAAAATCGCCTCTGTTCTGCCCCAGTGCTCACCTTACCAGACTTGCAGCAGCCATTTGAGATCGAGACAGATGCCTCTGACTATGCTATTGGGGCAGTTCTTACTCAACAGGGACATCCAGTGGCATATCACAGTGAGACATTGTCCGAGACAGTTCGCAAGTATCCCACCTATGACAAAGAAATGTATTCCATTGTGCAAGCCTGTCGATAATGGAAGCATTACATTTTTGGGAAGGAAACAATCATCCACACAGACCACCGGCCCCTGCAGTTCATACAGACACAAGGGAAGTTGCAGAATGATCGCCATCAGAAGTGGTCCACATATCTGCAACAGTTTCATTTGAACATCAAGTACAAGAAAGGTAGCACCAATAATGTTGCAGACTGCCTCAGCCGACCACCGATCGTGGCGCTCACCACCGTGCTCAACTCTTGTGGGCACGAGACTTCTGATTGGCCGCTTCTCTATGAGAGTGACCCAGAATTCGGCCACACTTACAAGGCACTCTTGGGGGGCACACAAGTTCCAAATTTTCACCTCCAAGATGAACTTTTATGTCACCTGGGACACCTTTGTGTTCCTTCAAGCGAGCGTGCCAAGATGATATGGGAAGCACACTACAGTCGAGTCGCTGGGCATTTCGGGGTCGAGAAAATAGTAGCAATACTACAGAAGTATTTCTATTAGCCGATCCTTCGAAAGGATGTCGAGAAGCACATCAGATCCTGCACTGCTTGTGCCATTGCCAAACCGACCATCAAGAAGCAAGGCCTATATACTCCACTACCTACCCCTAGTCGACCATGGGAATCCATCTCCATGGATTACATGTCGGGCCTGCCCTCTACTAAGTATGACAATGACTGTGTTTTCGTGGTCGTTGACAGATTCTCGAAGATGGCCATTATGGCGGCCTGTAAGAAGAATATCACAGTAGAAGCTACTGCTAAACTCTTCTTTGAACGGGTATGGGTGCACTTTGGGATCCCACAGTCTATCATATCAGATCGAGATAGCAGGTTCCTCAACACATTTTGGTCCAGCCTCTAGTCAATGATGGACACAAAGCTCACCAAGTCCACAGCTTTCCATCCCCAAACAGATGGCCAGACAGAGGTCGTCAACAGAATGATTGTACACATTCTGCGCATGTACAATTCAAAGCATCCACGCACATGGGATGAGAGCCTCCCTTATGTACAGCATAGTTATAACCGGGCTCTCCACAGTTGAATTGGCCATAGCCCCTTTCAGGTGGGCTTGGGATTCTAGCCACTATGTCCCATTGACGTAGCCATGCCATTTGCAGCTGCTCAGGCCGATTCAGCGCACGTCCAGTCTGAAGTTGACAAAGCAAGTAGCTTCATCGAGCGCATTCAACACATCCGCCAACAGGTTCATGATATATTGGACAGAGCCAATGTGAAGTACAAGCAACGCCATGATCAACACCGGGTGCCACACAACTTCCAGGTGGGTGACAAAGTATGGCTACATTTGCAGAAGGAGCGCCTCACTGGACCCCACCGCAAGCTTTGCCCGCTCCGATACGGGCCGTACACCATCACCAAGGCTGTAGGGAACAATGCATTCGAGCTCAGTATTCCACCATTCCTTGGTCTGCACCCAGTCTTCAATGTGGATCGCCTTCGTCCTTACTTCCCACCGCTACTGGACACCTCGGACATTGCAGAACAACTCACACCAACTGAGTTAAATCCAGACTGCATGGAACAGGCCACCACAGATTGCATCATGGACATGCAAATCAAGAACACTCGCCAGCAGAAGATCCAACTATATCGGGTTGTCAAAGCCGGCCAACTCCTGCACCAAGGAAAGTGGTTCACCAGGGACCAAGTTCAGCAGAAATTTCCTCATCTCATGGAGGAACTTAACGCAATGGGGACCATTGCTTCCTAAGGGGGAGGAATGATCCAAGTGGATATCGGTGGCCACCCACCTATTCCACTTGGCCCCCCACCATTGTCTCTTTCAGTTTTTCAGTTTCGGCATAACTTACTATTTTTAGCAGTTTTTCGGGTCCTGAACTTCCGGAGCCATTTTGAGGCCCTAAACCCTTTAAATCCAGTCGGAGCCACCATCCCAAACGGAAAAGGAGCTGTCTTAAGGTCCCGACCGGGTGGTTTTCCCCAATGTTTGAAGCAAAGATTTTCTAGGCTTCAACATTTTTGGCGCTAGAAGGAGGGCCAACTATGAATGGCGAGTAAATCAAAACCTACAGACCATTCTCAGAGTAAATCACCCTCCACCTCACCTCAGACCTCCCGTTTGCATTCTGAATTACCAGTGTCCAAACGAGAAGAAGAGGGATCAATTATCACTGCTCAATCACACCATACTTCAGAACATTTAAGTCCGGAGTCCCCTGAAGTTCAGTCTATCATCCAGAAACTTCAAGGCTTCTCCATATCACCTCAGAGATCTGAAGTATCTCAAGGCAGTCAGACTTCGCAATCCCACCTACCTCATCATCTCACCAGACTTCAAAGCGAAAAACTTGGCATTGAACCAGCTGAGTTACCTTTACCTCGAAGGAAAAGGGAAAAAAAGAACACTGAAGGTTCTGATAGTGAGACCTTTTCTCCATCATATTCCATCTCATCATCTCCAGTGCGAAGTCAAACACCCACTTCCCCATTACATATTACTGTTCCTCAGGGGTCATCACCTTCAACATCACAACCTCTTCAGTCTTTATTACTACCTCATCCCCAATCACCTCAAACATCATCTATTCCAACAACTTCTATTCAAACACCGCCAGTTACTACTCCTCCAATAGTCGTTCCGATAATGGCTAGACCATGGGCTACTCCAGGAGCAGTCAACATGGCTGCACCTTTACATGATTTACCGGACAATCCTGGAAAATGGCTTCCGAAATTTAGTCCAGATCTTAACATCCAAGCTGAAGAACATATTAATAACTTTATGTTGGCTGTTAATTTAAATGGAGTCACACATGAAGATGTTGTAGTCAGACTGTTTCCTTACACTCTTCAAGGAGCGGCAGGATCATGGTACTTCTCATTACCTTCGGGATCCATAACAAGTTGGGAAATTTTTGCAGATCATTTCTTAACCAAATTTGGAGATGATCGATCAGTAGCTACTTTACTCAATGACCTCTCAAATTTGAAAATAGAGCCCAGAGAACCCATTAAAGATTTCAATGCTAGATTCAACAAACTCTTGAACAAAATTCACACAGATTCACGGCCCAGTGAACAGGTCAGAATAGAACGGTACATAACTTCCTTACCCTCAAACATAGCTATTTTCGTAGACAGAGCTGCAAAGCCTACATTAGCTGAAAGTATGAAAGAAGCTATTGCAGTGGAAAAACGAATTACTTCTCTGGAAAAGAAAAACGCTCTTGAGGAAAGAAAATCGAAAAAAGTCAGCTTCAAAGATGATTCAAAGAAAAAGGCCAAAGATCCATATGACATGGAAGGTTTACAAAAAGTTCTCAAAACCATGTCAAATGAAATGGTTGAAATTAAAAAACAAGTAGCTGAAACTTCTACTAAAAAACCATTCCGAAATTTTAGAAGAAACCAAGTTGAATCTAAACCTCCCAATGCAATCTCTAATGCAGAATCAGAAGAAGAAGATGAAGAAGAAGACACATCTTTAATATCAGATGAGGAAGATGAGAATGAAGAAATCGCTGAATTACATGGAATGTGGGATTTTATTCTCCCTAATTCTGAAGGTGAAGTAGAGCAAGAAGCTATGCCTGTAAGTACTAGGAGTAAATCTACAACAGAGCCTATACAAACAGCTCCAAAAAAGAAAAACACAACTCCAAGTATCAAAGACAAATCTCCTACAAAGAAAACTTCTCCATTACCTACTCAGAATCAACCATCTTCTTTTAATCCTCCCACATCAACAACAAAGACTTTAGTAGTGTCAGATCCTATGGAATACAACATTGTTGAGGACATGAAAAAGATCAAAGCCAACATTTCCTTACATGAACTCAGCAAATTGAAACACCAGCAGAAGTTGTTATTGAAAGAATTAAATGCTACACCACTTGCTCCTTTACCAAGCGGTGTAGTTGCAAAAGCAGCAAGAGGAACTGGTAAGTCACCAGATAAGGTAGATGCTACTGATACTGTACTCATTGGAGAAAAGTCAAATTCTCAAACTCCTCCTTTTCTTTTGACTTATGAGATGTACAATAAAAATCTGCACAATTGTTTGATTGATTCTGGAGCTTCTTCCAATATAATGCCTACTTCTATGTGTGCCAAATTGAATATCGAACCACAGAAATCGGCAGTACATATTGTTCAATTAGATCGATCCAAAGTTCAAGTTGTAGGAGAGATCAATTCAGTAACTATCAGATTAGCTTCCGATCCTAGAATTGTCCAAAGAATTGATATTTTGATTGCTGATATTCCTGAATTCTATGGATTAGTTTTAAGTAGGGACTGGTCTGCGAAACTCAATGGTTATATTTCGACTGATTATTCTCATATGTGGCTGCCCTACAAAGGGAAACCAAATCAAATTAAAATTGAACGAGAAAAACATATGAGACATACTGTTACTGAGTTTGAACAACCTAATGAACCTGTGGCATTCAACAACAATATTCTTGGAGGTTATTCTGCTGAATCATTTCTTGGAAACTTCAAAGCACCCCGATCACCGTTTTCTATTAATACTTTTGTTTCTCAAGTAGAAAATTTTTCACAATCTGATTCTTCCAGAATTGTAAATACTTCTGATGTAATTGTAGATAAGTCAATAGATAAATCTTTGTTTTGGTCATTATATTTTGATGGATCAAAGTCTAGTGATGGAGCTGGAGCAGGATGCATTTTAATCGACGTAGGCTAGAATTTGAGTGTACTAACAATACTGCAGAATATGAAGCCTTGGTTCAAGGACTTTATAAAGCCATAGGGTTAGATGTTAAATACTTGAAAGTCTTTGGTGATTCCGAAATTGTCATAAAACAAGCTAGGAATACTATTCATTGCCTTTCAGGACATCTTAAACACTATCAAACCCTAGTACAAGATCTCACCACTCATTTTTTAGCATTGAATATTTCTCCTATTCCTAGGAATCAAAATACATCGGCTGACTTGTTAGCTAATGTTGCATCTAAACTCCTACCTGCTGAAGATTGCAATCCTGATAGGTTTTCTGTAGAATTAATTTTTCGTCCATCTGTCCCAAACAATGTCACAAATTGGAGAGTTTTCTATCATGATCAAGATATTTTAAATTTCATGACTTCAGAGAAATCATATGATGATCAAATTATTGATGAAGAAGATCATGATTTACAAATTGCTTCAAAAAGTAATGAAAATCCCATTCCGAAATCTGTTGTTAAATTGGAGGACTTATATGATATTAAAGACAGATTCAAGAAAGTCACTAATACCAAGCTTCAAAGTTCCACTTTGAAGTTTGAATTAGTGAATCTTGGTTCTGATTCCAAACCTCAAAATGTTAATTTAGGACTTAATTTAACATCAGAAGAAAGGAATGCTTTCATTAAACTTTTGAACAAATATAAAAATGTTTTCGCTTGGAATTATGATGATTTAAAAACGTATGACACTTCAATTATTCAACACACAATTCCAATGCTTCCTGATATTAAACCTGTTCAACAAAAACTAAGGAAAGTTCATCCAAATCTTGAAGGTCAAATCAAATTAGAACTTAATAAACTTTTAAAAGCCAAAATCATTTTTCCAGTCAGACACTCCAATTGGGTTTCCAATATGGTACCTGTAAGGAAGAAAAATGGTGATATAAGAATCTGTATTGATTTCAGAAATTTAAACAAGGCATGTTTAAAAGACAATTTCCCATTACCAACTATGGAACAGATTCTTCAAAAGGTAGCTGGTTCTAAACTTATGTCCTTTCTTGATGGATTTTCAGGCTATAATCAAGTCTTAGTTCATCCAGATGACAGATTGAAAACAACTTTCAGAACAAAATGGGGAACTTATGCTTATAAAAAAATGCCTTTTGGTCTAATAAATGCAGGAGCAACTTTCCAAAGAGCCATGGACATAGCATTTAAAGGTCTGATCAATAAATTAGTTGTTGTTTACCTTGATGACATAACAGTATTCTCAAAAAAGAGAACCAATCATCTACATGATCTAAAGCAAATATTTGAAAGATGTAGAAGGTTTGGTATTTCCTTAAATCCAAAGAAATCTTTCTTTGCTTTGGATGAAGGAAAACTTTTAGGATTTGTTGTGTCAAAATATGGTATATACATTGATTCAGATAGGGTAAAAGAGATTTCTGATATTTCATTACCTCATAACAAAAAATCCATGCAATCATTTCTTGGACAGATCAATTTTGTAAAAAGATTCATTCCGGATTTTTCATTAATTGTTTTACCTATGCAAAATATGATCAAGAAAAATTCAGTATTCAAATGGGGGCATAAAGAGAAAGAAGCCTTTGAGGCAATCAAACAGGCAATCATTAATGCACCGGCATTGAGTACTCCGGATTTTTCTAAAGATTTTATTTTGTATACCTTAGCCACAGAGACATCCTATGCAGCTGTTTTAACACAGCTCAATGACCAGAAAATTGAAGCACCAATTTATTTCTTTAGTTCAAATCTACAAGGGGATGAATTGAATTATTCTGATGTTGAAAAACAAGCCTTTGCTGTGTTCAAATCAATCAAGCATTTCAGACCTTTTCTCTTAAAAACTCATACAAAAATCATTGTCCCATTCTCTGCAGTGAGACAATTATTAATTCAAAGAGAAGTAGGAGAAAAACGAGCTAACTGGGTAACAGCTTTACAAGAATATGATGTTGATATTAAACCAGCTAAGATTGTTAGAGGACAAGGTTTTTGCAGATTATTAGTAGGAGCTCATAACATACCAGAGAATGAACATTCAAATCAAGATATTCAAGTAAATCAGATAAGTATTACGGATTCTGAATCTCAGTATGCTGATCTCATCTATTACTTGAAAAATGGGTATGCTCCTTCTGATCTCAACTATAAGAAAAAATGTGCTTTAAGATTAAAAGCTATTAAATATGAGATCATTGATAATGTGTTATTTAGAAAAAATTATGATTCAATTTTATTAAGACGTCTTGAAAAGACTGATGCTGAAAAGGTTTTGCAGGAATTGCATGATGGACCAACAGGAGGTCATTTTGGAGGTGATACCACAGCTCACAAAATAATTCGTGCTGGCTATTATTGGCCTACCCTTTTTAAAGATACACATGACTATGTGAGAAAGTGCAGAATCTGTCAAACTGCAAGTGGAAGACAAAGGAAACCAGCTTTTCCTTTGCAACCAGTAAGTATTGAGCAACCATTTGAACAATGGGGGCTGGACATTATTGGTGAGATAGTACCTCATTCTTCCAAGCAGCACAAGTACATTCTTACTGCAACCGATTACTTTACAAAATGGGTAGAGGCAATCCCTTTGAAGGTAGCCAATTCTGATGCAATTATTGATTTCATAGATCAATTTATCATAACCAGGTTTGGTGTACCTCAAGCTCTTGTCTTTGATAATGCATCTTATTTTTCCGGAAACAGTTTAATTGAATTTGCACTCAAAAGAGGTTTTAAACTCAAATATTCAGCAAATTATTACCCACAAGGTAATGGTTTGGCTGAATCCACCAACAAAAATCTCATCAAAATTATTAAAAGGACTATTGATCAAAATCAAAAGAATTGGCATAAATCTTTAATCTTTGCATTATGGGCTCATCGTATTACTGAGAAAGCTTCAATAGGAACTTCATCTTTTCATTTAGTTTATGGAAAAGAAGCTGTGATACCATCAAATTTAACTCTTCCATCATTAGCCCTAGTACAATTTATTGAAGAAAATCCTTCTTCATCCATTCAATTGAGATATGATCAAATCCTTAAATTAGAAGAAGAAAGAGATAAAGCTAAAATTGTTCATGAAAAACATCAGCAGCTTGTAAAATCTTCTTTTGATGCAAGTTCTACCGGCTCAAAAAGTTTGTCAATTGGTGATCTTGTTCTAAAATGGGATAAGGCACATGAAGAAAAAGGTAAGCATACCAAATTTCAGAAAATGTGGCTTGGACCATTTCAGATCATTGAAAATATAGGCTCAAATACATTCATGCTCCAAGATCTAACAGGTAAGAGAGAATCTCTTCCTGTAAATGGCCTTATCTTGAAGAAATTCTTTTCATAAGGAGGTAACCCCTTCTTAAACTGTACATATTCCTTTCTGCAAAGTTTTTAATTGTTTTTGCAAATAAAGGTTGTTAGTAAATCTCTAATTGACTGTTTACTTGATAGAAAATTCTTAAGAAGAATATTATAAATATTTATTTGGTGTAAATGAGAATTTTTAAAGAAATGATTATATGCTTTTGATAGTTTTAAATAAGGTGTTAAAATTTGAAAGATTGTACTAATTATTTGCATGATCTTTTTGAAAAACTTGAGGGAAATGTAAATCATTATAAGTTTATTAAGCAGAGAAAGGTTATCTATAAAAGTAAAGATTATTCAAGTCTTGGTACTCAAAAAACTCAGAAAATTGTCATCCATTGATTCTTAAGGATAAAACTAGTTCACCCCATTCATTTAGGTTGTGATTTTTTAGAATATAATTCTAAGAAATTATGTTAAAATTTTTAAGAGATAAGAGGTCTCATCATGAGCCGGCTTACCATATTCATAAGAAATAATAAAACTGACATTACCAATACTGCATATCAAAACAGGGTAATGGCTTATAAATATAAGACAAGGGGTCTCATCACGAGCCAGCTTGTTCAGTTTAATTATAACTATTGAATGGCATTGTTATCAACTGGCTACCAAACCAGAACAATGGCTATTAAAAAAAAATAAAAAATAAAAAATAAATAAAAGACAAAAACATGAGATAATATGTCTTATGAATTTATCTTTTAAAAAGTCATAATCTTAGTTGAATGGGACAATGAATAGTTAATGGTTAAAAGGTAACCCTGTCGAGACTATGAACGTTTGCAGGCAGCAGAGGCAATACCTATGACAATAGAGTACATTATAAAACCAAACTTGGAGAAATCTACTTACTTCATTATTAATACCAATCAAAGCTTAAGATAACCCAAAATGTTTTTTTTATTCTCAAGAAATTAGAAAGAAATTGTCAATAATTCTTATTCTTTTTCATAAGTTAGATTTTATTTTTGATTATCTAAGAATAGTTTTCATTATCTTTAAAAATCTTTACTTACTTAAAATATAGTATTCATTTTATTTTTCAGAGATAACTGGTTCTTTCAGTGAATCGCCAATTGTTGTACTATACAACAACCCTCCCTTTTTCTTAAAATTTTAGAAATAAAATTCATTTAGAAATAGGGTCCTTTTCTCTTTTTATAAAATAAAAGACTTGGAAATAAAGATTCATTGTTTTGAAAAAACCCATCTTTTGTTTGCTAAACAAATTCTACATTCAAAACTTATGATCCGATCCAATATAGAAAGCCTTATCATAAAAAAAAAACAAATCAAGTTTAAAAGTCCAATCGCAATCGGAGAATCGGAGATAACCCTTAAAAGAAGTTACATATACTTATTTCAAATCCTTCGATGCGATTAGTTCGATCGGAAATCTTCAATCGCTAAGAGTTTAAATTATTTATTTAACTTCCGATGCGATGCGGCCAGTCGCAATCGAATAATCGGGATAGTCTTTAATAAACTCTTTACGGTCAATTGAAATTCCCCGATCCGATGCGCGTTATTACAATAAACGCTTTCAAAAGAAAATCAAACATTTGTTCGTTTAAAATCTTATATGGTAGACCCCACCATTAGAAATCGAAAAAACTTTCAATCGGAATCGGCCAATCGAGAAAAACGTATTGTGATCTTTATGTGCCATTCGAAAACTTTCGATGCGATTGATAAATGTCATTTATTGCATGCGAAAAGTTCAGAATGGATGAATATTTTAATATTTCACAAGCGCCAAATCTCAATTTATACGAGGGCATTCAATAACGAATCAAATGAATATTGTTAATGATTTGGTTTTTAATACATGAGTGTGACCCAAAAGGAGCATTTACGCGGTATACGAAACAAATAAATAAAAATCATAAGTTCATAAATCATCCCGTTTGAGTTGCTTGTTTGTCACGACTGAGATTTTATTGTCTTGCAGAGCCAAAGAACACTAAGCCCGTTCATTCACAGACAAAGGGAAGCAATAGCAAACACAGAAATGTCGAAGAGAGCGAGAAGAAACAAGACTGTTGTTCCAGTTAAGTTTGTTGAGACTCCTACGGTTTCAAAAGAAAAGCTCACAAAAATAAGATTAGTCACAGATACATCATGCCAGGGGCTTGGGAATATGACGTGGGAAGGAGTCTACAACCTATTAGAAAGAGAAAACCCCAAGGTCACAGTGGAAAAGGCATCGGTTCCAGACGAAGATAACTCAGATTCCGACTCTGAGATCACTGAAAAATCACTTGCAAATTCATTTTTGCATCGAATTGCAGCCAGATCAAGCATCATGCCTTATTATGATGCAGTTTGATGGGTTATTGACAATGTGAAGATTCAAGACAGAACATTTGTTTCAGCATCTGGAGTGTCTTTTGGCTCGTTTAAAGCAGAAGATCTAAAGGCAATGTATCACCTTCCAGACCCGCAGAAGGTGTATAACAAGGAGTTTATCAAAGAATTTGCTGATAATAACAAAGTCCAATCTGACCCTATCAGAGATTGGAAGAAAAATCCAGAGAAGCACCGAAATGAAGCGTCCGGTATGTATTCTGTAGATTCCCTTTTACCTCCATATTGCTATGCCGCTGCCATGATGTGTAGATTATTTGGCAATGATAATTTAGCTAGGTTTTCTATACAAATGGTCCCATTAATCCTAGCTGCTGTCAATTCCGACATCATGGATTGGGCTATTATTCTGTCTGATAGAATGGCCAATAGGATACTTGAGTACAGACAAGAAAAAACCGCTGGAAATTCCACTCCCTTTTTCTTTTGTGCCTATATTCTTGATGCTCTTTGTTTTAATTCCAAGTTTCCCTTATTTGGATGGAAATGGACTCCCAAAGACCCTACCCCAATTCATATTTATCATAAACTACTTTGGAAGGTTCATTTCCAAGATAATGTATATAGAATCTGCCATGGTTTCCTTATCCCTGTTTTCAAAACCATTTTTAATCGCTTTCCTCCTAGATTATCTGAAAAAACTAAGGCCGACTTGTCTGCTATAGGAGATTGGTTTGGGGAGGAGAAATTTACATACATCAGGATTTTTGGTAGTATTGTGGAACGACATGTTCTTCCTCTTTTTGTTCCAGACAAACTTCTTTCTCAAGAGATTTCCTATCAATTAACAGTTGAAGGAATATCTAGGTCTTTAAATAACAGTAAGAAGAGAATGTGGCCTCAATTCCCACTCAATTGTGGTCAGTTTACCTTAATGATTTCAAGCATGCTGAAAAAAAAGTCTCCAAGATAAAAGGGTGTAAATTTGCAACCATTCTTGGAAGACAATATGATCCAAGACAGATTGCATTTAATGTTACTGCTTCAGTTTCAATTGCTCGATTTGAGCATGAGCCAGATCCATTTGATGATTTGTTTGTTTCTTTGAATAATTTCCCTGAAATTTATGACTTAGCCAAGTCTAAATTTCAAAAGGAGGAAATGGATAAATTTTTGTTATTCAGAAGCCAGAGATTGTTAAGAGTTCCTCTGGACCAATTAAGAATTCCAACACAAGGGTCAGAGGCAGAAGGTACATCCAGCAAAACGCTAATAGAAACATCTCCTGGCAAAGTCATTACACAATCGGCTGTCAACCAGCCAACTGTACATACTCAAAAGGTGGTCGCTATTGACAAGCCTGATGCCCAAAAGGGAAATACTGATGATAAATCCGATCAAAATACTGGTCAGCAGTCAACTGCTCAGACAACAGGAAAATGCACAAGTACCGATGATGATGTGCATAATAAAAAGGTGGATCGGATGGCAAAAGCACTGAGCAGAACATAGATACAGAAAAAGGAAAAGAAACAACTAAGGAGATTATAGTTTCTGCTGATCTTAATGTTTCTTCTCAGTTATTGAAACAATATGATCAATTCGCTCAACAGCTGGGATTGCAAGATAAAGATAAAGAAAAAATAGAGCAGGATGTTGAAATCATTCCTGAACATCCGACAGGGCAGATTGTATTGAAGGTCGAGGAGATCCCTCCCTTAGATGTATTTTACAGCCCCTTAGATGTTGTTGTTAGAAGACAAAGAAAAAGAAGGAAGACAGAACATGACATATTTTCTACTCCATCGGAAGAGTTTATGAATATTGTTTACAAAAACAATGAGGTGAATCCATCCGAAGACCTCACAAAATTATCCCAGTATGCAGGAGCTTATAGTGCTGCGACAGTTGATAAAGCTGTAGAAGTTTCTCAGATGATAAATCAGAAAGATCTCCACATAGCTTCACTTGAAGAGCAAGCTAAGGAAAGTCAGCAACAGATTACCCAATTGCAACAACAACTACAAAATCAGACACTCAGGTCCAAAGAATTGGAAAAACAGCTTGCTGAAGAAAAGAAGAAAGTTGATGAACTACTCTTAGGCAAACAACAACAGCTAAATGAAGAAATTTCTAAGTTACAAAGTCTGTTACAAAATGAGAAAAATGCAAAAGTGATTCAAGAAAAGGAATTTCAAGCAACCTTGGATAAGTTTAAAGATTTCCTGAAGATAAGTGAATTCAAATCAGAAGCCCTTGAGGCTAATAAATTATTGTCTCAGCAATTAAATGAATTTTGTGCAAAGCTGTCACAGGCAGAACCTTTTTGTGATATTACTTCATCTTTGATCCAAAATGTTATTTCTCTTAGACAAGAAATAGATGATGCTGATGAAAATATTTCCGAATTTCTCAATTGGCAAGACACAGAAAAGGGAAAAGAAGCCAATCTTCCTAGAATAGAGGAAAAACACAAAGAAATCTTGTTTACAGAATGGGAACATCAAATAATGAAAGTTGAGAGAGCAATATCAAGGGCCAGGAGTATGATGAATAATATCACTCAATTCATAAATGACAGCTTATACTCAATCAATCTCATTTCAGACTGTGTTCCTGGCAGTTTGCCAAAAGTAAATGAAACTGAAAACAGATGGAGAGAAGAAATGGAGAAGAAAAGTCAACAAATCAACAAACTTCAAACAATATCCTAGGACAGTATGTGGACTCATTTAATCAAACCAAACAATCAAAAAATGGCTATCAAATTCCTTTCAAATGCCGTTGATTGTTTAATTCCAGAATTTTCTGATGCCACCTATGCTGGACAGTTGCATTCCGAGATGAGTCATCCACCGAGACTCCAAGATATGTTGAATATTTGCAACTTGGCTTCATCAAGCGAGAGA
Source organism: Pinus albicaulis (assembly GCA_034641835.2). Classification (NCBI taxonomy): domain Eukaryota; kingdom Viridiplantae; phylum Streptophyta; class Pinopsida; order Pinales; family Pinaceae; genus Pinus; species Pinus albicaulis. The sequence continues at coordinate 824,708,164 of CM076574.1, read as the reverse complement.
GAGAATCAATGAATCAATTTCATTCAAGATAGCCTTTCAGTTTTTAATTTGATAGATTGTAGCAGTAGTAGTAGGATTTTGTTATGTAATTCCTTATTTAAATCCCTCTCATGCATTTAGAGAGGGATCTGAAATTGTAATATTTTTTGGACTTGGAGTTAACATTTCTGTACTCCATTCCTTATTATATTTTATGAAGGATCACATCTGGTGATTTTTGTGCTGAAATTATTTTTGAAGTGTTGCATTTCTGTACCTTTGGATTTAATTTTACATCGGAGTTACTAGATCAGAATATCACATTTCATTTGACAGTCTTCAAGATGAATGAGGTATTTCTATCTGTTCACTGTTGATTTTCTCTGTTATATGGTATTCGTTTGAAGAATTTGTTATCATTTATATATTTGGTTTTCATAACGTTTCCTCTTATATATCATTTCTGAGTATAATTGAAATGTTATCTTTTATAAGCATATATAAATGGTATACATGATGAATGCAATATGTTGATATAACTCTGTTTAATTTCTTAAACAGAATTATCTTTATTTGTTTCTGCATATTTCAATTTGATTAATAATACATTTTCATGGTTATTATTAGATTGAAACAATCTTAAGTTGTATTCACATATAATTACCCGGGTTAGTATTAGAATTTATTTATCAGTATTTAGCTTAGATTAAATAGTTTTATTTCTGTTAATTTAGTCCCGTTTCCACCGATCCAATCCAATCCACTCAGTTATAAGGAAACTGGTCCTTTAAATCCAGTCGGAGCCACCATCCCAAACGGAAAAGGAGCTGTCTTAAGGTCCCAACCGGGTAGTTTTCCCCAATGTTTGAAGCAGAGATTTTCTAGGCTTCAACAGGTACAAAGATCACTTATATATTTGTAAGAGTTCCTAGCTAAAAAAAAAGGTTATTTTGGAATTGCACACCTCTCCATTAAGAGGACACAAGATTTTTAAAATCTTACCAGAGGGTGAAGAAATATTTTTTTTGGGATGGCTTTAAATCTGATATTCAAAATTTTGTAGCGGAATGTTTGGTTTTCCAGCAAAATAAATTTGAAAGTACTAAGACCTCAGGTTTGTTACAACCTTTGTCCATTCCAAGTCAACGTTGGGAGGAGCTTTAAATGGATTTTATCACAGGTTTACCTAAGTCCAAAGGAAATATTTTCATCATGGTGGTAGTTGATAGACTTACCATGTATGCACACTTTTGTGCATTATTTCATCCATTTAAAGTGAGTATAGTTGCTACTGCGTTTATGGAAACAATTCAAAATCTACATGGAAACCCAAAGATTATTGTAAGTGAAAGATATCCCATTTTCACTGGAAAATTTTGGATGGAATAATTTTCTTGTTTGGGTAGTCAACTAGCTCATACCTCATATTATTATCCTCAATCCGATGGGAAAACTAAGATAGTGATTTTTTTTTTGGAAGGATATATTCATTGCTTTGTATATGATAAACAAACATAATGGGTCAAGTGGTTACCCTTGGCAGAATGGTGGTATAACACTTCCTTCCACATTGCAGCAAAAACGATCCCATTTATGGCACTTTATGGATATCATCCACCATCCATCAAATAATATTTAAGGTAAAATTCTAAGGTTCAAGCAGTGGAAGTATCAACAACAATTTCTCCAAATATTAAAGGATAACCTAAATTTGTCACGAAATTGAATGAAACAACAGGCAGATTAACATCACAATGGGAGTAGTTTTGATGTAGCTGACTGGGTATTTTCACAGCTACAACCATAAAAAAAAATGTCTCTCAAGCAAGCTAAGAAGGATAGTAAATTATCACCAAAGTATTATGGTCGTTACAAGGTGTTGCAAAATATTGGTACTATGCAATACAAATTGGAGCTTCCTGCATCTTCCCTAGTGCACCCAGTTTTCCATCTTTCATGTTTAAAGAAGTTTATACGTGACAAACTTCCAGTACAAACAGTATTTCCAAAACCTTATGAGGAAGGAAAAATGATATTGGAACCTGAAGTAGTCACGAAAACAAGAAATTGACAGCTACAAAATTGATCAATTTCAGAGTGTCTCATCAAGTGGAAGAACTTACCCACTAAAGATTCCACATGGGAGGATGAGAATTTTATACAAAAGCATACAAAACTAATCAAGAATTGAGGAAATTTTTTTTTTAGGGAGAGGGGCATGTTAGGTCCCTATATTACTAGTGTAGTCCCTTATTGTTGTTAGTGTAGCCCCATTATTGTTATTTGTGTACCCCTATAGTCCCCATATTGTTATTATTGTGCCCCATAAAAGCCCATATTATTATTGTTGTGCCCTTACATTATTATTGTTAGTTCGGATAGGATTATAATGTTACCCCATGGACTCATATATATACAAAGGAGGTTTTGTAATTTTCATCATCCAATAATTTTTCACTTATGTAATTTAAAGGAGGTTTCCCCCTTGAAGAGGTTGATTTATAAGTTGTTGATCTATTTTCTATTTTGTGAGCTTTTTTCATAACATATTTTGAAAATATTTAGAGGATTCATGATATGCTCAGGGGGAGCATTCTTAGTATATAGTTTTCATATGCAACAGATACGACCTATAGTGATCCTCTCTACAAAGGGGAAGATAAGCCATCAATCAACATTGTTCATCCCTTTTCCCTTGATGTCAAATGGGGACAGGAGCTTGGTGTTTGGAGAAGAATGCTTGGAGAGAATCTTGGTGATAAGTATTGATATTTATAGGTGTTTTTCCAGGTATTTATAGGTGGTGAAAAAACACGAAATTTGTTTCCATTAAGTACAAAGGGGGAGATTGTTAGCATTATGGATAATGTGTTTTCCTTTATCGAAACCTGATTAATAAAGATGTACTATGTCAACATATCATAATGATGGATATCATACATAATTTTAAAGATGTTATAGATGTGGTGAACAGATAAATGATAGTTCAAATATAGATGGATGTCAAAGGTGAAATTTTGAGAAATTATATGCAAGTCTTGTAAAGGAAGGTCGTGCACACAGGCAGGTCGTGTGAAGTAAATTTGTGTACAAAAACGGCACCATGGTAATTTGAATATCATGGGTATTCACCATGGTGGGAGCGAAAATGTTTATTTTATCCCTTAAAATAATACTAATGACATTACCAAGGGATTTAACTAAGGTATTGGCTAAATATAAAACTATATAAGGATATGGAGATCAAAGTGTTAATTATGAAAGTTATGGGTTATTCATGTGTAATCTGATCTGAAACAAGGATGAACTAGAGAGTAAGGAGATGGCTCAAATTTGATCGATATGAAAGTATATTGAAGATTAATGAATATAATTGGTTGATTTGTCTATGACTATAGCTACCAATGATATATTTGTGGTGATAATGATACTTTGATATTAATATGTGATAGTGAATTTTTTGATGTATGTGTTGTGGTTGCAACAAAAGCATGTTTAGTAATTTCAAATTAGGGAAAATTTTAAGGATGGAAATTTATTTTAAAGTTTAAAAACCTTGGCAAATCTCACTATTAAATAATATGAAATTTGTAAAATATTTGGAAATTTTTTTGTAAAAGTATACAAATTTCTAATAATTTTATATAGGCTCTATGTCAAATTTTGGCAAATTTTAAGGTAAAACAATTTTATACTATAAAATTTGGGCGGATAATTTTTAGAAAAAATGGATATCAATAAATCTTTTTTTTGGAAAAAGCATGGAAAATTAGCACACTTGCAAATATTAACCCTAAAATTTTCCCTGTTTCAAATATGTACGATAGTTTTTTGTTTTATAGTGACGTACATACGTGAATCTAGTTTCATATAGTCGCATATACATTCTACGAATTTATTCTATATTTTGTTACGCAGGTGTCATTCATGGTAGTCACGTACATACGTTGATATGTTTCATGAATATTGTGTATATGTTCTAGGGTTTGCAGTGTTGATAAATGATGACATTTGATGAGTTATGTTTTCCTTTTTGTTGTATGTCTATAAAGTCTTGATCATGTTGATATTTTTCTGACAGTGTTGGTTGGGTTGGTTGTTCATGATTAGAATATTGGTTAGTAATGATGCTTCGACGATCTTTGATTGGTTCAGAGATATGAGAATAGTTCAGTACTTTATTCAGTGGTTTATTTAGTGTTACTGATTCAAGATGTAGTAGTTAGTAATTTGAGATTTGTACACATGTCTTATGTAGAGGAAACATGTATATACATGGGTGTTCTTCATAACAGTAATGTATAAAATCTGACATATGTTTGATCAGGTTTTGCGGGAATGACATTATGTTTCTAAGTGGTGTATTTCTTGGTATATTTATGAGTGGTTTTGCGTCAATATGGTTATGATGATATGGATTGGTTAGATCTAGATGTAATGGATGATTAAGATTCAGTGATTAGTTTGTTGATATTACTATGATTTAGTTGGTTCAACATTTCTTAATCAGTATTCAGTTTGGTATTGTGCTTGATGATGGGTGTTGTTATAGTCTAAAAATATGATGAAATTTGGTCTACAGTTTGATTTTTTGAGTCAGGTGGATCCAATATGAAATATTATGAAACGTGGTCCACCAAGGTACTGAGGGTTGGAGCCTTCAATGAGTGATTTGAAGCTTCCTTCTAGTAGTAGCTGGTAAATTTTTTCAGGGGGTAGGAGCTCTCTTCTGGTTGGTGTCAGTAAATGAGATCAGGGGGTTGTAGCTCCCTTATAGTGGGTGTCGGAGAATGAGAGAAGGTTGTAGCCTTCTTTAGGTGGGTGTCTGTATACTAGTAAGAGTCTGTGCTAGTACAAGATTGTAAAATATTTTATTTATATAATGAGAAAGAAGACAAAGATGATGACAACAGTGGCTTTTCCCCATATTGGGTTTCCACCTAAAAATCCTGGTGTTCTTATGTGTGGTTGTGTTGTTTATGTGTGATGGTTTATTCTTCTCTTTACTGCTCATGATTTCCGCTTAATGAATGAATAATGTACTAAAGATGCAATGATTAAAGATGAACAATTGATGAAATATATGAAAAGTTAGATAAATGGATATATGTTGTTTTCTTTTGCTGAATTCATGGACATATGTTGGTTGCATGAATGAAATTAGCATATAGAAATCATAATATGAAATGAAAAGTTAAAGTGAGATTAAAATAATGATTCACTCCCTGCCCCACCCCTCTCGGTATTTCTCCAAACAGAATTGTGGTTGAAGTATATAATTGTTGTTGGTTTTGGATCCAGAGGTCTGGTCTCTCTATTTTCTTTACATTGGTGTGCAACCTTAACCTTCTTACTGCTCTGGTGAGAACATTATCACTTTTTACGGGTATAAATTACCAATTATTGGTCTTGAGTTACTATTTTGATAGGTCTTCTCAATTTTTATGTCTGCATAGTTATCATGGGCCATTTCTCAGTCTTTGGGGATGATTGATGTCATTTGGGCATAATTGGGTTGTAATTGTTCTCAGAATCTAAATTATTTAAATTCTATTGGTATGAGTCCTAGCAAGTTTGTTCTGTTGTAGTATTCTTGAATTTTTCTGATTTTGGTGTTAGTTGGTGGTGTTGTGTTGTCAAGACTTGGTATCCACCTCTCTGTATTATGTATGTGCATAGGGAAGTTTTACTTCTTTCTATGGTTTTGTAGAATTTTGTTTGTCATGGTTTTGGGTTGTAGTGAGTTTGAGAATTTGGTGGAATTTTCACCTGTAGTGTGGAAATCAGGAGATGATATAGTAGTTTTCAGGGATGTAGCTCATGATTATATGTCTAGTCCTTCTTCTTTATTTATAGTTTGAGGATTTCATTTGTTTCCATCTGAGTGTTCCCTTGTAGCGGTGATCCTACCTCCTAAATAGAGAATGAGTAGTAGGAGGGTTGGAGAAGGAAATGTTACTATAGGGCACAAAATGGTTTTCTCTTTTGTTTATGACTCGATGGAAACTTCTTTGATGTATTTCGTCTAGAGGTGAGGAAAAAAATAAGATTTTTGAAAGGTAAAGAGGTATGGGATCACCCCTATCATTCATATTATGAGTTGGTGGGCAATGATATGAAATGGGCTCTTGATCCTCATATATTTAGGAATAGGCAGTTTCATTTCCCAAATTCTTTGGCTTTATATCAACAAATGGGTACCTTGTTGCGACTTATTTTCAAAGACAAGAAAGTGGATAATTACAATGTATTTTCCTCCTTGGATGACATTAAATTCATGCTTCAGAACCAAATTTTCTACTTAGATTATTTGAATTCTTGTTTGGCCCTTGTATAAGGTTTTCTAATGAGTTATTATGCCTCCAGTGATCTCACGAACCCTCTAGATGATAGTTCTCGGCTGTCGACTACGATATATTTTGATCATCACTAAAGATGGTGGGTTTTCATGTCTTTTTGTCATCAATTTTGGAATTATTTATCTCAAGTATGGCCTCTTCATGGCATTCCTCATTATATTTTGGCTCAAAAGTACATTGTTATAGAACATATTGTTGGTTGACAATATTCTTTATAATTTGGAGAGTTATCTAGTTTCTCTTTGAAGTTTTTTTGGTTATCATTATGGAATAGTTGGGGTTATTGATGGATTTGTGTCTATCGGTGGACTTATGTTTTTATGGTCATCCCTTCTATCTTGCTATCTCTCTAGGCTCTGACTTGGAGATTTATGATCATGTTTGTCGATGTTGTGTCTCTGATTCATCTATGGATACAAATCAATGCTTTTATGTTGAATCACACTTAGTTTCTATGTGCTTACATGTGTTATGTTGCATACTGATCACTTATGGATTTTTTTATGGAACAATAGAATTATTATTATTACTAACATGTGTGCAATTGGATATGGATTTGTGGGTATATGTTACGTTGTCCCCCTCTCTTCATTTGGGATCCTATGCATTATGAATTTCTTGGTGGTTACTCATTTTATGGCTCTAGGTACACTTTTTCTAAGGACCACCAGAACTATGGTTATTTTTTGGTAATCGATCTATTCTTGTGGGCTCCTATGCAATATGAACCTCTTGACAATGAATCATTTTACTCTGGGCTCATTATGGGTATTTGACGTTTGTTCTAAATATCATTAGCATTGGTCTTATTCGGTTAAGGTTTGAGATTGTGAAGATATATGGTTATGGAGAAGTGCTCCGCTTTAGTTGACAATGCCAAGACTTAATTATAATTTAGTTTTCATTGTGTTGATTCCCATTACTAGGGAAGGAAAATACGATCTATGGCATCCTGGAATTATTTTTTTTATAATTTTTGGTGTATCTATGGTAAATTTTCCATGTAAAAGGTATGCGGTGTTTTGAGTTGTTAAATTGAAGAGGGAAATTATGCTCTATGACTTTTAATTTGTGTGGGTATTTGGGATATTATAGTTTCTTATGTACTATAGGGTGGGATCTGAAAAAGATATTTGTGAAACCCCTTTTTTTAATGAAATAAAAGTGTTTTAATTTACTAAAAAAGGATCGTTAATAAAAATGTGGTGTTTTTAATACAACCTAGCATCCTAGAATTGATGTCTTCAAGCTACTACTATATTTCATCTAATTGTAGGAATATTTCCACTTTGGCCTTGTTATGATCCATAAGCAGTATCCCAACAATTTTTTTGAGATTCCTATACAACTCAAAGATCTTCCAATATTTTGTTCCTTGGGCTCTGAAACTCCCTATGTATGAAATCTAGTTTCCCAACTCTGCATCAATATCCAAGCTTACTATGGTGATCTACTCCTAACTAATTGCATTCACTATAGACTCAATTTTCTCACAAATTTATGGAGGAACTAATCCATGTGGATATTGGTTGACACTCTCCTATTCCACCTAAACCCCCATTTGGTTTCATCAGTCTCCTTGTTTAGAGTAGCATTTACTATTTTTGATAGGTTTTTGGGTCCTGAACTTCCGGAGCAGTTTTGACCCCTTAAATGGCGTTATTTTCAGGTCTGAAGTATGTTCATATCCATAGGTAAGGGCCTATGGAGAATCCTGTAGTAATCAGATATATCTTTCTACCGAGGTATTGTACATGCCAAACAGAGATAATATGACCAAGTTACGACCTTGGGAAGTTGGCTGCCCAACTAACCCCAACGGGGCCCCCAAACTCTTGGTATTCCATCTCTCGGGGTTAGGGTTTTGGTTGTTTAGGGCTTTCCCTTGTTGTTTAATAATAAAAAGTACCTTGAGCCTCATTGTAACATAGTATAGAGGCATGTAGCTGCCACATATCTTCTCAGAGATACGCTACCATTGTCTGATCTGGTTTTTCCATTTTATATGTAAGCATATTTTAGTTCTTTGATATTAATGAAATGAATTTTATTTCTACTACATCCATATGTTTCTGTTTATATTTGTATTCTATTTCATTCATGCATAAGTCTATATCAATGGTGTCAGAGTGATCTTCTCTTTCTCTATTTTTCTTTGCATGTCCCCAATGAGGTCAGGGTATAAGGAGTTAAGGATCGAACTGGTTGAATCTTTGCAAAATCGGCCTTGAAAACCCTGACATCCTCCTATGGCATAAGAAAAGAAAGACGATGGAGCATGATATCCTTTAAAAATATTGTTTGATGAGGCCCTTAAGAAACAAAGGAACACGATGATGGATGCCTTTGCTCAAATCCTTCAACAACTACCCATAGGTGATGCATCTTCCTCCAACAACTACTCTGGAGATGCCACTCCTTTTAAGGTACAAGTTAATTTTGGAATTCACATATTTGAAGTCCAGATAGACTCAAACATTATATATAGATCCTGAAATCTATTTGAAGGATAATTTTTGGTTCATGACTTTTCCAATTGGTAAAAGATTACGTTTTCACTCCTCAAAGCCTCCCCCCATGCCAAGGACTAGTGGGAAACCTATTGTGAGTAAAAGGACGAGAGGGAATCCTCACTGTTTTCAGCCACACCCACTTGGATTTCTTTCTGAGATGCCATCAAGGAACAATATTACCCTATCCATATCTATGAAAGTAAATACATAGAGTGGACTATGTTGCGATAGGGAAGGGACTAAGACGTGTCAGAGTTCACAAATGGTTTTCATGCTCTTCACATGAATATGGGTATCAAGAACTTTTAGTGGCATTTGGTATTCAAATTCCATTCTAATTTACATAAGTACATCCAGGACAAAATGGAGTTCCTGGACATCTCCTTGCTCGGTGCCGCCTATAGAAATTTTGTCAAGGTCGAGCAGAAGTTTAAATAGAAGAAGAGAGAATTTGGGTCTGTGAATCCGAAGGAAGGGAAAGGCACCCCTAAACCGCAGAAAAAAGGAAAAATTCAAGGAAGGGTGGCCAAGGAAATCCCGTCGAAGCCGAGAGCAAAGATAAACACCACGAAGACAAAGAAGGACACAGGAAAGTGGTGTGAGTTCCATAAGAGCCCCAGTCATTGGTAGTCGACTTGAAGGCTTCTGAATCAGATTCATGTTCTGAATCGGAATCATAACCTGACAAGGGGAATGAAAAATGGAAGCATATTATTGATGCAGATCCTAGTGCCACCATTTCCACCACCATGACAAAGAAGGATGAGCCCGAAGATCTAGAGGAGGGGGAGCATCTATTCCACTCACATATGTGGGTGAAGGGTTCTCTGCTACAATTCATTGTCAGTTGTGGGATCCAAAAGAACCTAATTTTAGTAGAGTTCATGAAGCGGTTGGTCCTACCAACCAAATCACACCAACATCCGTACACCATTGGATGGCTTCACCAAGTACGAGATCTCTACGTCAGCTAGTAGTGCTACCTCCCATATAGCATCAAGCCCTTCACAGATGAGGTATTGTTTGATGTTGCCCCTATTGAATTTTTTGATGTATTATTAGGCCAACCATACTTTTTGAAGTGGAATGTTGTGTATGAGTCTATGCTTCACAATGTTATTATTAATTTTTGTAATAATTTGTATAGGATACTAAAGATAGAACTTCCTACCACCATCTCTTTGATCACTATGAAGTAATGCAATAAGATTATTTCCTAGACCGAGAAATTTGTTTTCCTTATGATTTGACCTTAGACAAAGGAGAAGAATGTGGCCACGACATGTCCTCAATGGAAGTACTACATTTTAGGGAAGGAAATGATCATCCACATATACCATCGACCCTTGCAGTTCATACAAAAATAAGGGAAGTTGCAAAACGATCTCCATCATAAATGGTCCACATACCTACAAAAAATTCATTTTAACATTAATTACAAGAAGGGAAGCAACAAAAATTTTGAATATTACCTCAACTGATTTCCTATCATGGCGCTAACCACTTGTCTAGAATCTTGTGGGCACGAGACTTTCGGGTGGTCCCATATTTACAAGAGATATACAAAATTCAGAAACACATACCATACACTCCTCGAAGGAAAGCAAGTTCCAAATTTTCACCTCCAAGAAGCACTGCTATACCACCTGAGACACCTCTTTGTTCCTTCATGTGAGAGTGCCGACATTATTTGGGAAGTGCACTACTAGAAATTTTGGGGTAGAGAAAAAATTGGTTGTGCTGAATAAGAATTTATATTGGCCGAACCTTCGACGAGATGTTGGGAAGTATATAAAATCCTACACTACCTCCACCATTACCAAACTGACCATCAAGAAGAAAGGCCTATATACTTATTTTCCTACTCCTATTCAACCTTGGGAATCCATCTCCATAGATTACATGTCGAGACTTCCTTATACCAAGCATGGAAATGATTATGTTTTTGTGGTCATCGATAGATTCTCTAAGATGGCCATTCTGGTGGCTTGCAAGAAGATTATTATAGAAGAAGCCAATGCTAATATATTCTTTGAATGAGTGTGGGTACACTTTAGGATCCCATAGTCCATTATCTCAGATCGGGAAAACAGGTTCCTAAGTACATTTTGGTCATGTATCTAGTCGATGCTAGATACCAAGCTCACTATGTCCACGAGTTTCCACCCCCAAAATGATGGAAAATAATAGGTCGTCAACAAGATGATTGTACACATTCTGCAGATGTAAAATTCGAAGCATCCATGGACATGGGATGAAATCCTACTCTATGTCCATCACAACTACAACCTATCTCTCCATAGCTCAATAGACCACAACCCCTTTCAGGTAGGGTTGTGATTCCAAAGACTATGTCCCATTAATGTGGCCATACCATTTATAGCTACTCAAGAAGATTCGGCTCATGTCTAGTATGAAGCTAACAGGTAAAATATTTTCATTGATCAGCATCGTGTGCCACACAAGTTCTAGGTGGGTGAAAAAGTTTGGCTACATTTACAAGAGGAGTGCCTTGATGGGCCCTACCGCAAGCTTCACCCACTCTGATATGGGTTGTACACCATCACCAAGGTTGTAGGGGACAAATCCTTCAAGCTCAACATTCCATTGTTACTTGGTGTGCACCTAGTGTTCAATGTGAACTACCTTCAACCATACTTTCCACCATTACTAGACACATCTGAAATTGCAGAACAAGTCACGTCAATTGAGTTAAACCTAGACTACATGAAAGAAACCAAAAATAATCAAATCATGGACATGCATATCAATAACACTCGTCAACAGCAGATCATATATATCGAGTTATCAAAGTGGGCCAACTCCTTCACTAGGGAAAGTGGTTCACTAGGTACCAGGTTCAACATAAATTTATTCACATCATGAAGGCTTTGAACGGAATGGGGACCATTTATTCCTGAGGGAGGAATAATATAGCTAGATATTAGTGCCCACCTGCCTATTCCAGATAGAACTCTAGTTGGTTTCATCAATTTCCTTGTTTATAGTAGCACTTACTATTTTTAGCAATTTTTCTGGTCCTGAACTTCCAGAGTAGTTTTGACCCCATAAACAGAGTTTTTTTGAGGTCCACAACAGGTTTGTAATTGTAGGTAGGGTCCTATGGAAAGTCATGTATTACTTGGAGAGACATTTCCAATGAGATATCATATGCACCAAGCAGAGATAATATGACAAAGTTACAACCTCAGAAAGTTTGTTACCCAACTAACCACAACAGGGCCTACAAACGCTTGGTGTTCCATCTCTTGGGGTTAGTGTTTTGGTTGTTTACGATTTTACCTCATTATTAAATAATAAAAAGGCCTTTGAGCCTCATTTTAAAAAAATTTAGAGGCATGCAGCCACAACATCTATTCTCAGAGATAAGCTACCATCACCCGAGCTAGTTTATTTCCAATATGAATGTAAGGATATTTTAGTTCTATCATATTAATGAAATGAATTTTTATTTCTGCCGCATCCATGTGTTTATGTTTATACATATATTCTATTGAGTTCCTGCATAAGTCTGAATTAGGAACTTTCTCCCAAAAACCATTGGCCGCCTCACGATCCTAGCATTGAACTTTCCTGAGCCACATGGGAATTGATAGAGCTTCGATTACCCTATTGTCTAGGATGTGAAGCTCTGCCTCAAGGCATTGCAACAAAAGCACATACAATATAAAACTACAATAGATACACCACAATTAGGAGACCAAAAGTAGAGTACACTTTCATATTAGAGGGGATTCATGAGACTGTGTGTGACCAAACCCTTCAAATGTATTACACCCTCGACCTCATTGAGAATCCACATGCTAAAAGGAACTATTTAAAACATTACTTCCTTCCTTTGTTAGGAAAATGAGGAGTTTCATTGAGTTTCCACCCACCCATTCTCTGTGAGTTATGGTAGAAACTAATATAGAGAGTTGATATTTTACTGGGATAATTTAGAGTAAATACAAGAAGTAGTTTCCAAATTTGACTTTCCCTAAACCGCAAATCATTCCCAAATGTGGAGCCTCAATGCAACAACAAGAATCCATCTCGCGTGTCATGAGTTCAAAAAGTGGAAGACAATGAAGATTTTTTTTCATCATATCTAGTAATACACCTCTCTTCTCACCCCATCCATGGGTTTTGGATCCTCTTGCATGAGTGGAACATAGGGCTGATAAGGGGTTAGAATTAGTTAAATACCTCTATAATCTAGAAAAAAAAATTATTAGATATATGCCTTCATTTTTTAATTTATCTATTATTTGTATTACATGTAAGTAGAAAGTGTGAGGCAAGGAGTAGAGGAGGATTTTTTAAATGCATTCAAGTCCACTTTCTAGTCTCCAACTATATGATATTTTGTTGATGTTTAATCCATTTCAAGGAAACTTTCTCGTCTCCAACTATATGAGATTTTTTTATGGTTAATCCATTTTGTAATATTTTGAGCATGTGAATAACGAATTGAGAGTCTCCCTCTACTATTAATTTGGAGAATCCTTCCTAGATTGCAATGTAAAGGCCAAATTCAAGGGCATAGAGATTTGTAGAATTGTTTTTTTCAATGCCAAGGGAGCCACCATGAATCCAAATAATCTCACATGTGTGGTTTTGGAAGACCCCTCCATAACCATCCAAAAAGGAATTTCCTTTAGATTCCACATAAATTTTTATTTTTAATAAATTCAAGAGGAGAGGGCTCCCATCTGGAAGGCAAACAATTACCTTTAGACTTCTTTGGACACACAAGGGGGGAACCTCTACAAGGATTGATTTCAAAGAGTTGCAAAATGTAATTTTCATTTGTTACACCTTTCTATTATTGCTTTGATCAAGGGGATATTATATTAAAACCATTTCCTTTATGCATTTCTTGATTTTGCTCCAAATATTTCCTACTTCATAGATAGGTTTTTGAAGATGGCCCAACTCCTCTCTTTCCAAACTCCTGATAGAAAAAAATAGAGGAAAGAATTGCCACATGTTTTTTATAATTGCACAGGTAAAATAAATTTTCCTCCATTTGGATATCTTTTTGAACATATTGGTTCAATTTCAATGATTCTACCTGAAGGTTGAGCCTCCTTAATCCTTAAGCATAGTCACAAGGGACATTAGTTGAAGAGTCATTCAATAATTTCCTCTAACTATTTGCAAAGGTAATAGAGAGAGGGTCACTAGAAGCCTCAATATATCAATTTTTCTCAAGTGAGAGTTTTGGCATGATATAATAGCCACAAAAAAGAAAAACTTTAGGCCATAATTTCTTCCAAATCTTGTGTATATTTCATTATGGGAAAAGTATATATGACTGAATACCAATTTATATGTTTCATGCAAAAAAAATTCCCTATTGGTAGATATCCCTTCCAAGCTTTTCATTTCCATTGTTAATTATTTTGCATGAAGTTAATTCCTAATAGAAGTTTGTGCAGTCAAAGCCTTGAGGAATAGGGTGCCAAATTTCCTACAAGAGCCACATATGTCAGATATTATCTAGTTGTGATGGAGGTCATAAATGAGAGTGCTTGTTCTTGTTGTGGTTTTCCATAACTTCTTGTATCACTTGGTATTTTAGTTTCATTCACCAACTAGGAAATTTGTTGCCAAGATTCCTCCCATAATAATGTTGTAAATTGTAGGTTCTCAATTTGTGCTATTGGCAGGACATGTTATTGGCTATGAAGGAAAGGTTGCACTCAATTTCCTTCTAGCACGTTTACAAGAACTAGAATTCAAGGGTGAAATATTTATTCAAAAGAACTCTCAATTTAGCTTCTAGAATTATTTTGTGTGAAGAAAGGTAATCCTCAAAGATGGTTGAAAGAGGAAGTTTTTCTCTACACTAGTTGACTTAATTTGACTTTGTATTTTTGCAGACATATTTTATCACTTTTGGCTATCTTAGTCAATTTCTTTTACTGGTTTTTTTCTCTTTCTCAAACACATGAAAATTTTCCCTCCAAAATATTACTATTGTCAGTCTCAGTATTTTTTGGGGACTATCACATATTGTTAATATTTTGTAATGGTGATTTTTTTAGCAATATTTTTTGTAGCTGGAAATTATATTGTAGGATCCATCTGCTTTTGGTTGAATTATCCTGTGTACTATACAGATAAATTTCTGAAGATTTGGGCTAATATTGTTTTGTTTTATTGTATGTACCATTTTTTTCTTTATGAAATAGCAATACATTGTTTTTCCTCTTTGAAAAAAAAATTAACGTTGTATGTCCATTCAAAGCATCCTAGAAAATATGTTGTTGGAGTTAGTGCGTATTTTTCCATCCCATGTTCCATACTAATGAACCTATAATTATTCCATCCATTCAAGTCATATTTTTCCTCAAAACTTTTTACCACTATGAATCCAAAACCAACAAATTTTTTCTCCAAGAGTAGCATTAAGAATTTCCAAATCTCTTAGTCGTATCTCGCTTGCTAATTTTTTGAGACAAAGTTTATCCCAAGCTACAAGAGCCAGTTTTCTTTCTTTCTGTGCACCCCACCAAAGAAAGGTGAATTTAATATTCTTGATTACTTTAAGAACATATTTTGGTGTTACAAGCATTAATAAAATATAAGAAAATATGAAGTGCCATATATTGAAGTAAAAAAATTCAGAAAACCAAGTGATGAACAAGATTTAGAGAGAAAAATGTTTAGGTGGCCAACTTCATTTCCATTATAGAAATTATATTCTCCCAAGAAGCCCCACATATAGTGTTAGTCACTAAGGGAGCACCCATAGTATTTGGATGGAGGCGATCTTCTACGAAAAACTCTAATTATAGAAATGTATGGAGGGAAATATGGAGGGGTCCTAATGGATTCATGAGATCATCAGAGAATATAAAATAAGGAAATGATCTAGGTGGGAGACCACTTTATTGGCACATCCTATGCAATTTTTCCA
The DNA here is from genome assembly GCA_034641835.2 of Pinus albicaulis. Taxonomy (NCBI): domain Eukaryota; kingdom Viridiplantae; phylum Streptophyta; class Pinopsida; order Pinales; family Pinaceae; genus Pinus; species Pinus albicaulis. The sequence continues at coordinate 824,692,385 of CM076574.1, read as the reverse complement.
TGTAAATGTTTCATTTCGTATTTCCAGATCAACCATGTTTGGATACTAAACATTTTTCTTAAATGTTTTTTAATACAAGACCAAATTCCTCCTATTTTATCTATCAATAATTTCACGATATTGTAGTCACATCCCATTACCCAAAAAGTTTTCCCATTGAAATTTTGATGGATTTTAAGAAGCTCAAAAATTTGATCTTTTCCACCATAGTATAATGCATATAATGATTGGTGATGTACCCCACTATTGAAAATCTTATCAACTAAGATTATGTTGTGATGGAATGCTATGTTGAGAAGAAAATCATGAAATATATCTCTACAAGGTTTCAAAGAAAGTATAACCCTCCCAATATGCCTTGTGCATCTATTGATAATTTATTGACAAAATTTTCCAATAGGAGGATATCCTAGAGAGATCTTCAATAGTAGATTTTGTTTCATGTAACATTATAATAGTAGTTTTTTCTTTAAGGATTTTTTTTTTAAGAAGCCTACATTTAATTTTCCCATTTAGGCATCTAATATTTCATGATATTAGCTTCATGATGGAGGAATGGGATGGGTTGGAACTTATCTATCATGAGCTTGATCTTGCCTAAATTCACCAACATCTCACCCAATTCTTTCAAAAGTTTCTTATTAGTTCTTCCTCTCTTCACTCTTCCTTGGTATCATTGGAACTTTCTTTTTGGAAGCCAATTTTAACACCAAGAAAAGAAGAGGTTCTCACATTAACTTTGTCTTTATTTCTTTGAGTTTCTTGAATTTTGAGGAAAGCTTGTCATAATAGTTGAAGTCATCAGTATGGTATTGAATTAGGGTCTTCTCTTTCCCAAGTATTCATGATGTATTATAGATATAAGTCACCAATCAATATTTGTCTCCATTGTCAAACTCATCCATGTATTTATCCACTTGACCAATGTCTTCATCACCATCCATAATGTTATTAGTTGTCTCATCCTCTGTCTTTTGTCTCTTTGGTTACTTTGTAAGATCTAGGAATTTCACCAAGGGATATTACAATTTCTCCAGAATTTTCATGCCTTGGTCAAAGTAGTTAACATTATTTACAAATGATTTGGACAAGATATCATAGTGATTATGGCTCTGGGGCTTCACATTTTTCTACTATAAATATGCTTCTTTTTGTGTCAATGTTTATTCACCACATGTTCCAAACCTTCAAAAGCTTGTGTTTAGAGGGGAGTGGGAGGATCATTCATTTATGAATCCTTAAAGAGGTGGCCATTCTCATGAGATTTAATACATTTAAAAGAGGTTTTCTTGTAATCAATGGTCTACTACCAATCTACATCTTGATAGCTCAAACATATTTTGTCCATGAGGGGTTGGAAAAAATTCAGCTAAATATAATTACAAGTGTAGGATTTGTATCATCCTTGTGCCATTGCATTAAATATAATGAAAAAGGATCCCAAGGTGTTTCTTATCGCTTCCAAAAAAATCTGGATCGTGAGTCATGAGGAAGAGAGTATAAACAAACCAAAACTATTGCTATTGTAAAATCCTCCTTGTCAAGATTTACTTTTTTTAGTCCAAAAGTGGAGTTATAGACCTACTGAGTTGAAGTAGGATCCATTATAAAACATTCTCATGACTCTCTATATTGTTCAATATTTCTATGAATAATACCTTGGAACGAATTTTAAGAGAAAATATCCCTTTCGGCTTCTAACAGGTTTTGATCCACTAGAGCAAGGCTTTCTCCTTCGCCAGATGCCCATAAAATCCCTAATGAGTGCATGGAATTGCATATATTGGATATACTATACTGTTTGGGGATTTTTATACTATGGGAATATATTTTCTCATTGGCCTAGAAGAAGATTTACCCTTATTGAAAAATGGACATGTTTGCACTTAATTGGCAGCACAAGGGTTCCATGCCTCTCTTGTGCTTAAAGATTACTCATTGGCTTCACCGCAATCATTTTGCAATAAATTCAAGTGCTTCGCCTATGAAACTATGTTATCCACTACATTTTTGAAGTAGAGCAAAAATATCACCAGTTATGTAATGATTATAATGATAGTAAAATCCAAACTGAATTTTTCATTGTTTCACAAACTCCACTTTGCAGGTATATATATACACACACATGAAGTTTTAATCAAAATCACAAGACACAAACCTACATTGTTGCTATGCAGACATTATTTCACAATTTAAAACAAAAATTTTAGACATGCATGAAGAAATAACACACATTCAATAAGTATTTTTATTTGGGGAAAGAAATTTTCTAAAAAACCCAATTCCTCTTTTGTTAATCAAATGAATAGATATGTATTACAATTTCCTTCTTCAATAGAGCTCACCCTGTAAGTGCACAATCTATCCGTTACATATTATTTTGTCACCATGAAATTTGAATGTCTATATAGGTTCATCACTACTTATATTATGCTCCCTTAGAGGTCAAAAACCCTAATGTTCCTAAACCAAGTCTTGTAATTGGAGAAAACGTCATTAAAACCCTAAAAAGTCTAACTCCGCACTTTTCCTAGCTCTTTCCTACAGATCTGCAGATATTTGTTCTATAGCCTGTGGCACATCCCGCACATTCTGCTTATAAAACCTGCAGACCCTTGTAAATAGTCAAATAAAGGAAAAAGTAAGTTCTAGAAGCCCAACTAGATGAATATTATCCCAACTGGAAGCTTCTAGAGGCGCGACCATTTTGAGCTTTATCCCTCCACTCATGGAGCTCTATCCCTTCACTCATGGAGTTTATCCCTTGGTATATAGAGCTCAAATCCCTTCATGAGAGGAATCCATCCCCCTCTTCATGGAACTGAAACTACCTCCATTTCCCTATAAATTGAGCTCATGTTTCAGTCTCAAGGGTAGAAACACATGTGGTAATTGCTGAAGAAATTCTCAAGAGAGCATACTCTCTATACTAGTCATTTTTGGTATGAGAATGATCACACAATCATGTCCATAAATTCGTGCTAGTTTAGAGAGAAGAAGGCTTCTCAATATGAAGGAGGAATGGCTGTTCAGGACCCTAGAAGAACCTATATAACATCAAGGTGACAAGTTTTAAGGTTACTTCTTATTATGAAAGTTAATACAAATGAATTCCATTTTCTCATTGAATTGTTCATGTATCTATTTGAGTAATTAAATTCTTAGATTCCTTTATCGCTGAGATAGATTAGTTTTTTTTCAATTATTATATCCTGTAGATGCTTTTAATCCTTTTATTTGTCTTTGATTGTAGGTTTCATATGCTGAAGTGACCTATTTTGGAGTGAATGGATAGGAGATCTCAACAAGCGTTGGACTTTAGGTAGGGGCATTTCCTCGTACTTTGTTATTAATAACTCTGAATCACAAATGATCTAGAGAAAATGGTATGCATTTGGTTTTTTGTTTCTATATATCCTTAGGATACTAGGGAGATCGTTCTTGTTCGCAGGAAGGATTTATCCATATAACAAAATGGCGACTCCGCTGGGGAATAGAACCTAGTTTTCCTTTTTTATTTTCAGTTTGAATTTTAAGAGTTTTTTTATTTTGATTTGTCTGAGATTGGGTTGGGTAGATAAATTTTAAGAATCCCTGAAAAGAAAAGTTGAAAATTTATTTTTTCTGTACTTTTTCTTGCCTCCACAGTTTTCATCTTAAAATAATGCGGTAGCCTCCACAACTTTTAGTTCAGAACAGTGCAATATCGCTTTGTTTTCCATTAGAAACTGCAGACTTTTGGAAATTTTTGGAAAAAATAATAAAATTATCTTTTTAGGAGCCAAATCACATGATTATTTGTGTTTTCCCAAGTCTAGCTTAGCTGTCAAATCTTATGTGTGAATTTATTTTCAACAACTTTCGCATCAGTCTCTATTAAGTTAATTGGATGTTTTCAATACTTTTTTTTGAGAAATTATTAACTCGATTTCCTTTGGTCATTAATTCGAGGTTTGTGTCAGTATCTTAACAATTTTCCATCCTTTTGCTTTTATTTAGGGTCTGAGTGTTAATATCCTTTGAGTGTTTTTACTTTTGACCTTTGGAACTCTCACCCAATTTTCTTTACTTACACTTGATTGATTCTTTAGATTACATTGGAATCATCTTGTGTCCAATAATTCTCTTTCATGGATCAAATTTTCATAATTATAATTCTCATTTTCAGAATATGAATGAAAAATGTGCATAGATTACATTTGCATACTTTTCAAGTGAATTGTGGATAGATTACAACTGCATAGTTCACATTCTGGAAAAAGCATTAGTTTTTCTTGATAACATTAGTGCATTAGAGAGTTTGCTATATTTTCTCTTATTTATCAATCTTTGCATTGTTGGAAGTGAATGGAACCTCTTTTCTTAATTTAGTTAGGATTCATTGAATTGAAAATATTACATTATCATATTTTATTTCATTTAGTTTCGGGTCAGGTCATAACACCATTGGTTTCATATCCATTTACCCTTTGAGTAATAACAGCCCAAATAACGCAACGCTTAATAAAATTCATCTATAAATTTTTACATTTTCTAGGGATATTTTCATGAATATAGCTTAGGCTAGTGCTTTGGAATAGGTTGTAGTTAACGGTCCAAAGCAATTTAAACAAACAAGTAGCATCTTGCGGTAGGAAAAATTCCAATTGTTGCATTTTTACTCTGGAAAGCTCTTCTTAAAAGAGTCAAGCACGAGACCATGTCAGAACCAGTGAGGTAATCATACCTATCTCACTGGGAAAGATAACAGATGTGCACATACTAAAAATGGTAAACCTCAGATAGACCATTGTCGAGGAGCCTGGGGTCACTTGTTGGTAAACCTTGGATTATATCAAGGAACCTTCAAGGGGATTGAGCTAATTATTCTACCCTTACGTGTATATCGGATCGTAGATTGTTCCCCGATATACATTTTTTCCCGTTGGTGACCTTAGTGACTATAAACTTTAGGATTTTTCCAACGGTGACGGTCGAGGGAAGGTCCCACTATACCTGAAGCAGACGTTGACTAGACTCACTTCGACTTTCTGAAGGGTACTCTTCACTTCGATATGGCATAGTGAATTTACTTGCACTGGAATGTTTAATTAAGCAGGTTGTCAGGGTAACTCTTCCAACTGACAATTTTCCACATTAATTTCCGCAATGTTGGATTTCATCACCAACTAGTGGTTTTATTGTGGAAACATAATGTTTGTGTGTGGTTTGACTCCTAGATTTGATAACGAGTGTTAATTTTTTTGTTTTTACTTTTTATAGACCATATGTGTGGATTGTGAATTTTAATTGTTAATATTTTTGAATTTTTAATAAAATTCACTGAAGTTGAATCTAATGGCAAGTGTTCCAAAATTTTCCAACCAAGGAACCCCTCTTAATGAGAATCCTAGTACTTTTCCTTGCTTTGGAAATGTTGATCCTCCTTATATGGCTACATTGTCATTACTATATTTACCATAGGTTTACCAGTATGGTTATTTTCAACTTCGTTGGCCTCAAATACTCAAATTGTTCCACCTAAACCGAATGCTTCACCTCAACAGAGTTCACCATCTCAACATCACCAACCTCATGTTGACCCTTTACCTTCTTCACCCAACATGTATTCCTCCCTTTCCTCCTCTTCACTTGGTAAAAGCCTTGATGCTAGTAACCAGGTGGCTAATAAGAAGAAGAAAGATAAGAAAGAAGTCAACTAACCAACCATGGATATAAGTGTTGGTAGTGTTGAAGAAACCTCCAACATGCATCGCAAACCCAAATACCCTTACAAGATTTGTAAGGGTGACCACTTCCTTATCAATTTTCTTGGTATTCCTAAGGTCTTGGAAGTATGGTTAAAAATATCTCATCAACTTACCATTGATCCATCAACCAGTGATACTCAAGTTCCTGGGAAAAAGGGTAAAGTTAGGTTTCCTTTTAAGTTACACAAAGGGAGTCATCAAACTCAGATTTTCCCACACATGGATGAAGCCTCAAAATTGTTGGAAAAACTTGCTGTTCCATAGAAAAAAATTCCAAATGGTTACCGTAAAATTTCTCCCAAACTACTGTCAACTGACGAAGTGATTGATCTAATTCCAAATACAGTCAATCCCACTCTTCCATTGGAGAGTGAAACTCATATCACTCAAGATGATGATCCATTAGTTGATCAAGTGGTCGACATTATTTCACATCTGGTCGATCCCACTCTCCCTGTAGAGAGTGAAATTCATACTGCTCAGGTTCTTCTTGTTACATCAGATTATTCTATGCTAGGGGGAATTTCACATATTCCTATAGAACCCCCTCCAGGTACCAAGGTATTTTCCTTTAATTGGAATAGACTGACAGAACCTTGTATTCCTTCCTCAATCCCTTTCCAAATCATTGTGAAGGCTTGTGGTAAGAATGTGCGTTGCACAAATGTAGATGAAGGTGCTTCTATTAGTGTTTTATCCTCAACTGCTTAGTAAGCTTTGGGTTACCTTCAGCTTGTGCCTGTTACAGAGAATCTGTTAGCTTTTAACAAAACCATTAATGAACCTTTAGGGATCCTTCCAAAGTTTCCTATTACCTTGGAAGGTAAAACTCTCTGTATTGATCTTATGGTAGTCCGAGGCCCCTTGGATTTAAATATGTTCCTTGGGCGATACTATATCTATGCAATGAAAGCTGTCGTATCGACACTCTATCATGTGATATCTTTCCCTCACAATGGAAACATTGTGACTGTTGACCAAAATTTCATTCGTTAGTCTTGATTCAACTACCAATAATCCGACACCCCTGAATTTTTCTTATACGGAAGTGGTATCTACCATGCCACGAGTTAATTATGTGGAAACCAGTCCCATGTTTTCAGTTATCGATGCAAGCAAGCCTCTCACTGTTTGCTTGACTTCCTTTGACTTAGATTCAGTAATTGACATGGAAAACCCTATGGGATTATTAGAGCATGATGTTCTTATCCCTATTGAGTCCCTTGACATGCGTTCCTTCTAGAGATTTGTTCTTCCATTTGATGAAGATCTCTTGGAGGCCGTGATCGAGGTGTGTCCCTTGACATGCGTTTCTTCTAGTTGGAAGACATGATAATTTTCACCAAAGGATAGTTCTTTTCCTATGTCAACCTCATTAAAAAATGAAACAAGTTCCCCAGAGGATAGTTCTTTTTCTGTGTTAACCTCGCTAAAAAATGAAACAGGTTACCTTGAGGATAGTTCCTTTTACTGTGTCAACCTCATTAAAAAATGAAATAGGAATCTAGAGGATAGTTCTTTTCCCGTGTCAACCTCATTAAATAATGAAATAGGTTACCTTGAGGAGAGTTATTTTACTGTGTCAACCTCATTAAAAAATGAAACAAGATCCCATGAGAAGAGTTATTTTCCCATGTCAACCTCATTAAAAAATGAATCAAGCCATGAGCATAGATCCTTTTCTTGTGTCAAGCTCGTTAAAAAATGAAACAAATCCTCTCCTAATTAATTCAAGTCTTTGATCTGATCTCGTAAATGAACCTTCATTCCATCCACCTATGAACCAATAGTCCACTTAGGTGAATGAAATGAAGCTTGGGGTGCATGTGCTCTAACAAGTTACGCTTGGGGGGAATTGAAACCTATCTCAAGCATGATTTTTCGTTTGTTTCAAGCTTGTGTAAAAATGAAACAAACCTATCTCAAGCATGATTTTTCCTTTGTTTCAAGCTTGTGTAAAAATGAAACAAACCTATCTCAAGCACGATTTTCTCTCTGTTTCAAGCTTGCGTAAAAATGAAACAAACCTATTTGAAGCATAGTTTTTCTCTATTTCAAGCTTGTATAAAATTGAAACCTACCTTGAGTCCATTTCAGTTATTATTTTCAAGACTCATTAAACTCATGAAAATCCCTATATTATTTTTCTATCTTTCATTCTCATAAAACACATGAAAATGACAAGTTATTTCCGTCTTTTCCTGCTTGTAAATTAAATTGAAAGTCGACCATCTGAGTACAATTTTATCACTTTTTTGGGCTCTTGAAAATTACGAAAAAGCAAAACCTTGAAGTTCCCTTTTAATCCCTTTTCATATTTTCTAAATATCAAAATATTTCCGAGTACTTAACTATTAGAACTTGTTAGAGGAAATGAACAATCGTCCCCTCAGTATAAATTTACCCCTTTTCCAGACTGAAATGAACTATTTACGAAAAAGTTATACATTGAATAATCATGGTCAATAGAGTTATCTCTGCATTATTTTATCCTTTTTCAGGCTTGAGAGACTAAATTTACGAAAAAGTAAAACCATGGAGTTTACTTATGTTTTTCTTATGACTCCCTAAAACTAAAAAACTCTGAGTTTCTCCTATACTGGACTCCTTAAAATTTAACAGTAAAGGACCTGTCGATTACTAATAGGAATGAAACACTCCTTCTTAGGATTTGATTTTAATACTAATTTGGACTCATCCAAAGGATGAGCTTACACAACAAGCAAATTTTATCCTCCTTAAGCTTGTCAAAAATAAAGAGGTACTTGCCAGAAATGGTGGGGGGGAAAGAGAAAAGGAATCTAGTTGTCGCCCTTGTTTTAAAAGCAGTATACCACTCTTGAACATGATACTTTTTGTCACACTTGTACCAGGGCTGGGAAAATCCTTTTTCTAACAGTTAATCAAACCACATTGAAAGTCTTCAACTGGTTTCTGGGTATTAGATTTAGGTCAATTGTTACCAAACCATCTGCAGTGTCGTTATGTGTTCAAGAGACAGTTCAAATAAACCATTCATTCCAAACATTTGTCTCCATTCACATTGACCATCCTTGAGTCAGTACTTGCAAATATTTCTTCAAAACTTAATCTAATGGTTTTGTGTTGTGGGCTTTCCTGTGATGGGTCGCTTTCTATCAATGATATCTTATCATCTAGAAAGTTGATCTAGAATCCTATCAGTACCTTGGGATCTACATACCCTAACGACAGGTTTCTCGCCTTAGACGACAGGCTGCATCATTGACCTTCGATCGAATGATTATGTGAAGTGTTCAACTAAAAAATCATTCATTCACACTTCGTGGATTGTATTGAGTAATTTGAGAGCCATTTTCATTATTGGTGATTTCTCTCACACTTGTTAACATTTCACATCATTGACTGGTAACCAAGTGGTTTCTACCATGTTCGACTTCGACACAATCAATCGCATGGATAGAATATTACTAGTTTGGGAAGCGGAAATCAAGACCCTGGATCTAGTTTCCACCATCTAGGATGCGAGGAGTTTTATTATTAATGATACAATAGACTACATATGACAGATGGTTGTGCCCATACTGTGTCTACTATTGATGTAATATTAAAATCATATCTGTACCATAACATTTAGTTAGTTTTGATCTGAGTATGGGAATGTCTACCTTAGCAAAGATATATATATATATATATATGTATGCTTGCATTGAAATTTTTTACACGTTTTCAACCGGTGTGTCCGCAATCCGATCCTCGGAATGATAAAGCACTTCACTCTTCAGAACTACCTCAGACTTCGCACTTTAGGGGGCAATATGTTACACGTTATTTTGTCACCATGACATATAAATTTCTATATAGGTTCATTAATACTTATATTATGCTCCCTTAGAGATAAAAAACCCTAATGTTCCTAAACCAAGTCTTAGAATTGGAGAAAAGCTCATTAAAACCCTAAAAAGTCTAACTCTGTACTTTTCATAGATATTTCCTACAGATCCGCATATATTTGTTTTATAGCCTATGGCACATCCCACACGTTCTTCTTATGAAACCTGTGGACCCTCGTAAATATTAAAATAAAGGAAAAAGTAAGTTCTAGAAGCCCAACTGGACAAATATTCTCCCAACTGGACGAATATTCTCCCAACTGGAAGCTTCTAGAAGCGTGATCAGTTCAATATTTATCCCTTCACTAATGGAGCTCTATCCCTTCACTCATGGAGTTTATCCCTTGGTATATGGAGCTCAAATCCCTTCATGAGAGGAATCCATCCCCATCTTCATGGAACTGAAACTACCTCCATTTCCCTATAAATTGAGCTCATGTTTTAGTCTCAATGGTAGACACACATGTGGTAATTGCTGAATAAATTCTAAAGAGAGAATACTCTCTATACTAGTCATTTTTTATATGATAATGATCACACACTCATATCCATAACTTCGTAATAGTTCAGAGAGAAGAAGGCTTGTCAATTTGAAGGAGGAATGGTTGTTCAGGACCCCGAAAGAACCTATAAAACATCAAGGTGACGAGTTGTAAGGTTACTTCTTATTATACAAGTTAATACAAATGGATTCCATTTTCTCGTTGAATTTTTCATGTATCTATTTGAGTCATTCAATTCTTAGATTCCTTGATCACTAAGATAGATTAGTTTTTTCTCAATTATTATATCTTGCATATGCTTTTAATCCTTTTATGTGTCTTTGATTGTAGGTTTCACATGCTGAAGTGACCTCTTTTGGAGTGACTGGATAGGATATTTCAACAAGCGTTTGACTTCAGGTAGGGGCATGTCCTCATACTTTGTTATTAATAATTCTCAATCACAAATTATCTAGAGAAAATGGTTTTCATTTGGTTGTTTTTTTCTAGATATCCTTAGGATACTAGGGAGATCGTTCTTGTCTGCAAGAAGGATTTATCTGTATAACACTATCTCTCTACTCACTGAAGGCCTCTGGCCGAGACTTAGTCATGTTTTTCCTTGGCTTGAGCTCCTCTTTCCTTGTGTTGTTAGTTAAGGAATTAGGGCCATATTATTTAGGAGATTCCTCAAATTGAATTGTGAATTCCTTAGGCTAACATCTGACTACATGCAACATCTGTACACTCAAGACTAGTCTAAAATTGATGTTACACTTCCTTGGAATCTCCACCAAGCCCGACGAACTTAAATTCTCTGCATGCACTATCTATTTTGGGTTGATTGATCAGTTTAGATGATCGCTGAGTTTAACTGAAGTCCCACTGCATAACTTGACCCTCCACTAATTCTTCCAATAGTTGGAACTAGTTTAACTAAAAAAAACCTTAGATAACTGGCTTTGATTTCTACAAATTAGAAATCACACATGCTTAACTGAAATCTAACTCCTCCAAATTGAATTTACTAAGTAAGATGGGTGACACAAGAAATGTCACAGAATTTGAAATCATTCAAGTTGTTTGTTGATGTGGAAATTCAAATTTTCTCAATTTAATCAAGGAAAAATCAAATTGATATTTTTTTGCTGCATTTTTCAACACTCCCTCTCATCAAGAAAGGGATTATCAAGCACCACTATCTTGAAACTGTGGAACTTGAACTTCCCTCTTGACAAGGTCTTTATCAAAATTTCATCATATTATTCCTTTGTAGAAATGTCACTACAAGGAAAACACCCTCTAGCGGAGGTTATAAAGGAAGTTTTTAGTGTTATAAAATTGGCCAAAATTGTCAAAAAAACATATGCTACCACATCCGTTTCTCGTAACGGAGGTTTTGGCGGAGCTTTTAACGGAAATTCAACACAAGTAATAAACACATTCAATTAAAATCAAATAAACATTATATATTAACATCATCACAACAAAAACATCAAATATACATCTCAATATAATGTCAAATAACTCATGCGCCTATCACATATACACATGTATCTGCAAGCTAAACATTAAATGAACATATCTAACATGACTAAGAATATGCGCCCCATCATGATGATGAATTTGGCACATGTTATCTAATAATTTTAAGTATATTATTAATGATAATTAAAAAAATAAACTCATATTGGATCGATAGTATTGTTTCATTCACCTGATTCATCTTTTTGCAATTTTTCCATTAAAATTTTACGCTCTTCTGATCGTAGATCAGAAATAATCATATTGAGCTTCGTCATTTTGTGGTTCTGCATGATACACATTAAAAAATACATATTAGTTAAAGTTACATTTAGTTCAAAAATAATATTTTTTATAAAGAATTTACAAAGAACTTGCCTTTTTTTCTTTTCTTGATGCGTTAACAGTATTTTTGTTATTTGATATCTTGTCAATCATTTATTTATCAATATGAAACATGTAGCATATCATTCATTAATATATTTATAAATAAATTCTCAAATTTTCGGGTAGAAAATAAACACAGGTGCGTCTTTTATGAATCTGCACTGTCGTCGGTGCTTGGATATATTAACAACGCACCACAAAACAGTATAATACACCGTACAGTGCATTCGATATTATAAACGCACTGCAAAAACAATGTAATAGACCTAACAGTGCGTGGGGTATTATAAACGCACCGCCAAAACGGTGTAATATACCATACGGTGTTGTCCTAGTTAAACAGAGCACCGGTGCCCTATTTTAGATTTGGCGCACGGATTTAATTTTTTTTTTTTCACTTTTTTAAGACATAGAAATTGCCAGTGCACTATAATAATAGAGAGCACAGGTGCAGTGGTGTACACACGGCAAACTGATAAAGAAAAATCCATTTTTTCAAAAATTCACGCAATGGCCGAATGGATTGGGATATAACTATGCAAGTCATCCCATGGGTTGGACGTCAATCTAAAATGAAAAAACCTAATTCTGAAATCACAAAAATAGGGAGAAGAAAGGGAAAAAACAAAAAAAATGAAGGGCTCAAGGTAAAAATGGATAAAACTGCAGGAAAAAATAAAAAACTACAAAAAACGTAAAAAAAAGAATTAAATTTAATCATGAAATGGTTTGAAATTCTATGATAAAGGGCTTGAATCACCAGAGTTTTTGTTTTTGATTGTATGAATACTTCTATTCGAACGTATTTTTCCATCCACAGTGCCCTCGTGCTCTCCTGCAAAAACACTGATTTTTTTTTAGCAAAAATAGTGAAATAATGAAAAGTGTTTAGTATTTAAAGAATTATTTTATCAAATTAGAATTTCGAAAATATTTTGCCGCGAATTTTTCAAATTGCTGCTTTTTTTTTAACTTAAACAAAATAGAGTTGTGTTTTTTTTATTTTCGTTTATTCGTTTTCGATGCGCGGAAATGTGATGCACCGGTGCATTGTATTAATACAACGCACCGGGCCTGTTAGGATGATAAGCGCACCAGAATTGTTAAAGTTTTTTTTTTTTTGTATGTAAGATCATAATAAAATAATGATAATTATAAATTACATGAATTTATTTTCATTATTTTCTAAACTTTATATATGTAAGATCATAATAAAACAATGATAATTATAAAGTACATGAATTTATTTTCATTATTTTCTAAACTTTATGTTACAAAAATTCCTATTATTCTATATTTTTTATTTTACAATTATTTTCAAATTTTCAAATTTAAATATTTTAATAAAATCATTTCACATTAATACAATTAAAATTTTCACATTAATACAATTAAAATTTTACAAATTAAAATTTTACAAACAATTACATTAATTAAAATTACAATTAAGATTATAATTAAAATTACAATTACAATTTTACATTAATTTCACATACATGAATTACGATTAGAATTAGAATTAGAATTTTAATTTTACATACAATTACATTTACAATTACAATTACAATTTTACAAATATTTTACAGACAATTCAATTAAAATTACAGTTACAAATACAATTACATTTACAATTTTACATAGAATTACATTTACAATTACAATTACAATTTTACAAATATTTTATATACAATTCAATTAAAATTACAATTACAAATACAATTACAATTTGTGAAATTTACATACAATTAGAATTACAATTACAATTAAAATTTTACATTAATAAATATTTTACATACAATTACAGTTAAACTTACAATTAGTACAAATACAAATACAATTTTACAATTTTACATAGAATGAAAATTTAAATTACAATTACATTCACGAAATAATATTTAATAAATATCATGGTCATTTAATAATATTAAATTAATTAATAAACATCATCACGATCATGATAACCATCGTACAAACACGATATTCAACTAATAAACACAGTCAATTAACATCAAATAAACATTATATATTAACATCATCACAACACAAACATCAAATATACATCTCAATATAATGTCAAATAACTCATGCACCTATCACATATACACATGCATCTACAAGCTAAACAGTAAATGAACATATCTAACATGACTAAGAATATGCACCACATTATGATGATCATCAACATGAAAATTAAGTACAACTGCAACATGAACATAAAATACATGGACCATATATATATATATATATAACTGAATAATGTTAAAAATATACAATTTTAATATAAATCGTGTCATGGATCTCTGTTGCGCCATCGGCCTCATCCTAATCTGGTGCATCAACCATCTCCTGATCGTAATCATCAAGATCGACACCTGGATCATGTGGTGGATCCGACATCTCGTCACCATCAAAAGACCCAGTGTCTGCAAAATATATACAAGTACACAACAATAATTAGAAAATTTCATTACACAACTTAATAAAAACAAGTTAAAGAAAATTTTAGAATAAATATAAATAAAATAGTAATATTACCTCTATCATTTGGCGGCTCATAAGGAGTGAAGAGGATGTTGGGACACCCTCGCCAATATATTCTAGGATAAGGACATGGGACCATAATGAAGGGATGCAACCTGCCAACACTGGCTATTAATTCCAGTGAATCATGTGATATCCTCGCTGGAAACATAGTGTCTCCCCTCTTGGGAATAATTTTCCCCCACATGCGCATCCGGGCCTCCAAAATTAGCCCTCAAGGCTGTCGAAAAAAATTGGGTCTCATATTTGGAAACCTCTCAAAAAATAAACAAAACATCTCTGAAGCAAAAGGGAAGTTGACCCTCCCCTGTGCATGAGCACGAAATCTATCTAAGGTTGTACAAAACTGTCTCAAAAAAATGGCAGTCCACCTGACAAGTCATGGCTGCTATACTAAAGAATCAACGTAATATAAAAGAGAGCAACTAATTCGTTTCCCGTCACTGGTGTTGTGCAAAATGATCGAAGCGATAATAGAGAGGCACTGCATGTCCTGTCTACAAAAAGCACTTATACATAACTGACCTCCAGGTACCTGAAACTCTGAGGGAGACAATACATGTGCTCCAATGTATCTCTGGGAGTAAACTAACTGACTCCCTACTACACAACCAGGTGGCACATCTGGGAATGAGGGGAAATCCACCCCTCTCCTCGATAGTCCTGTAATAAAATAAATGTCCTCCTCATTGGGTGTGTACCACTGGTCAGGACCAACCTGAATTCCACCTGTCGATAAGATGTCTCAAAAGCACACTATGGGCCTTTAGGCCGGAAATAGCCTCCTCATAGAACTTGAGGAGGCCTACCTGCTTAAGGATATCCTAGGTATCTGCAGTAATATAGCGAGGGCATCAATCTCTCTCCCTCTCTTTTGCCTCCCATTGGTGAATCATGTCATATTGTTTTGCTTGTTGTTGCTGATGTTGCTCCTATTCTCTCTGAATCATTGCCATATTAATTTTTTTTTTTTATATTCAAAACGGAAATGTATTTATAAATATACATATATTATGTTTTTTGACAAAAAAACAAACATACAAGTCGGTGTTCCATAAAAATAGTCACGCACCAGTTCTAGTGTGTTTTAATATTTTAGCGCACTGTCCTCGAGGCCCCTAATGAAATAGAATGCACTGGAGTCGGTGCCGATGTCTATTTTTCAAGCACTGTGGACTGTACATAATTCAGAATAGAGGTGTGATGAATGAAATATACGCCCCCACGCGTATAGTCATGTCAGCGCACCGACTTCATGACAATGACATAGTTGACGGTGTGGTCTTTTACCCGGCTACACCGTTGACCCTCTTGGAATGCAAAATGTGGTGTGCTGACATAGACCGGGGCGGAAAATGCAGTCAACGCACCGCACTGTGATTTTCGGGGTCAACGGGGCACCTGGATAAATGAGCGCACCGTCCTTTTTTATTTTTTATTTTTTAGTTTAAAATTTATCGGGGCGCCTTCTAGCACCGCCCCAGAAACGGTGTGGTTACCATTAGCACCAGTAGTAGTGCTGCCTGTAAATTTTGCAAGTAGCCTCACTAGTTGGTGCGAGCAGAATAGCTCGAGCGCACCGCACAACATTTTTTTTTTTTTTTAATGGTTATTTTTAAGTTTATTTCAATTTCTAATCTGCTAAAAGGCTTAATTATAGAAAAAATAGAAAAATACCTATACATTTTTCCATTGAGAAGACATATTGGCTGTAAAATTTGGAAAATAAATTTTTCCCATTGTTTTTCAAAATGTAAGCTGGAGATTGGTGGCAAATGCAGAGCAACAATGCATATAATGGGTGTAATGAGAGCACTGATATCAGGGCGGCTCAGAAATAAGGAAATAGCACTGGGGCTTGAGAGCTCTGGAGCACTAAAGAAAGTGAATAATGAAGTTTTTTGGCCATAAATTTTTTTTTAACTAACCTTATTTTGGTGCGCTGGGTTTTCTAAGCGCAGTGGTGCTGTTAAACAAAACCGGACCAGGATGTTTCAGTTTCGGCGAGAAAATTTGATGATGCACCAGGGCAGCCTAATTGTAAAGCACTGGTGCGTAATAGTCGCAAAGCACCAGTTTTTTGGCCTTACGTTTTTTTTATATAATTTTATTTCAGTGCGTGCAGTTTCGGGCGCACCGGTGCTATTAGAGAAGAATGCACTGGCTCGTTCCTATTTTGGCGTGGTGTTTTATGATCCACCGACACGGAAGAGTATTGGCGCCCCGGTGCGTTACAGTAATTGGACGCCCCCACGGTGTGTGTAATTCACGCACGCTATTCGGTGTGCCAATGTTCAGTGCGCACCGGTGCATTTTGTGGTATCATGCGCATCCATAATTGATAGCTCAGGAGAACTAAAAAACTGAAAAATCCAAGTTTTTTGTCGTAAATATTTTTTTAGTTTAACCCTTTACCGATGCGTATTTTTTATAGGCGCACTGGTATTGTTTGGTACAAACGCACCAGTCGGTTTGTGTTTTGGCGCATTTTTTATGATGCACCGGTGTGGTTGCTTTCTATCGTACCGGGTGGTTTCAGTGTTGGCGTTATGTTTTATAATGCACCGACGTGGACAAGTTGTGAGGCACCGGTGCTCTATTATATTATGATGCACCGGGTGTGTGTGTACGGAGTGCACAGTGTTCGGTGTGCCAATGATTTTGTCTAACCTGATGTGTTCTTTTTTTGAGAGCACCGGGGCGAGTTGTAACAATAAGAGCACTGATAGGAAAACATCCGCAAAACCCTTCGCCTGCCAACCTCCTCTAGTAACCTCTGCTAGAAACGGATGTATGGGGTATTTTTCTTTGTGGTTCCTCAAAAACATCCACTAGAGGGTCTTTTCCTTGTAGTGTGTAGTGCAACAACATTATATTCCTCTACACACAGTACCATAAATGGTGATACCGGATATCTATATGCTTAGATCGAATGTGAAAAACAAGATTCTCGTAGATCTTGATGAAACTCTAATTATCACAGTATATGACAGTTGGATCCATAATCTAACCAAAAAATCCAACAAGTATATTCCTCATCCATATTGCCTCAAATGCTACTCGACTAACAACCATGTATTTTTCTTCTATCAATTTGAGTGCCACAGATATTTGCTTCATACTATACCAAGAAACCGTTGCGGACCCAACACTCAAAATTCCACCTGATGTATTATTTCTTTCTAATGGAATACCTGCCCAATATGCGTCTATGAAGCCATGCATTTTAACTTCCTCTTTCCTTCTATAGAATTGTACAAACTATGCAGTTCCTCTAAGGTATTGTAGAACATGCTTAATTTCCTTCCAAAATAATTTTGTCGATCGAACCATGGCTTAGCTCAACTGGTTGACTGCATAGGAAATATATGGTCGTGCATTCACAATGTATATCAGTGAACCACTAAATGTTAGTAAATAGTAGCATCCACTTCCTCACTTGAAATGGAATCCTTCTTACTTCAGTTGGTAGGTAGAGGTGTCTCCATGGGTTTGCAACCCTCCATGAAAAATCTTTGTAGTATATCATTTACATACTTTCCTTGAGACAAAAATAGTTCCCTGTCGCCTTGAAATTCTTCCAATCTGAGGAAGTAGTGCATGAGACCCATGTCCTTCATTTCAAATTCTCTTTCAAGGTCCTCCCTACAAGATCTTATCAGATTCTCATCACCAATTAAAATCAAGTCATCAACATATCATACAATAATCAACAATCTACCTTCTACCAAAATATGATAGAGGTTTTCATCTGCTTCACTTTTGGTGAAGTCCAAATAGGTGAGATAGTTATCAATCTTTGTGTACTAAGAACATGGTTCTTATTTGAGATAGTACAATTCTCGCTTGGGTATGAATACATGAGACCCCCAATCAAAAATCTTGAATCCTTATACTTTCTAGATATACACCTCCTCCTCAATAAATCTATTGATGAATGTTGTTTTCACATCCATTTGGTGGATCTTCCACCCAATATGTGCACCTAGAGAAATAATTGACCTAATGTATGAGTACCTTCCTACAGGAGCAAATATCTCCTCATATTCAATCCCTTCAACTTGAGAGTATCCCTTGGCCACAAACTTGGCCTTGAAATTTTCTATGCTTCTGTATGTTGCATGCTCTACCTTGAAGATCCATCTCAAACCCACAACAGATGTGTCTGTTGGTCATGGGACCACATCCAAAAAAAATTTCATTACAATGGATTCTTACTTCTCCACCATTGAACCAACCCATACAAGTTTCCCTACTTCTTCCTCGAAAGTGGAAGGTTCAGTCTCTACAACCTCATTAATTAGAGATGTTAGCACTCCTTAGTGTCCCAATGCTAGGAAAGGAGACCTAAGGAGGTAAAATAAAACCAAATTTGGATTTGGTATCTAGCCCTACCAAATCAGAGAAGCCTCTCTCTGCAATCTCATAGCCAACGATATGAATGGAGGGAAAAATAGATATTAGGCTAGATATTCAGCTCACTAGGGTTTTATTTTTAGGGTTTGCTGGATCATGCTCAAAGGTCTAGGGAACTAGGTTAGGGTTTCAAATGATCAATTGCAAGGATAATATGGGGAAAGGTAGGTATGATCAGTGACATATTTGAGTTGTCATTTATCAGAAGAATGAGACATAACATGAGAATCTCATCAAAATAGAGCATATAAATTATCAAGTTTGCTTAAAAACTCATGAGATAATCACATGAAAGAATTCTAATCGTAATAAGGAGAAAAAAATATTCGATATGATTATAATACATAGGAAAAACATTGTCACTAAAGCATACCACAAGAATACCAAGATAACAACTACAACTACCTGTATATTTCATGCAAAAATATGATGTACACTAGCTCCAAGCCTTTTTATAACTGATGTCCAACCTTTGATTTGAATTCATCAGGGCTACATATATATCAAAAACTAAATTCCACCCTCTCAAGGGTCGAATAAATCATGATAGGAACTGATTACATCAATCTCTCTAACCAAACCTAAAATTAGGGAGTTTAGGAACTAACTCTCTATTTAGCCTTGACTGACTTTACAAGCATTGATGGCCATGAATTTACATAATATTAATCTTTACCATCACCATGACATTTAATTACATCATGCAAACCCCTTTACATTTAGTTACATCTTGAGGAAAAATTACATCAAGAGAAATTGACTTTAACTCAGAAAAACTCGAAATATGGCTTTCCCACAGAAACACAATGTGGTAGACAGAAGCACAGCGTGGTCTAGCATAAGCATAGCATGCTCTTGGAGGAAATTTTTAGGTGGATTTTGTGCATATTAAAGCTAAAATGATGGTTGGTGAAGATATACCAGGATGTCTAATAGGCCTCTGGACATTTAAACCTACAAAAATACACCTCCATGGAACCTAAAAATCCAATCTCCCAAGGCTACTCCAGATGCGCAGCGTGGGGTCCAAAAAGGAGGTAGAAACATGAAAAATCACATGCTTATTTACTTTTTCTTGAAATATTTGAGTTTCCATGAAAAACTAAGCACATAACCATGATATACAGGAAAAAATAAACATATATATGTAATCCATTTGTCATTTGTATGCTCTAAGAAGAAGCAAATTGTGGCCATGCTGCGTTTCTCTGGGGTCAAATTTTTGGGTTTTCTACAAAAATAGGGCTCAAAGATAGGGAAATATCTCTCTAACCATAAAAAAATTTACAAACCTGAGAGAGGTTTTTGTTTTTAGAGATTTTATTAACAAAAATCCTCCATTTTTCCATAATCCTTTCCCATTTTTTGAGAATCCAAGTTTGAAGTTGGTCACTAAAACCATAATGAAAATTACAGAAGCGTAGTGTGCTCATAGCAGAAGCGCAATGAAAGTTTGGAGAATGGTTTGGAGGCCTTCCCAGAGGATTTTTGGGCTACAAGTGGTATTATTGGAAATATTATGATGTCTACTACACAATAGAGTCATCAAGCACTGCAAACACCTTCTCCAAACCCTTGAAAAGCTGACTTGAAGTCAAGTTGTCCAAAAGTGTAGCAACTCTCTTGGAGAAACTTTATTTTGGGAACTTATCTCAAATAATAACACTTGTGCATAAAATAAAGGAGGTTTTCTTTCTTTGGTCTATTATTGACAAAAACCTTTCTCTTTTGTAAAATTCATCTTCCTGTAGGTTTTAACCCTGAACAAAAATTATCTACTCACGAATCTTATAACAGAAAATAAACAATAACGAGAGCATAAAACATAAAACAAATAAACACAGATATTTTCCCCTGGATCCCAAATCGGGATGACCAGCTTGATTTTTCATTATATTCCTTTTAGTGTTACAACACATATATATACATGTCGAAGCATACATAAACCCTAATCCATTAACCCTAGATTAGAACATAACCGTAGTTCCCTTGACCAAATCTACAAAAATACCAGGGGCCGAAAACCATCGTACCCCAATACCATGTGCAAAGCCATGCACAAAACCATGGGTGCGGATTACCCACCGGAAATTAAGGACCAAAAATTTTCGCCAGGGCGCTACCCCGAACCCTGACAGGGGGGACTACTGCCCCCCCTATGACCCCCCCATTGCACCTAGCGCAAAGGGGGGGCTATCGCCCCCCCGCGCGTGCTTAGTCATGGAAAGAATATAGCACATACCCAACATTCTCCCACTTGTTGTTTTATTTCCACAAGGGGCCACAGGGGAGCTTAGTCATTGGCCTAGTTCTTTAACACCCATTATTTTTCTACACCAAGAGAACTTCTGAGTGTTCACAGACTTCATCAATGCATCTACAACATTCTTCAAAGTGTCCACCTTTACCAGCAACACCCTTTTAGTCTCAACCATTTCTTTAACAAAGTGATATTGAACATCAATGTGCTTTGTCTTTGAATGATAAGCAGGGTTCTTAGCCAAGAAAATTGCACTTTTGCTATCACAGTCTATCCTTATAGCTTGCTGTACCAACCCCATACTTGAACACAATATCTGCAACCAAATTGCTTCCTTGCTTTCATGAGTGGCTGCTATGTATTCTGCCTCTGTAGTTGAAAGAGCCACTACAGACTGTCTTTTACTCATCCAACTGACTGTGCCTCCAAATAGGCTAAACACATACCCACTGGTAGATCTTCTTTGGTCCAGATCTCCAGCCCAGTCTGCATCAAAAAAACCACGAATGTCCAACATTATTTCCAATCCTGGTCTTCCTTTGTAGCACAAGCCATAATCACTAGTGCCACGTAAATATCTTAAAACCCACTTCACTGTTGTCTAATGCTCCTTTCTTGGGTTTGACATAAAACTTCTCAATACTCCCACTGAATGTGCAATGTCTGGTCTAGTACAGAACATTGCATACATCAGGCTACTCACTGCACTTGCATATGGAACATGAGACATATACTCCTCTTGTTCTTGTGTCTTGGGACATTGTTCAGCAGACAGCTTTACACCTATAGGAATAGGAACATTCACTGGTTTACTATCCTGCATATTGAACCTCTGCAATATAGTTTCGACATACTTCCTCTGGTTTAACCAGAGCATCCTCTTTGCCCGATCTCTCTTAATTTCCATGCCCAAAATATAGTTTACAGCACCAAGATCCTTCATGTCGAATTTGGAGAACAGTTGGGTCTTCAAATCTTGGATAATTTCTTTGTCATTTCCAATAAACAACATATCATCCACATACAAGACCAAATAAATAACACAGTCACCAATTAATTTAAAATAAACACAGTGATCCTCCTTGCTTTTGGTGAAGCCAAGTCCCCGTATATAGGTATCAAATTTTTGATACCACATCCTTGTTGACTGTTTTAACCCATATAGAGACTTCTTCAACCTGCATACCAGTTCTTTCTTACCCTTCACCATAAAGCCTTCAGGTTTATTCATGTAGATCTCCTCTTCTAGATCCCCGTGAAGAAAAGTTGTCTTCACATCCATCTGTTCTATCTCAAAGTCAAATGCGGCAGCAACAGATAAAATTAATCTAATAGAAGTAACCTTGGCAACAGGAGAAAAAATATCACCAAAATCAATTCTCGGCACCTGGGAATAACCTTTTGCTACCAACCAAGCTTCGTATTTCTCCACCTTGCCTTCTACATTCATCTTCTTCTTAAACACCCTTTTGCTCCCGATGGGCTTCCTTCCAGTCGGCAACTCCACCAGATCCCATGCCTCATTTTTGTGCAAGGATGCCATTTCATCAACCATGGCCTCCTTCCAGAGTTTTCCATCCTCTGAATCTATTGCCTCCTTGACAGTTTTTGGATCATCATCAGTTATATTTAAGGCAAAAACTAAACAGAAAGTAGATGGACTATACCTTTCTGGTTGCCTTCTTTCTGAAAATGATCTTCTCAAAGCTGGAGTTTGTGGCTCTTCCTCTTCTGAATCTTCTTCTGTTGTAGAGTCTGATTCATACTCCTTTTGCTCAAACTCTATCTTCTCAGGTTCCTTTGGTATCATTTCATGTTTAACAACATATTTCACCTCTCTAAACACCACATCTAGGCTGTACACAACCTTCCTTGTTTCCGGGTTCCAAAGCTTGTAACCTTTTAAACCATCCTTATACCCAATAAAGATGTACCTTTTAGATTTATTATCCAACTTGGTCCTTTTATCCTTTGGAACATGTACATATGCTTCACATCCAAATACCTTTAGATGTGCAATAGAAGGTTTCTTACCAGTCCATACCTCATGTGGAGTCTTATCCTCCAACACTGATGAAGGTGATCTATTAACCAGATAGCATGCAGTCTCCACTGCCTCTGCGCAGAATTCTTGTCCTAACCTGGTACCATTGAGCATGCTTCTTTCCTTTTCCATTAGTGTTCTGTTCATTCCTTTTGCAACTCCATTTTTCTGAGGTGTGTATAGATTAGTCTTCTGTCATGTTATACCACACTTCTTACATAACTCTTCAAATTCCTTGCAGAACTCCCCACCATTATCTATCCTCAGCGCCTTTATCTTCTTCTCTGTCTGGTTTTCCACCAAAGCCTTAAATTCTTTAAATCTGTCAAAAGATTTAGATTTATTCCTCAAGAAATATATCCATGTATTCCTTGAGAATTCATCTATGAATGAAACATAGTACACAGACTTTCCCACTGATGGAACTGACATAGGTCCAAACACATCACTGTGCACAAGTTCTAATATCTTGTTCGCCCTCTTAGCACCAGAAGGAAAACTCACCCGATTCTGCTTCCCATATACACAATGTTCATAGAAATCGAAATCCAGAGAGCAATTAGACATACCTTCTACCATACCATTTCTAAGCAATATCCGAAGGCCTTTCTCTCCAATATGTCCAAGCCTTTGATGCCATAACAAGGTCTTTTCTCCAGAGATAGCTAGGATTTCCACTCCACTTTCAGGAACCACAGAACTGTTACACCCATCAATAACAGTTCTAACTTGTAGCTTGTACATAGTTCTAGTCCGAACTCCCCGCATTAATACCAGTGCTCCCCGAACCATCTTGTAGGCATCTTTCTCGAACACTGTTTTTACACCTACATCGTCCATCTTGCTTACAGAAATCACATTTCTGGCCAATGCAGGAATATGCAGAACACCAGGAAGTGTTCTAATCCTTCCACCTTGTAGCTTCAGCTTGACCTTTCCATGTCCAACGATTATGGCCTTCCTATCATCCCCTAGGAAGACATCACCATCATATTTTTCATACTCGCAGAATCACTCCCTATGGGGAGTGAAGTGAAAGGATGCACCTGAGTCAATCAACCATTACTCATGATCTACATGTGTATTTGAAGAAGAAGCCAAATACACATCCCCACCTTCATCCGAGGTGGTTTTTTCCTCTGCAGAAGGAGCATCATCAGATCCCTTTCCTTTCTCAGGAGCTTTAGATCCGTAAATTTTTTTTTTTTTTTTTTTTTCTTCAGATTTTAAAGACACCTTTAAAACTTTCCAGAGATTTAGATCTCCCTCAGTATTTAGATCTCCCACTGAACCTATTCTTGTTTCTATCTGGGACCTTCCTCGCAGAGCAAGGCATCTCCATTCACCCTCCATATTTCTCCGTCTCATTTCCTCCGACAGCAAGGTTGAGACAATGTCATCAAAATTCAAGGTAGTTGTATTGCTACCTATTGCAATAACCAGACTGTCCCACGAGTCTGGTAGAGAACACAACAAACTGATGCACTTATCTTCACCTGAGATTTTAATATCAACAGATGACAGCTGACTTACCACAGTATTGAAGGCATTCAGATGCTCTATCACCGAGTCTCCATCCTTCATCCTCAGGTTATACAGCTTTTTCCATAGGAACAAATTATTCATGAGAGACTTAGATTGGTACAAAGTCCCAAGTTTTTCCCAAAAATTCTTCACCGTAGCTTCCCCAGATACATTCAACAATACTGAATCTAAGACACACAATCGTATTGTGCTCTTTGCCTTCTGATCCAGCTTCTTCTAGTCTTCATCTGACATTGTCGTTGGTTTAGTACCTAGATCTACCGAGATCCACTGATCTTTATCCACCGGCAGATCCTCCATCTTGAGCTTCCACAACTCAAAACTCTGACCATTAAATTTCTCGATCTCTATCTTTCTGCCGCTCGCCATCTTCTTTCACCGCAAGAATTGATCCCGCAGATCTTTCACTGAATAGGGTCTACCTCAGGCTCGAGCAAAAAACCCTCAGTAGCAAAGGCATCCCCTTGAAGCCAAAATAGCTCTGATACCAAATGTAGGTTTTAACAGGAAATAAACAATAGCGAGAGCATAAAACATAAAACAGATAAACACAGAGATTTTTCCCTAAATCCCAAATCGAGACGACCAACTTGATTTTTCATTATATTCCTTTTAGTGTTACAACACATATATATGCATGCTGAAGCATACATAAACCCCAATCCATTAACCCTAGATTAGAACATAATCGTTGTTCCCTTGACCGGATCTACAAAAATACTAGGGGCCGAAAAGCATCGTACCCCAATACCATGTGCAAAACCATGCACAAAACCATGGGCGTGGACTACCCACCGGAAATTAAGGACCAAAACTTTTTGCCAGGGCACTGCCCCGAACCCCGATAGGGGGGGCTATCGCCCCCCCTCTTACCCCCCCCCCCCCCCCACGCATTCTTAGTCGTGGAAATAATATAACACATACCCAACACTTCCTTACTTCAGAAACTAATTTTTAAGTAAGACTATCCCTCTGTGCAACAAATGACCTCCAACTCTAAAAATCATGCCAATCACCTCTTCTTATATGGTGAAGTCAATATCTGTTATATTGATCTTATCCCTCCTATAATAAATGGAAAATAGGCTTGTCAACTTGGCATGGCTGCCTACCTGTTGATTTTTTTCACAAAACCCTAGGCAACCAACAACTTCAAATGATTTCTTGATGAGTGATGAAGAATTGATCTCTTTCATATTTCATGGTTAAAATATAGAGAAAATACCCACATTATTGTAATTCTTCTTCTTACAGTCCATGGTTTCACTTTTCTTGATAAAACCCTAGTTTGTTAGGAGGGAAGGGTAGAGTAGGATTGGGAAAACAGTGGAAAATGGGCAGCAAGGTTAGCGAAAAGAATGTAGGGGAAGGAGAGTGAGATAATTATTGGGAAAATTTTGGGAGATGGGGATGAGTGTTAGGGAGGCTAGGGGAGTGGAATCCCTTATAATGGGTGAGGAGAAGAAGGAAAAAAAATAAAAAGACAGTCCTAACCGAGAAATTTGTAAAAACGCGGTGTGGGCTAGGGTTTGTGGGAAAAATGGGGGAGATGAAGGGAATGGGTATGGGAAGTGGTTGGGGGAGGTATATAAGGTGTGTATGAGGGTTATAGAGTAGGAAAACTATGGATTTTATGAATGAGATGAAGCAATAACTTAAAGAAACCAAAACCGCAACGAAGCCCTAAGAGAGGGATTTACAATAATTTTTTAGAGAAATGACTACATGAGAGAGGTAGTAAAGGTTAAATTAATTAATTTGGAGTCCCTGGAACCCATTAAATAATGAACGAATCCCTTTAGATTCTTATAGTTTCTTCCTTTTCAAAAACGTAGTGAAGGCACCATAAGCGCATCGAGCTAAGTCGGAAAGGGTTTGAATGAAGAAATTTGATGCCCTAGTGGCTAAGATGAATTTGGATATTGGATAGGTGTTCAATGAATATGAAAGGAAGAATTATAATTCTTGTATGGTATTCCTATAACTCAAAATTTGTTTTTTTCTTTAGTCATGGAGTAACATCACTTGTCTTTTTTGAAAAATGAAATGATAGGATAGTGTACTACAGTTTTATCACTAATTAGGCAAGGTTACATCTTCATGAGGAGTAAAATGTACCTTTGAAATATTTTTGAACACTTTTTCCCTAATTACTAGCTCCCGTGATGGTGACTATGGTGATGACATGACTCTTTTATGAATTTTGATGACCTGACCTAATGATGACACCAAATGCATATGTGAAACCATGTTTTGGAACTTTGAACCTTTGCAGTGTGCATGATTATAATTTGATGACCAAAATTATGACCAAGACACTTAGTTGATGACCTCTCACAAGGAATGATGACATGACTATGATGGCATTTTATTACCTTGAAAATGGAGGGAGCATTAATAATACCTATACATTGACCAATGATCAAATTTTATTTGAAATTGTAACAATTTGACCTAGGACCCTATAAACTAACATTTAAAGAGTAAATATGATCATTGGTGACTGATAGACACTAACATTGACTCCAATTGGGGATGGAATCTCCTTTAGGAGGTGTCAAGAACACCGTATATCAAGTAGTCTCATCCATTGGGAAATGGAGTCAAAATAAAAAAAACTTGACACTAAAATGACTAACTGACTAAACTCAAGAAAAACTGAAACTAACTTGACACACATATGGCAGTAGACCATTGGGATATTAGGTCCTTCACCTCACGCTTCAAATCCTGATGATAATTTCCCACCTACTAAAGTTATATATACAATCATGCGATATGATCCCTCCAGTGCGATAAATCCAACAAATCACTACTTACTTGAATCATGCTCACACTTTCCCTGAGCAAGCAGAGAAAAAAGAGATAGGAAAATCCAAGTGTCCACTGAAGATGTGCTCATGATCCATAAATACAAGAAAATACATCTTCCCTACTGACTGTAGAAAATCAGTAAAATTATCTTCAAATGGAGGATCTGATAGATTACACTTCCTTTACAGGCGGTCTTCATACCATGGGTTCAAATTTTCATCTGCAACCTTGCTTTCCTGAAGCTTCAACTTAAAATTGTCATGATAAGTTAGCAATACTTCCTCTGACCTTTGTGATTAATGTGATGATACTATTGATGGACAAGGAAACAATGTTGCTTGTTAAACTAAATCCAATGTGATGATACTATTGATGGACAAGGCAATAATGCTGCTTGTTAAACTAAATCAATGGAAAATTTTAGGGGCTAATATTCACAGGTGGGCTAATTTTCCATGATTTTTCCAGAAAATAAATTCACCAATTTCCATTTTTTATAAAAATGATTCGCCCAAATTTTAGAATATAAAATTATTTTACCCTAAAAATCGGCAATATTATATAGAGAGTATATATCAAATCATTATAGATTTGAATTATTTTACAAATACATCAATAAAATTTTTATAGCTTTCATATTAGGGACTAGTGAGACTTGCCAATGTTCTAAACTTCAAGATAATTTTCCGTCCTTAAAATTTTACCTGAATAAATCTCCCTTACCCTTGTTTTTAGGCTCACAAACAACCAAAGGAGGACCACTCTAATTGCAAAAAGTATCCAAATAATTAGCCATCAAATCATTTAAAGTCGACGAGGGCTATTGCAGCTCATTTTATATGGGTTCCAAGGTAACTATAAGCTTTTGAATCAATGATTGTGTTCTCATATTGGGTGAGTTATCCATATAAAAAAAAAATAGGAAGATCACATACAATAGGAGGTTGTTGCCATGTTAAACTAGCTTCAGACTTCTTCTTTTCTTTGGTGATATTATTATTTTCCTTTATTAATTCAAATGCAGAATAACATAAAGTTAACGAGTTATTGTCAGTGAATTCATCACTGTCTTTGTGTTCACTATCTAAGCTGCAAAAGTACTTACCCGATTCAAAACTTTCATCATATTTATCCTTCTTGTCATAAACCAGATGTGCAATCTAATTGCCTTCCTTAAATTGTTGAATTCTAGCATCCTCTTTTTGAGTGGTGCTGATTTCTTTTCAGGACTATCTTCAAATGGAAAAAATGAAACAATCAGTGTCCATATCAAGATGATACAAGGAGCCAACCTCTCCTCTTTCCACCAATTATGCTTGGAAATGATGTTTTCTTTGTTGCCTTCTAACAACAGGTTCATATTTCAAGGAAAATATTTGCATTAACCTTTCCATAGTTTCTATCACTACATCCAGCCTATGGTCTGACAATGGAGAAATATTTTGAATTGCTTCTCTCCTTTCTGATTCCACTCTAGTCCTTTTTATGATCTGATTAGCTTCCACATCAACCAAAAATTTCTACATTTCATCTAAAGTAGCAAGATTCCTCTCTCTAAGATGATAAGAAATATTAGCTTCAAAACCATCTGAAAAATGCAGCATGGCTCAACCTAGGGGAGGTTTTATATCTACATGTATGGCATTGTAAACTCTCTTTAAACACATAGAAAACTCTTGGAATAATTCATCAGGATGTCTCTTTAGTTTCTTGTACTCAACCATGATATGGAAAGGGTTGGACATGAACTCTCATATGCTAAGAAAAACATGGTCAAATTGTTGGAAAGAGGAAATACCTTGAGTTGCCTGATCTTTATACCATGTTTTGACTTCTCCCTTAAGGCTTTCAACAAATAACCTTAATTTCGCACCCTCATAATAAACCTCCTCAAAATACATAAAATCAAGAAATATACTGACATGTTGCCTGGCTGAAATTTTATATGTATTATCAAATTTGGGTAGTCTCTGACCATAAGTATGCGGTAACTCATGCAAAGGGGCTGACATTTTTAACGAGGCATACCGAGCAACAAATATGACTGATGTTTGAGAGGAAACTATCTCATCTGGGATGTGTTTTTCATCTGAATCTTGTTTAGGGGTACTATTACAACCAAGAGATGCACTTGCAGTTTCAATAGGATGACATACAACTGTCAAAAGGTGCTGATGTACTATTTTGTGATTCATATAGGAAAAAATATCTTTAATGTACTCCGAAATAAATAAGAGGAACTTGATACAACAGAAAATTAAATCCTAAAAATAATCCAGGTTTAAGAAGTTGACTCTCACACGTTGTTTTCCCATCCTTCTTTGATGAAGTTTTCCTTCTGGATTGAGAACTAATCTCAATTTTTGGATCTTGCTGCTAGTGAAGTTTGTGGATCAAGTTGGAGTTTCTAGGTGAATGTCTCAGCCTTCATATGTGTCTCACCGTTGTCTACCTTCAGCAAATCATATCTAAAATTTAATGATATTTTCCAAGAAATAAGAAACTATCTATTTCCCGATAACGATGTCAAAAATGTTATCATCCATAGTGTCCCAAGGCCGAGAAAGGAGACCAAAGGAGGTAACCTCATACCACTTTCTACTTGGTAGCTAGCCCTACCAAATTAGAGATGGATATCTCTACAATCTCACAGCAAACGAAGTGACTCGAGGGAAAAATAGATATTAGGCTAGATATTAATCTCATTAGGGTTTGATTTTTAGGGTTTGCTAGATCAGGCCTAGAGATCTACGGAACTAGGTCAAGGTTTCAAATGATCAGTTCTAGGGATAAGATGGGGCAAGGTAGGTATGATCAGTGACATATTTGAGTTGTCATTGTGGTATAAGGTTGAAGTGGAGAGAGGTCAAAATGAGCATAAGACTATGAATTCATTTAGAAAAAGAAATGAGACATAACATGAAAATCACATCAAAACAGAGCATATAAACTATGAAATCTACCTAAAAACTCATGAGATAATAACATGAAAGAATTATAATGGTAATAAGGAGAAAAAAATATTCAATATGATGATAAAACACAGGAAAAAAATTGTCACTAAAGCATTCCACAAGAATCCCAAGATAATACCTACAACTTCCTGTATATTTCCTCCAAAAATATGATGTACACTAGCTTGAAGCCTTTTTCTAACTAGTGTCCAACCTTTTATTTGACTTCATAAGGGCTAAATATAGATCAAAAAATACCTTCACCCCTCTCAGAGGTCAAATCCATCATGATAGGAACTGATTACATCAATCTCCCTAACCAAGCCTAAAACTAGGGAGGTTAGGAACTAACACTCTATTTTGCCTTGACTGACTTTACAAGCATTGATGACTATGAATTTACATAATATTGATCTTTACCATCACTATGAAATTTAACTACATCATGTAAACCACTTGGAGGAAAAATTACATCAATATAAATTTACATTGACTCTAAAAAACTCGAAATCTAGCTTTCCCACAAAAGGGAAATGTGGTAGACAGAAACATAATGTGGTCTAGCAAAAGCATAGTGTGCTCTTGGAGGACCTTTTTCGGCGGCTTTTGTGCATCTTCAAGATGATCTTATGGTTGGTGAATATATCCTAGGATGTCTACTAGGCCTCTAAACCTTTAAAATTTCAAAAACACACCCCCATGGCACCTAAAAATCCAATCTCCCAAGGCTACTGCAGAAGTGTAGCATGGGGTCCAAAAAGAAGGCAGAAACATGAAAAATGACTTTTTTATTGAATTTTTCTTGAAATATGTGATCTTTCATCCCAAAAAAAACACATAATCATGATGTAAATTCCAAAATAAACATGGATATGTAATCAATTTTTCATTTGGATGGTTTGAGAAGAAGTGCAATGTGGTCACGATGTGTTTCTGTAGGGTCAAATTTCTAGGTTTTCTGCAAAAATAGGGCAATATCCCTCTAACCATAAGAAACTTTACAAACCTGAGAGAGGTTTTTCTTAAGTATGTTATGAACAAACACCTCCTCCATTGTTCCAAAATAATTTTCCATATGTTCATAATCAAAGTTTGAATTTGGTCGCTAAAAACGCAACAAAAATTGCAAAAGCGCAACGTGCTCACACCAGAAAAGAAATGAAAGTTTGGAGGACTTCCCAGAGGATTTTTGGGCCTCTAGTGGTATTTTTGGAAATATTATGATGTATACTACCTAATATAATCATCAATCACTACAAACACCTGCTCCAAACCCCTAAAAAGCTGACTTGAAGTCAAGCCATCCAAAAGTTCAGCAAATCTCCTATAGCAACTATATTTTCGACATTTCTCGCAAATCATAACAATTGTTCATAAATTGAAGGAGGGTTTTGTTCTTTGGTCTATGATTGAAAAAAACCTCTTTCATTGTTTTAAAATTCATCTTCATTACTTTATAAACTGATTTTTAAGTAAGATTGTCCCTGTGTGCAAAAAGTTATCTCCACCCCTAACAATCATGCCAATCACATATGCTGATATGGTGAAGTCAATTCCTACTATATTGGTCTTTTCCCTCCTAAAATAAATGGAAAATAGACTTGTCATCTTGGCATGGAATATTACCTGTTGAATTTTTTCACAGAACCCTAAGCAGCCAGGATCTTCAAATGATTTCTTGATGAGTGAT
The DNA here is from genome assembly GCA_034641835.2 of Pinus albicaulis. NCBI lineage: Eukaryota > Viridiplantae > Streptophyta > Pinopsida > Pinales > Pinaceae > Pinus > Pinus albicaulis. Next base: position 824,660,106 of record CM076574.1, on the reverse strand, counting down.
GAAGCATTGATCTCTTTAATATTGGATGGATAAAATATAGAGACATGAACCCCATTATTTTTCTTCTTCTTCTTACTATCCACGGTTTCACTTTTCTTGATAAAACCCTAGGTTGGTAGGACGGAAGGGTACAGTAGGATTGGCAAACATGGAAAAATGGGCAGCTAGGTTATGGGAATGAATGAAGGTGAAGGAGAGTGAGATAATTCTTGGGAATATTTTGGGAGATGGGTATGAGTGTTAGGGAGGCTATGGGAGTGGAATCCCTTGTAATGGATGAGGGTAATATGGAAAAATCTCAAAAACACAGTCCTAACCCAGAAGTCTTCAAAAACGCATCCTGGGATAGGGTTTGTGGGGAAAATGGGGGAGATGAGGGGAATGGGTATATGAAATGGTTGTGGGAGGTATATAAGGTGTGTATGAGGGTCACAAAGTAGGAAAACTAGGGCTTTTATGACTTATATGAGGCAAACACGTAGATAAACCAAAAGCGTGACAAAGCCTTATGAGAGGGATTTGCAATGGGTTTTAGAGAAATGAATGCATGAGAAAGGTAGTAAAGGCTAACTTACTTCATTTTGAGTCCTCGGAACTTTCTGAATGCCAAATGAATCCCTTTGGATGCTTAGAGTTTCCCCCATTCCCAAAAAAGTAGTGAAGGCACCAAAATCATAATGAGCTAGGTAGGTAAGGGTTTAAATGAAGAAATTCGATACCCTGGTCGCTGAGGTGAAGCTCGATGATGGAGAGGGCATTCAATGAAGATGAAATGAATAATTAGAATTCTTGGATGGTCTTCTTATATCTTAAAAGTCAATTTTTTGCTTTGGTCATGGAGTGACATGACATGTCTTTTTAAAAAAATGAAAAGATAGGATAGTGTAGTGTATTATTATCAGTTAATTAGGAAAGGTTACATCTTCATGAAGAGTAAAATGTACCTTCGAAATATTTTTGAACACTTTTTCCCTACTTGCTATCTACCATGACGATGACTATGGTGATGGCATGACTCTTTTATGACTTTTGATGCCTTGCCCTAATGATGACACCAAATTCATATGGGAAACCATGATCTAGAACTTTGAACCTTTGCATTATGCATGCTTATAATTTTATGACCAAAATGATGACCAAGACACTCATTTGATGACCTCTCACAAGGAATGATGACATGACCATGATGGATTTTTATGAGCTTGAAAATGGAGGGAGTAGTAATTATACCTCCACACTGACCAATGATCAAATTTTATTTGAAACTATAACAATTTGACCTAGGACCCTATTAACTAACATTGAAAGAGTACATTTGATCACTAGTGACTCATAGACACTAACAAGAGCCATGTGGCCAGTGTACCAATCTGGTGACCTTCTATGCCTGCGTTGGTTTGAAGGAGCACCCACATTTTCCCTCGCATCTTGCACAAGTATCTGAGCTTCCCTAGTTCTTTTTCTGCCTTCTTTGGAAGGTTATGCTTGAGTGGTTGTCTCCACTCTTTTCTCTTCAATTTATGGATACTCCAAAACTTCCGAGGCTCCTCCTTTGGAGCTAAAATCTCCTCTTCTGGTGCAATATTAAGCTCCCTTTAAAGATAGAACTATATTTCTTTGTCCTCATCAAATTTTACATCCCTTCACACTACTATCATTTTGAGCGATGGAAAGTACAAAATATAGTTGTGGGGAGTTTATTTGTAACCCAAAAATACCCCCAAATTTGTTGTCAATGCTAGCTTCTTCCTTGAAAATTTGGAGACATGGCAGTAGACAGAGGCTCCAAAAATTCTGAAGTGTGACACATCTGAATTTCTCCCTTAGAAAGCCTCCTTCATTGTAATCATGCCCAAAATATGATGAGGACATCGCTTCTGTAAATAGATTTTTTTGTTGCATGCCTCGGCCCACAAGTGCAGAGGTGGGCCTTGGTCATGCAACATAACCCTCGTTTCTCCAACAATACTATGGTTCTTTCTCTCAGCCACCCCATTCTGATATGGGTTGTGATTATAGGCCTCTAAATTAAACATAAAATAAGGCCCATCTAACCTTTCTTAGGCCCATATACCTTCCTTATCAACATAAAATGATATATTAAATCTCTCCTTCTGCACTTAATAATGTTTTCTTATGCTTTAATATGTTCTTATAAAGGAATAAATGTGGTTGCATATTTTTGCCTAAAATTCCTTATTTTTGTAGAATATTGTGAGAATATTTGGCAGATTATACAGATTTGGAGAAGGAGATGATTTAGGGACTTGCTCTCTACCATTGGAAGATCACGATTGGAGAATAAATGAGAACAACATCAGGAAATTAGGGAGAAATCTTTGAGATATTCAAGGGGATTGTCCACCCTCCTTAACTCTGAAAGGTAGCCAAAGGATCCTCTTGAGATCCCCATCCAACAATTTGAATTCCAGAGGTAGCCAAGCAACTAAAGAGCAAGTGCACTCAAACCATACTTCACTTGGAGTCACCAGCAAATCGAATTCCAAGAGGCACCCAAGCAAATAAAGACGAAGGACACTCAACCTATGTTTACTTGGAGTCAAAGTGAACTCAATCACCATTTTCAAGGGAATTTTTGGTAGCTTCCTTGTAGAATAAATAGAGCAGAGCTAGAGCTAGGAAGGAGGGAGTTAGTTAGCAAGTGAGTTGATTCTGGTCGACTTCCATTCCATTCCATTGGATTAGAATTTTTTTTGTAAAACCATTAGGCTCTGTTAAAATTTTTATGGATGTAACAGATTGTTATTTTTTATAAAATGAGTAGAGAGATGCAATTTTATTGATCTAGTTCCAGAGAGCTCAGATCGTGGGTTAGGGCCCAACCCATGTGCCTGAGCTTCTTTATTGTTTCATGCTTTTCCTTCATGTTATTTAGCTAGTTTTTCTTCTAAATCATTTAGCTATTTTGCTGGTATTTTTGTTGATTTTTTAGTTTGCTTCCCATTGTCTTTTTTTGTATATTTAATCTGCTTATCGAGTGGTATAATAGTTGATAAAATCCATAAAGCTATAAGGCCAACCTTCCCCTGTCAACTTTGTCAATAAGGCTCAAGGAGGATAGAAATTTCCCCACAGAACAAAAATTATTTATCACTTATGATTTCTTGGAAATAAATTAGATCAATGCCTATATTTTCATGAACATATTGTCTCCCTTCCTTGCATAAATAGGAAGGTTGATTGCAGGTGTGAGCAGCATAGCCCAGGAGAAGTTTTCCAGCACCCCCCACTTCATCTTCCATTTTCCTTCCATCTCTGTGTTACGCTCTCGAACCTTGCATTTACGCCTCCATTCCTCTTTTTCTCTCATCACAGCTACCATGCCCACCTTTTGATTCATAAAAACACTTAAAACCATTCATCCCGCCTTATTCCTTTCTTTTTATTTGTCCCAACTACTTAACCTTTTTAACGATAAACGCCTGAAAACCCATTAAAAATCATCTTCCACCTTTCCTCCTAGAACTTCCTGCTATCGTACATCGCAATTCGAAAATCACATTGTTCAATTTACTTCCATTAACACTTACCACTTCCCTACGCTGATTGTAATATTAGCCACATCGCAAATTGCTCAATGTGTCTTTTTCCTTTTTGTTTCGAGACTTATCGCAAATCTAGTGCTGCATTGCAATCGCATGTCACACTGTTTACCTTTTTCCCTTAAGACCTACCGCTCATTGTTTCCGATTGCGATATTGTGATACCACATGTCGCAGATCATGCCTTTTCCCTTTTTCATTCGAGACTTACCGCGAATCACACTTCGCAGTATTTTTAATCAACACTTTTGCTATTCCTCTAGATTTGAGATATTGCGAATTGTGATATCTCACTTTGCACTCCGTAGGGTTTACCTCATCGTATGTCACCCTTCGCACTTTTTATCTTTTTTCTTTAACCTTACCGCTCCAACTTTGCGATATTGTGATTGCAATACCACATATCACATATCGCAAATTTTGCCTCCATCACACTTTTCAATCCTTTCCACTCCAAAGCCATTTGTGCCATATTCTAAGGTTTTATAAGGTTTTAACCCCTTCTTTCCACTTCTAAGCCCTGTTTCATGCGCTAAGTCCTCAATTCACCACTTTAGCCCTTTTCTTCCCTCCAAGCTGCAAATCAACCCCGTTTCAAGTAGAATTAAGTCATGGATAGTCTAGTTGCCTGGATAGAAGCATGTTAGGCAGACTATAGGATAGGTAGAGTGCATTTAGCTAATTTTCCAAGCTAAGTGTGGTTTAGAATTAGTTTCCTTTATGCCATTTATTTTCAGCAAGTTAGCTTAGTTTATTTTCAGTCATTTCCCTTTCATTCTTTTCATTTATTTTCTAAAATTTAATTTATTTTCCTTCTGTCATTTCCTTTCCGCAATTTAGTTTAGTTTCATTGAAGTGTGATAGACTTCACTGAGAACCCTTAGAAGTAGCACCCTTTCGTAAATCAAAAGAGGATGACATGAACAAAATGCATCTGTTGTGTATATAGCACTGTCACCTCCAATTTTGTAGGAACCCCAGGTTGATAAAGTAAAGTATGGAAGCCCCTGGGAGTTGCAACAGTCTTGGTGCAATACCAGGGTGCACTACTTTTTGGCATCGTTGCCAGGGAGGTTCCTAATAGATTTTTTTATTTTGATTTTAGCATTCTTTTCTGATTTCCTTTATTTTCATGTCGTTTCAGAAATATTGAAAAAAAAAAAAATTGATTTTCATGCCTCATAGGAGTAGGGATACCCAGAATTAAAAAAAAAAAAAATACTTCTCCAATGCCAACCCCCCCACTTGATCACGTGGTGTAGTAAGAACCACATCACCATAAAATTTTGAAGGAAGAAGAGATGGATGGATATGATGACAATGAAGAATATATTATTTGGTTTCCCATTCAAGATATGGACATCTGTGTAAATATGAAGAACATCCCCCCATCTTACATTCCCAAATTCCATGGTATGAGGATAGAGGATCCAGAAAAATTTCTCTTTGAATTTGAGATACTTTGTAGGTATTATGGGTACTTATTACACACCCGAAAAATAATATTGTTTCCTACAACATTGAAGGATAGAGATTTTAAATGGTTCATGAGTCTAGGTACTAATTCAAGAAGATCATGGAATTATATGCAAAATATATTTCTAGAAAAATATAAAGATCAGGATCTTAGAGAATATATATTTAGAATGAACCAATAAGAAGATGAGAGTCATGAGGATCTAATAGAGAGGTTCATGTATAATATTAAGAGGGGAAAATTGCATCATCTATGATTTCACACACTAAAAATCCTCTTACTTAGAAAAATTAGGGATGAGTGGATTGATCTCCTTAATCTCATGAGTAAAGGAGATATATATCAATTGTCATTTGAAGAAATTTGTGAAACATGAAAGCACATATCAAGAGGAAGGGAAAGAGTAAGTAAATCAACATCATCATTGGTAAGGAAATATGAACTTGGAAATTTTCTTGATAACTTTAAAACAAAAATTCTTAGAAATCTAAGTGAACAAGTAGAAATGTTAAGAATGCAAAATGAGAAAAAAGAAGATGTTGATGTTTTTTTCATCCATGCATAATCATATGCTACTAAATTTTGTTCATCATTCCCTAGGTTTAAAGAAGTTTACTAGGAGGATGATGGAGCCAAGTAATCACCAAATAAGCTATGTTATGTAGCTCCAAAGATACCCTGGCATCCTAGTCAACTTGATATGATGCAAGGACCCACTTCACAATTTCAAGATTATTCACATCCATCTCAAACTAATTGGGACACTCCCTCTTTGGAAACCTTTGCCAACTCACCCCCAAAACCAATGTCGACAACATAGTTGGTAAGGTCCTGATTGGGAAAATCCACAATATCCTCAGTATTTCCCTCCATATCCTCCATATGCAACTCCATGCTATACCTACCATCCACCTCCACCATAACCATAGCCTCAACCACATCCATCTCATATGTCCACCCCCACTCAACTACATGTACCACAATTTCCAAACCCACACCACGAAGTATCTTAGCCCACTTACAATGCTGGGGTACAACATTACCAAACATATATCTTGATCTAAATGGTCTACATTTTAGTTCAAGAAAGATATTTCGAAGGAGAGGTTGTCTCAATGTCATTGAAGGACAAGAAGAAGAAGAAGAAGAAGATCTAGATGAGGAGATCAAAGAATCAAGTGTTGCACTTAATGAATAATAAATATCATAATCATATGTTGAGAGATTTACCTCATGTTTACGAGCATTTCCTCCATGTGCTCAAGAGAACAATCAACAAAAAGAGGAAGATTTGACTGCCATAATAGAAGAGGACATCCAAGGTTATCCAACTCAGAAAGTGAACCAGGGGCATAAAAACTATATTGACATATGGTTCCAAATATTCATTAAGTTGTAACAACACACTCTTCTCCAACTATACTTGATACAATCCCAGTCAAAGAAATTCATCTCTTATATTCAGGTACATGTCAAAACATGTATTCCAAGTGTGCACCTAATTTTATTTGTCATCTTAATGTGTGCATGGTTCCATTGGAAGTATTCATATACTTGAAAAAGGTTTTTCTCTTTTTTAAGTATAGTAGGAAACTGAAAAAATAAAAAAAATGAGAAAAATGAGAAAAAAGGGAAAAAGAATAAAATCTCAGGTGAAAACCTCTTTTGAGGTGTCTCAGATTGGCTCACTGATTGAAAACCTCCATGAGGCAGTCATTGGGTTGAATAAAAAAGAGGAAAATAAAATATCCTAGGTGAAAACCTCATTTGAGGGGCCTAGTAGACCTTCTAGTTGAAAACCTCATTGAGGCAAGTAGTAGGCCTTAAAAAAAAAAATATGTATTTATCCATATATCTCTCTCTAATCCATGCAGGTTCTCTCCAACCTTTTGCATGCAGAAAATAGTAAGTTGGAACAAAAAGAAAACTTGGTCAACACTTTAGTCAAAGGTAGTCAAACTTGGACTTCCTCCACCTGTTCTCAGAAGCTCCAAAAGGACCTCAAGTAGATTATCACATGCAGCTTCAGAACATCTTCAAAAGCCATAGCAGCTTCAATATCACATGAAAATACAAATAAATGGTAAGGATTAGCTATGAAATCATCTAACCCTTTCTTCGAATTAATTTTAGCTTAATAAAACATTAAAAAGTGTGATAAATAAAGTTTTTTTTATATCGCCAAAATCAGTAGCAGAGCAACCTCAGCCTTATCTAGCAACTAGCCTCGCATTTTCCACCAAGAAAAGGAAGAAGAAAAAATAAAAGGACTTGAGAAAGTGGGTAGTAAGAAGTTCATTGTAATAGAAGACAAGGAGTGCCAAGGGGTAACCAAGGGTGAACTCAATTGACAGGAAAAAACTATGAGTTTATTTTGCATGCAATAAAAATAAAAATAAAAAGAAAAAAAAATAAATGGTGGATCCACCACCTCTTGGCATGAAAAACAGATTTACTTAAAGCACTTGAGGACCTCCATGAATCACCCACAAGAAAAATTGTAGATAGAGGTTTAACAAGAATATTAAGCAGGGGGAGCAGCACATGGGCCAATAAAACAAAAAACGAAATAAGCCAGCATGTAGGAAGAAACATAAGGCAGGGAAGATGAATATGTTGCTCAGAGGATGAGCAACAATTTCAGTAGGGGGGTGATGATGGGCCTCTAAATTAGACATAAAATAAGGCCCATATAACCTTTCTTAGGCCCATCTACCTTCCTTATGCACATAAAATGATATATTAAATCTCTCCTTCTGCACTTAATACTGTTTTCTTATGCTTTAATATATTATTAGGAAGGATTAAAGGTGGTTGCTTATTTTTGCCTAATATTGTCTATTTTTGTAGAATATTGTGAGAATATTTGGTAGATTATACAGATTTGGAGAAGGAGATTATTTAGGGACTTTATCCCTACCACTGGAAGATTAGGATTGGAGAATAAATAAGCACAACATCAGGAAATTAGGGAGAAATCTTAGAGAGATTCAAGGGGATTTTCCACCCTCTTTAACTCTCAAAGGCAGCCAAAGGATCCTCATGAGATCCCCCTCCAGAAATTCAAATTCCAGAGGAAGCCAAGTAACTCAAGACCAAGTGCACTCAATCCATACTTCACTTGGAGTCTCCATCAAATCGAATTCCAAGAGGCAGTTAAGCAACTGAGGACGAAGGGCACTCAATCTATGTTTACTTGGAGTCAAAGTGGACTCAATCACGATTTTCGAGGGAGTAGTTGGTAGCTGCCCTGTAGAATAAATAGAGCAGAGCTAGATCTAGGAAGGAGGGATTTAGTTAGCCAATGAGTTGATTTTGGTTGAATTCCATTCCATCCCACTTCCATTCCATTGGATTTGAATTTTTGTTGTAAAGCCATTAGGCTTTGTTACAATTTTTATGGATGTAACAGACTGTTCTTTTTTATGAAATGAGTAGAGAGATGCCATTTTATTTATATAGTTCTAGATATTTGGGCTCATGGGTTAGAGGCCAACCCATGTGCCTCAGCTTCTCTATTGTTTCATGCTTTTCCTTCATGTTATTTAGCTAGTTTTCCTTCTGAAGCATTTAGCTAGTTTGTTGGTATTTTTATTGAAGTTTTAGTTTTCTTCCCATTATCTTTTGTTGTAGATTTAATCTGCTTACTAAGTGGTATAATAATTGATAAAATCCATAAATATGTGAGGCTAGCCTTCCCCTATGAACTCTGTCAATAGAGCTCGAGGAAGGTAGAACTTTCCCCATAGACCAAAAATTCTTTCTTGCTTATGATTTCTTGGAAATATATTAGATCAGTGCATGTATTTTCATGAACATATTGTCTACCTTTCTTGCATAAATAGGCAGGTTGATTGCAGGTATGAGCACCATAGCCCAGGAGAAGTTTTCCAGCACCTCCCACTTCATCTTCCATCTTCCTTCCATCTTTGTGTTGCGCTCTCGAACGTTGCCTTTACACATCCATTCCTCCTTTTTTTTCTCTCATCACAGCTACTGCAACCATATTTTGATTCATAAAAACACTTAAAACCATTCAGCTCACCTTATTCCTTTATTTTTATTTTTCCAGGCTACTTTACCTTTTTAACGCTAAATGCCTGAAAAAACATTGAAAATCGTATTCTGCCTTTCCTCCTCGAACATCTCGCTATCGTACATTGTAATTCGCAAATCATAGTGTTCAGTTTACTTCCATTAACACCTACTACTTCCTGACATCGATTGCGATATTATCCACATCGCAAATCGCTCACCGCACCTTTTCCCTTTTTCATTCGAGACTTACTGCAACTCCGCTGCATCGCAATTGCACGACAAACCATTTACCTTTTTCCCTTAAGACCTAATGCGCATTGTTTCCAATTTGGATATTGCGATACCGCATGTCGTAGATCGCACCTTTTCCATTTTTATTTTCAGACTTACCGCAAATCGCACTTCACAGTCTTTTTAATAAACACTTCTGCTATTCCTCTAGATTTGCGATATTGTGAATTTCAATATCACACTTTACACTCCACAGGGTTTACCTCATCACATATCACACTTCACACTCTTTAGCTTGTTCCTTTAATATTTACCACTCCAACTTTGTGATATTGCGATTGCGATAATGCATATCACATATCATAACTTTTGCCTCCATCGTGTCTTCGCCATCGCACTTTTCAATAATTTCCACTCCAAAGTCATTTGTGCCATATTCTAAGGTTTTATAAGGTTTTAACCCCTGCTTTCCACTTCTAAGCCATGTTTCATGTGCTAAGCCCTCAATTGGCCACTTTAGCCCTTTTCTTCCCTCCAAGCTGCAAATCAACCCCGTTTCAAGTAGAATTAAGTCATGGATAGCTTAGTTGCATGGATAGAAGCATGTTAGATAGGCTATAGGATAAGTAGAGTGCATTTAGCTAATTTTACAAGTTAAGTGTGGTTTAGAATTAGTTTCCTTTTTGCCATTTATTTTTAGCAAGTTAGCTTAGTTTCTTTTCAGTCATTTCCCTTTCTTCCAATTAAATTAGTTTCATTCTTGTCATTTATTTTTTGCAATTTAATTTAGTTTCCTTCTGTCATTTCCTTTCTGCAATTTAGTTTAGTTTCATTGAAGTGTGATAGACTTCACTAAGACCCCTTAGAAATAGCACCCTTTCGTAAAGCAGAAGAGAATGACATGAAGAAAATGCACCTGCTATGTATATAGCATTTTCACCTCCAAGTTTGTATGAACCCTAGGTTGATAAAGTAAAGTAGGGCAGCCACTGGGAGTTGAAACACTCTTGGTGCAATACCAGGGCACACCAGTGGGGTGTTATCAACTGTCATCTAATGTTTTTTTGCATAGTAATTTTTAAACTCATTTGACACGTACTCACCTCTATTATCGCTCCTGAGTGCCTTCACCTACTTTCTCATTTCTTTCTCAACCAATGCCTTGAATTATAAGAACTTGGAGAATGTTTCATATTTTTTGCGCATGAAGAAGATCTAGAACTTTTGTGAGAAGTCATCAATAAAAATGAAAAAATATTTGTGCCTGGTATTTGAGGATATCGAGAAAGGTCCACAGACATTAGAGTGGATCATTTCTAGGAATTCATGTGTTGTGTTGTCTCGATCATGGAAAGTGGATTTTGTGTACTTCCCCAAAGTACATCCTTTGCATGCATCCTACTTCTCAAAAGCTCCTTTAGGGTGGGTTTTGGTTATCTACTGCATGATCTTCAAAGCACCATGATTCAAATGGCCAGGTATTATATGTTATAAAATTATATATTATGGAGCAATGAAACACATAAAATATGCGAAAAATACAGGCACACAAAACACATAAAACCAGAGAGACACAGATATACGTGGTTCACCCAGTTTGGGCTATGTCCACCCCGAACATCCAATCCTTCCTTTCTATTATCTAGCAAAAATTGAAGAGACAAAACCTACAGCAGATCCGCTATAATATCCTCTGTTCTCTCTCACAGTCTCCCTATCTGTTTCTCGCTTTGAGAATACACACATAATACACAGCTGCAATACAATACCCTCATATATACAAGGGGGTTGCCTTCTAGGGAAAAAAACCCTAAACTAAACATAACTTCTACCATTAGATCATCCACCTATGAATGGCCTAGATTGACTAGAAATTACTATAATTTTACAAGGAAATTTTACATCCGTTTTTAGCTTCGGGGACGCTTCACCTGAAACACCCCGCCAGGGAGGGGATCTGAAAAGCACTGCCGCCCCCCCTGGACCCCCCACGACAGCGATTAATTACGAGCGGTGTTGCCGCCCCTTTTAAGGTACAAGGATCCAATGTTGTGATACAAATTAAACAAGATAATCAGGCTCCACACCCAACAATATCCCACTTGGAGACTGATTGTAGCAACTCCACCGCTGCTTCATTTGCTAGACAATGACTCCTCTTTGGACATGGTTGTTCCTCATCTTCATCATCATCCTTGAAGACCAATTGAAACTGAGAACATTCTCAGTTTCTCCCTGGTTACAACTTTTTTTAGCATATCTGCAGGATTTTGGCTAGTGTGTATCTTTTCCAGCTTCAACTCTCCATCTTCCAATACTTACCGTATGAAATGGTACTTGAGATGTATGTGTTTAGTCTTGGAATGAAATGTTGAGTTCTTTGCAAGATGAATGGCACTTTGGCTATCATTGTATAATGTGCCCATATCATGCTTCTTACCGAATTCATCCATAAACCTTTGTAACCAAATTAATTCTTTACTAGCCTCTGTAGCAGCAACATACTCTGCTTCTGTTGTTGAAAGTGCAACAACACTTTGGATTTTTGAAACCCAACTGACAGTTGTTCCACCTACAGTAAATACATATCCTGTAGTGCTCTGATGCAGGGGCATTAGACACTAGCCAGCAATGGAGGAGGTTTTGTCCACATGTTGTGGCTAGGGGAGTTCGAATTCATCGAATTGTAACAGCTAGGTGTCAATACCTCAGCTGACTGTTTCATTTAGACTAGTTAGAGTCCATAGAAGTCGAATAGGTTTGGATTCGATCTATATGTCTTGTTTCAGTTAATTGAATAACTGTAATTGGGCTTTTGGTTTTCCTAAACGGTCCTCGCAGAGGAACCGAACAGACAAATGTTTATGTATATAAATGTAATCCCTCGGATGTATATAAAATGAAGGAGAGGAGGAGGAAAGGAGAGATTTTCTGCAATAAAACTCTGTGTATAGAACAATTTCTTCCGGTTGAATAGACTTAAAGTCTTGTTGATTTCCAAACTGTCTGAATTGATAATTGTGAAGAATTTTGTTAAACTGTGAAGCGATTGAACTCCGTATATATATAAAAAATTGTCGAATTGAATGGTCCCATAGGCTCCGCAACCCTCTGTCTACTGTTCCCTAAATTTGTTTGTCAACTATGTTGGTGGAAGCGAAATCCCGCCGAAAGAGAATTACACTCATTTTGCTGTTAGTTGGAAATCTTACCCGAGGTTAGACCTGGGTCAGTGAGTTCAAAGGGTGGTGTAACCCGACTTGAACCATGGTTAACCCTATCCGAAATCGCGAGTAGATTTGCGGAATCAGATTGCCCATATCGCACCACTTTTGCAGGTTGAGTGGTATTCCCAGAATTGGAGCGATTCCATAGAGCCTTCGACATGTGGCACAAGACGGAAGTCCAAAACCGCCTTTCAATGCACGCCATCGTGCGTTAATGTTCGACCAAGGAGATCAAGCGATATTGTTGAGCGCCGTCGATATGGAGGGGAGCCATCAGACGGTGGTCGGTTGATGAAGGTGCGCAGACGATAACCAAGGTACAACGTGCATTTGATTGGGCTATCAATCGTAGAGGTGGGGCTGGTGCGAGGGTTTATTATACAGTCATTTGTTTAAGAAATAGAGTGTCGGTATTAACACAAAATCTCGAAGGTTTAAAATTGGTTATAAGGTATGGCTTACATGGATAATGGAATTCCCGCGATTGAATGTGGGACCGGAGTATATTAAGGTGCCCTTTTGTAACCAGTGTGGGATTTATATAACGCGTGAAGGATTAAACCTTGATTATAAATTTGGAGATAAAAATATAAGCCGGGAGACACAATTTATAATATCAAAAGCTGCTGAATGTATTTACTTACCAATTTTCTCCAAAATTGATAAATAAAATTGCCAAGAAATTAAAGAACCACATGGGGGTAAACTAAGGGAAATGCTGACAAAGCGATTGTAGCAAACCAACTCTCCTTAGGGGTTCGAATTCAGTTTGTTGTTGTCATTTGTGGTATCATAGCCATTGTTTCCGAGTTGTTTTTGTAGAATAGCTGACATGGCAATCCGAGTTGGTAGAGGTGCTCGCAGAAGGAGACCTATTGCCAATGCAGAGGTGTTGGGGATGTTGCATAGGGTCGAAGCCAGAATGGATGCCATGGAGCGAAGATAGCCCAGAGATCCTGAAGACATCAGTGAACCTGAGATAGAAGAAGTGGAAGAAAATGTTGAGATTCCTCCTAACATGAGGCTCCTTAGAACTGTTCTGGGGTCTGTAGTTAAGCCCAGAATTGAAGTGTCGAGTTATGCAGGGGGACTGAATCCAGAGGAACTAGTGGACTAGATTAATGAAATGAACAAGTGCTTTGATTATGAAGAAATAAGCGAAGATAAAAAGGTCAAGTTTGTAGTGAAAAAACTGAAGGGACATGCTGCACTTTGGTGGGATGGAGTGCAGGTATAAAGGAGGAGAGTTAGCAAGCAACCTATCAAGAGCTGGACCAGAATGATGGCTAAATTAAAAGGAAAATTCTTACCTAGTGATTACCAGCTGACATTGTATAGGCAAATGTAGAACCTGAGATAGAGGTTTCTGACAGTAAAAGAATACACAGAGGAATTCTACAGAGTGAGCATAAGAGCTGGGAAATTTCAGGACACACCAGAGAAGACTTCCAGATATGTAAATGGTCTCAGACTGGAGATCCAAGATGAGATAGGTCTTCTGTCTCCTAAGACAGTGGAAGAGACCTACCAGATGGCCTTGAAAGCAGAGGAGAAGCTCCTGAGGAAACAATCTGCCAAGAAGAGAGGTACTTTCCGGGGAAAGGGAAGTCAAGGTGGTAGAGGAAAGCCTACTACACCCAGGGATGGAGCTAACATTAGCTCACCTCAGAATGCATCTAAAGAGGATGATGCAAGGGGCAGAAGGGGTTCTTATAGAGGAAAGGGAAGAGGAGGCAGAGACAGAGGCAGAGGTAGAGAATTGAGGTGCTATAGATGTCAGCAAGTGGAACATAAGCACTATGAGTGCCTAGAGAATGTGGGTGTTGGTCCAAGAAATGTTGTTTTTGCCCAGGCTGGAGAAGAGGCAAAAATTGAAGAATAAATTCTTCCAGAGAGGGGAGAGTCCTTGGTGGTAAATAAGGTCCTGTTGAAGCAAGCCAAAGAGGTCACTGAGCCTGCACAAAGGAAGACTTTGTTTAGGAGCATATGCAAGGTCCAAGGGAAATGCTACCAGCTAGTCATTGATAGTGGCACAACAAACAATCTGGTTTCCACCGAGGTGATAGAGAAGTTGAAGTTGAAGACCAGGGAGCATCCAACTCCCTATAGGGTGTCCTGGCTGCATAAAGGGCACCAGCTGGCTGTAAAAGAACAGTGTGAGATAGAGCTGCAAATAGGAAAATACAAATATAAGGTCCTGTGTGATGTAATGCCCATGGATGTGTGTCATATAATGTTGGGTAGACCTTGGCAGTTTGACAGAGCAGCAGTGCATGATGGCAAGAAGAACACTTACAAGTTCTTCAAGGATGGGGTACATCATACATTGATACCCATGGAAGAAGGAGAGCCATCCAGCAGAGTGATTGATCCAAATACCTTGTTGCTGAGCAGGAAGGAATATCTGCAGCAGATAGAAGAAGAAGAGGTAAGCTTTCTTTAGTTTGCAAACCTAAGGTAGTTCTTACTTCTAAAAATATTTCTGATTTGCCAATAGAAATCCAAGAGATGTTAGATAATTATTGTGACATTGTTGTGGATGATTTACCTGATGAGCTGCCACCTGTGAGAAAGATCAGCCATTAGATATATTTTATCCCTGGTTTGAATCTACCAAATAAGGCAGCCTACAGAATGACTCCCAAGGAAAATGAGGAAATCAGGAGACAAGTACAGGAATTGGTGGACAAGGGGCTGATAAGAGAAAGTTTGAGTCCATGTGTAGTACCAGCAGTATTAAGCCCAAAGAAAGATGGAGGCTGGAGAATGTGTATTGATTCCAGAGAAATCAATAAGATAAAAATCAGGTACAGATTCCCTTTGCCCAGAATTGAGGATTTAATGGACTGTTTGAGTGGTGCTAAATATTTCTCAAAGATATATTTTAAAAGTGGATACCATCAGATTAGAATAAGAGAGGGTGATGAGTGGAAAACTGCCTTTAAAACAAATGAAGGATTATATGAATGGATGGTAATGCCTTTTGGGTTGTCAAATGCACCCAGTACTTTCATGAGACTTATGAATGAAGTATTGAAGGAATTCATTAGTAAATTTGTGATAGTATATTTGGATGATATATTAGTTTTCAGCAGCACCAAAGAAGAACATTTAAGGCACCTTAATCATTTCTTGAAGAAGTTGCACCAAGAGAAACTGCTGATAAATTTGAAGAAATGCTCATTCATGAAAGAAGAGTTGGTGTATTTGGGTTTTGTTGTTTTTGCAGAAGGATTGAAGATGGACCCAGAAAATGTTAAGGCAATTGTGGAGTGGCCTTCACCCAGGAATGTTTTTGATGTAAGAATTTTCCATGGAATTGCCAGTTTTTACAGGAAGTTTATAAGAAACTTTAGGAAGATTAATGCATCCATCATTGAGACAATAAAGAAGAGAAAACAACCATTTAAGTGGACTGCTGAAGCAGAAAGAAACTTCAACTTTTTGAAGCAAAAGATAATTGAAAAGCCTGTGTTGATTCTGCCTGATTTTACCAAACCATTTCAAGTGAAGTGTGATGCCAATGGGGAGGCCATTGGAGCTGTGTTGAGTCAGGATGATAGGTCTGTAGCCTATTTCAGTGAGAAACTAAATGACACCTGAAGGAAGTATTCCTCTTATGAGAAGGAGTTCTATGCAATTGTTCAGGCGCTGAAAAGGTGGAGACATTATTTGATGTCCAGGGAATTTGTATTATATTCTAACAATCATGCTTTGCAGTATATTGTACAGCAGCCCAAGCTGAAACATAAGCATGCCAAATGGGTTGAGTATCTCCAAGGTTTTATTTTTTTTTTGAAACATATAAGTGGCCAAGCCAATAAAGTAGCTGATGCTTTGAGTAGGAGGCACATGTTGGTTCAAGAAACTAATTTTGATGTTGTAGGATTTTATTTTCTCAAGGAATTGTATAGAACAAATCCAGATTTTAAGGAAGCATTTGAGGCATGTAGTAACCCTGTTTTGACAGATAGAAGCCAGTGGCTAGATTAATTCTTGCAGGAGGACTTGTTATTCAGAAGAAGCCAACTGTGTGTACCAAAATGTTCCATGAGAGAAAATTTGATCATAGAGAAGCATAGTGGTGGACTTGCTGGAAAATTTGGTACTGATAAAACCTATGAGCAATTGAGTCATTTTTATTACTGGCCCAAGATGAGAGCAGAAGTGGACAAGTTTGTAAAGAATTGAAAAATCTGTCAATATGCTAAAGGAAGGAGCCAGAATGCAGGATTGTACACTCCCTTGCCTATTCCAGACAGGCCTTGGGACATGGTGAGTATGGATTTTGTTCTGGGATTGCCCAAGACTCAAAGAGGGAATGATGCAGTCTTTGTTGTGGTGGACAGATTCTCCAAAATGGCACATTTTATTCCATGCTATAAAACTAGTGAGGCCACCCATGTTGCTAACTTTTTTTTCAAATAAGTTGTTAGATTGCATGGGTTGCCCAAGAGTATTGTTTCAGATAGAGACACCATATTTGTGGGTCATTTTTGGAGGACACTGTGGAAGAAACTTGGTACCAAACAGAGTTTTAGCTCAGCCTATCATCCCCAGACTGATGGACAAAATGAGGTGGTGAATAGGAGTTTGGGAAATTTGTTGAGAAGTCTTGCAGGAGAGCATCCCAAGAAATGGGATCATATTTTTCCCCAGGCAGAATATGCATATAATGACTCACCAAATAGGAGCATAGGGTAGAGTCCATTTCATATTTTTTATGGAATGCACCCCAGAGGAATATCCGAGTTGAGAAATCTCGGAAAGGCAGAGCTGAGAAGTGCTGATGGTGAGGAATTTTCTTCAGAGATCCAGGCCATACATGAACAAGTGAAACAAAAACTACAATGTAGCAGCATCAAATACAAAATTAGAGCAAACTTGAGCAAAAAAGAAGTTCATTTTGAAGTAGGAGATCATGTTTTGGCACACTTGAGAAAAGAGAGATTCCCAAAGAAGCAGTATAACAAACTAAAGTTCAAAAAGATTGGGCCATGCAAGATACTTAGGAAGTTTTCTGCAAATGCTTACGAGATTGAATTACCTCCTGATGTTGGAATATCTCCCATTTTTAATGTTACAGATTTGTAAAAGTATGAAGATGATGGTGAAGAAGAAAGATCAGCAGACAAAGAACAGATTGAGTGGGAAAAGTAGCTACCTCCAGCACAACCATTGCAACCAGAGAAGATATTGGACAAAAGAGTATTCAGGAAGACCAGAGGACAAGAGTACTTTCAGTACTTGATCAAATGGAAGGACAAGCTAGAGGAATATGCCACTTGGATGACTGAAGGAATGTTGCAGAAGATAAGCAGATCAGTGGAAGAGCTTATGGACAGGAGCCCATGAAGAAATTTTCCCTCGGGAGCCTGATGCAAGGGCATTAGACACTAGCCAGCAATGTAGGAGGTTTTTTCCACATGTTGTGGCTAGGGGAGTTCGAATTCATCGAATTGTAACAGCTAGGTGTCAATACCTCAGCTGACTGTTTCATTTAGACTAGTTAGAGTCCATAGAAGTCGAATAGGTTTGGATTCGATCTATCTGTCTTGTTTCAGTTAATTGAATAATTGTAATTAGGCTTTTGGTTTTCCTAAATGGTCCTCGCAGAGGAATCGAACAGAAAAATGTTATGTATATAAATGTAATCCCTCGGATGTATATAAAAGGAAGGAGAGGAGGAGGAAAGGAGAGATTTTTTGCAATAAAACTCTGTGTATAGAACAATTGCTTCTAGTTGAATAGACTTCAAGTCCTGTTGATTTCCAAACTGTCTAAATTGATAATTGTGAAGAATTTTTTTTAACTGTGAAGCGATTGAAATCCGTATATATAAAAAAAAATTGTCGAATCGAATGGTCCCATAGGCTCCATGACCCTCTGTCTATTGTTCCCTAAATTTGTTCGTCAACTCTGTTGGTGGAAGCGAAATCCCGCCGGAAGAGAATTACAACAGTTTTACTGTTAGTTGGAAATATTACCCGAGGTTAGACCTGGGTCAGTGAGTTCAAAGGGCGGTGTAACCTGACTTGAACTGTGGTTAACCCTATCTGAAACCGCGAGCGGATTTGTGGAAGCGGATTGCCCATATCACACTGCTTTTGTGGGTTGAGTGGTATTCCCAGAATTGGAGCGATTCCATAGAGCCTTCGACACATGGCACAGGACGAAAGTCCAAAACCGCCTTTCAATGCGCGCCATCGTGCATTAATGTTCGACCAAGGAGATCGAGCGATATTGTTGAGCACTGTCGATATGGAGGGGAGCCATCGGACGGTGGTCAATTGATGAAGGTGCACAGACGATAACCAAGGTACGACATGCATTTGATTGGGCTATAAATCATAGAGGTGGGGCTGGTGCGAGGGTTTATTATACAGTCATTTGTTTAAGAAATAGAGTGTCAGTATTAACGCAAAATCTCGAAGGTTTAACATTGGTTATAAGGTATGGCTTACATGGATAATGGAATTCCCGCGATTGAATGTGGGACCGGAGTATATTAAGGTGCCCTTTTGTAACCAGTGTGGGATTTATATAACGCGCGAAGGATTAAACCTTGATTATAAAGTTGGAGATAAATATATAAGCCAGGAGACACAATTTATAATATCAAAAGCTACTGAATGTATTTACTTACCAATTTTCTCCAAAATTGATAAATAAAATTGCTACGAAATTAAAGAACCACGTGGGGGTAAACTAAGGGAAATGATGACAGAGCGATTGTAGCAAACCAGCTCTCCTTAGGGGTCCGAATTCAGTTTGTTGTTGTCATGCTCCTCATGTTATATTTGTCACCTGCCATATCTGCATCAACATATCCCTGTAGAGCAATGTTTGAACCACCAAAGCATAATGCTTGATTTGTGGTACCTCTCAAATATTTGAGAATCCATTTTACTGCCATCCAATGTTCTTTTCCTGGATTATTCATGTACCTGCTTACAACTCCCACTGCATGTGCAATATCAAGCCTTGTGCAGACCATTGCATACATTAAGCTTCCAACTGCTGATGCATATAGAACTTTAGACATATAATCCATGTCTTCTTGGGTCTTTGGGCACATCTCCTTACTAAGTTTGAAATGGCTAGAAAAAGGTGTACTAACTGGTTTTGCATTCTGCATATTAAATCTTTTCAACACCTTTCTATGTACTCATTCTGAGACAGTGTTAATTTGTGATTTTTCCTGTCTCTAGTTATTCTCATACCAAGGATTTGTTTTGTAGCTCCCAAATCCTTCATTGCAAATGAATTTGCCAATTTTCTTTTGAGCACATTTATTTCCTGCATGTTAGACCCTGCAACAAGCATGTCATCTACATACAATAACAATATAATATAGCTACCATCATTTTTCCTTTTCAAATAAACACAATGATCAGAGTGACATCTAGTATAACCTTGTTCAGACATAAACTTGTCAAATTTTAGATACCACTACCTTGGAGCCTGTTTTAAGCCATACAAGCTCTTCTTTAGCCTGCACACTAATTTTTCTTTCCCTTTGACCTCATATCCTTCTAGTTGCTCCATATAGATATCTTCCTCCAGATTTCCATGGAGAAATGTTGTCTTTACATCTAACTGATCAATATGTAAATCTTCTGCTGCTACAAGACTTAAAATAGTTCTGATTGAAGTCATTTTAACAACAGGAGAATATTTCATCAAAATCAATACCTTTCTTCTGTGCAAACCCCTTCACCACAAGTCTAGCTTTGTGCCTCTATTTTCCTCCATCTTCTTCCTTCAGCCTTTAAACCCATTTATTCTGCAATGCAGTTTTACCTATAGGCAACCTAACTAAGTCCCAAGTCTGGTTATGCATTAAGGAGTCCATCTATTCTTCCATGGCTAGCTCCCACTTCTTCCTGCTTTCAACCTGCATTGCTTCTTCATAACATTCAGGTTCACCAGAATCAGTCAACAATAAATAATATAATGAAGGAGAGTATCGTTCAAGGGGTCTACTTATCCTGGTAGATCTTCTAACACCACTTTCAGGTGTTTGAGGTGCCTGTTGCTATTGTGGTGGTTGCTGCTGATGTGACTGTTGATTATTATTATTTCCAGACACCTTTAGTTTTTCAGTTATCTCATCAAGAACCATGTATTCCTTGCTTTCTTTTTCCTGTTTCTTTTCCTGCAACTGATTCTTATACAAGACCTTTTCATTGAATATTACATCTCTTCTCCTAATGATTTTGTGATTTTCATAATCATATAAGCGATATCCAAAATCATTAACACCATATCCAATAAAGGTACATTTCTTTGATTTTGCCTCAAGCTTTGTTCTATTTTCTTTATTAATATGGACAAAGGCCTCACAACCAAAAGGCTTTAAAAAGAGTAGTTTACCTTTTTACCTGTCCATGCTTCCTCTGGAATACCACCATCCAAGGAACTTGAAGGCCCTCTGTTTATTAGATAAACAACAGTATCTACAGCATCTGCCCAAAATTGTAAAGGCAATCCCGCATGCAATCTCATGCACCTTGCACGCTCCATGATTGTTCTGTTCATCCTTTCTGACACACCATTTTTTTGTGGTGTTCTTGGAACTGTCTTCTCTCTACGAATTCCATGCTCTGAACAGTACCTATCAAAGTCTTTGCTACAATATTCACCTCCATTTTCTGATCTGAGACACTTCAACTTCTTTCCTGTCTCAATCTCAACCAAAGCTTTCCATTTCTTGAAAGTATCAAATACATCGGATTTATTCTGAATACAATAAATCCATGTTTTTCTAGTTGCATCATCAATAAAAGTAACATAATAACGAGAGCCACCGAGAGATGATACCTGAGCAGGTCCCCATACATCCGTATGCACAAGCTCCAATTTTTCGCTCTTCTTTTCTTTCCCAACTCTGAGAAATCTGACTCTCTTTTGTTTTCCATAAATGCAATTCTCACAGAAATCCAAATCAACATTCTTCAAACCTCGCAACAAATTTCTTGAGTGAAGAATCTTCATTCCCTTCTCACTCATGTGTCCGAGCCTATGATGCCATAATGCTGCATCTGCTCCTTTGGAAGTTAAAGCATTAACAGAGTTAGAAATACCATTGCATAAATACAATGTACCAACCTTTTCACCTTTTTCTATTACCAACGCTCCTTTGGTGACCTTCCAAGTTTTATCTGTGAAAGTTGTCACACAACCTTCACTGCCTAACTGCCCTGTTGAAATCAGATTTTTCTTCAGATCTGGAACATGCGTTACCTCCTTTAGTAGCCATTGGTTTCCATTCTGTTGTTTTACAAGAACTTTACCCATTCCAACAATTTTACAGGGTTTATCATCACCCAAACTAACTTGTCCAAAATCTCCTTGAACATAGTCATGAAAATATTTCTTATCAGGTGTGGCATGGAATGAAGCCCCTGAATCTACAACCCAAGAATCAATAACATTTTCGAAAGAAAGAATCAAAGCATCTTGTAACACATCACCTGTCACATTTGCTTCATGATTGTTTTCTTATTGTGCATCTCCTTCTTTTCCCTTCCAAGATCTACAATCTTTCTTTAGGTGTCCTCTCTTTCTGCATTTCCAGCACACTATCCCCGATCTGGACTTGGATCTGCCTTTCCTTGATTTACTGCGATAACCCGAGCTCTTTCCTCTTTCAATTCTTCTTCTCCTAGACTCTGCACTCAAAGCATTACCTGATGTCTCACCAGAGCTTTTCTGTCGTATTTCCTCGCTAAGGATAGCACCGACAACATCATCAAACTTTAAAGTACTAGATCCAGAGACAGAGTTACTAATGGCCATAACTAAACCATTCCAGCTTTCTGGCAATGAGCACAGAAATAAAAGAGCCCTAACTTCATCATCAAATTTGACCCCTACATAACTTAACTGACTGGTAACTGTATTAAAATCATTTAAATTGTCTGCAGCAGATCCACCTTCCGACATCTTCATATTAAATAATCATTTCATAAGAAATACCTTGTTTTAGGCTGAGGGTTTTTCATATAGTTTCGCCAACGTTTGCATCATACCCTCTGTTGTTGTTTCCTTCGAAATATTGAAGGCGACTAACACCACAAGTCACAACCGTACTGTTCCGAGTGCCTTTCTATCGAGAATGTTCCATTCTGCGTCTGTCATGGCCGTGAGCTTCTTTGTTTTTCCGCTCAATGGTAGGTACAGATCTTTTTGATACATATAATCTTCCATCTACATCTTCCACAACAGGAAGTTTTGGCCGTTAAATTTCTCGAATCTAAATTTACCATCTTCCGCCATTGCTCCCACTCGAACCAGGAACCCTTCTTTCCTGAGATTTTATCATCCAAATAGACCTTCGGCTCTGATACCAGTTGTTATAAAATTATATATTACGGATAAGTGCAACACATAAAATATGCGAAAAATACAAGCACACAAAACACATAAAACCAGAGAGACACAAATATATGTGGTTCAGCTAGTTTGGGCTACGTCCACCCCGAACAGCCAGTCCTTCCTTTCTATTATCCAACAAAAATTGAAGAGACAAAACTTACAGCAGATCCGTTGTAATATCCTATGTTCTCTCTCATAGTCTCCCTATCTGTTTCTCGCTCTGAGAATACACACGTAATACACAGCCGCAATACAATACCCTCATATATATGGGGGTTGCCTTCTAGGGAAAAAAACCCTAAACTAAACATAAATTCTACTGTCAGATCATCTGCCTATGAGCGGCCCAGATTGACTAGAAATTACTATACTTTTACAAGGCAATTTTACATCTATTTTTAGCTTCGGGGGCGCTGCCCCCGAAACCCCCCGCCAAGGGGGGGCTCCGAAAAGCACTGCTGCCCCCCCTGGACCCCCGACAACAGTGATTAATTACGGGCGGCGTTGCCGCCCCTTTTAAGGTACAGGGGTCCAATGTTGTGATACAAAGTAAACAAGATAATCAGGCTCCACACCCAACATTATATGCCAAAGTTCACCGACATCGTAACTCTGCACCTTCTCCGCATTTATGCTTAATGAATCACAATCCTCCACATATAGCCTGTATAGGTTCTTCACACGAACCCCTATCTGCTTCACCTATCCTGTGGCTATGTGTCTGAGTAATTTATTTCCTTTGCTAAAGGTCACATCATAACCACAGTCTTCCAAAACTGCAACAAAGATGAGATTTTTCTTTAGGCCTTGAATGAACATGATATCCTTGAGCCTGAGGGGGGAGTCTAAATCCCTCTGGAAGGTGAATGTACCAATCTCAGTCACGTTGTACCATCTGTCTTCCCCTATATAAATGTGCATTTCCAAATCTTTCTTCTCTAGGTCACTGAAAAAATATTTATTCCCCATCATGTGGAATGATGCACCTGAGTCCAAGTACCACATGCTCCCCTTAATTTTTCTATTCATGAATGTAATGAGGGTGAAGTAAAGCTTGAACTATGAATCCAAAGCTTCACCTAATGCTCCTCTTGAGGTCTTCCTGCTTATATTCTTATGTGGACACTTCATTGGATAATACATGAATTCATGAAAATGGAAGCATTTAATTTTTGACAAATATTTCTTCTTGCCCCCTTGAATAGATTCTGGTTGGATTTGGATTTATTCCCTTTCCCCTTCTTTTCCTTTCTAGCCAATGGAAATTTTTGTTCATCCTCATTATTGTATGAAGTCTCATCTGTAGTATTCCACCTTATTTCTTCTTGTACCAAATCGGACCATAGGAACTTCCAATTTGGTAGTTTCTCCCTCCCATTCATCGAATCTTAATAGTTGTTCCAACTCTCGCTAGACTTACCAAGTCTTCTTCAAGCACATTAACATTTACCCTCCTAATTTCATCATGACACTGTGTGAACCTACTCATATACTACAAAATTGTGTTATTCTTTTGCATCTCGATACTTCAAAGTTTATCATTGAGCGTCAGCTTCCCGTGGTCACTATTATTCTTGAAAAATTATGTCAATGTTTTCCACATCATTTATATAGTATCCTTTCCATGGAGATTTAATAAAATATGATCTCGTACTCCCTCCAATATGATTCTCCTCTCTTTGGCTATATCTTTATTTCACTAAGCATAGTTCCAGGCAACATATTCTGGTGGTTGTGAAACATATGTCTTGATGTATTCTAACAGACCATTTTCATCCAATGTTTCCTCCATGCAGCAAAATTAGAGGTTCCTTCCAAGACTTACTCTAGCCTTAGTCCATTGAACTTCACCTTCTTAGCTTTGAAGAAATCCTACAACACTAATCTCCAAATTTGAACCTCTCAGGAACAACTTTGAATTTCTGCTCTAATGTGAATCCAACTCTGAGACCATGTAGAAATTATGATGTAGATTTGAAACTACTCATGAATTTTTAATCAAAATCACAAGAAAAAAACCTACACTACTACTTTGAGGACATTATTTCATAATTTAGAACAAAAAGTTTAGACATGTACCAAGAAAAAAAAAAATGCAACTAGTATTTTATCTGGGAAAAAATTTGCTAAAAACCCCAATGCCTCTTGCATTAATCAAATGAATAGATATGTATTACAATTTCTTTTCTCAAATGAGCTCACCCTGCAAGTGAACAATCTATCTCTCTACTCACTGAAAGGTTCTGACCAAAACTTAGTCAATTTCTGCCTTAGCTTCAGCTCATATTTCCTTGTATTATTTCTTAAGGAATTAGGCCCATATTATTTAGGAAATTTCTTAAATTGAATTGTGAAATTCCTTAGATTGGTCCTCTCATTATATGCAACACATGTATAATGAAGACTACTATACAACTGATGTTACTCTTCCTTGTAATCTCTACCACGCCCAGGGAACTCGAATTCTCTTCATGCACTAGTTATTTTGGGTTGATTGATCAGTTATAGATGGTCACTGAGTTTTGACTAAAGTTGCATTGCACAACTTGACCTCCACTAGTTCTTCCAGTTGGAGCTATTTTAATTGAAAAATACCTTAGATAACTCACTTTGATTGATACAAATTAGAGATCACAAATACTTAACATAAGTTTAACTCCTCCAACTCAAATTTACTGAGTAAACTGTGTGACACAAGCCATGTCACACAAGTTAAGATCATCCAAATTATTTGCTAATGTGAAAATTCAAATTTTCACCATTTAATCAAAACAAAATCAAATTAAGAATTTCCTACATTCCCACTCTTACATCACTCTCTTCCACCACAACCCATGACCCCACACCATTCTCCTTCCACCATAATTTACCTCACTCTAATTTACCTTACCTATATATAATATATATATGTTTTTATAAAAACTATTTATATTATCTACAAAAATATATATATATATATGTTTTTATAAAAATTATTTATATTATCTACAAAATTGAACAACATGTATAGTACCGAAAATTTAGTTTTCATGCTTCGTTGTTATAATGATAAAGCCATTGCTTTAACTTAAATTTTTATCATTATGACATTGTATTATAAATTAATATTGATACCTTTCAAGTAATTCTTTTATATGTAAAAAGAAACAATGAAAATATATAATTTAGGATAGTGGTAATGTTAAATTTCACATTTAAATATTTATAGATTTAAATTTTTATAAATGTTATTGTTTTGTTATACCATTTTTGAATACTTTTAAGGGTTAGTTTAATTAATCCAGCCAGGGTTAGTTTAATTAATCCAGCCACATCGTTAAAGGTATTTTTTTCTATTAAAATATTACATATTCAATTTTTTATTACACTCAAAATCAAGTTCCAAAATTGGTACCAACATCTAAAATAATAATAATAATAATATTCTTAAAATACTTAGATTTAAACACGTGTAAATTTATTGTTTTATAAACCTTGTTTTTTATTTTTATAATACTCCTCAAACACTTGTTTTATTTCAAAAAAAATTATCATTTCCACATTTTTTAATATTAAATGTGTAATACATAAATGAGAAAATGAAAACTAAGACACTTATCATAAAAACATGGAATTTAAAAACTTTAAATAGATTTAAAAAGCTATTTTATTTTGTTTTTTCACCACTAGAGTGGAGATGGTATCCATTTTTCCAAAACCTTAGATTAATACGCTCAATGTTTTCAGATTTGCATAGCTTGAACATGGAATTTAAAATTTTTAAATATATTTAAAAAGTTTTTTTTTTTTTTATATTACTCTTACACCCACCTCTACACCCATAGACTAAAGTTGTATCCATGTTTTTAAAGCCTTAGACTAAGATACTCAATGTTTTCATATTTGCATAGTTTTTGTTTTATATTATTATTATTATTTGATACTCAATGTTTTCATATTTGCATAGATTTTATTTTATATTATTATTAATGTTTTCACTGTGCATAGATTTTATTTAATAATATTATTATTTTATTTTTTAAAAATACCTCTAACCATATTATTATTTCATTTGGTATTCAATTATATTATTATTTTCTTTTTCTGGAAATAGTTTATGCAATGTTACCATCAAATATGTTTGCTATCAAATTGCATAGCATAAGAATTAATGTTTATTTGGAATCCAAACTCGTTGAAAGTACAATGTCTCAAGTGGCCTAGCATGAGAAATAATGTTCGTGTGGAATCCAAACCCACCAATGCAAGCATACACTTTTTATGGGTGGTGTTTCCTTCAAAATTAGAATCGAAGAGATTGGAAAGTGATGGATCTCTCCTCTTTCCTAAAATTCATTGCACACATGAGTTGACAAGCAAAGGGGGTTGATCTCTCTACCAGATTTTGGTATGGGTTTGTTAAAAAATGTGTAACTAGGTGTGGTCTTCATAAATATGAAATGTACTTTTCATTCTTGTATATTGTAAAATGAAAGAAAAATTATTATTATTATTGGAACATAGGCTTCATGCTCATGGTATTTTTATTTTATATTTCAAGCACATATTGGGTGCTTCTGGGGTTTTTTCTAGGTCAAGAAGTCAAAAGAGTCATTTTCATAGTTGAAGGCCCCATCGAGTACATTTTAGTTTGTAAATAAAATTATTTTTTTCATTAAAAGTGTCAAAATACCCTTCAATACGAAGTTAGCTAAGTCTACCTTGAGAATCATATATAAAGGAGGAAACTTGACCTCCTTGGATCACGTCATCACTCACTAATTCAAGTGAAGGAGGAAGAAGTAGAAGGAAAAAAAGAAGGAAGAGGATGAAGAAAAATTGTACCTGGGCTATTTCTCTCTCACACGTGTGAAGGAAGGCTAGGGTTTCTAGTGTTGGTCTAGGTTTTTCCTTTTGCAAGGTTGATCTTGAAGAAGGAAGGAAAACAAGGTCAGCTAACGTTACAAAAATTCATCCTCAAGCTCCAAAAATAAGATAATATCCAAGCTAAGGTATGAAGAAGCATTGGGAGGAAAGAATAAGCTCACATGCATGGAAGAAGATGCTACTGGGAGGGCCGAAATTTTATACCTTAAGTAGAGGTTGAAATTCTACGGCTGGAGGTCGAAGTTGTGTCATTGGAAGAGATTTGATTGGTTTTTACTTGGACAAAGGAAGCACATCGTTTGAAAGTGTTAGACTTGGACTTGGAGGGTACTGATCTTGGTCTAAAGGTATTGGAATTCGTCAATTGAAGAATCTATAAGAAGAGGAGATTTTGTGTGTTTTCTTCTCAAGTGGAGAGGTTTTGGCCGTGGCTTGAATCCTATATTTCGTGCTCTTGTTCCCCTTGTTTTGGTAATTGTTTGATCATACATACACATAATATTAACTAAAATTAGAGAAGTTAATAAGTAATAAAAGGTAAAAGGTCTTCACAGTTAGTTATGAAAGAAAAGAGAAATCATCCTAACCATTTCCCTATAGGTTTCTCAACAGGGTTGACAAGGTTGTCATCGCCTACAATCAATGGTGGAGCAACTAGGGAGAAAGACCAAATCATTTCCCTCCAAATTTGCATGGACTAATTTATGAAACATTTAATGCCAAAAATATAGCATCGGCATATAATTCAACAATAATGATGAAATTGATAACTTGAGAAGCTAATTGGATGTGCTCCAATTATTGGAGAGTGTCCAATCGGCTTCTCAACCCATCGATTTCATCATTTACTCACTATATCAAGTGTCAAAGCTCAATAAATATCTACATTGTTGACATTAATTATGGAGCTAATCCGCAGGAATTTGGAGGGAAATTTTTTTATCTTAAAGCTCAGTCACTTCACCATCGATGACAAGTGAGGTCAACCTTATTACCTATACCAAAGACCGATGGCAATCCCACCTACCTTTCCTCATCAACCTATCGAGAGAATGAATAGCACAAATTGTGCATGTAGGTTAACAAAAAAACTTAAGGGGCGAGCTCTCCACTGGTCGTTAGCATGGTTCACAAGGTTGGCCTTACCTATCATTGATGGTGGAGCTATTGAGCTTCAAGACCAAATCATTGCCATACAAATTAGAATGGAATAACTAATGGAAAGATTAATTTCAAGCATCAACATGTCATTTTGCAATAGAATGAAATTATCTACATTAATTGTGCCATCAACTCATCCACATGAATTTGGAGGGAAATTATTTTACCATGAAGCTCTATTATTTTATCTTGAAGCTCAATTGGCACACCATCAATGACAAGGGAGGAAAACCTTCATCACTCCCATAGATGATCCATACCAAAGACCAATTGAGATCGCACCCACCTTTTTTTTTTTAACTTGCATGCAAAATGAATCCCACTAAAGATGAATTGTCCATAACTCTCCAATATCCAAAGTGCTAACACTAAACAAAACACGAGCCATAAAAATGGACCCCCCTTGTGTGCATATGTGCATGGTGCGGGTGAGGGTGTATTTTAAACAAACCTTAATTCCCATGTTATGCCATTCAATTCGACATAATTTGCTATATCACTCACACAAATAAGGAGATCTACCTTGTACTCATGAGGCCCAACTATACATCTGATGATCATTTTATCAGCTCCCAAGAGTCAAGAATGAAACAAAGGCAAGCCCCCATTAGGGGAATTTTGAGGTCGAAAATGGGTCTCCTAAGAAAAATGTACAACCAAAATAAACTTTATGAGAACCAATAGGATTCAATATGATGATGTAAACCATGTGGGATGATTCACCATTTTTGGAGTAAAAAAGTAAAAATATTAAAAAATAATAAAATAATAAAATAACTTTTTCAACTAGTATTTTCAACTTATCTCCCTAAGGGTTTACTCAAATTTCGAGTGGGAGTACTCGTTGGATGCAAAATTTAATTCCTCATCCAAGGAGTACCCATCTTGCATACTTTTGATGGACCATGCTACATGAGAAATGAGAAATATATGAAAAAACGTGATTACAATCACGTTTTTCATGTATTTCTCATTTTTTGTGTAGAAGAGTCCATCAAAAGTATGCAACATGCATACTCCTTTTATCGGGAATTAAATTTTGCATCCAAGGGTAGTCATGCTCGAACTTTGAGTAAAACCTTAGGGAGATAAGTTCAAAATATGAGTTGAAAAAATAGTTTTTATTTTTTCCCTCTAAAATTTGATGATGTAATCAAATCTTATTTTATTATTTCCACTATTATTTTATAATTTCCTTAGGAGGCCCATTTTAGACCTTAAAATTCCCCTAATGAAACTCAGACACTCCCAAGAAGGGAATGTAGTTGGATCATTTAATTAATATCATGATATTTTCAGCCCAAGGAGATGAAGACGCAGAGAAACACTAGTATCTTTGTGAAGTTATTTGGAGAGCTACAAAAACTAAAAATGACTCTAAAGTGAATGATTTTTATACCACTATGAGAAATAGAGCTCTTTGGTGGTTTGTTAAATGATCAATGGAAGTTCAATATCCCCCTCTATATACAACTAGACAAGAATTCATTAAGGAATTTACACTAACTCACACCAAGTAGTAGGGATTGGTTGAGCTGTGGGGTATTAAGCACTGTGAAGGAGAAGCTTCATGGGAGTGTATGCAGTGATTCAAATGTTGAAATTTTTCAAGACATAGGAAATTGTTTTCCTCAACAAACATATTTCACATAGAGTTGTGGAAATGTGTTAAACTAGAGGATTCCGTTGCAGAAATTAAATCATATGAGTCCTCTTTAAAATACTAAGTGGCGAAGATTAAAACATGTTGACTTGTGCAACTATAATGGAGAAAATAAACTGAATAATTTTACTCACTGTGAAATAGAGTAAAATAGAGTGTTGTGGTATCGAATTACATGTGAAAATTCCAAAACCAAATCACAACTAACCAACTTTATATTATCACTTCATAACATGAAATACATTCACATATGGAGGTTTCGGCTTTTTACATTCACCGGGTTGCAGAATTTACACACAGTAAAAATTGTAAATTGCAACTATAATGGAGCAAATAAAGAAAGTAATTTTACTCACTGTGAAACAGAGTAAAATAGAGTGTTGTAGTAAGAACGATATGTGAAAATTCTAGAACGTGAAAATTCAAGAACCAAATCGCAACTAACCAAACTTTATATTATCACTTCAGAACATGAAATGCATTCACATATGGAGGCTGCAACTAACGAAACTTTGATATTATCACTTCATAACATGAAATACATTCACATATGGAGGTTGCTACTCCTTTACGAGTAAAACAATAGTTCTTACATTCAACGGGTTGCGGAATTTTCACATAGTAAAACCTGTAACTTGTTTTCATGCACCCACCAAAATTTTCTCCACAATTTTCTCTTTCTTGTCTTTCTAGACTTACACCTGCCACATTACATTCCACTATAACTTACATGTAAAATAAAAACATATATATCTAAGACATTTAATTCATGACAGACAAAATTTAATACAAAGGATGGGCGAACACGACTTTATAAATTTTATAGAGTTTGCATGAAGTAAACAAACACTTGTGGATTACATGTTTTCCCATATGCTTTTAATAACATGCATTGAATTTCTATTTGAATTTTAATTAAATTACTCTATTGCGTAATGGGTAAAATGTACTTTTCTCTAAACTTTTTCCTTCTCTTCAAACTCAATCTGTAACCTGTAAAAAAATTATTGTGGTATGGTTGTTTTCAGAAAAATAAAGGCGGTGGTTGAGATTAATTATCCAACACTCCCCCTTAATTGCAATTGGCACCATTGACCATTCCCAAAGAATATCTGAGATAAACAAAATTTTCATGTGCCAATGGCTTTGTGAAGATGTCTGCAAATTGTTCTTATGACCTGCAATGCTACAACACAATTTCACCATTGTTAACTAATTCTCTTATGAAATGATATTTAGCATCAATGTGATTTTTCCTCTTGTGAAAGACATATTTCTTTGACAATGCAATTTCTGAACTGTTATCACAGAAAATAGTGGTTTCTCCATCTTGCTCATGACATAATCCCTCAACATCCTTCTCATCCAAAATTCTTGACACACTATTGTTGTTGCAGTGAGATATTCAGCGTCTGTTGTTGACAATGACACTATTGAATGCTTCTTGGAGGCCCATGAAATGGCTCCCGAACCCAAATGAAAAACATATTGTGAAGTGCTCTTTTTGTCATCAACACTTCCTGCCTAGTCACTGTCAATGTAACCAACCAACCTAAAATCATCTGTTGCAGAGTACAAAACGCCATACTCCTTTGTCCCATTGACATACTTTAAAATTATTTTGGTTGCTTGCCAATGTGTTTCCTTGGGTGTCTCCATGAACCTCGACACCAAACTTACTGCATACATTATATCAGGCCTAGTTGCGGTCAAATACATTAGGCTACCCACCATGATTTTGTAGAATGTCAGATTGACATTGCTACTAGAACCTTCCTTGCTCAACTTCAACCTCATGATAGTTGGAGTTGGTGCTTGCTTGTTTTTCTGCATATTAAACCTCTCTAAAATGTCCGCAACATACTTTTCTTGAGAGATAAAAAATTCATTTTTTGTTTGCTTCACTTTTATGCCCAAAAAATATCTTAACAACCTTAAGTCAGTCATTTCAAACTCACTTTTCATGACTGTTTTGAAATCAATGATGAGGAAATCATCACTCGTAAAAATCAAATCATCTACATACAAAACGACAATTAGAAGCTTACCGTCACTTATTTGATGTAGAGAGTAGGTTCACTGTCACATTTTCCGAACTCATTTTCCTTCACATAAGCATTTATCCTATTATACCATGCACGCGGCACTTGCTTCAGCCCATAGAGAGCTTTGCGTAACCTACACACATTGTCTTCTTGGCCTTCTACCTCATAACCAGGAGGTTGTGCAACATACACCTCCTCTTTCAACATTCCATTCAAGAATGTTAACTTTATGACCATTTGATACACTTTCCATTTCTATTGTGTTGCAATTGACAACACTGTACGCACTATCTCCATCCTTGCGACTGGCACAAATGTTTCTGAATAGTCTCTTCCATGTTGTTTCTTGTATCCTTTTGAAACTAACCTTGCTTTATGCCTTTCAAAATTTCCTTCAATGTTTCTCTTGGTCTTATAGACCCTATTCACTCCAATGACTTCATTACCTTGCAAAAGGTCCACTAACTCCCATGTGTCATTCTTTTCTATTGCTCCTATTTCTTCATTCATTGCCATAACCCATTTCTCTTCTTTGACCGAATCTTCAAAGTGTATTAGATCATATACATGACAAAATAATGAAAATAATGAATTCAAACCAGTGCCGCTATCAACATCATCTTGCTCATATATTTCATTTAGATTTATGAATTTTGGTCTTCTTATGCTTGCTAAATATGGGCTTAGTGTTGCACTTGAAGTAGATGGAGTTGTGGATATTTGTGGTGTGCTTGGAGAATCACTTTCTTGGTTGCAAAATGTTGTCCTATTACTTATTTTTGGTGCCACATGTTGATTGCTTTGTTGAGCTTGTGTAGGTGGAGGAGGAGTCATCGTTGAGGAATTACTTGTTGCGGTCAATTCCTCTTTGTCTTCATGTGAAATACATGTCTTCACATTGATTGTCTTCTCTAAAATTCCATCCCATACTTCCTCTTCTATGAAATGAACATATTTGTTGATTATTACCTTCTTGGTTGATGGATTGTAGAGCTTTTATGCCTTGGATTCATCACTATATCCAAAAAATATACATTTCTCCCCCTTGCTATCCAACTTCTTTCTCGACTCATCTGGGACATGTGCATAAGCCACACACCTAGACACTCTCATGTGAGTGACTTATTTCTTTCTTCCACTCCATGCCTCTTCAGGAACAATATTCATGACGCTTTTGGTTGGACACCTATTAATAATATATATTGCACAAGCTACAACTTTAGCCCAACAATAATTTGGCAAATGCTTTACCTTCAACATACTTATTTCCATTTCCATAATGGTCCTATTCTTTCTTTCCATGACACCATTTTTTTGAGGTGTGTACCTTGTTGTAAATTTCTTTTCAATTCCATTTTCCCTACAAAAACGTAGGAAGTCACCACCTCTATCATTCCTCAACACTTTTATGTGGTGTCTACTTCTCTTCTCAACAAGAAATTTGTAGTGGCAGAAGCGCTCAAACACTTCACTTTTTTTTGTTTAGAAAATAGACCCATCTCTTCCATGTGTAGTCATATATAAAGGTAAAAATGTAATGGATGCCACCAATTTATGGTGTTTTCATTGGTCCACATAACTCTGAGTGGACAATTTTCAAAGGGGCTTTTTCTCTTAATGACTTTCTTGTTGGAAATGTTTCTCTATGTTGTTTGCCCAAGATTCATCCTTCACATAGCATGTTTGGGTTTTCTATGCATGACAATCCTTTCACCATACCTTCCTATGCAACAAATTCAAACCTCTAAAGTTGAGATGACCAAATATCAAATGCCATAACCATTTTTCATCCTTGACCTCTGCTTGAAATTTTTCTTGTGTGAAAACTACTACATTTATTTCATCCATTTGTGAACTCATTGATATTTGTGCTTGTGCACCTTCTTTCTTCAAATATGATATTAGCTTGAGAGGAAACATTCTATTATTTGTCATATGAACTTTGCAATCAACTGTCTACTTGGAGGCTTATCCAAGATTATGCACACATCATTCTTGAAAAACACATTGTAGTCATTTTGCATGAGTTTTCCAATGCTTATGAGGTTGTGCTTCAAAGTAGGGACAAAATAAACAGCTGAAATATACTTCTTCTCTCCCTTATTTGTCAGAATGTCTACTTTTCCTCTTCCCATGACCGAGACTTTGTTATTAGTCCCTAATGTCACTTCAAATTTTACACTTTCATCTAGATTGGAAAACATTTCTATGTTTCAGGTAATGTGGTTGCTACATCTTGAATCTAAGAACCATACATCCCCTTGTTTTTGTTGTGCTACATTACAAGATAAGAACATGCTATCATGGTTATGATTTTCATTTATGAAATTTTCACTTGGTTTGTTACCTATGTCATATTGCTTCTTTCTACATTAATTTGCATAATGACCATACTTCTTACAATAATGACATTAAACCTAATATTTATCATACCTATGACCTTGTGCTTGATTTTGTCTTGGGCCTTGACTTGGATTTTGATTATGCCCCTTCCGCTTGAGCTTGAAGGGTTGCTTCTTCCACCTCTAGGTGGGTTTCTTCCTCGACCTCTACCTTAACCAAATGAAAATTTTGTCTTGAAGGCATGCTCCAATGATGATTTTGTTCCTCTGTTCATTCTATGCTCATGAGACATCAGTGATGCATGAAGGTCATTTACTAAAAAATAAGAGAGATATTTTGTCTCTTCTATGGCTACAACTATGGCATTAAACCTTGCGGGCAGATTTCTCAAAACTTTCTCAACAATTATTATTTCCTCAAGTGTCTCACCATTAGACCTGATTTGGCTAACCAACCTAATTACATGTGTAAAGAATGAGTATATATTCTCAGACTCTTTCATACAAATTGTCTCAATTTTTTTTTTCAACAATTGTAATTTTGTTGTCTTCACCTTTGCCATGCCTTGGTAGGTTGTCTGGAGAGTATCCCATGTTTTCTTGGACTTCATTGCTACTGCAATCCTTGGGAAGATACTTTCATGAAGTGCTTGAAAAATATAGAAGAGGGATTGGGAGTCCTTCTTCTTGCTGTCTCTCAAAAAATCTCTTTCTATTTGTGTCAAAGCATTGTATGATGCTACATCTGTTGGTTCTTGGAAACCATTCTCCACTAGTTCCCAAATGTCTTGAGAAGAACACAAAGCCTTCATTGTAATATCCCAATAATCATAATTTTTACCATTAAACTATGATATTTGTGGATTATTCAAGCTCGTGCTTCTTTCTTCCATTTTCACTGTGTAAAAAAAGACTTTCTCACTATGTAAAATTTTTCTCACCGTGTGAAAAAATTCTCACTACTGGAGAATACATTCCACAAAAAAATTCAGAACCCCTTTTAAATCCTCAGTAAAAACACTTCCTTTTACTGATATTTTGAACCCGTTCTGATACCATGTTAAAAAATTTCAAGATAGAGGAAATTCTTTTCCTCAACAAATTCACACAAATTTACGGAAATGTGTTAATGTATAGGATTCAGTTGCTGAAATTAAATCATATGAATCCTCTTTAAAATACAGAGTGGCAAAGATTAAAACATGTTGTTACAATAGATAGTGGCAAAGATTACAACATGTTGACTTGGGCAACTATAATGGATCAAATAAATCAAACAATTTTACTCACTCTGAAACAGAGTGAAATGAAAATTCGCAACTAACCAAAATTTATATTATCACTTCATAACATGAAATACATTCACATATCAGGTTGCGACTCCTTTACCAGTAAAACAAGAGTTCTTACATTCACCAAGGTTGGGGAATTTACACATAGTAAAACTTGTAACTTGTTTTCAGGCACCCACCAAAAATTTGCTCCAATTTTCTCCAAAATTTTCTCCTTCTTGTCTTTCTAGACTTACATCCTCCACATTACCTTCCACTATAACTTACATGTAGATGTAAAATAAAAAAATATATATCCAAGACATTTAATTCATGACATACAAAATTTAATAAAAATGATGGGTGAACATGACTTTATGAATTTTAGGGAGTTTGTGTGAAGTAAACAACAATTTAAGATTAAATCTTTTCCCATAAGCTTTTAGTAACATGCATTAAATTTCTATTTGACTTTTAATTAATTTACTCTGTTGCAAAAATTTAACTCCCTTTTAAATCCTCAATAAAAACACTTTGATACCATGTTAAAAAATGTTGAATTTCCCAACTATAATGGATCAAATAAATCAAATAATTTTACTCAAATAGAGTGTTGAATAAATTATCACTTCATAACATACGGCTCCTTTACCAGTAAAACAAGAGTTCTTACATTCACCAAAGTTGCAGAATTTACACACAGTAAAACTTGTAACTTGTTTTCACCCGCCCACAAAATTTAATAAAAAGGATGGGTGAACATGATTTTATGAATTTTACAGAGTTTGTGTGAAGTAAACAACACTTGCAGATTAAATGTTTTCCCATACAATTTTACTAACATGCATTAAATTTATATTATTTGATTAATTAATTTACTCTGTTGCAGAATGGGTAAAATGTACTCTTCTCTGAACTTTTCCTTCTCTGCAAACTCAATCGGCAACTTGCAAAACGTTTACTATGGTATGGTTGTTGTCAGAAAATTAAACCGGGTGATTGATATTAATTCTCCAACATCAAAGGGGTTGTTGGGAAGTTGACTTATCCTATTTAACAAACCACTGAAGAGCTCTATTTCTCAACATGGTCTCAAAATCATTCACTTTAGAATCATTTGGATTTTCTCTATCTCTCTAGAAAACTACACATAGATACTAGTGTTGATCAACGTCATCATCTCCTAGGCCTGAAAAAATCGGGATATCGAGTAAATAATGGTGTGGATGAATAGGATAAGTCGGCTTGCCAACATCAACTTTGAATAGTTGCATACAACCCCATGCAGTTTTACCTTCTTGTTGCTCAATATCCCACAAAAACCAAGCCTTGTTTTCCTATCTAAGGTAGTTTACATTCCTTAATGAATTCTTGTCTAACTGTATCTAAAGGGGGATCTTGAATTGTTGTTGACCATTTAACAAACCACTGAAGATCTTGATTTCTCAACGCGGTCTTAGAATCATTCACTTTATAGCCATGTAGAGTTTGTCTAGCTATCTAGTTAGCTTTATAAATACTAGTGTTACTCTACGTATTCATCTCAGCTCGAAAATATGAGATACCGAGTAAATGATCCAACTGCATTCCTTTCTTAGAGTGTCTCGCTTAGGAGCCTAGGCACTAGGCCAACATTAGATCCCACGACATGGCATTTGCATCGAATTTACTTCCCCATGGCTCTCACATAGCTGAAGAATAACACCCCTACAACCATATATTTAAAACCAAACACCATCAATGTGACCTTCCAATCCCCAATCCAACGAATGTCATCAAATCTGCATCCCATTGGAGTCACCCAGAATAACTAGCTTGTGAATTGGAAACTTCCTTGCTAAATTAATTCCTTAGTGAAAAGTATATGGCTTAAATTAATTCCTTAGTGAAAAGTATATGGCTTCAATTGATATAAGTTATTTCAATTTGTCTACTGAATGAATATTGAAGGGTGTAGCCACCTTTTGTTCAAATGCATCCAATACTTAAGTCCTATAGATCAATAGCTTTGGACTTTGGAGTGGATGTGTTCAACAAGTAGAGATTTGGAATATTGAACTCTGTCAATCACCTTCTTTTCAAACGCTTTAGGCTTATAGATCACGAGCTTTGGACTTTAGAGTGTATGTGTTCAACAAGTAGAGATTCACATGAATTTCTTGGAATATGACCTATTACAAGAAATTCAAAGCTTCCAACACTCATACTTATTGTTATTCTTCTTCATTCATGACATCAATTACCGAGCACCATTTGCAATTCCAAATATTGGGCAAATCAACATTAGCAGTGTACTCTTACATTGAAATTGAAAGTAAATAGAACATGCATTGTATATTCCTTTCATTGTATTTAAAGACAAAAAAAAAAAAACACACACTATCAAAGAGTCCAAGTGATGGCAAATCACGATTAGCTTGGTCCTTGATGACATCAAGGATCACACGCCATTTACAACTCCAAATATTGGGAAAATCACCATTAGCAGTGTGCTATTACATTGAAACTGAAAGTAAATACAACATGCACCATGTTATCTCGTGAGTTCTCTCTAAAGCAAAGTTCGGACCTATTGAGGGGAAGAACTATGGACACAATACCCCTCGATAGGAAAATTTGCACACTGTCACTTTGGCAATTTTGCCCTTCACTTCTAGGTTAGCTCCTCAAACCTACTAGGGCTTCCCTATTAATTCTAAAGTGTAAATTGGTATTGGTGAATAGAAAAAATCAAAGAAGACTAAATTTTTTTTCTCTTCAATGATGTGAAAGTGACTTAATGAAAGAAATGATATTGCAACCATTCTAATTTAGTAGCCTCCTCAAAAATTAAGAGTATTCAAAAAAGTGCGTATGAACAAATGATGCATTAAGTCTCACCCACACCCACATGTAACACATATACACATATATGAATGGCATTCATTCAAGACCATTTTTTTTATATAATTCAGCCACATGCAAGTTTATGACATAAAATAAAGCTTATTTATCTTCAAGAGAATGTACAATTTGTTCCAATATCACACCCCAAGAATTATCCTACCATGAAATTTATGTTTAATCTTCCATCACCAAATGAAATGCAAAGAAATCATTATATCATAAGTCTGGAAATGCAATGCAATATAACTAATGATATCACTTTCATGAGATAGTGAAAATTTTTAAAGGAACAATTTTCTGAAAAAAATTAAGGTAGCAATTTTCTGAGTGTCAAATTCTCATAACCCAAAGAACATGATCAGCGCACTATCGATTTCATTTGCCCAATAACTGTTAAAAGGAATTCCAAAAGAAATTTTTAATTATGTTTTGGATGCATACGATTCCTCATAGAGCATTATTGGTGCAAATCTGACCAACATATTGTTATATGCTTTTAAAACGTGTTCAATGTTCAACAAATGTACTACCCAAGACAGAAAATGAACACAAGATAAACAGAATCACATGGCATTAAGAAATCATCATATGAGCATGTAATAGAATGTGTCGCATAACAGGTTTCGAGCAATGAACATGTATCAAAGTTATATCTGCAAATCTACCCAATTCAGAAATTTAATGCCTGTTACTCATTTAGGGTTTAAAATTTAGACTTTAATCTCCATGTGCTACAAAACCCTATTCAATACCAAAATCTATAAATGCTACCAGTGACATTTCGAAATTAACCTGGGCATGAAAGCTTGGGTGCTGAATGTAAAGCTGCGAGTCGACTTACTGAGAGGCAGTCTCCGAAGAATTCGATGATGATTAGCTTTCACTTCTTCGACCAAAAGCCAACCTATAAGTCGAGTCGCAGAAAGAGATATTGCTATGGCCTGTAGTCGTGAGCTCTGTGGCAGTGGGCAGGTTTGTCACTTATGAAAAAAAGCTACTTCATATTAATAAAAAGTAGCATAAAGTAGTATATAGGGTTGAGTAATTTGTCTTGCCTTCCTTCTTTCGGAATACATACTGTTTCTTGCTGAAAAATAAACTATCTAAAATCTGTATATTATGTATTTGTGTTTTTTTGTTTTCACATATAGATAGATAGTCTAAACACCTTGCTATTGAAAATATAAAACTATTACATTAGAGTGTCATTCTTTTGGAGGAAAACAAAAAAAAATCTGTATCTGTTGGATATAAAACTATTATATTAGAGTGTCATTTTTTCAGAGGAAAAAAAAAAAAAATACCCTTAGCATGTTTGTCCCTAAGAG
Source organism: Pinus albicaulis (assembly GCA_034641835.2). Lineage (NCBI taxonomy): Eukaryota > Viridiplantae > Streptophyta > Pinopsida > Pinales > Pinaceae > Pinus > Pinus albicaulis. Next base: position 824,619,628 of record CM076574.1, on the reverse strand, counting down.
TACTTTATGCTGCTAGTGTTGGTCATAGTGTTTTATTCAAAAACTGAAAAGTAAAACGTACTTGTTTATTGGTAGATTTTTTTTTTGAGTAAATTAGAAAACCAGTTTTGTTTTCTGTAAATGTGATTAAAAGTTAAATTCTAAAATGTTCTAATCACGATTTTAATACGCTTCATCCAATTGATTAGGATGGATGAACTAAAATTGTTAAATACCTGAACCCGTTCAATAATGGCTTTCACATCCCAAAAATCTGTATTACATCAATTCCGAACCATTTGAAAACTATAACACTCCCCCACAAAACTATTATTTCTAGGCTGCTGTTTGTGCTCCATGGACAGGTCCCTGTGCGGCCTCGTTATGGAGCCAGCTCAGTGTCAATGTAATCAATGGAGAAGTGGTGGCCATGACGAGCTTGGATGCTGCGGAGGGTGAGAGGGCTTGATGGCTACTGGGAAAACTTGATGTGAATGGGATCATGTGTGGCTTGGTCATGGTCCTGCAGAGAAATGAAATAGAGCAAGAAAAAAGAAAAGAAAAAGGGGGCCGATGCCCCTTATTTTTTCTTTTCTGTTAATTCAAGTTAAGTTAACGGGTAAATTTAATTTTTAAACCAAGTTTACAATTAATTTTTAATAAAAAATTAGTGAAACTTAAAAACTAAGAAAGATAAAACGTATAAAGGTAAAATGTAATACTGTAATAAAATTTTTAAACCAAGTTTAGAATTTATTTTTAATAAAAATAAAGTGAAACTTAAAAACTAAGAAAGATAAAAAGTATAAAGGTAAAAATGTAATAATGTAATAAAATTCAGGTGAAATCCAAAATTATTTAAATTTTTTTATTTTTTTTGAATTGTCATTATATTTTGTAAATCTAAGCTGATTTAAGAAGAGAAAATCTAATTTTTAAGTTTGAATTAATTTTAAATAAAAATAAAGTAAAACAAATAAATTTTAAATTCTTAAAGTAAGAAAGAAAAAAACATATAAAGATAAAATGTAATAAAATTTAAAAACATATAAAAGTGAAATGTAATAAAATTTAGTTGAAATTTAAAATTATTCAAATTAAATTTAAATAAAAAAATAGTTCTAGCATTAAAATTAAATTCTAAACTTAAAATAAAATAAAATCTAATCAAAACTTAATTCTAATATAAAATTTAAGCATCTCAAAATAAACAAAGCTTTATAGTTAGCATTTCTTACTAAGTTTAATTATTGAACTTTAAGGACATAGATGTAAGTACAAATTTAATTTTTAAACAAAAGGTTTGAACTAATTTTTAATAAAAATAAAGTCAAACATATAAATTTTAAAGACCACTAAAGTAAGAAAGATAAAAACATATAAAGATAAAATGTAATAAAATCTAAAAGCATATAAAGGTAAAATATAATAAAAACTAGTTGAAATTCAAAATTATTCAAATTAATTTTAAATTTAAAAAAAAAAAATAGTTCTAGTCTTAAAATTAAAGTCCAAATTTAAAATAAAATAAAATAAAATCTAATCAAAATTTAGCACAAATATAAAATTTAAGTCTATCAAAATAAATAAGGCCTCATAACTAGCATTTCTTGCCACTTAGTTTAATTATTGAACTTTAAGGACATAGATATAAGTATGTCTACAAATATATAGCAGAAAGAAATTCTAGTAATGTAAAGAAAGCTTTAACTTCAAGAAAATAAATACTAGCCTAGATCCATCTAACTCTGGATCTATCATGTGCCGAGAGGGATCAAATCTCTCGAGGTGCAAACCTATTTTTTGAGTGCAAAACTTGAGGAAAGGTTTACACCTCGGGAGATTTGATCCCTCTCGACGCATGATAGATCCAGAAAGTTGAGTGACTTCCACTGGGTTCTAGGAGGCATCAACGTCACATTTTTCAGATTATTAAAAATTTTGTATATTTTTGAGATGTAAGATGGATTTGGGCTGGTTTCAGTCATGTGCTCCCAAGGAAAATCTATCAGAGATATGATTAATTTTATCAGTAATATGTAAATATATCAAATATTAATTTAATCATTTTAAATATGCTAAATATTTCTAAGATTAACTTGGTCATTTTAATTTTAAATTTTCTTAGTTACCTCAGCTCGTTGAGATGATAATTATTGTTAATAACTATAATGATGAAAAGTGATGAAATTTTTTTTGTGAATGCAAAGTGACAATAATAGCGTTGAAATATAGAAAATGTGAATAATAATAATGTAATCATGTTACAAATAATCTTCATTGTGATCAATCTCAAATTATTTTCTTCTAGTATTCTTATTGCCACCCTTGTTAGTTTTGTTATTTTTTCATATCGATTATATGAAAAAGAAAATTTAAATTGTTAACCATTTAAATGTTTAGCTCGAGCTGTTGTAGTAAACATGATACCTTGTCTCTCTTGCTCTCCAATATTAATAGCTTAAATTACTATAACACAAAAATCAATCTACATTGTTAATAACCTTTTTTTCTTACACTAAAATCAATGCATATTGTTAATACAATCACATTAATATTAATGTACCGTCATATATCCAATTACATCAAATCATAAATCAACATATGCATTGAAATCAATGCATTTAATGCAAGCAATCAAATAAGATTAGAAAATAACTTCTACATTGAAATCAATGCACTCAATGCAATCAATCAAATAAGATTAGAAACTAACATCTACATGAAATCAATGCATTTACTCAAAGAAATCAAATAGGATTAGAAATCGCCATCTACACTGAAATCAATGCATTTAGTTCAAACAATCAAATAGGATTAGAAATCATCTACATTGAAATTAAGTCATCTAGTGCAAGTAATCAAATATAATTATAAATCGACATTTAAATTGAAATCAACACATTCAGTGCAAGCAATCAAATTGTATTAGAAATCACCACCTACACTGAAATCAATGCATCTAGTGCAAGTAATCAAATATCATTAGAAATAACTAGCAATTGCACCATATGTTGCAAAAGAAACGTCGTAAGGCAATATCATAGGAAAGAGTAGCTTATAAGAAATAAGAAGGCAATAGCATAGGAAAGAGTAGCCTAGAAGAAACAAGATGTTGCAGAGAACAAGTCATCGTGAAGGAATGAAAGGAAAATTTTGCTTCCATGGAAGCAAGTCGTGGAGGTTTCAAAGATATTGATGATAAAATTTATCAAGCAAAAAAAATTGTTATAGATTTTTAAATACTCAATTGGGGGTGAAAACATATATGTAAACCAACATAACATGTTCACATATATACAAATTTTGTTACAGATACTAAAATAGGAAATTGGGGGTGAAAAACCTTTGGTGATTAATAATCCAACACGTAACTCAAATAAGATATTTTAAATACATTCAAGTACAATATATCTAGCATAGATTTCAATAAAGAGAATTTTAACTAACAAAAATAGAGTTTACTTCAAGTTCATCTACATATAAGTGGAAATTGCATGCTTATCAGAAATTGTATATGAAGAACAATAGTCTTGGTATACAAGAAAGTGAATATCATTTTAATATGGGGACATTTTTGGAAGGAGATATTTTTCTTTATGTTATGGTTTATTTTCTTAACTCCAAACTTGGTTTATTCTTTCTCTATATACATAAGAGAAAAAATACAAAGTAAATTCACAAATTTAAGTTATAGTTTTATATTTCATAATTACAAATCTAGTTCCTTATTAAAATATTGTACACATCCTAGGTTATTCTAAATTGATCAAGAATATAGAATTATTAGGGTGGTGTTCTATGTGCAGTAAAATTCTCATGAGGTCCATCACAATGTATGGGGTTCATTGCAATCTTGGATATATTCTGTGAGTTGTTGTGATTTTTTGCTTGTGGCTACAACTTAGTTTTTGTTTTCACCTATTTATCATGATTCAAAACTTTGTTATAATCTTATATCCTTATAGCATTATATATATTATGTGAGTTAATGTGATGTTTTTCTTGTTACAATGATTCAAAAATCAGTTATTATAGCACAATATTGACTTTCTTTTTGTCTTTTTTTCTTATCTTATTAAAATATTTTACACACCCTAGGTTATTCTAAATTGATCAATAGTATAGAATTATTAAGGTGGTGTTATATGTGCACTAAAATTCCCATGAGGTCCATCACAATGTATGGGGTTCATTGCAATCTTGGATATATTCTGTGAGTTGTGATTTTTTGCTTGTGGCTACAACTTAGTTTTGGTTTTCACCTAGTTATCATGATTCAAAACTTTGTTATAATATTAGATCCTTATAGAATTATATATATTATGTGAGTTAATGTGATGTTTTGTTTGTCACAATGATTCAAAAATCAGTTATTATTCCACAATATTGACTTTCTCATAATTCTCGCTTTGTTTATGAACCCCTTAAAAAAAATCCAGAGGAACACTTGATTTACAAGATGACTTCCAAGTGGGTGGGGTTTCAAAATTGGAGGGTGAACAGTGGTTATTGTTAGAAATTTGCATAAGATGGAAATTTAGATGGTTTGTAGACAATATGGATGTCATACATATCTTTTGAGTTTTTATGTCTTTGGCCACCATGCATCTAATAGGATCTATTTCAACAATGTCAATACATCACCGTGCGAATGATAACTTAAGACATCCCTAGTTATTTTTCTTTATTATGGATCAAGCAAACTAATAACTTTGTAAATCCATAGCCATTTTCGATCAGATGAGGTTATAAAATAAAATTTGGTCCCTCTTGGCTATTCGTAGATCTAGAGTTAGGCCATCTTAATTTCCTCCTTTACATAAACCACATTCCACATGCATACCATGGGTTGTTTTTATAGTTTAGTATTATTTTTATCTTTTATTTGACCTAGTTAAAATGTTCATTACAATATGTCAATTTTTTTATTTAATTTACCTTTATTTTTATTTTTGTGTAATTTGACAAAGTCGACCTTCGACCAAAACCTAAATTCAATCACTTATTAAAAAAAAAAACTAACATTATAAAAAACATATATAAAACTTTTACTTTTGAATCTAATGGCCTAAAACATTTCAATCGTCTAACATTTGATCCAATGGCTCAGACATTGACAAGTGGCACCTAGGGGAGTTGTTTTCAAATAAGAACGCTCTTAAGACGTAAATATCTACACTAAAATCGATGCATCTAGTGCAAATAATCAAATAGGATTATAAATCACCATCTCCACTTAAATCAATCCATCTAGTGCAAGAAATATTCTTCCCTCTCTCCACCCTCCATCCATATCTATATCCCCATCCATCTCTTTTTTTTTTGTCTCTAGCTCACCCCCTTAAACACACACGCTCTCGCACTCCATATATATCATTATCTTTGTCAATCACCCTCTCTCCCCCTCTCTCTCTTCTTCTCTCTCTTCCCCTTCTCTCCCTTTCCCCTGCTAATATCTCTCTTTCCTCCTTTTGTCCTCTCTCTCTCTCTCTCTCTCTCCATATTCCTTATCACCCACTCTCTCTCTCTCTAGGAACCAAAATCTACACTAAAATCAATGCATTTACTCAAAGAAATCAAATAAGATTAGAAATCGCCATCTACACTAAAATCAATGCATTTAGTGCAAACAATCGAATAGGATTAGAAATAATCTACATTGAAATCAATGCATATAGTGCAAGCAATCAAATATAATTATAAATTGACATCTAAATTGAAATCAACACATCCAGTGAAAGCAATCAAATAGTATTAGAAATCACCACCTACACTGAAATCAATGCATCTAGTGCAAGTAATCAAATATCATTAAAAATATATATCTACACTAAAATCGATGCGTCTAGTGCAAATAATCAAATAGGATTAGAAATCACCATCTCCACTTATATCAATCCATCTAGTGTGAGAAATCGTCCTCCCTCTCTCCACACTCCATCCATATCTATATCCCTGTCCATCTATTATTTTTTGTCTCTCTATCTCACCCCCCTAAACACACATGCTCTTGCACTCCATATATATCAATCTCTTTGTCAATCACCCCCTCTACCCATCTCTCTCTTCTTCCCCCTCTTCACCTTCCATCTATATCTCTATCTTCCCCCTCTCTCCCTCTCCCTCGCTAATATCTCTCTTTCCTCCTTTTGTTCTCTCTCCCTCTCTCTCCATATTCCTTATCACTCTTTCTCTCTCTTTCTCTAGAAACCAACATCTACACTAAAATCAATGCATTTACTCAAGGAAATCAAATAGGATTAGAAATTTCCATCTACACTGAAATCAATGCATTTAGTGCAAAAAATCAAATAGGATTAGAAATCATCCACATTGAAATTAAGTCATCTAGTGCAGGTAATCAAATATAATTATAAATCGACATCTAAATTGAAATCAACACATTTAGTGCAAGTAATCAAATTGTATTAGAAATCACCACCTACACGGAAATCAATGCATCTAGTGCAAGTAATCAAATATCATTAGAAATAAATATCTACACTAAAATCGATGCATATAGTGAAAATAATCAAATAGGATTATAAATCACCATCTCCACTTATATCAATCCATCTAGTGTGAGAAATGTTCTTCCCTCTCTCCACCCTCCATCCATATCTATATCCCCTTCCATCTCTTATTTTTTGTCTCTCTATCTCACCCCCTTAAACACACACACTCTCACAATCCATATATATCAATCTCTTTGTCAATCCCCTCCTCTCCCCATCTCTGTCTCTTCTTCCCTCTCTTCACCTTCCATCTATATCTCTATCTTCCCCCTCTCTCCCTCTCTCTCCATCTTCCTTATCACTCACTTACTCTCTTTCTCTCTCTATTTCTTTCTTCTTACCACTCTCCTTCCTTTTTTTTTTCTTTCCCTCCCTCTCCACTCTCTCACATCCTCTCTTCCTTCCCTCTCTTTCCCTTTCCATCTCTCTCCCTCTCTCTCTCTCTTCACCCACCAACTATGTTACTATATCCCTCCCTCTCTCCTTATATCTCCTTCTCTCTTATCTCCATCTCTCCTTATTTGTCTCTTTATCTCAGCCCCAAACATACACACTCTCTCTCTGTCTCTCCCTTGTCACTCCTTCTCTCTCTCCACTTCTCACTCTCTATATTTCTTATTTCCTACATCTCTCCCTCTCCAACTCCATCTCTCTGATCGATCCCTCTCTCCACCTCTCTCTCAAGTCCTCTCTCTTGTCCTTCCTCTTTATCTCTCTCCCCTAAATCCCTTTCTCTTCCCTGATCTCTCTCTCTCTCTCTCTCTCTCCAATACTCTCTCTTCCCCCATCACTCTCCTCCTCTCTCTCATCCTTCCTCTCTCTCTCTTTCTCTCCCACCTCTCTCTCTGTCTCTTCCCCCATCCCTTTCTTTTTCTCTCTGTTCCCACCCCTCTCTCTCTCCAACTACATTACTATATCCCTCCCTCTCTCCTTCTCACTTCTTCTCTCCCCCCTTCTTTCCATACATCTTACTTTGTCTCTTTATCTCACCCCTAAACATACACACACTCTCTCCATCTCTCCCTTATCACTCTCTCTCTCTATTTCTTTTTAGTTATGTAAACTAATGAACATAAATATTCGTAAATATAAAGCAGATTATGGAGTAAATATGAAAAGAGGTTTTATTTACTTACCATACCTCTAGTTTATTTATATTTTTATTTATTTACCATACCCCTTTTCTTTACTATGGTATTTGGCCCATAGGCTTGTTATATAATTAGATTTTTATTTATAATCCTATTTGATATATTATTATTTATTTACCTTACCTCTTTATGCCTCTTTTATATTCATTTATTTACCATACCTCTTTATATCTATTTTATATTTATTTATTTATTTATCATACTTGTTTATACCTCTTTTATATTTATTTATTTACCCATGGTATTTGGCCCATGGTATCAATATTAATTTGTCCCATGGTATTCGTCCCATGGGCTTCATCTAAATAAAACCTCTTTTTAAAGTTTTTTTAAATATAAAAAGGTTTATGGAATAAATATAAAAAGAATTTTTATTTATTTACCATACATCTAGTTTATATATTTTTTATTTATTTACCATAGCTCTAGAGTAAGTATAAATTCATTTTACAAATATTTAATTAAAAGAAATATTAAAATATTTTGGATTTTGATTGTTTGTGTTGAATTAACTATTTTCCTTTGATTTAGGAAATGGTATTGACTTTAGTAAAGAGTAAATATGTTTAAAATTTTACTTAATTTGGAAATTCAATGTGGTAATTTTTTTTATTAAAGGTAAATTTATGATCCATTCAAATTCACGTATATAATTTACTATCCATTCAAATTATATAAATAACACACAACTGTAATAGAAGTTGATATATGTTCTAGCACAATGGGATTTTTTTTTATTCTTTTTTATTTAATTTAAAACTTAAGCAGACATTTTGTATGAGGACGTGACCCACCTAACATCGGGGTCATATTGGGCTGTAGATGCACCTCTCGGCGCAATCAAAGACAACACCACATATTTAAGGAGTATAACACAAATTTGTATTTCATGTGCTTCAATGAAAACTTGATATATAAGTTTATTGTTAATGACTAAAATAATGATAAAAAAAGTGAAACTAAAGTATAAGAGGAACACACAATTTATACACATACCTACTTGAAGGTGGGTGACAATTTTCAAAACATTTAGAATAAAGGAAGAATGTGAAGGTAACAATTTTTTTTTTTTTTTTTTTTTTTAATATAGGGAGTATAGGTTAACGCATAAGCACAATCCAACAAATCACAATACTTTGACTAAATAGAATTACTAATAATTGCAGAGAGGTTTCAAAACATTTATGCAATCTAAACAATAAAGATATTTTTATAGTAATGTTACTATCCATAAAAAGGGAATTCTTCTCTTTGACATCACTGTTTTTGAAGTGTAAATGTTTTTTGTGATTGAACATACTAATGTTCATTCTTCTTTTACCATTGGCGCTTAAGATCTATGATAATCGGGACTATTGTATATGAACTTTGGTCACCCTTGCATGATGAAAAATAATACAAACTACTTATTATGGTTGCATAAATAGAAAATTGAACAATTTTGTTATATGGTTAAAAACTAAAAGTCAAAGAATGAAGATGATGCCCCAGGAGACAAGACAAACATTTTAATTAAAGCTTTGGCTCATTTTGTTTGTTTTTTTTGTTTTTGTAACATCCAAAATCTCATTGTCACCATTTAGAGTGAAAATACCATGTCAAATTAGATTGTGTAACATATAAATTGTTGTTGTTTTTTTTGCCAATATTCTTGGTAAGACATTTGACCTAATGCAGGTAGTAATTTCTGTAAAACTAATTTGTTTCTAAGGAAGCATCAAAATTTTTTTTTATCAAGAGTTATTATAATGCAATTAATAAAATGTAGAAAGAGAACAGGGTTTAAGTTTGTTTTCATTTAATGCAAAATATTGACATATCTTCTATCATTGTAGATAATGACCTTGGGCAGCTGTAGAGTGAACAAACATGTTCAAGTGGTGTGGAGTATGCATTTGAAATGACAGGTGTCCCTTGCTCTTGTTAGAAAAGAATACTACTCAAAAAATTTATAATAAAAAATAAGTAACTTTGTAATGAAAAATAAGTGGATTATTGGGTTTGTACTTGCTAGGATTTGTGTATCGATTTTTTTTTTTGAGATCTTGTTTTATCTCAGTGTTCAAATGTCTGATGAATGTGGCCTATGTTTTATTAAATGTTTTTTCTTTAAGGCCTTTTATTTTTTTTATGTTTTTGAAGATCATAATTGGCATATCTCCATTTTGCAACTTTTGTTCCATTTCATTGTAGACATGTACAAAGTTCTCAAATAGTTATAGTTGTTACATAAAGGACCAAAATTGTAATCATTGACATTTAATATAAATACTAAGAAGAAATACATAATACTAATGGGTGAGTGAGGCAAGGTTGAGCATGTTACTGATGCCTTATCATCTATTGCATTCCAATTTTTTGAGTTGTTGCTACAAGTGCTGTAGTTTTTCCTAGTGGGAATGTTCTATGCTTTCTCCCAATTATTTTATTGTTTCATTGGGAACAAATTTGAATTTTGTACAAACTGTGTTGATGTTTTCTACAATCCTTCTGTTGTCTAACAACATAATGTGGTCATAGTCCCCAGAATCATAGTTTGTTTTTGGTACAATCTGGAAATTTGTGACTGCAATTCCTTTTCCTGACAAGATCTTTTGATTGTGTTTCTCAATGATGTCACCTAGTACAACCATTTTGATTGTCATCATTCATTGTTTCTTAGTCAAATCGACATGTAGTATTTCATGCGTTTTTGTTTCTTTGTCCATAAATGTGTTCTACACAACCATGAAATCATCATGGAATAATTTCTAAGTTTTGCAGATATTCAATTCTTCAATTGATATTGGAATGGTATAAAATTGATTTGGGTTGTGCACAAATCAAGGAAACTAGAGTCAATTACAAATACACAATGCTGAAGTTTATATTACAGATGTGAAAAATGCAAATAAGTGATTGGAATAGATTGAATTACCTTGCTACTTCTTTTTGTAGTTATTTTTCTTCTTCTTATGTTGTATTAATTTTTTTCTCAAGGTTGTAATGTATTTGTTGCATTGAAAATGATAATGGGCAGAGAATGCAATTAGTTACAGTGGACATATAGAAACCAATTTATATGTGAAAATAGGGTGCCAAAGATAATTAGAAATAATTTTTGCAAATACTTAACTTTTACGTATTTGTTCATTGCGGATTTGATCCATTTTGGCTCTATAGTAGAAATAAAATTGTATTAGAATATTATTTGGATATGGATGCAATGGATTCTTGCAAAATAACATTAATAAATAGTAGCTTCAATGGCAACAAAAAGGGAAAATATTTAATTGAAAATATGGAAAGAGTTCAACATGTTTTATGATTCATTTGCATATATATGGTCCATTATGAGACAAATTTTGTCATGATATGACCAATATGTATCTAGCTTGTAAATATTGTAGTTGTCCGTTATGTTATAACATACATGATCAATAATAAATATGGGCACATAGGTATTTGTATCTAGAAGGAAATGGAGGTTGTAGCTATCGATATAGTCTCTTAGTGTCTTCGTTCTATTACTACTTTGATGCATGTCGACATTGAAATCTCCTACAATAATTATTGGATTGCCAATAGATATATTGCAAATTATTTTCTAAATAATATTTAGGATATTGGGTAATGTGGCATAGGGTGTTGCGTAAACATTGACAATTGTAATTTGCATTTCTTGTAGAATGACATTTACCATCAATGCTTCTACATTTTGTTCTTCAAACTACATATGTTCGAAAATTCTTATGTTTTCTTTCAATCATATGAGCAATCCATATTTGTTATGGCTTGATATGCAAATGAAGGTTTTGAAATTTTGTTGCATCATGTCTAGTTTCAAATGTATCTCTTGTAGACACAAAATTTCAATGTCCATTAGATCATAGCCATTGACAACATCGTTGATATAGGTTTCTAGATTGTGATTATTTAGTGATAGAATTAATGTCCATGAATTTGTGTGTAAATATTGATATATGTAATTTAGTTACCATTTTGCAATAAGTAATAAACGGTTCATTTCGGCTATTATTTTTAGCTTAACTTTGAAGTTTTGTTTATGTAGATATTTTAATAGGAACAAGGATTGCATATTCCTGGCACCATATAAGGCTACGTATATTAATCCATAATTTCATATTATAGTAGGATCAAATGCAAGGTTATCTAGTGTGAATCCATGCGATATATGTATTGTGTGTGCACATGCCAATTGCACATGAAATTGTTTGTGTATTTTTATATAGCATCTTTTTTTTTTAATGGCATTATTGGTTTTTCTATTCGTAATATGGGGATTTAGTCTTCGAAAACGCCTTCATTATATAAGTGAGTGAAATATCTGGCTTAGTGATGCCCTATGTTTGTGAAATATCTGGCTTAGTGATGCCCTATGTTTGTATCGAAGAACTTGATCCATATGATATCAATTTTGTTTGTTTTTTCGTAGGATTTAATGATTCCATCTGCTCTATTAACAAGCCCATCTTGTGAGTCGTAATTGTTGGCATAGAACTCAACTAACAATCTGTGAAGGAAACTTCGCTGTGTGTAAATAGGAGGGGAAGTTGCCATGGTTTTCTTCTTCTTGATAAATTGCATTGATGACAATTTCGTCATCGGGAAAAATTAACATCATTTTCTTGTTGTGTAAAGCAACATCTTTATTTTTATAAAAAACATAAGGGAAAGCAAGTTAATAGGTGCAAGTGTAACACAGTTTTTGCTGAAGTATGTTAGATCATATTCTGTTTGAGTGTTTGTTCGCATTTTATTCAATATTGAGATGAATTTCTCATCTGTCTATTGCATTGTAGTATGCAATTCATAACATTTTACATTTTCTTTCGAAAACTCATATGCAACTAGTTGTTTTTTAAGAATAGGTTGTTCAAATATTAGGGAATCTTGTATATGTTGTGCTTGATAGAGATCACTGGAAAATTTGATGTCAACATTTCCATAATATTTTTTTTGGACATGTTTTATGTTTCTTAATCATTCATCAATGCAAAACAAGAAATGGCTTCCAAGCAGGGAAACCTCGTCAATGAAAACTACTATCAATTCTTGGTAAAGTTTTCTGAGTGCATCCAAACAATGTTACCGATGAAATAGGTAACCGCAATGTTACCTACTTTTTCTTGGTAGCATAAAAAGCACCCGATTTTGAAAAGTGGTGATGCAGAATCACCATTTTTTTTTTTGGTGCTCATTTTTGACACTCTAATATTTTTATTTATGAAGAATGAATATTTGTTTTAAAATGTTAGTGAATTTCATGTTAATTTTGAAATGTATTGATGCAGCATCAACTCAGCGTCAACCTTTTTTTTTTAGAGTGGTGATTTTCATGATAATTTTGAAACATATTGATGCTGCATCAACATTTTTTTTTAGAGCGGTGATTTTCATGCTAATTTTGAAACGTATTGATGCTACATCAACCTTTTTTTTTTAGAGCGGTGATTTTCATGCTAATTTTGAAACGTATTGATGCTGCATCAACTTTTTTTTTTTTAGAGTGGTGATTTTCATGTTGGTAATAAAACACAAAACTTAGATAAAAAAATATACATAAAAACAATAAAAAAAACCCAATAAAAATGTAAAAAAAACAAAAATAGCTCGTAAAAATAAAAAATTTAAACAAAAATAAATAAATAAAAACAAAAATATTTGAAAATTATATCAAAGTAAATGACAAAATTTGAAAAAAAAAACACATAATTTAAAGAAAAAAACAAAAATTGACCAAAAAAATTAAAAAAAAAACATAAAAAAAACATTTTTTTAAAACTTATTAAAAAAACCATATTAAAAAGTTAAAAAAAAAAATTTAAAAATAATTAAAATTAGAAAATTAAAATTTAGATTAAAAAAAAAATTTTAAAAATAAAAAATAAAAATAAAAAAATTAAATTCAAAATTTAAATTTAAAAAAAAAAAAATAATAAGAAAAAAAATACAATTTTTAAAATTAACAAAAAAAAACAAATTAAAAAAAAAAAATTAAAATTGAAAAAGAAAATAAAAATTAAAAAATTAAAATTAAAAAACTATCATTAAAAAAGAAAAAAAACACATGCAAATAATTAAAAAACAAATACACATAAATTTAGTGCTTTTTTTTAATGAAACAATTTATAGATTTTAAAAATGAAACACCAAATAAACTAAAAAAATAAAAAAAAACAATTAAATTAAATTAAAATTTAAAAAATTTAATAAATAAATTTTAAATTTTAAATTTTAAAATATAAGTAATCTATAATAGTAAATATAAAAATAAAAGAAAATTAAAAAAAAAAATTAAACAAATTGAATAAAAAAAAAATTAAATTTTTTGAAATTAAAAAAAAATTTAAAAAAAATCAAATTATGATAAAAATATTAAAAATTAAAAAAAAAAATTAAAAAAAAAAAATTAAAATCAAATCAAATAAAAAGTATACATATGTATAAAAAATTTAAAACAACAAAAAATAAAATAATAAAATTAAAAAAAAATAAAAACAAAATAAAAAAAAATAAAAACAAAACCAATTGTATTTTAAATAAAAAAAAAATTAAATTTTTTGAAAAAAATTTAAAAAAATCAAAATAAAAAAAATCAATTTAAAAAAATTTAAAAAATTTAAAAAAAACCAATTTAAAAAAAAAAAAAAATTTAAAAAAAAATTTAAGAAAAAAAATTTAGGGCGGCGGCGGTGTGCAGCCCCCCGCCCGCCCACGGGCCGGCCTCCGCCGCCGCCCGGGCGCGGAGGGCCGGGTGGCGCCGCCCCCGCCACCACCACCGCCGCCCCACCACCGCCGCCGCCCTAGATTTTTTTTTTATATTTTTTTTTTTATAAATTGGTTTTTTTTTTAATTTTTTTAATTTTTTTTTTTAAATTGATTTTTTTTTTAAATTTTTTTAATTTTTTTTTCAAAAAATTTAATTCTTTTTTTAATTTTTTTTTTATATATAAAATACAATTTGTTTTGGTTTTTTTTTTTAATATTGTTTTAATTTTTTTGTAAATTTTATTATTTTTTTTGTTTTAAATTTTTTTTTTTATTTATTTTGTTAGTAATTTTTATTAAATTTTGCCCCTTTTTTTTTTTATTTAATCGATTTTTTTTTTTTAATTTCATAAATTTTCTTTCTTATTTTATAGAATTTAATAAATTTTGTATTTTTTTTAAATTTATTTGAATTTAATATTGTTTTTTAAATGTTTTACTTTTTTATTAATTTTTTTTTTGTTAATAACATAAAATTTTTATATTTTTATATTTCAATTAAAAATTTTGTATTTAAAATTAGATTTTTTTTTTTTTTAATTAAACTTAATTTTTTTTAAATTAATTTGTTTTTAAATTTTTTTATTTAATATTATTTAATATTTTTATATTTTTTTCAATTTTCAATTTTTAATTGATTTTTAAAGTTTTTATTTTTTTTCCTTTTATATTTAAAATTTATTTGTTTATTTGTTTATTTATTAAAATTTAATATTTTTGTTTTTACATTTAATTAGTTATTTTAATATATATATATATATATTTTTTAAATTTAATAAAATCTGATCTATATACATATTTTAATTTAAGTTCATATATATATTTTATTTTTTGTAATTTAAATTTAATTTATTTTCTATAGTTTATTTGTGTTTCTAATATGTACTGTTTTAAATTTAATATTTTCATTGTATTTTATTTTTATTTTTTATTTTTTTTACTTTTAATTTAAATAATGTTTTTTTTTTAATATTTTTATTTTAAATTTTTAAATTTATTAAAATTTAATATATTTCCTTAAATTTAATTTTTTGTTTTAAATTATTTTATTTTTTTAAAATTTAATAAGCATTTTCTTTTTCTTTTTTAAATTTAATTTCTATATTTTATTTTTTATAATTTCCTTCTTTTTTTAACCTTTTTTTTTTTTAATTTAATATTTTTATTTTGCTTTTATTTTTATTTTTTAATTTCTATATTTTTTAAAATTTCAATCTTAATTTTTTTTGTTTATTGTTTTATTTTTTTTTTCCTTAAATTTTAGGTTTTTTTTAGTGTTTGAATTAAAATTTTTATTTTGTTTTTATTTTTATTTTTTTTTATCTTCATATATTTTTAAATTTTAAGCTTTTAAATGTTTTTATTTTCTAAATTTATTTTTTTCTTAAATTTTAGGTTTTTTTTAATGTTTGAATTTTAAAAATTAAAAAATGTTATTTCTATTTTTAAAAATGCGAAAAGTATGACAAATTTTTTTTTTTGTTATTCCAGCATCAACTGGTTTTGTTTTGAGGGTGTTTTTTCAATCTTTTTACAACAAACAATTTTGTTTTTAGCATAATTTTAGAAAATGTTGAAATTTGACCTTAAAAAAAAAACAAGTGCGTTCTGGAAGACACACTTTTTTTTGGGGGGTGTTTTTTCAATCCTTTTTTCAACAAACAATTTTGTTTTTAGCATAATTTTAGAAAATGTTGAAATTTGACCTTCGAAAAAAAACAAGTGCGTTCTGGAAGACACATTTTTTTTTTGGGGGGTGTTTTTTCATGTTTTTTGAGCGTTTTTGGGCTAGAGTTCCCGTTTTGAGGTCAGGTTACCTATTTCATCGGTAACATTGTTTCCAACGTTTCATTGTTAAATGGTGTAGGGGTAGACTTGTTAAAGTGAATAAGTAGTGTAGAATGGAAAGTTGTACCACCTAAATTTAATGGGGATTAATTTGTACATGCTAGTATCAACCCATTTAGTTTCAAAGGATTAGTTGAATGGTTGCATCATAAAGCCGCATGAGCATTTGGAATATTACTTTTGTTGTGTATATTTTCCCACTTTTGGCTCCTCTAATTAGGAATAAATATAGTGTTTTTTCCATAACCATACATTTTTTTCATTGTGATGTCTTTCATATTGCTTATTGTTCTCTTTTGAGAATTCTTCTTATTTTGAAATATTCTGCATTTTCGGGTAGAAATGGATGCTCTCACAAATGGAATTCACTATTAAATTTTATTTTTTTCATGGTAATGGGAACGCTGCAAATCAATTTCCAAATTATATTTTTCACTAATTTGTTCAGTGTTTTCTTGTTTTTTCATTGTATCAATGGATTTCTTGAATTTCATTCTCTACATTGCCCCATAGTGGGTCGATGTTATATGCGAATTTAGACTCATTTTTATTTATTGTGTTTTCATGTAAGATATAAATGGATTCCCATGATAGCAAGTTTTCTTTCAATGCATTCTCACTTTTTTCAAATGGGACATATAGAAGAAGCTTGTCCCTGCAATAGTTTTCATAGTCAATATGTTTTTTTATTTGATGAACTGTATAACTTTGGTTTCTTTATTTTTGAAATGGGTGTGCCATTTTTGTTGTACCTTGAGAAAAATTCAACAAGTCATATATGCTTTATAACATTATGCTCATCAATGTAATAATCAATATTGGAATTACACATTACATTTTCAGAGTTGTCATCTTCATGTTTTAGTAGGAATGATGCTTTGAGGATAAACATGCATTCATCCATTGGTGTTGTGTTTATACATATGCATTCTAGTGAACTATGATTCAATGGAAGAAAACATATTATATGTACTACTTGCTAAGTTGATATATGTTGGATATTAAGAAAATAATTACCCAATGAATGTATCATTTCAATATCATTTACTTTTCTCTTTTCATGCTCTCTTCTTATTCTTTTAAATGCATTTGTCGCTGATTTGTCAACTTTTATCATGTAAGATGTTCAATATGATGCAGTTTCATATGCATTAAGGACAAATTAGGCATCAATATTTTCATCCCACAGATGCGGCACGTTCTTTGTAAAGTTATTATTCCAAATGTGAGAGGGTTTTTGTTCCAATAAAATCATTGGTTACTTCAATTTACTTTGTATTGTTATGATGTAATCAGTTTCAGTTAAATGTAATTTATCCAAGAATTGGTCAAAAGTGTTGTTTTTATCATATTTTTTGTTTTCTAGGATATCATATAACAACTTCACTTGTTTCTTCATTGTGTCATCCACAAAGCCAATTGGTTCAAGAACCTTCATGCCTCTCATAGGTGGAATTGGGAAATTGTTTCTACAATGTGAGATTTTATATTTTTATAACTTTTTGTATGGTGGTGTTTATGTATTTTTGCAAGCTCTGGATCAAGGTGATCTATGTTACAAGTCAAATAATTTTCTACGAAATTTTCAATATTAGTGTTACTATTGATTCCATATATTTGTGCATTTTATACCCATCAAAAACCATGTTCATGTTCACTTCCTCTATTTTGGAATTTAGTTACGAAATAGTTATTCATAATCTCTTTGAAGAATGTTTTATCTTGAGATATCATTTGATTTAAGGCATTAATTCTATGCCTATAATAATGAGTATTACTACATTTTTTCTTATGATATAGTCAATGTTATAGTCTTATATTGTTTCAATATGTTTTATTATTCTCCTTTTTCCATGTAATATGGTCAATGGATTCCATTGATGTTCAACACTTGTAAATGTCACGAAGAAAGTTGGTGGTCCTTGTTGATGTATCATGGAAAATATTTTTTCTTCATTTGTTGTAGGAAATGAGGAGAATTTCTTATGTTTTTTAAATCCATGAAACCAATGTCGCTTTTAAGAATGTTGTCCAAGTTTGGTTTATATTTAACATATTTTTCTAGTAACTTTATTAATTTTAATTTCCCTTTTTTTATTCTTATTGAAATGCATGAAAGAAAATGTTTAATTATTATTCGCAACGTTTTGAAAAACAAATTAGTTGTGTGGTAAGAGAAGCCACCACTATAATGCATTAATTCCCATTACATGATTTTTTGGTAGTGAAACCTTTCTACAATGTCACTGTCATGTGGGTCACCCAAGAAAAGGGTTGGAAAGTTCATTTCCTCTGCATGTTTGTCTATGAAAATTCGAAGGGTGCATTTCCCTTTAGCTAGAGCAAGTTCAATCAACTTGTCTTGCAAATTGTGGATGCATTGGGACCGTATGTATCCATGTACCAATGCTTCAATTGGGGTTTAATTTTATGAATCACAAATTATTTCATTTTTGTCTTCAATATCGAAATTTTCATTTGGAGCAATCAATGTAGTTTATTGTAAGAAGTTATCCCAATTTATATATATTCTAATTTTTTCATCTCTATAAAGGTGTCGAGAACATAGTCCTTTCAATGCCTTCATGATATTGTGCATGTAGACTTTTCTAGTTTGAAATGCATTTTTATATTCCAATCATCTTTTCAATGCCATAACAACTGTTGTTATGTTTTCCATATATCATGGCAATGCATTTTGAACAATGTATGTTTGAACAACAACATTTATAATTGATCTTGTTAAACACATTTGTGATCGTTTGTGACCCCATTGTCTTATTTGTGAAATGCAATTCTTAATGTCACAAGTTGTTCTTCAAGTTATGAGAGCATGGTTATAATAGGCAATGGTTTTTTTCGCCTAATCTTCTTAGGTGTAGCAAGTTGTGACAATTTTACATTTTGAAGTTCTCTTTTGTAAAATTTTCATGTTACTATCGTGCAAATAGTTTTATGGTTGTCAGATAAATTTACATATAATTGTTTCAAGCCCTGTCTAATTCTCTTCATATTATTTTGAAACTACAACTGTTTACATATTGGACATTTCTTTTTAGGTTTGTCTTCTATCTTATCTAGGTAAATTGTTAAAAGAATTTTTTTGGATAAGAAACGATGTTGAATTTGCAACTTTTGTTTGCTTGATTTTTTATGGTCTTTTGTTCTTAAACTCAAATAGTTATTTTAATCTATGGATATTGATTTTACTAATTTTGTCTTTTTTCATTTCCACCATACTGTAGTGAAATGTTCCTTCATGCCTATGTGCATTTTTTGACATAGTTCCATGTTGTGTGTGTAAGAAGGTTGTTTCTATTGAATTATTTGATAATGCACATTTTATTTGTTTCTATGTTCATTTATAAAAATAGGTGCATAATGGGTGTGCAATGTACATGTTTCAAATGACACTATATTTTATGTTTGACTTGAACAATTTTTTCATTGGAAATAATTCACAATGCCCCTAGTTAGAAAGGGTCATTATTATATGTTTACTTTGAATATTATTGTTTCCCATTGCAAACAAAATGGTCAGCCTTCAACCCCACCTTTTTTATATGGTGATTCCATATTAATAAGGTATTCTTTCCAATTTTAAACTTTTTTTTTAGTTTTTATGACATTGTTTGATATAAATTTTTGTAAGAAATGCAATGAATCTTGTACATTTCACATTATAGAATTAAAAAATGACTAGAAAATGTGAAGCCTTAAGGATTCTATGTCAAAATAAGGTGCTTCAAATGAAAAAGTGCAGAGAACATGTTATATCGACAAATGGATATATTGTTTTTTCCTTTATGCAATCCATGTACTTGCATTTTGTTATTTACTGTTTGGAAATAGCTTTGTGTATATTTGCAGTAGGAGAGAAGTATTCATTTCATGTTAAAATCGATTGACCTATTTTTATGTACAATAATGTTCATAGTTCCCATTAAGAGGATTCTCCTCATGGAACAGTATATGAAATGGGTTTGTTGTTTTGTCTGAATTGAAGAGAAAATATCTTTTTTCATAATTGACCAAATCCCTATTGGTAAATTCAACCAATTGGACAACCAGCGTATGAAAAATGTATCTTCCCAAGCAGGAAGACACGTTATACACAAATACTTTTTGACGTCATGAATTCCATGAAGATGATACAAGAAATCAAGTGCTAGTTCATAATTAAATTATTTTATTGACTTTGTGTGGCCTTGTTCAAATAACGTAACTAGTTTCAGTCTTCATAATTTCATTTGAGTCATAATTTAATGTATTTTTCAAAAAAAAGAAAAATAAATTTTATTATAAAAGAAATTGACCTATTAAAGCATGGGTTTCATGCTTGGGTCAATTAATTTTAGGTCAAATCATCCATTGTAGGATTCTAGGGTTTATTTCAAGAGTCATTGTCCTTGAAATCATGTAAAATACCCTCCTTGGGATTTATCCATCAACAAAGAATTTTTTTTTACGTAAATTAGGTAGTTTAGGTCTCCTCCACAAAGTTGACCTCAAACTTGACAAGTCAGCCTAATTGGGAGGAAAAATCCACTATATAAAGGTATAAAATCGACCTCATTTGGAGCACATTCACAAAAATTTTGATCTGCAGTTACTGGAGAAGGAAAAAGGGTGTGAAATTGAAGGAAGAATGAGAAAAACCCTAGTGAAGAAGAGGAGACCCTAGCGAAGAAGTTTGGACACCATTTTCTCTCTCTTGTGATTCACATCTGAAAAATTTCAGAATTACAGGAGGGACGAAGTTGTAGGGTTACAGTAGGACCAAAATTCAGGAGTAGTTGGGCCAAAAATTCTGGAGTAGTTGGGTAAAAATTCTATATATGATGTAGTGTTGATGTAGTATTGTTGCAACTCGAAGTTTGGAAAGACAGTTTGAGGATTGAATTGGTGGAGTAAGAGAAGTATTTTGGTCTAAGGTCTTGGTCTATCTCAATTTGATTTAGTGGTGGAATATTTTGAATGGGTTTTACCCTATAGAGGGGTTTAAGCCATGGCTAAATTCCTGCATATGATGTCATTGATCTTCATGCTTTGATTTGATGCTTTCTTGATGAACACAAGATAAAATAAGAACATAAAGAAAATTTAATAAGACTACAATAATATCACAAGTAATTATCAATATAATATAATATTTCTACCTTTCTAATTTTCAAACATGGTATCATAGATAAGGTGAAGGAGGAAAGAAAAAGGCATCTTGAAGTCTATTGAAATAAGGGTTAAGAAGGAAGGAACAAAAGAAGATCATTAAGGAAAGGACCATATAAGAATAAAATCATACTATCTATGTCAAGTAAAGGAGGTGTTATAAAGTCTATGGAAACCTGAATAAAGACAGAAAATAAGCTAGAACGAGCCACCAACTACAGGGCATGGAAGAAGAGGATGGATCTTATTCTTTCTAAGCATAATTTTTTTGGATTTTTCTCAAGGAAAATTTAAGAAACATACATATGATTCGGGATATGAAAAGTATAGGGAAACCAACATCTTGGCCATGAATCTAATACTAGATGAAGTGAAGGAAAATATAATCCCATACATATCCAATATAGACTCTACACAAGAAATGTTTGAAGCCCTTTCCAAGTTGTTTACAATAAAAAACATTGGTCAAATAGCTAGTCTCAATAATGAACTAAGAACAATAAATATGATAAAATATGATAATCTGTCATCATATTTAGTAAGGATATCTAGAACAAGAGATTAACTCTAAGTTATTGAAGTTTTTCCAGATAAAGAACTCATGATTTCTACCCTACTATGTCTACCAATATCTTGGAGATATTTTGCATAAGGAATTATCAGTTGGAAGGATATACCAACCTTTGAAAAAATGTGGAATTCATGCAATCAAGAAGAAGCCCTCGTCTCATTAGTAAGGGAACAAAAGGAGGATGAAGAAAACAACACTCCAAATGATTATTCCGACCATCACAAGGATAAGGGAGTATACAATAAGTTCAAAGGACCAAAGAAGAAGGTTTATCTATCAAATATTGAATGCTTCAATTGTCATAAGATGTGAAAATAAAAAATTGAATGTCCTGAAAATACAAAAAATAAGAAGGGAAAAAGAGAACATGGAAATATTGTCGATGAAGATCCACTCAAGAAAAACAAGATTAAATAATCTGAAGTCAAAGATTTATATTCTAAAGTATCTTAGGGAAATTATCACTTTCATATCCTTCTAAGATTACTATTTTAAGTTTTGTAATGTTTTATTTTATGTTTAGATTTCTAGGTGTAATACTAGGGCTCACCAAAGGAGTACCCATGTTGCATACTTTCGATGGACCGTGCTACCTGAAAAATGAGAAATAGATGAAAAACATGATTGGAATCACATTTTTCATGTATTTATCATTTTTCATGTTGCAAAGTCTATTGAAAGTGTGAAACATGGGTACTCCTTGGATGAAAAATTAAATTTTACATCCAATGAGTACTCCCGCTCGAAATTTGAGTAAACCCTTAGGGAGATAAGTTGAAAGAATTGTTTTATTATTTTATTATTTTTTAATCTTTTTTACCTTTTTACTCCAAAAATGGAGAATCATCACCCATGGTTGACATAATCATATTGAATCCTATTGGTTCTTATAAATTTTATTTTGGTTGTACATTTTTCTTATGAGGCCCATTTTAGACCTCAAAATTCCCCTAATGAAGTGATGTTAAAAGAAGGAAAGGTGTTCCTTAGACACATAGCCACGAGACATGTGAAGAAGATTGATTCAAGAGTCAAGAACCTATATGCTCTTGAGGTTGAGGATGCATGCAAGGCTTTGAGGAGCAAAGGAATGGTTAATGAATTGGTGGTTGAGAGGGAGAAATTATTTCTCAAAATTCAGCCTAAGAAGTAGTCTCAAAAGGTTGTGGAGTAGAAAAAATTGGAGAAGCAGAGAGGAGACTGAGTGGAAGAGTCCACTCAAGCATAGACCTCTAGGAGGGGGGAATTTTTAGCTATAAGGGAAGAGGGAGTACATGCAGTTATACCTCTAGGTGTGAAGTGGGGCGATGTGCAGAATTAGTACCAAGAAGAAATTTGGGCAGGATTCATTGAGATGGTTTGTCTCATGGATTAGAACTAGCTACGAGGATCCCACAGTAAAATAGTAGCATGCAAGATCGGTTATATTGATGGAGCCAGATGTCAGGAGGAAAAAATTAGAGTGACAAGTGTCTAATACTCGAGCAAGATTAGAGTTGGCGGTAGTGCAGAGTGCATGGATGCAGATGTCAATAGTGCAGAAAGTCTAGTAGACATGTGTAGTAGGTAACAACAATAAAAATACTCTTATGACAGATGTGTTATACTGATTCAGTTTTTTGGAGGCTATTTAGTTTCAGAAGTGTTGCATGAAGAACATTCCAAAGGTACTAGATCATGACATATTGATCCCTTTCTTGTTGAGAGGAAGTGTTGAAATTTGCAACAAGAAACTGTGAAATTGGCATCCAGAATAAACATCCACAAAATGGCATCCAGAAATGGCTACCATGGAGGCTTTTGATTTAATTATTTCTTCATTAAATTAGAAGAAATGCGCGTCAATTTTTTTAATCCCTTAAATATTTTGGACAATAAATTGTAATCTTATGTCATAATCACTTGTAATAGTTAACTGAGTGTGATAGACTCAGTTAGCTCATGAAATTCTAGTTGAGGGTGGTTGGTGAGGCATGTAGAGTGATTCTATTTGTTTTAGAGTCCAGGTTGCAATTAGTGTATTAAATTTAATGCATGAGAAATTAGTTAACTCAATTAAGTGAGTTAAAGTTAGTCTAACTAGTTGTAACTAATTGTTGTACTAGTGAGAGGTCAAGTGAATTAAATTAGATTTAATTCACATGCAATGATTTTTCAAGTGACTGATGATTTACTATTAATAGCTACATGCATGTCATTTTTTATCAAGACCTAGTTGAGACAGAGGTTAAAGGTATTTTATTTATTAGTTGTATTATTAATAAATTGCTGGTGTGCAATTAGACAACCATAATATTGCCCATGATGTATTGCACAGTTTTGGAAGGTTGAATCTCCTAATTAATAGGGATCAATTGTTCTTGGAATTTAGCAAGCAGGGAAGGCTGAGAAGAGGTAGGAAATTGGCTAAGTGTTGATCGATTTTGTCTAGATCAATGTGAGACAGTTGGTAGAGTGCAGTAGACTCTTGTGAGAAGAGTGCATTGTATTGTTTCATGATTCCTTGGTTCATTATACAATAGAGATAGAGGGTTTTCGAGAAGTTTATTTCCCCAGAAAAATATCTTGTGTTGTGGATTGATTTTCTTTCTCTTACTTAATGTGATTGTGGGAACATGTTTAATTTCCATAAATTAATTGTAGAAGGATTCAATATCTTGCTCTAGAATATTGCATGATCAGATTGAATCCATTGGTATACATATTGTTTCTATAATTTCTACACTCTAACACCAACCCAAGGATCTCGGTGCTTATCTAAGCTCAGAGCTCCAAGAACAATGTTGCCTTCCCCACTTCGTCATCTAGACATCAACACATAGGCCAACTAGATGTCCTCCCAAGAATCTCATTTCCACAAGATGATTTATCTCTACTAATCAACTAAATAAAATACATATCAACCAATCCAAGCATTCTTCAAACGTTCAACCTTTTTACAGAGATATCCTGCATAATCACAACCCTAATCAATAATAAAAATTCAAATATATGTACAAGTAAAAATAAGCCTTAAGGGTTATCAATCATTCAGATGTTACTTATATCATCATGAAGTTATTCAAATACAAATTGTGAGAAGCCTTATTCTTCTTTCACTTCTTCAGTAGCACCATGTGTAGTACTTTCATTCATTCTTAGGTTTCATTCTTTATTAAAGGTATTTACTAATGAATTTCATAATATTCCCTCCCTCTTAACTATATATATATACCCTTTCTTCTAGCGAAGCTCCCTCTCAACCTAGGGAGATCAACAACTACATTCTTTTATAACATCAGATAAACTAAAAGTTTTCAAGGCTTCATTCTTTCTCATGGCATCAAAGTTATCTTGATCATCATAATTCTTGTAGCTTCCTTCATCATGCTCATCATTATTATCATCTTTAATTATGAACATCTTCAACATCTTAAATATTATGTACATGCAAAACTTTAATAGAAAATATAAACTTGTACAAAAGCATGGAGTCAACTATATCAAAATGATGCCATTACAATAGAAGCATCAAAAAATTCAAGCTTTAGACATCAAATACCTAGATAGGTTGATAATTAACAAGGGTCACATCTTATATACTAGACTTCAACATCTTGCTATGGTTTTTTCATAAACGATAGAATTTATTTTCGAGACATAAAGCCTTATATATCAAAAATTTAATTCATTCATAAGGTTTCAATAATATTTTCTTATAATTACATGTCAAACTCTACTAGGATTTGTTGCAAACTGTATATTTCATTAACAAAGCCAAATTATGTATATCAACAATCAAATTAGCATACTAGAATTTTATATTAGGGTTTCATGTACTAGTATCTCATATCAATATCTACTAGGTAAATCCAATATATAAATATCAAGACAATGAAGTTAGATATACAATAATTTTAGTTATGGTTTCGATCATACAAAACAATATACACCTAGCATTTCATTTCTGGGATCTTATATTACTTATTACAAGGGTTTTGTCATTAACCCTAACTTATCTAACTTCAAAGATCTAGGGTTCTAGTTTATAACCTAGACATTAAAAACAAACCCTAAATGATTAGGGTTTTTACCACAACATTACCAAAACCATAACATCATAAAATCGGGATCTAATTGTATGTTCTAGCAAGGAAAATTTTAAGGATGGAAATTTATCTTAAAGTTTAGAAGCATTGGCGAATCTTATTAGTCCCTAATATGAAAATTGAAAAATGTTTGGGGATATTTTTTGTAAAAATACTTAGCTCTATAATAATTTATAATATTATATATATAATTCTACGTAATTTTTGGGTAAAATAATTTTATAATGATAAAATTTAGGAAAATAACTTTTAGAAAAAACTGGAAATTGGTAAATATTTTTTTGGAAAAAACATGGAAAATTAGCCCCTAAAATTTTCGTTGTGTTCTATATTTTATCAATACCCTTAAATCAACTAGGGTTTCATCATTAACATCAGCATACCCTTAACATCAAAATGCTTATGTTTTACAGTGAACCCTAAAGGTTACAGTTTCGAAAAAATGAACAAATGACAAGGGGAAATATAAGGAGGGTAGATTCAATATAATTATTAATCACCCTAACAAGAATATTTATGATTTAAAACCATAGAGATAAATACATGAGCAGTGTAAAACAAATTTCAAAAGAAGAGTGATCGTACCTTTTGTATGAAGAAAACCATGCAACAAAAATTTTATTCTAAGACAAACGTTGAGTTGTTCTTTAACAAACCTCATAGAGTATCATTCTAAAGGGTTTCCTTTGCAATATAGCTTCTTTCATGGCTCAAATATTTCCTTTGATGTTTCCTCCATAACCTTTGTGTATTTTGAAAGCTTTCCTACCATGGAAAGCATAAAGAAAAAGGTTATGATTATTCAATACGAAAAAATATTGGTGTGAGGAGGAAATAAAACATGAAAGATGAAACAAATACCAATATACTTATATTTTGGTAAAATGGTGAAGACTCCCTCTTTTTTTTTTTTAAATTCTTTTTAATTTTTAATATTTTTTTTTTAATTTGATTTTTTTATTTTAATTTTTTTTTTTTTATTTTAATTTTTTTTTTTTAATTCAAATTTTTTATTTTAAATTTAATTTGTTTTTTTTTTGTTTTTTTTTTTAAATTTTGTTTTTAAATTTAATATTTTAGATAAATTATTTTTTAAAATTTAAAATTTATTTATTAAATTTATTAAATTTTAATTAAATTTACTTTTTTCTTTTTATTCTTTTAGTTTATTTAGTTTTTCATTTTTAAAATTTATAAATTGTTTCATTTAAAAAAAAAAGTAAATTTATGGATATTTGTTTTTTAATTATTTGCACGTGGTTTTTTTCAATTTTTTTGTTTTTTAATGATAGTTTTTTTATTTTAAATTTCTTTTTAAATTTTAAATTTTGTTTTTTTTTTAATTTGTTTTTTTTTGTTAATTTTAAAATTTGTATTTTTTTTTCTTCTTATTATTATTTTTTTAATTTAAAATTTTTAATGTAATTTTTTCTTTTTTGTATTTTATTTTTTTATCTAAATTTTAATTTTGTAATTTAAATTATTTTTAAATTTTCTATTTTAAATTTTTTTTATTTTTAATTATATGGTTTTTTTTAATAACTTAGAAAAAAATGTTTCTGATGTTTTTTTTTCTAATTTTTTTGGTTAATTTTTGTTTTTTTTCTTTAAATTATGTGTTGTTTTTGTTTTTTTAATTTATTTTTGTTTAAATTTTTTATTTTTACGAGTTAATTTTGTTTTTTTTTACATTTTTATTGGTTTTTTTTATTGTTTTTGTATATATATTTTTTATCTAAGTTTTTTGTTTTATTACCAACATGAAAATCACCACTCTAAAAAAAAAAGGTTGATGCTGCATCAATACGTTTCAAAATTAGCATGAAAATCACCGCTCTAAAAAAAAAAGTTGATGCTACATCAATACGTTTCAAAATTAGCATGAAAATCACTAAAATTTTAAAACAAATATTCATACTTCATAAATAAAATATTAGAGTGTCAAAAATGTGTTCCAAAAAAAAAGAAGGTGATTTTGCATCACCAGTTTTCAAAATCGTGTGCTTTTTATGCTACCAAAAAAAGTAGGTAACAGTGCGGTTACCTATTTCGTCGGTAACATTTTTATAACCTACAAGGAAACCTAACTTTACCTTTTCTCCCAGGAACCTGAAAATCACTGGTTGATGGATCAATAGTAAGTTGATGGGATTTTTCTGACCATACTTCCAAGAACTTTGGAATACCAGGACAATTGATAAGGAAGTGGTCACCCTTACAAAGTTTGCAAGGGTATTTGAGTTTACGATGCATGTTGGAGGTTTCTTCAACATTACCAACACTCACAACCATGGTTGGTTGGTTGACTTCTTGCTTATCTTGCTTCTTCCTCTTCTTCCCTTTCTTCTTCTTCTTAGCCACTTGGTTACTAGCGTGAAGGCTTTTACCAAGAAAAGAGGAAGAAAGGGAGGAAGACATGTTTGGTGAAGAAGGTAAAGGGTCAACATGAGGTTGGTAATGTTGAGATTGTGAACTCTGTTGAGGTAAAGCATCCAGTTGAGGTGGAACAATTGGAGTATTCGAGGCCATTGAAGTTGAAAATAACCATACTGGTAAACCTATTGTAAATCTAGGTAATGACAATGTAGCCATATAAGGAGGACCAACATTTCCAAACGAAGGAAAAGTACTAGGATTCTCATTAACAGGGGTTCCTTGGTTGGTAAATTCTGGAACATTTGCGATTAGATTCAACTTCAGTGAATTTTATTAACAATTTAAAAATATTCTCAATTCACAATTCACACCAAACAATTAAAATTCATAATTCACACCTAATGTCTCTAAAAGTAAAAACAAACAAATGAACACGTGCTAACAAATCTAGGAGTAAAACCACATACAAACAGTAGATTCCCACACTAAAAGCACTAGTTGGTGATGAAATCCAACATCGTAGAATTTTAATGAAAAAATGGCGGTTGGAATAGTTACCCCGACAACCTGCTTAATGAAACAGACCGATGCAAGTTTCTCCACTTAAACCATCTCGAGTGAAGAGAACCCTCTGGAGAATCCAAGTGAGTCTAGCCAACGTCTACTCTAGGTATAGTGGGACCTTCCCTCCACCGTCACCTTCGAAAAAATCATAAATATTATGGCCACTAAGGTCACCAAATGAGACAATTATACCTGGGGGAACAGTCTACGATCTGATATACACGCAAGGGCGGAGTAACAAGCTCAATCCCCTTGAAGGCTCCTTGAAATAATCCAAGGTTTACCGACAAGTGACCCTAGGCTCCTCAACAATGGTCTATCCAAGGTTTATTGTTTTTAATACATGCACATCTGCTATCTTTCCCAATGAGATAGGTATGATTACCTCACTGGCTCCAACATGATCTCGTGCTTGAATCTTTTAAGAAGAGCTTCCCAGAGCACAATTGCAACAATTGGAATTTTTCTTTACCGCAAGATGCTACTTGTTTGTTTAGTTGCTTTAGAAAGTTAACTATCACCTATTTCAAAGCACTAGCCTAAGCTAGATTAGTGAAAAGAGCTCTAGAAAATGTAAACATTTCTAGATGAATTTTAATTAAGCGTTGTGTTATTTGGCTATTATTACTCAAAGGGTAAATGGATATGAAACCAATGGTGTTATGACCTGACCCAAAACTGAATGCTATCGAATATGATAATGTAATATTTTCAATTCGATGAATCCTAATTAAAGTAAGGAAAGAGGTTCCATTCACTTCCAACAATGCAAAGATTGATAAATAAGAGAAAATATAAGAAATTCTCTAATGCACTAATTTCAACAAGAAAAACTAATGAAAATAAATTCAAAACAATTTTTATTTTTATGTTTTTAAAACAAGCATAAAATCATGTAAATTCAAATCAAATAAATTGATCTAAATCTATGATTGATTTTTCCAGAATGTAAACTATGTAGCTGTAATCTATGCACAATTCAATTGAAAAATATGCAAATGTAATCTATGCACATTTTTCATTCATATTCTGAAAATGAGAATTCTAATTATTCAAATGTGATCTATGCAAGAGAATTCTGAGACACATGATGATTCTAATGTAATCTAATAACCAATCAAGTGTAAGTGTAGAAAATTGAGTGAGAATTCAGAAGGTCAAAAAATAAAACAAATAGCAGTGATACACGTACACATGAAATGTCCCCCCCATTAATGAGGGGGAAATTGTTTTGCAAAAGCAAAAGAAAAAGGATGGAAAATTGTTAAGAGACTGAGACAAACCTCAAAGCAATTACCAAAGGAAATCAAGATGAGAATTTCCCAAAAAGAAACTTAAAACACCTAATTAAATTAACAGAGACTAATGAGAATGTAAAATTTGCTGAAAGAAACTCATACATAAGACTTTGACAGTTAAGAAAAGTTGGGGCCAACGTAGAGAATCTGGTAATCTAGCTCCTGAAAATAGAATTTTAACTTTTTCAAAAATTTTCCACAAGTTCGCAGGTTCTAATGGAGAACAAAGTGGTACTGCACTGTTCTGAACTACAAACTGCGAAGGTTTCCGCACTTTTTTCAAATGAAAACTGCGGAGGCCAAGAAAACATATAGAAAAAATAAAAATTAAGATATGATTTTCAGGGATTCTAATAAGTTATCTACCCAACCCAGTTTTGAACTAATAAAATTCAAAGAATTTATTCAAAAATCAAACCAAAAATCAAAATAAAACTAAGTTCAAAAAAATATCCCAAGCAGAGTCTCCATTTTGTTATGCGGATTAATCCCTCTTGCGGACAAGAGCGATCTCCCTAGTATCCTAAGAATATCTAGAAAAAAACATTCAAATGCAAACCATTTTCTCTAGATCATTTGTGATTCAAAATTATTAAATAACAAAGTATGAGGACATGCCCCTGCCTGAAGTCTAATGCTTGCTGTAATCTTCAATCCAGTCTCTCCAAAAGAGGTCAATTCAGCATGTAATACCTGCATTCAAAGACAGGAAAAAGATTAAAAGCATCTGCATGATATAATAATTTAGAAACACTAATCTATCTCAGTGATCAAGGAATCCAAGAATTAAATTACTCAAATAGATATATGAACAACTTAATGAGAAAATAGAATCCATTTGTATTAACTTGTATGATAAGAAGTAACCTTACAATCTTGTCACCTTGATGTCATACAAGTTCTTCCGGGGTCCTGAACAATCGTTTTCCATTGGTTTGACAAGCCTTCACTTCTTTGAACTAGCATAAATCTATTGACATGAGTATGTGATCATTCTCATGCCGATGATGCCAAGTAAAGAGATTATAATTTCTTCAGCAATTCTCTAATCCACCAAATTCTATCCATCTACAGTCTACCCTTGAGACTGAAACATGAGTTCAATTTATAAGAGAATGAAGGAGGTTTAAATTCCATAAAGAGGGGGATAAAGTCCTCTCATAAATGGATTTTAGCTCCAAATACCAAGGGATAAAATCCATTAATGAAGGGATAGAGGTTCATGAATGAAGGGATGAAGCTCGACCTGATTACGCTTCTAGAACCCTCAAGTTGGGAGAATATTTGATCAGCTGGGCTTCTAAAACTTAAAATTTTATTTTATTTTACCTTTTATGGGGGTCTGAAGTTTTAGTAAGTAGAACGTGCAGGATGTGCCGTAGGTTATAGAGCAAGAAACCGCGGTACTGCAGGTAAGGACTAGGAAAAGTGTGGAGTTAGGATTTTTAGGGTTTTAATGAACTTTTCTCCAATTCCAAGACTTGGTTTAGGAACTTTATGGTTTTGGACCTCTAAGGGAGCATAATATAGGTAATGATGAACCCATATAGACAGCTAAATGTCATGGTGACAATTTTTAGTGTAACACTCATAAGAGATTTTAGTACCTTGTTCATCCAACTCATCAGGGGCTTGAGTACCCTGTTCATCAAAATTTTCTAGGGTTTCTATGTGTTAAACCTCGTCGTCTATATGTCCCTCTGCCAGGTCTTTGCTTGTACTTGATGTCATTCTTGTCTTCTTCAACTTATGAAGGAAGTCTAACAAGGATATGTCTTCCTCCCTCTCGACATTTTCTTCATTCACCACGCTATGAGCTACTGCATCCGGAAGAACTGAGATTTTGTGATCTCCAGGTGAAGCCTGGGGTGACTCATCAACCATAATCAAGGGGCTCAACCAAGCACGACTTGTCCCCGAAGAGACAATTATTTTCTTGTTCAAAGTCTTGGTCACTTTTCTTTTTTCTGAGGATAGAGTTTCTTCAACATACTTCTCCTCCTCTTGCACCCGCTTGTTCTTGCTCTTAGCCTTGGCAGGGCACAGGGTCACTTATTTCCTTTTCTTGCTTACACTCTTCCCAGCTAACTTCTCTACCCTTCCTCCCTAAAATTCTTTCAAGAACACTTCTAAGGTCATTTCTTTAGCCTCCAATTATTTCTTAACCAAGATTGAAATGAGTTTGTGATGGTATACTTTGTATGCAACATGGCTTGTATCCCCTTTTTGCAGTACTTTCGCCATTTTCTCTAAAATTTGGAGTAGGTAATAAGGGAAATTGATGTGTTTCCCTGATTCAAGATGCAGCAATAACTAGGTACGATACACGAAAATTAAGGAATAACGTTCTTCACAAGTCAGGAAATTTTCTAATATATATAGGAGGTCTTGCCATTTTTTAATCATGGCGCTATGCGGAAGCCCTTTCTTCTAGTCAACTTTGAGCTTTTGATCGACCACGAATTGACGCCATCTCTTCTTTTCAATCCTCTCCTTTTAAAACTGTTTTTCCCATGTGGTTGACAAGCCTGTAGCTCACACTATTATTAGTTTCTGAACTCTAACCCTAATGAGCATACCTTAGCTCAGCCTCCCTCAAATGTCTTTGCAAATTCCAGAGCCACTTCCATATCGAACCCATCAAATTTCTGCAAAAATGGCAGAGTTCCTGATTCTTGCAATAGTGTAAGATTGTTTTGATATTCCACAGTTTGTTCTATCTCCTTCACAGATGATGGTTCGTTTCTCACAAGTGCCATCTTTGTTTAAATCCGCTTGAATTATATGTCACGGCCTTAGGAAAATTTCACACTAAGGAATGCCAAAGGGCTACCGAGAGTTTTATGATGGAGATCTGTTCATCCATCATATTTTTAGTCCCATCCATATGATCACGTTCAATCATTAAAATCATCCCTTCGAGCGGATGCACACACGTATCAAACTGCTACAGGCAGGTAATGATAATTGAAGGAGGCAGAGGATGTTACGGCGACAATGTAATGGTCATGGATGATTGGATTATGAGGTAAGGTTATTATGAACAAGTGATGTAGGATCTTTTCAAAAGGAGGTAAGTATGGAGTTTTAGGTATATTTTTACTATCCCACACTTTGCCTCATAATTCACATAAGATGTACTTCTATAATAATTAAAAAGGTTAGAGAGCATGTATGTACCTTATGGGATGGAGACTCTCCATGTACCTTATGCTACATGTTTCAGGGAGAGTATTGGTTCAACCATGTTTGTTTCAGTGAGTTATTGACTCCTTGTGGGATGGATTATGTACATCTCATAATGAATTTGGAGGGATAATTCATGGAGGGTTGGATTGGTGAACACTTAGCTTGTGAAGAAGGCTTGCTCCATGATGGTGTCACCAATGGAGGAGAAGTGTTGCAACACTCACCCTTTTAGTTGCTTGAGGACAAGCAACATTTTGGAGGGGAGGACTGTAATATTCCTAATTACCCCAAGCTAATGGGAATATATAATTTTGTTTCATTTTCTTATTACAAGAATAAATGTGTAAAGGAGGACAATAAAAACTCCTAAAAATAGTGAATAAATCAATGCCCCATGTGAACAAGGTTAAAGCTGGGCTATGCTAATAAAATGCCCTTATGTGTGGAAGAGATTGAGCTGTTTGACTGGGTCAACCATGACCAAATCAACAACGCTATCTAGATGCAGTGAACCTCCTAGATGCACAACACAATTTTAGATGGAGGCTACACATGTGAAAGAAGCTAAATCATTGAGATGGTTTAGGGTTTTGCAAGATATCAATATTATAAAAGGAAGAGGGGGACAACAGAAGAAGGTTGTTGATGATATTTTATTTCTAAATATATTGTCTGTTTGGACATATATCATTCTCTTCCTGTTTAGCTGAGAATAATGCTACTTAGCATTGGGTGTTCTTGATTGGGAATCCCACCTCTTCCATTGATTAGCTCTTGGAGGATTCTTGCTTATCTTATCCACTATCAGGAATTTGGCCAAGCTTCATCTTCGAACTACAACGCAAATCTTGTTTAGGGTTTGGTTGTCCTTGTAAGTTGCAGGAAGTGGAGACTATATCTACTCAGATCTAGGCCAATATAGTGCCTTTTTTTAGTGGGAAAGTCTTATATCCCCTTGACAAGAGAGTATTAGACCTTTGGAGCTGAATTTTCAGATCTTGGCATCAGGCCAAACTAGTACTAGAGCCTACAATGTAGTTTTCCTTCCAGGACTACTTTATTTCGAAGTCTATATTTGTAGGGTGTTTTGGCATAATTTTGGAGGAGAGATCTCTAGTGTTGGGGTTCTACCCTTCACTGTGGTCATCCATGGATTACAGATCTAATCCATGTCATGTTCGGATCTGATTTTATTATTATGTATTTTACTTCAAAAATTTCTGAATATTACTATAGAACTGCAACTTTAGATCTTAGATCTACTCTTTGTATTTCATGTTTTGCTCAAAACCCCAAGGGGAATTTGTAGAAGAGCTCATCTAGTGTACAGATCTGATATAGATCTAGATTTTTTTACACATATTTGCTCTAGATCTAAAGTGTAATATACAATTGTTGTAGCTCTTTTAAATAACGCTATCAAGCCTTGATGCAGTTTAATACATTGTTGCAACACCTCTTTTTGAGGGGTTTCTTCATAAAAGTCTTCCATTTTCCTCTTGTACATTGTATGGGCCACATTTTAAATCCTATTTTTTGATGTACATGCAATTATTGAGCCTCCATATTGGCTTCCTGCACTTACTTTGATGAACTGCGTTATTTCTGAAGCAGTATTGTTTAATATTGTTGTTGTTCCCTTTTGGGGATATTACACCCCGATCAGGGTGTCAGGTGGGAGATGATTCACATGGCGATCAAAGTAATGATTAACCTATTAAGTGCAAGGACAAGTGGGTGGCCCTTTCCATGCCTTCGCATGGTAGCTTCGTTCAAGGCTCGACAGACCTGTAGACCTATGTCAGAATGGGCCTCGAGTGAAGGTTATCTCCCCCTCCAGGTGGTGGTAGATGCATTATTCATGCAAAAAATGTTTGGCTTTATACCTGGTATCTATGATGGGTGGTAAACATGGTAAGACTGTTCGAGAAGCTGGTTAAGTGAGAGAGAAACAATGCAGGAGTCTGCCATGGTGTGGAAGATATGTGTGTATCCTGGTATGTTTCTCCGACTCTCCTACTCAATGAGATGGAGGCTTCGCCTCATAACATGAATTACGAATGGAAAGGTCTGAGAAAATTGAAGCATTGGAAAGTTGGGATATTTAGAAATATCTATTTGTCTGAGTTTTTCATGTCGATTTCCATTTACTATGAAAATGTTCTTTCTCAAATCGGAATGTTTTGGTATTTTTTGTTTTTCTTCGATGTGGTAAATGCCTATAATGTATGTGGGCTTTCTCATCTATGGTTTTTGATACTCCGACAAGTCATGGGTAGAACAGTGGTTGTGGGTTTAGTTTGGGTCCAAATTTTCGAACCTTGGTTGTTAGAATTCAAAGGGTTTGTCGCCTATTATCAGACATTGCTTAGTGATATGTAAAAGTTATAGTTATTGGAAGAACAAAGGAAATAATGGTGGGAAGATGTCGAGGTTTTATGTCGCCAGGTGCATATAAATGTTATAACTACATGATAGAGAAAGTTTAAATGTATGTTTCTTTGCATGACCATTATAGGTCCGCCTAAATTGACATTACCTCAGGATCCTGCAATGTGGGTATTGCCTCTAGTGCGATTAGAGTGGTCTTGTAGTTTTTGGGTTGTCCTATGAAAGATATTATGGTGAAGGCAACTCTTGGAAATGGAAAGCAAGGGCGTGGAGGCCATGGCTGAAAGGAGTTGAGTGACAATGGTAAAGAGCAACGGGCATCATCCAGTAAACCCCCACTTCAAAGAGGACAAAAAAGAGATGTTGAGAACATGAAAAAAACCTTACATGCTTATTTCGTTGGGACCCGACATAGGTGAAAAATGTGATCTCAACATGGGAGACATAGTTGAATTTAAAAGTTGCAAACAAGGTTCTTGTCGAGGAATAGAAAACTCTAGTTTATGATCCTTGGCATACCCGAGATCAAATTACTCTATTCAAAGAGTCGGTGCATCTCTATTGTCTCATGAAATGTATAATGGTGAATTTAGCCATAACTTCTACGCTTGAAGTAGTGGGTAATTTGAAGCATGATTTGAGCCTCACAAACATCCAAAAGGAAATTTAATCTCTTCATCTACAGTTGCATCACCAGAACATCCTCCTTGGTCACATTGAATGACAGCTTCAGGGTTGCCCACAATTTGAAATGCCAGGGTCAAGTGCAAAAAAACCTGCTTCGGTAGAATCATCTAATGATTAAATACTGGAAATACTTGTTGGATATATTTTTGGTTTCCTTATGATGAAATTGTCGGATAAAGTTTAATTTTTAGTCTTAATTTTAGATGGTTTAAAGACTTTATGGATTATAAGGCCTGGATGGACATACTTAAACTTTTAATGTTTTTTATAGCTTATAATGTTGTTTGATGGCCAACAGATCTCGTTTCCTTTAGGCAGGTTGAGGCCATTGAACATATTCTATGATTGTAACTTGTTGTCTTGAATGAATGAATAGAAACGTACTACCAAGATTACAAAAAAAAAATGCATAAAATTATACTCCAAACTTAGAATCTCGAATAAAGTATATTTGGACAAGTGTTGACCCTAGTTGTTGTAAAGTGGATTTGTTGGATGTGTATTGGAGTGGTAATTATTCATTGATGCTAGCTTATTCCTAAATTGAACCTTGCAACAAATGGTTTCACTATTATAGCTATTTTATTTTATTTTTTAATGAATAAAAAAATAAAAACTTAACGTAGCAACAGAAAACCACTCCCCTGATTTGAGGTATTGGTTTTTCTCTCATTATTTCTTTTCTTGTTTGGGACTTAATATTTTATCATATGCAATAATACCAACATTAAATTTTGTAACATGAATTTAGATATATGTTGTAGGAAAGTTGTGAGACATATGTTGACTTGAAAAATGCTTACTCTTTAAAACTCATATAGTTATAGATATCTCATCGTACACTTGTTGTTGTTAGTAATTTTTGATCCTCTTCAACTAGTCTATTTCTATGCCTTAGTATTCTTAGACATTTGCCAAAGTTGAAGCCTCTAATTATTGTGATTCAATTTAAGAAATGTTAAGAAAAGAAAAGGTTTTCATAGAATTCAAAGCAATTGTTAATAAAATGTTGGGATTACAGTGATTTGAACTACAAATTTTACTCTTCCAATGTGTATTTTTGAAAGAAAGAATTCACAAAATACACGTTCTAATATTAAGTTTAATAGTCTTGCATTGTGTACCTTTTTTTAATTCAAATGAGAAAATTTTAACAATCATTCTTATTTTATATGCATATAAATAGAATTACTACGTGTTTGTAACACTACATATTCATTACTTAAGCAGATCATTAAGAAATGTTTAAGTTACACAACCATTTATTAAAACATCCAAGTACTTGTATATATTTTTTGATAATTGGTATACAATATATTTTCTTCATGGTTGTGTTTCTAAATGCATAACAATGAGAAATATGTCAACTCGCAAAGCATATAGTGGAACAGTTGGCAATGAAACCAGTCACATGGACAAACCGTTTTCTCTTTCTATTTTCACAATCAAGAACAAAGCACAATATTTATGTTTTCACATTAATTATTTTTTGCATTTTATTTTGATATTTTAGTGTTTTTAAAATCGAAAAAAGATATAAACCACTAAGAGAAATGTTTTTTTTTTACATCCAAGAAAAATTAAAGACAATCACATCATCCATTATTGACATTTACCTTGGAAACTCAATAAATATTTTGAAGGATATTTCTTAGTGTTATATGGCCCCACTTCTATTGAAACATCTTTCTCACCACCAAAAGCTTAAGTCATACACATTTATCTTGTTGACATACATGGACAACTTAAAATAACTACCAACATAAGTGATAAGATAATTTCTCAATTCTTGTCCTATTTCTCTACTGGGAGTTGTTTTCGTATAATAGGATTCAACTTCATAAAAAAAATATATGAAAGTGGTGATACTAGTCACTGCATCTCATTGAATCCAACCTTTGTTGATGATACATTACCAATGCTCTATCTTTAATGTCATCTTAATCTAAATACTACATTTTTTACTCTTTTAGAAGTGAATATAGATTATTCGATCAAAATTTGTGTAGCACTTGTTAGAGGAGTCCAATTTTTTTTTTTTAGTTTGGAATATATTTCAAATATGGTGAAACAAACAATGAAAATTCCATGATATTATCTAGAGTCTTTATATCTTGTTTTCATTTTATTTTCTCATGTTTTTTCTTCCCTTTTTTTTCAATTCTTGTTAGAATAATTCATATTTTCATGCACTCTTTGTTGCAACTAGTTGAATTTTTCACATCAATTTTTACGAGACACATTTATGTGAACAATATAGAAAAAGTGTATTAAAATGTGGAAATATATATCAAGTGTAAATACAATCATGATTTTGTTCAAAAACATGGTTCAAAGTGGCCCAAAAAGGATCACATAACATATTTACATGTCTATCAAGTTTTTTGAGTCAATTAATGATGAATCAAAAAAATATTATTTACAAACTCTCACAAAAATAAATTTCCACGAAAGTTTTCAATTTCATATTAACTTTTTATAGGCTTTCTTATATTCTTTTTTTGCTATTATTTGATCATTCCCCTGCTCTCTTTTTTTCTTACATGCTATATCCACCATGAATTTCACAAAAATGTATGTATATAAATAAACAAACTATTGCAAATTACTAGAAGACTCAATCCAAAGGATACTCTTTTTACCTCCATACAAGTCATTTTGTAATGAGTGTAAATAACTTATTATAACAATTGAATTTAGAGTAGATAACATGCTTTATTGTAAAAAGTGTGCTTGTAAAACATAATTTTATTACCAACACGATTTGCATTATACAATCAGGGATGCAAATAGAAAACTAAATTGCACCTTTCCAAGGGATTTTCTTCAACAATTCTTCCCAAAACTTCTAGAAATACCATTTTCACAATATATGAAAAACATCTGATAGATTATTTTCATGTTACATGGATCCTTAATAATTGGAACCTTTACAATTTCAATAGACAATATCATTGTCGACATCAAAAAAATTTGAAATAATTTAATATCTAAATGTAAGTTCACTTACATTTATTTTATGAAATCGAGTTGCCAATAATTGAATAGGTAACATATGATAAATACATAGTGGATGAGATGGTTGATTGAGATGACACACAACTGACAAAGATTCTCAGTGTTGGGTCTATGCAACCTTCATGAAAAAAAAGTTGAATGTCGTAAATCATAGGTTCTGAAGTATATCTTTGACTCTATTTCTAGTGTTTTTCTAGGAATCCTGGTCTAATATTGTTTTGTTTTCTAATTACTCTGTTCCAGTATGGTTTTTTCTATTTTGTATGTTTTGCGTCTACTCATGAATTATAAGATAATATTTTGTATGATATCTTGTATGGATCTGAATACTATGTGTTAGCTCCCTGTAATCATCAAGATTGGAAAAATTCCAACCGCAGGGAGAAACATCATTTCAACCACTTTGGGATTCTAGGATCTAGCCCTCCTGAATTCGGAGAGGGATCTCTCCAATAGGTGCAAAGATGGATTTGTCTTTGAAGTTTGGGGTAATGATATTAGGCTAGTTATGAAGGCCAAGGGTTTGTTTTGTTTTTTGGATGGTTGAGCATGATTAATGTTTGAGGTGGAAAGTTCTAAATGCAAAGAGTTTCAAAGGTGAGAAGTTGAAAGCAATCAGAGTAAGCTTTGGCCAGGAAGATAGATAATTGTAGTTTTTAGTCCATTGGGCTATGGAGTCATAATAGGATTTAATTGGGACAGCAAGAGGTAAGAGTGGTCCATGGGGCAAGTCATCTATGTCTAAGGATCTCTTTGAAGTTTGATTTATGGAATGAAATGATACAACATGAAGGGGAATTAAATAGATGAAGAACAACGAGCAGCCCAAGATCTGGTAAGTATTTGAAAACTAGCAAGCTTTTGACATACACTTGAGAAAAACATGAAAGTAAACTAGGATCTGGTAAGTACTTTTAAACTAACTAGCCTTTGATACACTTTCAATAGAAAACATTTTAAAACAAAGGGAAACTTTAAGGCAACTGTTGGAGTATAAAATAGCGGGCCGGGCTCACCACAAATCCTTTCCTAGCTCTGCTTTACTTGGTTACTTTCAAGAAAAACACAAAGATAACACATAATGGCCTAAGATCTAGTAAGTACTTCTAAACTAGCCAACTTTTAACACATTCCAAGGGAAACATTCAGACAGCCTTAGGGGATAAACTAGGACCAGGGCACACCATATCTTCCACAGTTCATCTCTACTTAACTAATACTGAACATAACATTCAAGAATAATATTCATCTAAGGAAATAAGATGAGGGAACGAAAACATTCCTATGCT
Source organism: Pinus albicaulis (assembly GCA_034641835.2). NCBI lineage: Eukaryota > Viridiplantae > Streptophyta > Pinopsida > Pinales > Pinaceae > Pinus > Pinus albicaulis. The sequence goes on along the minus strand of CM076574.1, from coordinate 824,578,721 downwards.
TAAACTGAATTAAATCATTCCCAAATAACACATATTGGAAGAAAACATTTAGATAAATATTTTCAGTCAGAGAAGGTTACTGATATACAGTAGGTCCTAAATCTATGCGTGCTGTTCTTTATAAGATAATATGAAACACAGTGAGAATAGAAAAAAATGAAAATTTACAACGAGAAAAACATCACCGTCAACATAGACCAGGATCCCATAAATCAGCTTGTATTGATGCTTCAAACCAGTTACATCTTTAAGTCCAATGCTTTAGTTTAGCAACCATCTACACATCTTAGCCTAAACCATCTATCACCAGCAGAGCTCCAAGAGCCAGTGAACACTCTTTAAAAGTAGAAGTCTCAAAGCTCAATTACATTTGAATTTTCAACAACTACATCAACCAACAATTTCTCGTCTTCTACGGAAGTATTTATGGAAGAATGAGGAGGTGAGATATGAGAAAAGATCTCTCAGGTCAATTAATACAGAATGATGAATTCTCGGGCTTTGAGGGTCTCAATGGAGAATTTTACAGGTGTTTCACTGTATTAATTGATATACATTGAATATTTAAGCTCGGTGGAAGCTCTTGTTGAATTTTAAGGCTCTGCATTATGTTATAATAAATCTGCTGATATTTTTTTCATTAAATTCTCTCAGCAGAATTAAATGTTCGGATGCGTTGAGGAAAATATCTGGTTTTGCTCAATAACTGTGGCCTCTGTTTGCATGCTTTGATGCACAGGTCCCTTTGTGGTAGCTGGGAGGAATCAATTCGCCTCAGATGTGGCGATGGAGGCCTTTCTGTCTCATAGATCTTTTGATTTACCTTTAATTCTGTTTTAATTTGGGGAAGTAGGCTTTTGATAATCATTCTTAGTTTTAATCCCCACAAATATGTCTTCAATCTTCTGTTCTGGTAGGTTTTGTCTTCGACACTGATACTCTTTTGATTTATTTCAATAACGTTGTGTCTTGTTGATGTGCAGGCCACACAAGGCTCATATGGCATCAATGCCTCATGAAACATTGACGAGACGTGGAGTAGAGCCCCGTGAATAGCTTCCTTTTGATGAATCAAAGGTACAGGAATCGTCATTCCCAGTCCTTTGGATTTTATATAATGGAACACCCATCAAACCTGCAAAATAAAAAACTTATATTATGAAATCTTGCGTTTTTGGGGAAAAACTGTTTAAGAGGGCGTGGGGAGGAGTATAGCCGTTGGATGGTAGCATTCAACAGTGGAAATCTGCATATAATAGTCAAAAAAGAGAGCGATGGGAAGTAATGTGGGAATGTTCTGGGACCGTCCGACCTAGACACGTGGACGGTCCAAATCCAATCAGGGGATTGCAATCGGCGGGGAAAGAAGGAGGGTGTAACGAAAATTGATGATGAAATTATGCGATCGGGGAGGGAGATGCAATTGAGAAATGATTGTTGATCTGAAGATAAGATCAACGGTGGGGAATGAATCAGATGGATGGCCAATCAGGGGGAACAAACAAAGCCACCCGATGAACTTGCGATGTGATTCAGTGTTGATCATCGATCTGTAGATCAGATCCACGGTGGGAGATGCGTCGGGAGGTTGCAATTTGTGGGGTAAAGGTTAATGATCGGAGAAATTGTGGGCCGTTGGATCTGGGAAGGCGGAGAGGGGATCAATGGTGGACAACTAATCAGGGATCGGCAATCGGAGGTGGGTCGATGCGATGGTGCGATCAGGGCATCACAATCGGGGGTTTCAAAGGGGAGCAATCGGAAGAGTCTTTGCAGAAGTTTCTGATGCGATAAGTGCTTGGTTCTAGGGTGTGGGCACATGGAGGGGAAGTGGTTTAAGACTTATCCCAAGGGGGCTTAAGTATGTAATAAAAAATTTGGTTATTTTATAGATTTTTAATGATTTTCAAAGGAATTTGAGGGCTTTGGTAAGGTTAAAAAGTGAGTTCTTAACCTTGTAAAAATGATTTTCATGAAGGGAAGAAGAGGAATCATGAAAATAGAGGAGTTTTATTGAGAAAAAAGGGGAGAAAAATGAAGGTTAGTTTTTAGTGGAGGAAGGGGAAAAATGATGATTTTGCAGCAGCATTTTCACTTATGGAAACAACAGAAATTCTGAGTATAAAAAAGGGAACAGCAGTGAAGATTTGGACAGAGGCATGAGGCCTTCAAGAGTCTTCAAGAGCCAACACTTTTTAGCAATAAAATTTGTTCCTTGAAGGCTGAAAAGTTTTTGTACTAATTTTTTGCTATAACAAATTTATAGGTGGCTATTGGGGTGTATTCATTTTCAGATGAAAGGCCAGTGTAATTAAGAACTTCAAACTTGCATTTGATACCACCCGTACACATTCATTTGTTCTCTCAGAGGTTGACTCCACCACCCCCATTGGGGATGCTTCTTCTAAAGATATCTTTCTCCTAAAAACATATTAGCAACCATAAAAATAATGGATCTTTCATCAACAAGCTTTTTACCTACCCAATCCTACATATCTAACATTTTTTCTTCATTAGAGTGCACTTGGATTGGAAAACTCTTTTCACAACATTTATTCTTTGAAAGCGCAACAAGAATTAAAACTAACTAATTTAGTTTCTCTTATTTCTCTGGCTTAAGAGATAAGTACGATTTCCATATGAAATGATTCTCTACCTAATCGGCTTTCTGGTTGGATTAAATTGTTCAATAGACGGAGTTCTCTAATTTTTGCAACAAATAAAAAAGGTTAACTTCAGATTGAACAAACAATTTGTTGTTGATCTTGAAGTGTCATGAAAAACAAGTCGTCATAGATAATATGTACATAACTAAATAAAGGCTTAAGAGGAAAGCCTACTTACTTTTTTCCTTAAAATCATACTTTTTGTTTGTTATTTTTCTTGCCCTTCGTCTAATTTGCGCTAATTTAGAACCAGCGACATATTTTGACTCGCACGTAAAACAAATTTGTCATATTTTTTTAAAACCAGGTTCAGATTAGGTTTGTTTGAACCTTAATTTACTCCAAACTATTTAATGATGTCAAGATTAAACAAGCTTGAAAATCGAACTTACTATCCTATCAACATAAAATTTAAAGCTAATTAGTCAAGATTAAGCTGTTTGACTAACTAGAAGTGTGTTCTTCAGGAGTGACATTTGAGCTTGCACACTTTCAGAATTTGTTTCTCTTTTTTGGTATGGGGCTGTACCTTTATTGTTTTTGAAATTTTGCCCTCTTTTCTCTCTTTCACATTTTTTATATTTTTGAATTTTTGATTTTTCTTCAAATAAAAAAACAACTAACTACATGCTCAGAACTGAGCTTTATTGACATTCCTATCTAACCTATTCTAAACATGGAGTATTTACATATTCATATGATACAAAAGTGCCAATGCAGCTAGCTGAGTAATGTCAAGATGAAGAAGAAACTCTGCTTGCTTGTCAGAGGTATCCATAGTACGTTTTGAAGATTAATCTTCAAAACCAAGACTATCACAGGAGGTGATAGCTTTTCATGTCTCTGGCTCTTGCAAAGGATCCATGCTTGATAATTTGAGCCAGATGGGAATTCCACACACTCTTGCATAGGATCAACAAAGAAAAGATGAAGATTATCTTCTTTTTGTCCCTCCATGTTTGGTAAATTGTCTGCTTCCAAGGCTTCAGCTTTGAGGGCTAGGTCTTCAGAAATTTTCTTGGAAGCATCATCATTCTTAACAGAAAAGGAAACAAATTCTTCTTGAGAAGATGGTATATCCTCAGTAGAACAGTCTTCTATCTCTTTCTCTCCCTCTTGTTCATCATCATCTGAACTGGAGGACTCATCATATTTGGCAGTGTTGTCCTCTTGTAGCCCTAGTATGCTATGGTTTAATGGACTGTACTCTATGAGGAGGTTATTATATTCTTGAGCAGGGGTATGTTCAATTTCTTCCTTTGTTTCAAGAGAAGGCTCCTTGATTTCAACCTGTTCAAAAAATTCTTTGTTTCTTTCCTCCTCATCCTTTGAGCTGAAATTCTGTTGAGTCCCAATCACATGGAAATTATTACTGATGATATGAAATGAAGCAGAGCAAAGATCGAATGAACCTTGACTCACTTCTAGGCATTGAAAAATTTCATCATCAGTATCATAAATAGTCTGCACTGGCTCATTACTTCTTTGAAGGAACTGATCTTCCTCCCATAAATATGCTAATGATGATCCTGCAAAATTAATCTTTGTTTGGGACGAATCATCACTAGATATATCATAGTTAGGAGAATCACGAATATGAGTAATAATACCAATCAAACATACTGGGTTATCAGCAGGTCCTCCTTCATTCTAATCTACAAAAGAACTTTCTAAATCTGTACACAAAAGTTCTCTATGTGAATGGCAAAGAGTGTTTGTTTTGCAGAAAGTTTCAGAGAGCGACTGTTTATAAATAGTCTGATCTATCTCTTTTTATGTCAAAGGGGAAGATGTTTCTATGTTCATTTTAACAGGAGTACAACAGCTCTCTATCTCTTGTGAAGACTGATTTCGAGGCTGGATGTCTTCTTGAGCCTCAGTTATAAGGGATGATGAATCAATATTTGAGTTTTCAGGGATATCTTGAGGAATGTTCTTTATTTCTTAGATCATCTCTTCCTCAAATGATTCATATATGTTATTAAAATTTTTCAATAGGAGATTAAACTTATGAATGGCTACTAAAAGATCTTTGGGATGCATCTCTTCCAAAGCTTCTTCATTATCTATAATGTGTTGGGTGATGTTTTGTGATGGATCATAATATATTGCACCCCATGATAATGATGTAGTGTTTTCTTTATAGTTCTCATAGAACGCATATTCAAGGTCTCTTAAAGAAAAAAACTACTAGATCTTAAGAATTCATACCAATCCCTAGCTTTTCCTTCTAATGTTAACATGAACATTTTCATTAGGCAGTCTTCATGCCATTCAACTTTCAACCTCCACACATGTATATGAAATTTGATGAGATATAATAGAGGGTCATCAAACTTTTTTCCTTGAAAAACAGGCAAGTTGTCATCCCAATTCACCTGGGGAATCTGATGTGGAAACCCAGGGATATGATCTCTACTCATTGGGGCATATCTTCATTGTATTCTTGGAATCATGTTTGTAAATCAAGAAAAAGGTCACTGTGTCTAGTCAATCAGTTCAGGCTCTTCTACCAATGGATTCATTTGGTCCTTTGGGAGTTTCAGAGTGTGGAGTCGCCAGGTGGAGAATTTTTACCTCGTAAGAGGTAAAATGTTTTAATGGTCCACCACCATATGACTCTCATAGAGCTGCAAGATTCTTCAAGGACTGAATTTTCTCTCAAGGGTGATCTGAAAACAGTTGATAATTTGACCCTAGGAGATTTCCTAAGGATACTTTCTGGGTTATCAACTATCTCAGGTGGATCAGGGTCAGGATGGGCTCTAGCGTGAATCTTTCTAGGAGCCACTATGCTTTTTTTTTTTAGACCCAAATAAACAAGAAAAGTTCAACCAGATATGAAAATATTTAAGAGGTTAACTAATCTGTTTACACAAATTTTAATCCTACAGTCCTATGACTGAGTTTGAATGATATTACAATAATGAGGGTTCTTCCCAGTGGATTCTTAAGGTCTGTTCAGGATTGTGTAGTCGCCAAGTGGAAATTTTTAGCTCCTAAGGAGGTAAAAGGTTTTATGGTCCACCACCATGTTTATTGAATTCCAATCTAAAATATTTTTGGGTTTTTCTGAGTTTCTGTGGTTGTATGGAAAACTAAAGAGTTTATAAAAGCTAGCCAAGCAACTATGAACTCAAAAATCTCCCCAACGGAGTCGCCAGAAATGTTATTTGTTGGTGGCTCAGCTGGTTAATATAGCAAAGGTTCTTTGAAATGAATCTCTGATATCCTATGGTTACCTTAAAATGAAAATGATTATGGGTTCTGTTCCCCAGTGGAGTCGCCAGAAATGTTAGTTACTGGTGGCTCAGCTGTCAAACAGAACAATTGTCATAAAACCAGGGGTTATCTAGAGTTTAAGGTGTTTTTGAAATTTTATTAACTCAGAAAAAATCCCCAGTGGAGTCACCATAATGTTAGCTCCCTGTAATCAGCAAGATTGGAAAAAGTCCGACCACGGGGAGAAACATCGTTTGAACCACTTTGGGATTCTAGGATCTAGCCCTCCTGAATCTGGAGAGGGATCTCTCCAATAGGTGCAAATATGGATTTGTATTTGATGTTTGGGGTAATGATATTAGGCTAGTTATGAAGGCCAAGGGTTTTTTTTTTTTTTTGGATGGTCGAGCATGATTACTGTTTGAGGTGGAAAGTTCTAAATGAAAAGAGTTTCAAAGGTGAAAAGTTGCAAGAAATCAAAGTAAGCTTTGGCCAGGAAGATAGATAATTGTAGGTTTTAGTCCATTGGGCTATGGAGTCATAATAGGATTTAATTGGGACAGCAAGAGGCAAGAGTGGTCCATGGGGCAAGTCATCTATGTCTAATGATCTCTTTGAAGTTTGATTTATGGAATGAAATGATACAATAGGAAGGGGAATTAAACAGATGAAGGACAAAGAGAAGCCCAAGATCTGGTAAGTATTTTTAAACTAGACAGCTTTTGACATGCACTTGAGAAAAACATGAAAGTAAACTAGGATCTAGTAAGTACTTTTAAAATAACCAGCCTTCGATAAAATTTCAATAGAAAACATTTTAAAACAAAGGGAAACTTGAAGGAAATTGTTGGAGTAGAAACTAGCGGGCCGGGCTCACCACAAATCCTCTTCTAGCTCTGCTTTACTTGGTTACATTCAAGATAAACACAAAGATAACACAGAATGGCCTAAGATCTGGTAAGTACTTCTAAACTAGCCAGCTTTTAACACATTCCAAGGGAAACATTCAGACAGCCTTTGGGGATAAACTAGGACCAGGGCACACCATATCTTCCACAGTTCATCTCTAATTAACTAATAATGAACATAACATTCAAGAATAATATTCAGCTAAGGCAATAAGACAAGGGAACACCAAAATTCCTATGCTTAAATTGAATTAAATCATTCCCAAATAACACAGATTGGAAGAAAACATTTAGATAAATATTTTCAGTCAGAGAAGGTTACTGATATAAAGTAGGTCCTAACTCTATGCGTGCTATTATTTATAATAGAAGATGAAACACAGTGAGAACAGAAACAAAATGACAAGTTACAATGAGAAAAACATCACCATCAACATAGACCAGGACCCCATAAATCAACTTGTATTGATGCTCCAAACCAGTTATAGCTTTAAGTCCAATGCTTTAGTTTAGCAACCATCTACACATCTCAGCCTAACCTATCTATCACTAGCAAAGCTCCAAGAGCCAGTGAACACTATTTACAAGTAGAAGTCTCAAAGCTCAATTACATTTGAATGTTTAGCAACTACATCAACCAACAATTTCTCGTCTTCTACAGAAGTATTTATAGAAGAATGAGGAGGTGAGATATGATAAAAGATCTCTTAGGTCAATTAATACAGAATGATGACTTCTCAGCCTTTGAGGGGCTCGATGGAGAATTTTACAGGCGTTTCACTTTATTAATTGATATACATTAAATATTTAAGCTCGGTGGAAGCTCTTGTTTACTTTTAAGGCTCTGTGTTATGTTATAGTAACTCTGCTGATATTTCTGTCATTAAATTATTTCAGCAGAATTAATTGTTCGACTGTGTTGAGGCAAATATCTAGTTTTTCTCAATAACTTCGGCCTTTTTTTGCATGCTTTGAGGCACAAGTGGCTTTGTGGTAGATGGGAGGAATCAATTCGCCTCAGATGTGGCGGTGGAGGCCTTTCTGTCTGATAGATATTTTGATTGACCTTTAATTCTATTTTAATTTGGGGGATTAGGGTTTTGATAATAATTCTTAGTCGTAATCCCCACAAATTTGTCTTTAATCTTCTGTTCTGGTAGGTTTTGTCTTCGACACTGATACTCTTTTGATTTATTTTAATAACACCGTGTCTTGTTGATGTGCAGGCTGCACAGGGCTCATATGGCATCAACGCCTCATCAAACATTGACGAGACATGGAGTAGAGCCCCGTGAATAGCTTTCCTTTGATGAATAAAAGGTACGAGAATCGTCATTCCCAGTCCTTTGGATTTTATATAATGGAACACCCATCAAACCTGCAAAATACAAAACTTATATTATGAAATCCTACATTTATTGGGAAAAACTGCTTCAGAGGGCGTGGGGAGGAGCGTAGCCATTGGATGGTACAATCCAACGGTGGAGATATGCATATAATAGTCGAAAAAGAGAGTGATAGGAAGTAATGCAGGAATGTTCTGGGACCGTCCGACCTGGACACATGGACGGTCCAGATCCAATTAGGGGATTGCAATTGGCGGGGAAAGAAGGAGGGTGTAACAAAAATTACCGATGCAATTATGCGATCAGGGAGGGAGATGCGATTGAGCGATGACTATTGATCTGAGGATCAGATTAACGGTGGGGAATGAATCGGAGGGATGGCCGATCGTGGGGAACAAGAAAATGCACCCGATGAACTTGCGATGCGATTGAGCACTGACCGTCGATCTGTAGATTAGATCGACGGTGGGAGATGCGTCGGGAGGTCGCAATTGGTGGGGTAAAGGTTAATGATCGGAGAAATTGTGGGCTGTTGGATCTGGGAAGGCGGAGAGGAGATCAACGGTGGACAACTAATCAGGGACCGACAATCGGAGGTGGGTCGATCCGATGGTGCAATCGGGGCATCACAATCGGGGGTTTCAAAGGGGAGCAATCGGAAGAGTCATCACAGAATTTTCTGATGCGATAAGTGCTTGGTTCTAGGGTGCTGGCACATGGAGGGGAAGTGGTTTAAGACTTAGCCCAAGGGTGCTTAAGTCTGTAATACAAAAATGGGGTTTTTATAGATTTTTAAGGATTTTCAAAGGAATTTGAGGGTTTCGGTAAGGTTAAAAAATGAGTTCTTAACCCTCTAAAAATGATTTTCATGAAGGGAAGAAGAGGAGTCATGATAATAAAGGAGTTTTATGGAGAAAAAATGGGAGCAAAATGAAGGTTATTTTTGAGTGGAGGAAGGGGAAAAATGATGATTTTGCAGCAGTATTTTCACTTATGGAAATAGTAGAAATTCTGAGTATTAAAAAGGGAACAACAGTGAAGATTTGGACAGAGGCATGAGGCCTTCAAGAGTCTTCAATAGCCAACACCTTTTAGTAATAAAATTTGTTCCTTGAAGGCTCAAAAATTTTTAGCCACCTTTTGCTATAACAAATTTTATAGGTGGCTAACACTATGATAGTGGGAAAATTTATTAGTTGACCATGGGTTTTCCAAGCCCTAATCTCATCTTTTATATTATATCTAATTTTTTTTGTTGTTGATTAATATGAATATAAAAATCCGACAAGAGTTTTAGGTCTTAGATGTGTGTTCCATGTATAGTAATGATTTTAAATGTAGTTTCAATTCTTGTTATTGTGACTTTTTTAGTTGTATTTTATTGTATTAATGTATAGAAAATGGAATCAGATTTTATTTTTTTCCTTTTAAAGTTATTTTATGCATAATTGTTGAAGGGTTGTGCAAATGTAGACTCCTTGTATAAATTGTAACATATGCATAGCCAATAAAATATACTTCTTTTAATTCTCTACTTTATTTCTATTATTACATTATTTTATTAATTCATATGAGCATTAAATAATCGCGTCAAATTCTAGAGAAGATATATAACTCGTTTATTTCCTCTTCTTAATTTTTTCATCACAACTTCATTATTTAACATTTAAGCCCAAGTCTAAGTAGTTGGTTCTTTTATCAACACGGTTATAAATTAAATATTTGGAATTTGGTCACACCTTGTGCAGAGAAATGAAAAATTCCCTTCTACTTGCGCACATGCCTTACCTTTGCACATGACTTCTTCAAAAGATAGGCTTACTTCCACCATTGTTAGAGTTAGTAAGTTTTTTGAAGCTGCTAGACTTACATCATAGACCTATACACATTAGAAAATGAGGGAGTTGTCATTACTAACTTTAAGCTTAGTTTTTATATAAATACATTTGAAAATATTTTTGAGTGGAATATATCAAATTTAATAAATTCTTCCAATTAAATAATTCATGTGAATTTAAAGTGAATTTACTACTTTTGCATTTTTTTTATTGCATGCATCAAAGTAAAACATAGAATATTATTACTTATTGACGCTTCTACAATATTGTGGAAGGATTCAAATGATATTTATCCTTCTACCTTTGCACATGCTTTACCTCCACACAATTCACTTCTGCATAGGCATTACTTTCGCAGATTCTTTAATTTTGCAGACTCCTTAAATCTGCACATCCCTAACCTTCATGCATCCTTGTCCCATACAACACACATTCCCACTTCCACACAATCGCACACATTCTCGCCTCCACAAAATTTTTACACACACCTCCATTTCCCATGATGCTTCTTATACACACGTTCTATTCCGTACAATTGCTTTTCATAATTTTCCTTACTCACATAGTTTCCTCAACACTATTAAATACTTGCACACTACCTATTGTGATTACAAATGTTTTGTAGTATAATATTTATTGTTTGAAGATTTTTTACACCTTATAAATTATATTTAGTGCTTCACATTTTTTTTTCCATATGATATGTTTCTTTTTCCATGTTTTTAGGTGCTTGAATTCTATAAAAAACAAAATTAGGTAGCTCGTTATATTATGTCATGTTTTTTTATAAAATGTAATATTTTGGTTTATCTTCCTATTCTATCAAATTTCCAAATCTTATAATTGGTTGAACAAATAGTAACATAGTTTTTTTTTCTCATGTCAAATTTAAAAACAAAATTTGAAATCATGTTATAAAGGCAGAAACTAATTGTTTTGCAACTATTTCTATTTTTCATAAATAAATTGAAAACCTCTACATTCACATTTTCTCAATCAATAAATTACAATAAAAACTTATAAAATTCATAAAAACCCTTAAAAATTGTGAATCAAATATAATTATAATTAACAATATGGTGAATTGTATGTATACAATGATAAATGAAAAATAAGAAGGAAAAGTAAAATCAGAACTTATCAAACATTTAATCTTTGTTACGAGTATAAAGCAAGTGGTGATAGGAGTGGTAGTTCCACCATTTAATTATAATTTCAATTATGGCTAATTATCAAACAAATTGATAAAAGTATATGTGGAAAGAAGTTTAATTATTACTAATTATCAAATAACTTGACAAAAGTTTATGTTATTAAACAATTTGATAAAAGTATATATTTTTGGGTTTATTTCTAGTTAAGGAAATATTATAGCCTTCTTAGTGTCTAGAGTTTTGATAATAATCAATCATAAAAATAATGATTGACAAATCCATATTTAATTGAAACAAATGAAAAAATATTATCAATAAAATTAAGTAGAAAGACAATTAATTATCAAAATCTCATATTAGCACATTAAGCGAGACCTAAAAGAAGAGGCCGATAAGCAATCGACCTTAGCCATAAAATTTTACTAAAAAATGGGGATCATGACTTTATAATTATAGCCTAAGTGAATTGGATTAATGGGGTTTCATTTGCATTTATTAAGCACATGAAGAAACTATAAACAATGTAGTAGTGAATCCTTCAAATCAGTGACTCGAGGACACATATCATCCCCTTACAAAATGTGAAATCTTCCATGGTTTGCAGTTATAAAATGTACGTTCATTGTGTGATATAGGAATTGTGGGATAGTGGTGAGGTCAAGATCTGGAGTTTGGTGCAATCCTTGATTGTTCAATTGTGTGTCTAGTCATCTGATGATTATTTTGGCATGTCATAGGTGGTTTATCAATCCTTGCTTTATTTGGATTGATTTTATTCATTTAATAGCCATCTTTGAGAGCAAGGTTTCAAAGTCTCTATGCCTCCCTCGCTGTGTTTTATCAGCATGTTCTTGTAGTGGAACTTTGTGTTATTTCTTCCCCATTGGTAATCTCATTTGAAATTTTCCTAAGACATAGGGGTTACATGTATATAAATTAGGTGTTCAATTTGGTAAAGCCTTGCAAACTAAGAGAGGTGAAGGTGGGAGTTTTTTCCTTAGGTAATTCCATGTTTTCTATGAGAAGTATTATCCCCAAATGTTTAGCTTATTTATGTCCTAGTACTATCTTTATTTTTTTAGCATCTAGGTCAAGTAATTTGGGGAAGTGATAGTGATATGGTATTATTTTTTAGGGCTAGAGTTACAAAGGTGTTTGGCAAGATCCTCTAGCAGAGACTTTGTGCCTTGAACCTATGCAAGATATTTGGTATTTTACATTGTTCTCAATTTTTATGAAGGGGCTCTATCTTTCGAGCATATTTGATCTCTTATTGACATTTTGAGATTAGACTTCTGAATTCATAAAAAAACTACTAACATTTCCCTTGTTTAAATAAATAAATAAAAATGTTATGTTTGTCTTTTTACACTTTATCTACTATGGAATTTTATCCTATATGGAAAAAAAAACATGTGCAAGATTTTAGAGTTACAACGTGCCATGAATACCTCATTCAATCCAACATAAGAACTTAAACATAGTTACAAACTTGATGAGAAGTATCTAAAGTTAATTTATTCTTAACATTTTGAGACTAGTGCTCTAAATTCCTCAAAAAATTTCTAACATTTTACTTGTTTACGTAATATAAAAAATGTTATTTTTATCTTTATAAACCATCTCTACTGTGTCGATTTAGCCAATATGTAAAAAAAATATTTGCAAGAATTTAGAGTCACAAGGTGCCATGAATACCTTATTCAGTTCAACCGAAGCACTTAAACAAAGTTGTTGACTTAATGAGAAAAATCCAAACATGAGAGATTGTATTTGATGGTTGTTTTCACCCCATTTAAAAATTGGGTACTACTGGTAGCACTAGAATTTTTTAATGGTTAAAATTATAAAACTTTGAAATTATGATATATAATGGTGGAATCAAAACCCTAAAATTGACCCTGAAACAAAATTGAGTGTTATTGGTGACCCACCCATTTTTTTGAATTGTTGAAATTTGTGGCCTTGACAATATTACCAACCAAAAGAATTTTGGATGTGACAGTTTCATAAGAGAGTGTGTCATCCTCCTTCCAAGTTTCCCTTCTAATTTAAGGCATTGTGGGTGTTAGTTGTTGAGTGCGAGAAAGCTCATAGGAATAGTTCCCTCTTTAAAATGGAATTCATGGTTGTCATTTTGAAATATTAAGAGGTTAGTGTGAGTGGAGGTGAGGTCAAACCCTCGACCTCCATCTATTGTTTCCCAATTAATTTTCTAGTGGGTAAATTTTTTTGGTATGAAGAGTTTGTTGGAATTATGGCTAATGTGTTGTCCTTGATGGAAACCTCATTGATAAATATGTGCTTAATGTTAACATATGATGATAATGGATCTCATGCAGATAGGTACATATGTTACAGATGTGATGAATAGAGAAATGATAGTTTAGAGACAGATGGATATCAAAGGTGAAAGTTTAAGAAAGTATATCCAAGTCCTGTAAATAAAGGTCGCGTACATATGTAGGTCTTGTGAATTAAAGTCACTTATAGAAACCACACCATGGTAATTTGAATACCAAGGGTCGTTACGATGGTATTGGCCCATATTGTTGGAGTGAAAATGGTTATTGATCTCATCAAAGAATACTAACAACATTACCAATGTATTTACTTAAGGTATTTTCTAAGGCTAAAACTATATAATGATATGGAGATCAAAGTATTAAGTGTGAAAGGTATGGGTTATTCATGTGTAATCTAATATGAAACATGGATGAACCATAGAGTAAGGAGATGCCTCAAATTTGATCAATCTAAAAGTATAGTGAATACTAATGAATATACTTGCTTCATTTGTTTATGAGTATAGCTAACAATGATAGATCTGTGGAGATATTGATAGTGTAATATGAATGTGTGACAGTGAAGTATTTGATGTGTTGTGATTGCAGTGAAAGTATGTTTCAATAATTTCAAATATCTACACTAGTTTGTTGTTGTATAGTCATATAAATAAGTGAATTCGGTTCCGTATAGTCATGTATAAATTCTGCAAATTTATTCTATATTTTGATATTTGTAAGCAAGTTTTATTCTTGTTAGTCTCATACATACATTGATATGTTTCATGAATTTCATGTATATGTTTTAGGATTTTCAGTGTTGATAAATGATGAAATTTGATGAGTTATGTTATGTTTGTTTTTTTGTGTGGATGAAGTCTTGATCATGTCGATATTTGTATGACAATGTTGGTTTGGTTGGTTGTTCAGGATTGGAATATTGGCTAGTAATGATGCTCCAATGATCTTTGATTGGTTTAGTGATTCAGTGTTTCAATACTTGATTCAGTGGTTTCTTTAGTGTTGCAGTGATTCATGATGGAGTAGTCAATAATTTGAGATATGTACACATGTATTATGCAAAGGAAACACGTATATACGCTGGTGTTCTTCAAAAAAGTAGCGCATATATTCTGAAATATGTTTGATTAGGGTTTGAAGGAACAACAATGTGTTTCTAAACAATGTATTACTTGGTATATTTATGAGTGGTTGTGCATTGATCTGGTTATGATGATATGGCTTGGTTTGATCTAAATGAAATGGGTGATTTATATTCAATGATTGGTTTTATTATATGACAGTGATTCACTTGGTTCATTTTTTCATAATCAGTATTCAATTTGGTATTATGCTTAATGATGGGTGTGGGTCTAGTTTGAAAACATGATGAAAGGTGGCCTACAGGTTTGATATTTTGAGTCATATGGATCCATATGAAATATTATGAAACATATTCCACATAGGTACTGAGGGTTGGAGCCTTCAGTGAGGGAGTTGAAAATTCCTTCCAGTAGTAGCTGGTAAATTTGTTTAGGGGGTAGGATCTCCCTTTCAGTGGGTGATGGTAAATGAGATCAGGGGGTTGCAGCTCCCTTCCAATGGGTGATGGAGAACAAGAGAAGGTTGTAGCCTTCTACATATGGGTTCCTGGGTGCTGGTAAGCTTCTACGTCAATATAATATTGTAAGAATAATTTTTATATATAATAATAAATAAGACAGAGATGATGACATCGATGGTTTTATCCCACATTAGGTTTCAATTTAAAAATCCTGGTGTTCTTATGTGTGGTTGTGTTGTTTATGTGTGATGGTTTATTCTTCTATTTTCTTCTCATGGCTTATGTTTAATGAATGAATAATGAAGTAATGATGCACTGTTTAAAGATAAAATTTGATGAAATCTATGAAAAGTCAGTTAACTAAATATACATTGTTTTCTTTCACTAAAGTAATGTACATACATTGGTTGCATGAATGACAGTAGAATATAGAAATTAGAATACGAAATGAAAATTTAAAGTGAGATTAAAATACTAATTCACCCTCCCACCCAAGTTTTTTCCCAACAGTTGGTATCAAACCAGGTCAATCTAGTTGAATCTTAACCACTTGAAGTGGATCGGGGACAATGGGAAAGAAGCAAAAGAAGAAGAAGGAAACTCAAAGTAAGAAGTCAACTCATGAAAATTAAGGTAGTGAGAGTGATATATCAGATTCAATTACTATTATATATGTCAGAAAATATTTAGCTACAAGAACACCTCGCTTTTTGGTGATCAATAATGAAGAAGCTAGTGAAGATAGTGATGAAGAATCACCAGGTATTGATGCTAGTATTAAATATAGACATGAATATCATTGTACAAATGATTTCACATTTTCCATCTTATGTAGTGATGATGATAATGGATCAATTGATATTTCCTTCTTGGGTAAAAGTGAATATAGTGATTATGTAGAAAAATCAGATTAAAAAATGATGGCCCTATAAAAAAAAATCAAAATGCTCACATATGAGAATAGAGATCATCAAAATTTACTATAACTATTTGATGAAAGGGATTGTACCATAAATAAGAGATTATAATATTAAAGAATCAGTTGGGAGAAAGAAGAAAATTTGAAGAAGGAATGAGGAAGAAGTATAAGGAAAAGGAAGATCAATGTGAAAGATTACATGATGAAGTAGCATTATTAAGAAATAAAGAGAATGAAGAGGATACAATAACCTAGGAGCTTAAATAAAGAACCAGTTACTGTGAAGGACTTGAAGTAGAAATCATCTCTCTCAAATTTGATATTGAAAAATCAAACAAATGATAGGAAGAGATTCTTCAATTATTTGAAGAATAAGAGAATGAGCTAAAGGATGAGATTATCAAATTAAGGGAGGAAGTGGAAGAAGGAAGAAATTTTTAAGAAGGAAAGAGGAAGAAATGAATGGAAAAGGAAGAACAATACCAAAGAATGGAGGTTGATGTAAACATTCTAAAAGGTAAGTTGTAGAAAATCCACATAGATTTAACTGATCTTGTAATGTGCTAAAACAAAATACTTGAATCTATTCTAAAAATTAAGGAAACCAATTACGATCCCATGATCAAATAAACAAGAAAGAGAAAGAATTCCAATCACAAAAAACAAATATGTATCTCTATATTGCATAAGTTCAATAATATAAAAAAAACAATGCAACTCCCAAGCTTGAGAGCTCTCACCACTATCTCTAATTGTCTCACTTTCATCCCAGCAATTTTGGTCCAATACTTAACCAAATAATTTCCTCTTGGTTGTTCATCCTTGCTTACACATTCCTAAGGGACTTAAACCCCAAGTAATTAGGAAATTCCCAAGAATTGATTGTGAAATTCATCTAAGGTGTCTTGCTAACCTTATGCATGACTTGTACAATTTTCTAACAGTACAACTGATAGTGTACTTCCCTTTAACTCCAATCTCAACTAGGCCTTCCTTAGAACTAGCATGCAATAGTTATTTATAGCGAATGATCAGTTATTTTATTGATCACTTCATGTGAATTAAATCATATTTATTTCACTGGACCTCTCACTAGCTCATCCATTAGTTATAATTATTTAAATTGATTTTAACTGAAATAATTAATTTAAACAATTAAAATTCAAAATAAACTGCAAATGGCCCCCCTAAAACTTAGAGTGAACTCTACATGCCTCCACTTTTACCCCCAAATCAAATTGACTGAGGTAACTAAATCTTCCTGACTCAGTTAACTCGTACAAGTTGTCATGTGATGTGGAATTACAATTTCCTTCTAATTTAATTAAGGGAAAATTAAATTATAAGATCTTATTGTTGCCAATTTCAACACCCCCTCTCAACAAAAAATGTATTATCTACTACCCCAATCCTACCTCTGTGGAACTCGAATTTTCCTCTTGACAATTCCATTTTCAAGATGTCTACATCTTGTTCCTCTGTGGGAATGAACTCTAATGACATAATCTTCCTCTACACACAATATATGAGATGGTGATACCAGATATCAATATGCTTGGAATTGTCATGAAAAAATGGATTAACTGAGAGTTTAATGCAACTATGGCTATCACAATAAATAACCATTGGATCCATCTGACAACCAAACAAACTAGCAATTATCTTCCTCATCCAGATGGCTCAAATGCTACTTGATTGGCCTCCATGTAGTTTTCCTTTGTTGAATGGAGTGCAACTAATATTTGTTTCCTAATGTACCATGAAACTTCTATTGATCCAATGATGAAGATTCCCCTTGATGTGCTCTTCTTGTCAGATGGACACCCTGCCCAAATTGCATATGTGAAGCCTTGGAGCTTCACTCACTTTGTCCTTATGTACCATAGCCCAAACTATGTACTGCCTCTGAGGTATCTCAACACATGCTTTCCTGACTTCCAAAAGAGCTTGGTAGGCTTAACCATAGCTTGACTAAGGTGGTTAACTGCATAGCATATATCTGGTCATTTTTTCACCAAATACATGAGTGAACCAACAGGCTACTTGTAGATGGTAGAATCTACTACTTCGCTTGAAGTGGCATCCTCCTTCCTCCAGTTTCTTGTTAGAGGAGTATCCATGGATTTGTTTCCCTCCTTATGGAACTTACTCAGAATCTCATTGGCATACTTACCATGAGAAACAAATATATCCCCGTCTCTTTTTGAATTTTTCATTCCTAGGAAATAGTGCAAGAGCCCCGTGTCCTTCATCTCAAATTCTCTTGCAAAATCCTCTTTGCAGGAATTTATAAGTTTCTCATCACATGTCAGTATCAAATCATAGACATAAAGTACAATTATCAGAAATTTATGTTCTACCACAATATGGTAATGCTTTTCATTCACTTCACTATTGGTGAAGCCCAACCCAATGAAGTAGTTGTCAATCTTGGTGTACCAAGCACGAGGTGTTTTCTTCAGTCCATAAAGTTCTCTCTTGATGTTACACACATGCGAATCTATATAGAAGGTCTCAAAACCTTCCAGATTCTCAATGTATACCTTTTCCTCAATCACACCATTGACGAAGGTTGTCTTTACATCCATCTAATGTATCTTCCATCCCATTTGAATTGAAAGTGAAAGGATGGATATGATTGATGAGTATCTTGTGACTAGTGCAAAGGTCTCATTGTAATCAAACCCCTCAACCTAAGAGGACTCTCTAGCCACAAATTTGGCCTTGTGTTTCTCCACATTCCCATGTGTTGCGTGCTTTACCTTGTAGATCCACCTCGATCTTAAAACTAACTTCCCATTTGGTCTTGGGACAACTTCCCATGCACTGTTTCTGATAATAGTATCATACTCAACCATGGCATCAACCCAAATTGGTTGTTGCATTTCTTCCTCAAAATAATATGGTTTTATCTCTACACCTTTTCTCATAATATCCATGTAGCGAGTGTATCTCTCTAGGGAAATTCTATGCATGCACTGTGATGTGGGTGTTCCCACATTATCTCTAGAATCAAGCACCAATCTATCACCCTCTCTGGTGTGCTTCCTTCCATCTTAGGATGTCTCCACATGAGTGGGTTCTTCCACTCTTTGTTCCTATTCTTGTGGCTACTCCACATATTTAGGTTCTTCTTTTGGGGCCAAGAACTCCTTAACTACATGCCACTGAAGCTCCATCTCAAGGGAAATATGTATGGCCTTCTCTTCATCGAATTTCACATCACTTCTGACCATTGTCTCATGTGTGTTGCCAAGTACACCTGATAGATGTGAGGTGTATCAATGTACTCCACAAATATTCCCAACTCAATTTTTGTCTCTAGCTTCTTCCTGGCATATTTGGTTACATAGCAATAAACTGATGAACCAAAAATTTGAAAATGTGATACATCTAGTCCCTTACCTAGATAAAGCTTCCTCTGGTGTACTCATCCCAAGTATCCGATGATGACTTTTGTTCTGCAAAAATATTTTTGTGTTGCATGCTTCATCCCACATATTAAACGATAGGCCCTGATCATGCAACATTTCTTGTGCTACTCCCAAAATAGTTATGTTCTTCCTTTCTACAAGCCAATTCTGTTATGGGCTATGAGGTGTTATCAATTCCCATTGAATTCCCTTTGAAGCACAAAATTTATTGAATTCGTTCGAGACATATTCCCCACCATTGTCACTTCTGAGAGTCTTCACCTTCTTCCTTGTATATTTCTCCACAAGTTCTTTGAACTCGCAAGACTTTGAGAACATATGATCTTTCTTCTACATGAAGAAAATCCAACACTTGCATGAAAAATCATCTACAAAAATAACATAATACCTGTTTTTTGTTGTGGAGGTTGTCGAGAATGGTCTACACACATCTGAGTCAACTCTCTAAAGGATCTTCTTTTCTCTACATTCCTTATCATGAAAGGTGTCTTTGGTGTACTTCCCCAATGTACACCCTTTGCATGTATCTCATCGCTCAAGTGCACCCTTGGGAAGTCTTGTAGAAATTTGTTGCATGATATTCAAAGCGCCATGGTGTAGATGGACCAACCTTTTGTGCCATAACTCATCGATGTCTTTGCACTCCAACTTCTCTGTTCTCATGCTCAAGGCAACACAGTATTCTACATCTAATTTGTATAGTTTCTTTACTCGAGCCCCAATCTTCTTCACTTGTCTCGTGGATTTGTGATGAAGGAACACATTTCCTTTGCTAAGTATTAGATCATAGCAACATTATTCCAACATAGAAAAACAAACCATATTCTTATTTAAAACAGGAACATACATGACATCTTTTAATGTGAGAGGCGTATATGAATCCCTTTAAAAGGTAACTGTACCTATGTGAGTAGTTTTATACCTTTCATCATCTCCCATCTTGATGTGCATCTAGAGATCCTTCTACTCCAAGCTACTGAAGAATTATTTGTTTCCGGTCATATGTAATGAATCTCCATTATCCAAGGACCCCATTGAACCCATCATTGATGACACCATGCATGTGATGAGGGTGAAATAAAACTCGAATTGTGAAGAAAGTGCTTCACTTGCCGCTCCTCCTGAGGGCTTCTTGTTGGTATTCATGTGCTTACACTTTTAGCATAGTGTCCAAGATATTGACAATGGAAATATTTTACCTTTAACAAGTCTCACTTCTTTCCCACCTCACCAGAATTTGATTTCGTATGGGACTCCTTCCCTTTCTCTTTCTTCACATTTTCATCGAAGGTACAGTTCTCCTCCTCATCGGTCTTTGATGAGCATTCATCTCTGGTCTTTCATCAAATCTCTTTTTGTAACAATTTATCCCACTTTGTTAGCTTCTCCCCCCCATTCATCGAGTCCTAGTAGCTATACCAGCACTTGGGAAGGCCTAAAAGTGATAGGCTCACCAAATAATCTTGGGAAACTGTCACACTACCACTTCCAAGCTCATCTCCACATTGAGGGAACTTCATCAAGTATTTTGGTATCATACCGCACTTCTCGATATTGATATTTCTGACCTTGTCCTTCAACACCATCTTCTTGTGGTTATTGTTATTCTAAAATTTAATTCCTTCCACATATCATATGAAGTTTCCTTTCCATGGAGGTTCGAGACAATATGATCTTGAACTCCTTCTAACATAATCCTTCTCGCCTTTCCTACATTATTCTTCCATGCATCAAGAAATTGAGCATGTTCTACTACGAGCCTGGGAATATCACTTTCTATGAATTCCTTAAGTCCGTTGTCCTCTAAAACTCCCCCCATCATGTTCTTACAAGCTATGTAAATTGAATTATCCTCAAGGAAATATTTGAGTCTCAATCTAGAGATAGACATCTTGAAATTATGCTAATCCTGAAGAATAAATATTGAAATTCGATTCACTTGTTTGAAACAAACTTTGTTTCTTCTCTTATATAGTGAATCCTGCTCTGATATCATGTTGAAAATCCACATAGATTCAAATGATATTATAATATTCTAAAAATAAATACTTGAATCTATTGTACAAATTGCGGAAACCAATTACGATCACACATACACATAAACAAGAAAGAGAAAGAATTTTAATCACACAACACAAAGATGTATCTGGGGAAAGCCTTAGCTAAAAACCCCACTATGTGTATATTTCATAAATGCAAGGATATGAAACAATTCAATGCTTCTCTAAGGCTTGAGAGCCCTTTGCACTATCTCTGACTATCTCACTCTGATTCCAACAAGTTTGCTCCAATACTTAGCCAAAAATTTTCCTTTGGGTTGTTCATATTTTCTTATGAATTTTTGAGGGAATTGAGCCCCTACTAATTAGGAAATTACCAAGAATGGATTGTGTAATTCATCTAAGGCTTCTTGTTGACCTTATGCATGACCTGTACAATTTTCTAATATTACAATTGGTAGTCTACTTCCCTTTAACTCCAATCTCAACTGGGCCTTCCTTAGAACTGACATGAAACATCTATTTATAGTGAATTATAAATTATCTGATTGATCACTTCATGTGAATTAAATCATATGTAATTTACTGGACCTCTCACTACCTCATCCATTAGTTAGAACTAGTTAAACTGATTTTAACTCAAATAATTTTTTTAAACAATTACAACTCAAAATAAAATACAACTGGACCCCCAAAAAATTAGAATTAACTATGCATGCCTCCACTTTGACCTCCAACCTAAATTTATTTAGCTAACTAATTATTCTTGACTCAGTTAACTCATACAAGTTGTTATGTGATGTGCAATTACATTTTCCTTCTAATTTAATTAAAGGAAAAATAAATTAGAAGCCCTTTTTATTTCCAATTTCAACATAATTATAATAAAAGGATAACAATTTATATTTCAAGATAGCTCAAATAATTTGGAAAACATTCTTAGTAGTCAAAGATCTCCTTCCGTTAAATCTAGTATGGGTTTTCATGAAAATGTAAAACGAGAATCTAATTGACAGGCTCATGCAAGGAACTTAAATTAAGGAGATAGGAAGTCAATCAAATCAAAATCTAGATAAAATAAACTTTCAAAGGAAATCACTTGCTCCGAATAATATAAATGTTAATCCTCTAATCAACGATGTTGAATGTTTTACATGTCATAACTATGAGCACAAAGCAACAAATTGCAGAATCATATTTCGATCTCAAGAAAATAGCCACCTCATAGGAAGATCATCAACCCCTAGGTACTTAGGTTTCTTTAAAGGATATTGTTTTGATTGCAACATGGTTGGTCACGACTCACAAAGCTATGGATTTCAATAAGAGGAATATGAAACTAAAATATTATAATTCCTCTTCTCCCTTTTATGGTCATATAATATTTTATACTTGTAACATGTTTGGGCATGTAGCAAATTAATGCAAGAATGAGTCAATGGATCTCCATAGTGAACATGGTAAGCAATCAAATAAGAATATTGGATCCACCAACACTTCACATAATAAGCAGAAAGAAGAAGAATAGACAAGGTGTGACCTTGATCTTTGTTCATTTGAAGATGAATGAGAATGGTACATAGATAGTGAAATCTCTTATCACATGACTAGAGATAATTACAAGTTTGAGTATCCTAAAAAAAACAAATATGGTCAGGTAATTCTTAGAAATAATGCTCCAGAAAAAGTTATGGGAAAAGGTAGAATCAAACTTGAAAAGTATGCAAAAGTATTTGATGCAATATTAATTCAAGGGCTAAAGATAAATATTCGAAGTGTAGGTCAAATATATGACAAATGGCATATAATTATATTTACATCAACTCAATTCAATGTTATAGACAAAGAAACTAGAAATATTATAGCAAGAGGATACAAAAATATAAAAAAAATATATATGTGATAGCAGTGAAGAACTCAAACAAAAATTAGAGGGATGGTTCCTCTTCTTCAAATTCAGAATGAAAGAAGATGGTCCCCATTGTAGTATTTTTTTATTAATACAGTGACTAAAAAAGTGAATATGATGTACATAACCTCATAAATTGCAGGTGATGATTATCAGGTCCATGGGATCAGTGATATATGATCTCAGGGGGGGGCTATGCATATATATCTTGGTGATGATTCCCTATGATTATTTTGATATTGTTTTGGTTATGATGTATATTACTGACATTACATCTGATGAAATAATAGTGGGCAGGAACAAACAATATAGGTTCAGGGAGAGTTGTGACTATAAATAATCAACAATTTACTTTATGAATGAGAATATCATGAAGTAAAATCGCGTATATAAACGAGTTCTGATCTATACAGTCATGTATAATTCTCAATGTGAATAAATAGTGGCATAGATTCAGGGGGAGACTCTAATGTGCTTCTATCAGTTGGTGATTGGTATTCTAGCAATGACATTGGTTTACGACAGACTATTAATAGTTTCCATATGATGCTTAGGAATGATGATTGGTTCATGGGTTGTTTCAAAATATTATTATTGTTATGGTTATTTGATGGACTTTCTGATTCATGAGATAGATATGATCATATTTG
The DNA here is from genome assembly GCA_034641835.2 of Pinus albicaulis. NCBI lineage: Eukaryota > Viridiplantae > Streptophyta > Pinopsida > Pinales > Pinaceae > Pinus > Pinus albicaulis. The sequence goes on along the minus strand of CM076574.1, from coordinate 824,554,826 downwards.
ATAGTAAATAGTTGGCATAGGTTCAGGGAGAGAATTTTTTATGCTTCTAAATGTTTCATTTTTGTCATTATGGTCTCTTGAGCACTCATTGTTGCATGATGATGTTTAAGATAAATACATGGTTGTTATTTCTATCATTATTCCTATTCTATTACTTACTACTGAAAATATGTGTTGTTATGTATGATGTTGCTTGAATATGCACTTGGTGAAGTTGTTAATGATGGTGTTTGTGATGAATTCATGGTTTATTCACTATTTGTTGGAATTGATGAGGAGATATATGTTGCTTGATTTAAAGATGTTGATGATTCTTACAATCAGTTATATATACATGGATTGTAGGGAATGCATAAAGAGGATATTCATATGTTACCTGAGTTGCATTTCGGTGAGGTTTTTTATGGTGTGCTAATTCTACTTGATACTCTTGATGAAGCATATGATATGGTTATTATTGATTTTTAAGTTTCTCCTTATCTTTGATGGATGCATGGAGATAATATGATGGCATTGTGGTTCAAGAGATTGATATTGTTGCCTATAGATTATGGCTCTTCCTATATATGGAAAGAGCATGTTGATCTTGATGATATGAGGTCAAGGGCATGAGTTGCTGGAAAAACTTTATTGCACTATCTTATGCTTGGTGATGCTTGGAAGCATTTCATATTTGGTCACATGTTGATGATATTGGAGAGTTAGATACTACATTGTCTTGTATTACATATTGATGATGAGTATATTCATGTTGTTGTCCACGTTGATGCTATAAGAGGTTTATGTTGTAGATTCCTATATGATGAATATGATGGTATTGCTACCTCATGATTGAGGTCCCTGGTTTTGGTTATCCATTTCATATTTGTATCTTTATGTAAAGGTCATGTAAAGACCCATGTTGAAAATCTTTTTAAGATGCAGTCATGTATGGGCTATTGGGGTCAAGTCATTTATGGAAATTGATGTAATGTTTAGTCAAATGCGTAACCCAATTGTGTTGGGTCATTGATGTAATCATGATTCATTGGTGATATGTAAGGTAATTTTCATCGAGTCATAAAGTCTTATACTCTATTTTTAGGTCCTTATATTACTATTGTAGTCCCTTATTGTTGCTATTGTAGCGCCCTTACTGTTATTTTTTCACCCTTATAGTCCCCATATTGTTATTATTGTGCCCCATAAAATCCCATATTGTTATTGTTGTGCCCTTACATTATATTGTTAGGTCGGCTAGGATTATATTGTGACCTCATGGACTCATATATATAGAAAGGAGGGTTTTTCATTTGTATCATCCAAGAATTGTTCATTTATGTAATGTATAGGAGGTTTCCCCATAAAAGAGGCTGATATTTAAGTTGTTGATCTGTATTTTCTTCTATTTGGTGAGTTGTTTTCATAACATTTAGTATGAGAGCTTTGGATTCTAGGGTTTTGCTGCTGCAAACAGGTCATCATGGAATTTTTTCTATAAAATTTTTTTGACGAAGTTTCAGATGCTAAAAAAAAACACATTTGAGCATAAATACTAAGGAACATCGTGTAAAATTTTTAGATCTTGGTTTTCTATATTTTTCGGAGATATGATTTGAGGAAGTTAGGGTTTTTGCAGGCTCACGAATTTCATCTTAAAGAGGTGACTTTAGGAAAATAGACATAACTTTATCTCTAACCATCAGATTCAAATTATGTAAAAAGTGGCCGAAATTTCACATATTGTAGTTTGTTTTGTATCAAATTTAATCTAAAAGACAAAAAAACGACACGTGGCACTTCGTAAACATTTTATATACATAACGAGTCCATAATTAGGTCATTGTGGGAGATTGGGCATAAATTTTCCTTGAAGAATCCAAATCATGTCTGACCTATGGCATTGGAAATAAGAATCGGAGAGCTACTACAAGACAAAAGCTAAAATATTTTGGATCTGAAATCACAGAGATACATCAGTTTCAATATCAATCTTCTCAAAAGAAAGAAAAAGGTGTGTATATATATTTTTTAAATTGCATAAATTTTGTTTGAAAAATTAGTTTTTAGTGATCCAAAGGCCATATTGAAACATATATATTAGTGTTGGGTTCTATAATGCCTCCCAAAAATAATTCCATGATTTTTAATGTTGTAAATAATGAGGGAGGGCGGGGGGGGGGGTGTGAATCAGTATTCCTTTCAATTAGAGAATTAGTTAATCTTCAATTACTATTAATGTTTGTACAATGATAGTAGAAAACAAGAGGAACACAAATGCACACAATTTTTAAGGTGGAAACCCACTCTGGGACAAAAACCACCTAATGCTTTTCTAATAATTATTTAATATTCAATTCCAATTGAAAATAAAGCTCCAACTTCCTAGAATCTAGAAAAGAATTCTTCTCCAGCTCCCACTGGATGGACGCTCCAACGCCCGAGATTATTCAGTAGTCAACTGAACAAATGCCCCAACACCCAATGAGCTACAACTCACCCTAGAACCACCGTAACACCCTATAGAAGAGTAAAATAAGAATGGACTCCCCTACCAGGGAAAATGGTCCACTTTACAATGATATAGAATGATGCAGAAGAAGAAGATATACTAGACCATAACCCCAACTTTGACACAACCACCTAATGATGATCCTAGACCTCCCAACACTGCCTCTTCAACCCTTGGTAGATAGACACTAGTACAATTTGTACAATAATGTATTTACAATGAATAAGTACAATGATACCTTTACAATGATTGTATGCAGTGCTGCCCTCTTGAAGACTTCATATGATGAAATTCTTGCTACTGTTATGCACCTTGGTTGCTGCTCTTGTCATTCTACCCTCTGCTGCACCTTGCTTTTCTTTTCTGCTGTAGAAAGTCTGGTCCTTTGCAACCCTTGACAACACATGATCTATCTTTTTCTTGCCTTCTGGGAGCTCGATATTGAATCTGGTGTATCTCTGTTATTTCAGATCCTCAATATTTGATTTTCAGTCCTATAGTAGTCATATGAGTCATATTTCCAATTCCATAGGTCTAACCGAATTTTGATTCTTCAAGAGAGATTTATACCCAATCTCTCACAATGCCCTAATTATGGATTGTTTCAGCAGATCACACTTGTACGACATACCATGTGTCATTGTTTCTTTATTTGGCTCTGAAATTGATAGAGCGAAAATTACAGACTATGCACTATCTGCCACATTTTATGGAATTCCAATCCGATAGTCAGAGAGAGAGTTATGATGATTTTACCAAGGTCACTTCTTTGAGATGAATTTCAGGAGCCTGAAAAAACCCTGAGTTCCACAGCTCATATCTCCAAAAATGTTGTGCACTTTGATCTAAACTATTTACAATAGCTTCCTCAAGATTTTTTCTTCGCCTCATAATAATTTCAGCTTTTGAACCTTCGTAGAAAAAAATTTAGGGCGAAAATTCCACGATGACCTGTTTCAGATGGCGAAATACCTTACCTAAGGAGGAAATGAAGATCACAATTTATATAAATTCTTAAGTTGAGAGGGGCTTCAACAAGTGAACGTGGGAGGGATTTTAGGAGCTTAAAAAATATTAATCTTGACTTTTCAATGACCCATGCCCCAACCCCATGGGGTTTTAGCCCACTAACTGGGGGTACAAACTTCAAACATGAATATCTCTCAAACCGTGAAGAATTACATGGCGTGCCATATATCAACGGAAACATCTCGACAAGTAGAAACCATAAAATGAATTATTGACCCAGAATATATTAATTTAGTAAGTAAAAAATCCCATGCAATATTAGGTTAGCCCTTGGTGCTGCTTGGGTTGACATCAATGAAAAATGCTGATAAAAAATATCCCCCTTTGGCATTGATGGCAACACAAGTACTCCCCCTATGATCATGACACCTCTTCCTACAACATTCTCTCCCCCTTTGACATCACTGGCAAAGGGTAACTCCCCTTGAAACACAACCATCCTGTGAACCTATACACACTTCCACTCCCCTTGACACACAACCATCCTGTGGACTTGTACTCACTTCCACTCCCCCTTTATATTCTGAATAAGGAAAATCTAATGAGAACTTGGGAGAATCCCAAGCTTCTGGCGAAGATATTCCAATGCTGGTGAATATTTAATATGTGATTCTTTTGGTGCTTCTTGGAATCTTTCTACCTGTCCAATTGCTTGCATAACATCTGGTTGGGAGGCTATTACATATAGAAAACTGCCAATCATAGATTTGTACAACCTTTGATCCACATCCTTAGATGAGTCGTCTATGCTCAATTTGCAACCTGTTGCCATTGGAGTAAGGATGGGTTTGCAATCATCCATTTTAAATTTCTTTAGCATATCCTCGATGTACGTGGCTTGACATATAAATATTCCTTTCTCTTGCTGAGATATTTGAAGTCCTAAGAAGTATGTCAGCTCACCAAGTAAAGACATCTTGAAATCACTTTGCACCTTTGTAGCAAACTTCTTACATATTTGATCATTATTGCTACCAATTATTGTATCGTCCTCTTTAACTATTAGACATGCTTTAGTTTCTTCATCCAGAACATATATGTCATTTGGAGCTCAACTTGCTGTAGCCACAATTTCACCATACATGCCTTTCTTGATTTCACATTTCGTGGAGTTGAATAGTATTGTGTGTCCTTGATCACACATTTGTCCAACAGTGAGCAAATTGTGATTCATGTTTTCAACCAATAGAACATTCTTGGCTAGAGCATATTTGCTTCCGAGAATGACAGTACCTGATCCTATAGCATTTGAAGATCCATCATTTCCAAAGGGCACTGTTCCATCCTTCTTCTATTTCAGAGATACAAATTTATTTCTATCTCCAGTCATATGCATTGAGAAACCACTATCAACATACCACACATCTTTGTTCTTTTGAGCCTTGAGAGCGAGAGAAAAATTATCATTCTTCTTCTTCTTACATGTTCGTTCGTTCTGTGGCTTCGAAAATTCTTCTAGAGGATTTTCAAGTCTGCAGTATTTGGCTACATGTCCAAAGTTTCAAAATTTGTAACATTCAATATTATTTCTTAAATGTTCAAATCTATTGATTTTTCGCTGAGCCCTGGGAGGTTCATATCTGACAAATCTCCTGGAATTGTATTCGTTCCTAGGGTACGTGCGACATTCTACAACTTTATGACCAAATTTTCCACATGAATAACAGTAGCCATAAAAAATATGTTGGTACCTGGATGGAAATTTTCTTCGAGGAATTGTCTTCCAAGGCTGTTCTTGCAAATCTTTTCCAATGAAGTCTACATGCATGTTAGATCTCATAGGTTCATTGTATTTTGTTGTAGAAGGTCCTGCTTCTTCTTCTTTGTAACCGATGCCAGTTTTTTCGTTGTAAGATCGTTGATTGTTGATGAGTTCTTCCAATTCCCTTGAGCTGTTGGCATAGTTTTGGATAGTTTTTCCTTTATTCACTTCCTCACGCAACGAGACTACTTCGGCTTCTAATTCTTCCCTTTCTTGGTTTCTTTCTTCCAACTTCTTTTGAAGTGACTCTTCAATGCATTTGCGTTCTTCAACCTCAATTTTGAGACTTTGAGCTGGTTCTTAAAGAGTATTGGAACGAATCTTCTCCGCCTTGAGATCTTTTATAAGCTTGATTGCTTCCTCATAAAATTCTCCTATGGTCCATCCTTCTTCTTCATTGTTTGATACCTCTTGTTTATTGTGCTTGGCCATAAACAATACTCTCTCATTGGCTTCTTCTTCATTGTCATTTTCTTCATCGGATGATAAGCTATCTTCTTTAGAGAGAAAGTTCCTTTTGGATCCTTGCTTATTGAATTTATGGAAGCCTTTCTTTCCTTTTGAGTTTCCATTACTTCTGTTTGGAAATTTTGCTGCAAAATTCCCAACCTCATTTAAGCTGAAACAAATCAATGGAAGTTTACCTTTGAATTATCCCTTACCAATTTTTAGTTTTCTCGTGAAGTAAGCATATTCTTCATCTAAAATACCTTCTTCATCATCTCCCTTTTCTTCACACTTGCAGGTGCATGTATTTTGAATTGAAGGTTGTTTATCCTTATTGGTTTTCTTAGATGCAACGAACGTAATTTCTAGATGCGAAGTACCCTCTTCTTCATCAAATCTCATTTCATATGCTATGAGAACTCCATGTAATTCCTCTTTGCTGAGTTTGTCCTGTGGTTATTAGACAGTGGTTGTAGTAATCACATGACAAACAACAATAATTTGGTTGCAAACATGGATCAAAGTATTAAGAAAGAAGTAAAATCGGACACTGAAAATACTGTGGATGTAGATGGAAAAGGAGTGGTCAACGTTCTGACCAAGTAGGGGAAGCCAATGAAAATATCAGAGGTATAGTATGTCCCTGGTATCAAACATAATTTTTTAAGTGTTGGTTAATTGATGCGGAAATGATACAAAGTTATTTTTAAGGACAAGAGTGTGTTATATATGACAAGCCCCTAGGAAATAAACTGATAGAAAAATTCCATAAGATTAGGAATAGACTCTTTCCTCTAATCATGACTATAGTGATCGAGTTAGTCGTTTTACAGTTGCATGTTCTAATGATTACTAGTTATGGCACTTTCAGTTTGGACATCTACATTTCTTTGAAGTTAACATTGTTCCAGTAGAAATAGATGGTTAGAGGATTTCCTTCGATGAAAGAACCTTTTAGTACTTGTGATGGTTGCATCTTGGGAAAGAAATATCATGATAGTTTTCCAAATGGAGTTGCATACAGAGAAAATCAGCCACTAGAGCTCGTTCATACATAATTGTGTGGACCTATGAGGATGTAGTCGATTAGTGGAAGTTGTTACTTTCTCACTTTAATTTATGATTTTATCAGAAAGACATGGGTTTACTTCCTGAAGAAGAAGTATGAAACTTTTGCAAAGTTCAAAGAATTCAAAGTCTTAGCAAAAAACTAGAGTGATCATCAGATCAAGGTGTTGAGCTCAGACATGGTGGAGAATATGGCTTGAAGGCATTCCATGCTTCATGCAAACAATATGGAATTAAAAGGCGGGTTACAACTAGATACACATTGTAGCATACTGGTGTAGCAAAGAGAAAGAACATGAAAATTATGAACATGGAAAGGTGCATGCTGAAAGGAAGAAACTTGTTTAATGAGTATTTGGCAGAAACAGTTGCATGTGTTTTTATGTGATAGAAATATCTCCTACAAATAGTGTGATGAGCATAGTGCCAGAAGAAGCATGGTTAGGTATGTCTTGTAGTGTATCTCATCTTAGAGTGTTTTGATGTCTATATTATGTACATGTGCCTAAAGAGCTAAGAGGCAAGTTGGATGATAAAAGTGAAAAATGCATATTTATTGGATATAATGAACAATCAAAAGCTTACAAATTTTATAACCCTATCACCAAGAAGAACATAATCAACATAGATGTTGTGTTTAAAAATCATGAATCATGGAATGAGACTATAAACAAAACAATTGATGCAAGAGTACCACTGATTGAAGAAGAGAATGTAGCAGAAAAATAGGAGCAAGAATTACAAGAGAAGACACCAATGAAAGTCACACTAACAAGGAATCTAATATATAACATCATGGATCTTCAAGTAGATAAACAGATCAAAATTATTCGAGAAATCAATTAGGCGTTTAATCAAGCAATGGTAAGAGAAAAATGAGAAGCCTGAAAGATATTTATGATTATTTGGATGTTAGTTCAAATTTTGCATTGTTTTTATTTCAACCTTCATTCTTTGTGAAAGAAATTAGAGATGAAAATCGGGTACAAACTATTGATGAAGAAATAGAAGCTATTGAGAAGAATGATACATGATATTTGGTTGATTTTCCAAAAGATAAAAATCTCATTGGTGTGAAATTGGTGTACAAGACCAAGTTGAATGAGAAAGAAGATATTGATAAATTTAAAGCAATACTTGTAGCAAAGGGTTCGCAGCAGCAACCGAGAATAAACTTTGGATAAAAATTTGCTTCGGTAGCCAGATTGGATATTATAAGAGTAGTGTTAGGAACAACAACTAAAAATAAGTGGAAAGTGTATCAGATGGATGTGAAATCAACCTTCTTGAATGGAATTATAGAAGAAGAAATCTATGTGCAGCAGCCTACAGGATATGAAGTTGAAGGTCAAGAAGATAAATTGTACGGATTGAAAAAATAACTTTATGGACTCAAGCAAGCGTCTAGAACCTGGTATAGTAGAATTGATATTTACAAGATCAAGAATGGATTTTGCAGAAGCAACATTGATCCTACCTTGTACACAAAGGTAAATGAGCATGGACACATTTTGATTATTTTCTTGTATGTGGATGACATGATTTAAAATAGTGATCTTGAATTGGATGAATTTAAAGCAGCCATGAAGAAATAATTTTAAATGATAGATGTTGGTCTTATGAAACATTTTTTGGAATAAAATTTGAGAAATCTAAGAAGATAATTTTATTTTTCAAAATAATAATGCTAAAGATTTGCTGAAAAGATTCGGAATGGGGAATTGCAAACTTTCTCCTATACCAGTTCCAATAGGTACAAAGTTAAGTAAGGATGATGAATGATCAGATGTAAATCCAACTTTTTTCAAAATATTAGTTGGCAACCTCATGTATCTCATAGCTACAATGTCATATATTATGCAAGGAGTGAGCTTGATTTCTAGATTTATGGAGTCCCAAAAGAATCACATTGGAGAACAGGCAAAATAATTATGAGATACATAGAAAGAACTACGGATCGTGGCATAATTTATGCAAGCAAAAAAGAAAAAGGATTTGGTTACATGCATCAACATTGACTTTGCAGGTAGTTTGGATAGGAAGATTACTTCTGGTTGTGTCTTCCATCTTGGTTTAGGTGTGATATCATGGGAATATAAGAAGTAGCCTATTGTGACACTTCCATCAGCAAAAAAATAAATATGTAGTAGCAACATCAACAACATGTAAAGAAATATGGTTACGAAGAGTTTTGGATGGACTTCAGCGAAAACAAAAAATATCAACAACAATCTATTGTGACAACACCTCAACCATTGCACTATCCAAGCGCAGTGTGTTTCATCAAAAGATAAAACATATTGATACAAGATATCATTTCATTAGAGAACTTGTGAGCAATAGAGAATTTTATTTGAAGCCTTGTAAATCGAGTGATCAAATGGTTGATATATTCACTAAGCCTTTAGCAAAATATGGATTTGAGTTTCATAGAGGAAACTCGGGTGTTGTAAGCCTAGCTTAGACTTAGACCAGCATACATGTTTGAGACGTCATGAGTCATGTCTTAGTTTAGCGATTGTAACTAAGGGGGAGTGTTAAAGATAGCTAATTACTCCTGCATGTAAAGTTTTCTAAATTTGGAGAGTCAGTTAACTAAGTCAAGTTGAGTAACGTCAAGTTTAGTTTTATTTTGGGTAAAGTCGAATTTAGTGTGTGTGGTTGTATTTCAAATTTATTTTGAGTGGGTTGATATTTGAAGTAATCTTCAAGTTTGTGTGAGAAATAGAAAAGCCTTAGCTCATGTTATTTTTTGTGTGTGAAATTTGTGTCTTTCCTCCTGTATCTTTCCAACAATACATAAAATGCTTTCCTCATGTACCTTTCAAAAAATATATAAAATTCTTCACTCCATGCTTTCCTCCTATACCTTTCCAACAATATATAAAATACTTGGCTCCATCCAAATACTTGTACAATTCCTCCTAGAGTCTCAGAGGCCTATAAAAAATCTCTCTTCCCCCTCACCCGAAATCTCTCCCCCTAACCCATTTATATCCTGAGAACGATATTTATCTGATAAATGGGGGTTCCTATACAGTTTAACTCTGCATCCCTTCCTCTGTTTGAAATATACATGTTGGACTCCAGGGAATTCCTGTAGTTGAATCCCATAACCCAAAATGGATCTTCTAAGTCATGTTTGAATTGAAGGCGAACATGGATCTGGGCTTTCCTCAACTTCTCAGAGAAATCTTGTTATACAAGTCCTACCATCCCTCAATGACGTCACCACTTATGATTTCTAAGTTTGGGATCTGGGCTCTTCCTATCACTTCTCTAGAGATTCCCAATCCCTTCTTGATGCTGACCACCAAAGAAGACGATGTATATGCGCAGTGTATGCAAAAAATCTCATTCCAAATTGGGTCCTGAGGTTCATGGGAAAGAACTCTGGTTATTTCAATTCTAGTAATGCCAATATCTTGGTGGCATATAGTTTGTTTTACCCTTCTAAATGCTAAAGCTCCTTAAATTCCTCGCCCACCTGCTCAACAAAAATGTAATTTCAGATCGATAATCGACTCACACATTGGTAGGAATTCTTAATAAAAAATAACAATATGGGTCTTCCCCAAGGTACCCAGCTTGAACATTAGTAGAAATTAAGAAAGCTTGAACATAAATAGAAATCAAGAAACCAAACCAGGATCCGGGGAGAACACCCAGTTTGTTTCTCAACAAGGTGTACTATTTAGTAACATCAAATATAAGATCCATATTCTAAGGATGGGTGAAATTACCTTTTTTAGTAATTGGCGTATGCCTCCATGACCAAGGTGGCTTGTGTATGCCTCAGTAATATAGTGGCATTGAGTTGGCCATGGACTAATTGGGATGCCATTAGATATCTGTATTGGAGATTTGTAAATCACACCAGCAAAACAATGCAATTCAATGACTATGGAGAGATCCAAACTTTATAAGAGCATATACAATGGTATTTGGAAATGTAGGGAGTGCAATTGAAGCTTCTGGGCAACTAAATGTGTTTTTCGCTGATAGTGAGTTGATCTGGTACATGTGCCTCCGCGGAAGACTTTTTGTACCACGTCACCGGAAAGTCCATTGTTTAACCTACTGACAAAATGACAACTCTCATAATGTGGTCAGCGATATCCACATTTTGACCTAGTCATTGTTACTTAGTATTTAATTATAACTGTGAATGGTGTACAAGTCAAATTCTAATTCCTTTTAGAATTGTGTTGGAATTTATGAGAATTACTTAACACATAGTGAGGAATAAATTTCCTCTATCAACACAGAGATATCATTCACAAAACTTGCAGAGGAGCAAAAACAAACTCTATATTTCATTAAACATTTCAACTATTACAAAAACAATCTTTGTCTTTAGAACTGTTGTTCTAGATTTACAAAAGGAACAGTGCTCCTTTACTTTGTTTCTGACATACATAGTATTACTCTACTCTCGGCATACACGGCATACACACTCTACCGTCTTATGTATTCTAAACATATGTATATGTTTATAATACATATAAAAATATTATCCTAAGTTGAAATTATATCGTGCCGCATATATAAAACTTATAAACATAAGTCTCAAACCTTATGAAATAAACTCATGTCGCGGCATATTACAAAATGTATTGCGATATGTTTTATCGCATCGAGATTTGCGCCGGGTGACGTCAGCTCGTAACCATGCGATAACATGAACACGAAAACCTTGTAATGGTCTATTGCATCAAAAAATGTGCTGGGTAGCTGGAATTTTAAACCGTGCGATGGTGCGCCATTGGCCGAGGGAAAGGTGAGCTGGCACTGGTGGGGTCGCGCTATTGCGCGGTTGCGATGAGATGCTGATGTAGACAGGAAATGGTGTGATACCATTTTGATTGGCTGCAGGTTGGATGGTGTGGCATTGGTGGGGTCCACGCGATGTGGAGAGGTTTAAATTCAAAAAAAAATGGCGTGGTGTTGAGTGTGGTTGGTGCGAAGGGTTTAATGCGGGAGGTAGTGTGGTTCAAACCACTATTTACATATCAGACAAGGGCTATGGCCATGTAAACAAAATCAGCTCTTGCAGGAGAATTAAACACAAAATCAATGCATTGGTTGAGTGCGTAACCATACAAAAAAAGAATTGATGCTGCATCCTTTATCTTCCCATCAAAATTTTATGTTCTTTCCTTACTGTTCAGGTTTACAGTTGGGGTTAAATTCCAACACTCCCCCTTAATCACAACTGTTTCTATCCTGCATTCCCATACATTTTATGAGAAAATTAAAACTTTTCTGCCCCAATGGTTTTGTCAAAATATCAGCAAATTGTTCTTATGTTCTGCAATTCTTCATAACAACTTCTCCATTTTTCACCAATTCTCTGATATAATGATAATTTTCATCAATGTGTTTTTTTCTCTTATGAAACACTAAATTCTTGGATAAATTTATTGTTGAGCTATTATCACAATAAATTGTTGTACCTTTTACCTGCTCATGGCACAAATCTCTCAACATTCTTCTCATCCATACTGCTTGACATGTTGTTGTTGTAGCTGCCACATACTTTGCCTCTGCTATTGATAAAGCTGCAATTGGTTGTTTCTTAGAAGCCCATGAAATGGCTCTTGATCTCATATGAAAAACATATCTAGAGGCGCTCTTTCTGTTATCTATACTTCCAGCCCAATCACTATCAATATATCCAATTAATTCAAAATTTTCTGAAGAGGTATATAAAATACCATACCTCTTTTTTCCTTTCACATACCTTAGAATTCTCTTTTTTGCTTGCAAATGTGTCTCTTTTGGCCTCTCCATAAATCTGGAAATTAAACTCAGAGCATGCATAATATCAAGCCTAGTTGGGGTCAAATACATAAGGCTGCCAACTATTCTTTTGTACAAACTTAGATCAAAATCCTTGTTGTTGTCTTCCTTGCTCAGTTTCAACCCCATCACTATAGGAGTAATTGTTGCCTTGCAATCGTGCATGTTAAATGTTTCCAAAACTCCTTTCACATATTTTTCTTGAGAAATAAAAATTTTGTTTTCATTTTTATCTACTTCTATTCCTAAGAAGTATCTTAGCAATCCCATATCAGTGATCTCAATTTCTTCTTTCACGACTGTCTTAAAATTTTCAATGAGGTAAGCATCATTACCTATGAATATCACATCATCAACATATAAAACAACAATGAGCATCTTACCATCCTTTTCTTTGATGTATAATGTGGGTTCTCCTTCACATTTCTCGAACCCATTTTCCAGTAGATAGGCATCTATCCTATTGTACCATGATCTTGTTGCTTGCTTTAGCCCATACAGAGCCTTATTCAATTTTCATACTTTGTGCTCTTGGCCTTCTTTCTCATAGCCTAGAGGTTGTTCAACATAAACCTCTTCCATCAATACTCCATTTAGGAATTTTGATTTCACATCCATTTGGTAAACTTTCCATTTATTTTGTGCTGCTATGGACAACACTTCTCTTACTGTTTCCATTCTTGCAACTAGTGCAAAATTTTCCTCATAGTCTCTTCATTATTGCTTCTTGTAACATTTGACAATAAGTCTGGCCTTGTGCCTTTCAATCTTGCCTTCAGCATTTATTTTGGTTTTATAAACCCATTTCACTCCAATCACTTCTTTACATTTTGGGAGATCAACTAATTACCATGTATTGTTCTTCTCTATTACATTAATCTCTCCATCCATAACATCTATCCATTTCTTATCTTTTACTGCTTCTTCAAAATGAATAGGATCTTCTATATGAAAATACAATGAAAACAAAGAGTTCATACCTTCATTGGTTTCCTCTTGTTCATAGATTTCATTTAAACTTCTGAATCTGGTTCTTCTTTCACTTCTTGAACTTGTGATTGTAGAAGCACTCAAATCTTCTCCTTGTGATGTGTTTGGAGAAGCACTTTCATCACTTCTCAAGGGTGTTCTCATACCAACTTGTGGTTTCCCTCACTGTCTTTGCGTTGGTGGAGGTGGTGCTACTAATGAGGGGTTTATTTCTGCCATTTCTTCCTCATATTCATCTTGAGACATACATGTCTTTACATTCACTGTTTTTTCAATGCTTCCATCCCAAGCTTCTTCCTCAATAAAATGCACATCTCTGTTTATCATAAAATTCTTTTTGGATGGGTTATACAATATGTATGCCTTTGATTCATCACTATATCCAAAAAATATGCACTTCTCCCCCTTATTGTCCAACTTCTTCCTTAGCTGATCTGGAATGTGTGCATAAGCTACACATCTAAATACTCTCATGTGGGTGAAAATTTTTTTTATGCCACTCCATGCTTCTTCTGGAAATTTGTTCATAACACTCTTTGTTTGGCATCTATTCAAAACATATGCTACACAATGTACAACTTCAGCCCAATATTCATTTGGTAAATGTTTTTCCTTCAACATGCATCTTACTATGTCCATGAAGGTTCTATTGTTCCTTTCAGCAACACTATTTTTCTATGGTGTATATCTTGCTGTAAATTGCATATAAATCCCATTTTCTCTGCAAAAACGCAGAAAATATTTGGAGATATATTCTCCTCCTCTATCAATCCTTAAAACTTTTATGTGTTGCCCACTTTGATTCTCAACAAGAGCTTTAAAGTGACAGAAATTCTCAAACACTTCACTCTTCAACTTCAAGAAATATACCCATGTTTTTCTTATGTAATCATCAATAAAGGTTAGCATATAGTGATTTCCTAATAATTATGGTGTTTGCATTGGTCCACACAAATATGAATGGACTATTTCTAAGGGTGATTTTTCCCTTATGCTCTTTCCTGATGGAAAGCTTTCTCTATGTTTTTTGCCCAAGATGCAGTCTTCACATAGGCTGTCTAGTTTCTCAATCAATGGTAATCCATTTACCATGCCTTTTGTGTGCAACAAATTTAGGCCTCAGAATTTGAGATGTCCAAATCTCAAATTCCATAACCAGTTTTCATCTTTTGCTTCTCTTTGGTAAGTCTCTTGAGTTACAGTTGCCATTGCAACTCCTTTCTTCAAATTTTCTCTCATCTTGAGAGGAAACATTATGTTTCTTTCCATCTTCACTTGTGCAATGCATTTCTTGCTTGGTGGTATGTCCATGATGGTACATAAATCATCTTCAAAGAATAAATTGTAGCCTTTTTAAATGAGTTGTCCAATGCTCAAAAGGTTACACTTCATAATAGGTACATAGTATACATCTGATGGCTTTCCTTTCTCCTTTCTTTGTCAAAACACTTACTCTGCCTTTGCCCATGACAGAGACTTAGTTATCTGTTCCCAATGTTACTTGATACTTCACATTTTCAACCAACACGGAAAACATAGAAATTTTTCCAGTCATATGGTTGCTACATCCTTAATCTAGAAACCATATATCTTCATTCCTTTCTTCAGCCATATTACATGGTAAGAATAAATTTTCTTGACTCTAAGTTTCTTTAATAAAGTTAGCATTGGGTCTATTACACATGTCACTTTGTTTCTTTCTACATTCATTGGAATAGTGCCCATACTTCTTATAGTAATGAAATTGGACTTGGGATTTATCATACCTTTATCCATGTGCTTGATTTTTTCCACCTTGTTGGCTGTTGCCTTGGCTTTGGTTCTAATTTTAGTTGCTGCCCCTTCCACTTGTACTTGCAGGGTTGTTTCTTCCTCCTCTGTTCTGGCTTCTGCCTCTACCCTTTCCATGGTATTTTGATATGCCTTGACCTCTTCCTCTTCCAAAGGACATTTGGGTCTTGAAGGCATGCTCTAGAGAGGAGTTTTTTTTTCTGTTCATCCTTTCTTCATGTGTCATGAAAGATGTATGAAGTTCATCAATAGTAAACATTGAGAGATCCTTTGTCTCTTCAATGGTAGTGACTATCGCATTGAATCTTGAGGGTAATCTCCTCAATAATTTCTCCACTATTCTTCTTTATTCTACTGTCTCTCCATGAGATCTCATTTGGGTAACCAACCCAATCAACTGTGTGAAGAATGAGTCTAAGCTATCAGACTATTTCATGCAAATAACTTCAAACTCTCTTCTCATTAATTGAAGCTTTGATGTCTTTACCTTTTCCATACCTTGATAGGATGTCTGGAGGGTATCCCATGCCTCCTTGGACTTCTTTGCTACTGTAATTCTTGGAAATATACTTTCATGCACTACTTTATAGAGATATAAGAGGGCTTTTGAGTCTTTCTTCTTATTTCACTTTAGCAAATCCTTTTCGGCCTGTATTAAGGCATTAAATTCATTTTCATCAGCTGGATATTCAAATCCATCTTCAACCAGTTCCCATAAATATTGAGATGCAAACAGGGATCTCATTATGATTTCCCAATAGTCATAGTTCTTCCCATTGAACTTTGGGAGTTGAGTATTTCCCATACTCGTGGTTGTGCTAGTTCCTTCCATTCTTACTTCCAGAACTATAAGACTTGATTGTGTAACTTAAAACAAATTTTCTCACTGACTTGCTGAAAACCTTTCACTCTGCTGGAGAAATGCTTCAACAGTTTTCTTCTTCCTTCAGATTCTTCACCAACTGCTGAGAGCCTGGACTAGCTTCGATACCATGTTGGAATTTCTGAGAATTCCTTAACACATATTGAGGAATAAATTTCCTCTATCAAAATAAAGATATCATTCAAAAAACTTGCAGATGGAGCAAAAAAAAACTCTATATTTCATTAAACATTTCAACTGTTACAAAAACAATCTTTGTGTTCAGAACTGTTGTTTTGGATTTACAAAAGGAACGCTACTCCTCTACTTTGTTTCGGGCATACACAGTTTTACTCTTCTCTCAACATACACAGCATACACATTCTACTGCCTTATGTATTGTAAACATATGTATATGTTTTCAATACATATAAAAATATTATCCTAAGTTCAAATTATGTCGTGGCGCATATATAAAACTTATAAACCTAAGTCTAAAACCTTATGAAATAAACTCATGTCGCGGAATATTACAAAATGTATTGCGATATGTTTTATCGCATAGAGATTTGCTTCGAGTGACGTCAGCTTGTAACCATGCGATAACATGAACGCAAAACCTTACAATGGTTTATTACATCAAAAAACGTGGCAGGTGATTGGACTTTTAAACTGTGCGATGGTGCACCATTGGGCGACAGGAAGGTGAGGTGGCACTGGTGGGGTCGCGCTATCACGCAGTTGCGACAAGCTGCTGACGTAGATGGGAAACGATGCGATACCGTTTGATTAGCTGCAGGTTAGATGGTGTGGCATTGGTGGGGTCACGTGACGTGGAGAGGTTTAAATTCAAAACAAAATGGCGCGATGTTGAGTGTGGTTGGTGTGAAGGGTTTAATGCGGGAGGTAGCATGGGTCAAACCACGATTTTCATATCAGATAAGGGCTACAACCGTGTAAACAAAATTGGCTATTGCAGGATAATTAAACACAAAATCAATGCATTGGTTGAGTGCGTAATCATACAAAAAAAAATTGATGCTTCTTCCTTTATCTTTCCATCAAAAAATTATGTTTTGCCCTCACTGTTCAGGTTTGCAATTGGGGTTAAATTCCAACGAATTTGGAGAGAGAGAAGTAACGTCAATCTTTTTTATCATCACTTTTGTGATTTCTGAATATCCTTGAAGTGAACCATTTAACTAAATGCTACACATTGTTTATGACCATTAAAGGGCATCGTTGTCAGAGACTGAAATAAAAAAACCATCAGGCATATCGAAATTTTCTAGACTTGAAAAAAAGAAAAACCAAAGAAACGTATATAAAGGTAAGCAGGTAATGAACATATACTAACTAGTGATAACCATATAATATATAATATAAAATAAAATAAAATGAACCTTTATAATAAAAACAAAGCAAGGTATATGCCGGCAATTAGGGGATATATTAACGAGAGATCGGGTGTATGTACGATGTATTTATGATCTATAGTGAACTTATGGTTACCATAATATTATAATATGTTTTTTTTTAATGTATATATAAGTTATACATTATTTATTTTTATAATTAATAATATTAATTAAATAAAGTTATTGTTTAGTTAATTTTATAAATTTTTAAAATTTAGGTAATGTGAGATGTATAATAGGATAAGTGTTTTGATGTTTATTATGATTGATGTTTATCTAGCTTTTGATGCTTATCATGATTGATGTTTATCTTATTTACCATCCAATTAATTTATATGATTCCTTTAATTGGTATTGTGGTTTTCCTTAAATAACAATGACTAAATTATAATTAATGCTATCATCTCTACTTTTAATTAGTAAGGAGGTTGTTATTATCTAACTTAAGAAAACAATTAGCTATCCATAACCTAAAGGCATTTGGTATAAATGAAATGAAAGTATACCCCCTAAATGTAGGCTTCCTCATAAGGGTCAAAGGGTACATTCTCCTTAGGATAGAGGTCTACTCCAATATGCCTTGGGGCACCTCAACCCTTGCTAAGTCACAAGTTATTGGTATATTTACTTTGCAAGTTGTTAGATATACCCTTGGATTATAGTGAGAACAAATAGATTGATTAGAGACCTAGTTTAAATCACTCCAATAAATCACAAATTCTAGTGGTATATATATATATATATATATATATATATATATATATATGGTTGGATTTAAAAATAATAATAATAAATTAATGAGTATGAATGCTACCCATTAACTACTAACCACTTTGCATTAAAATTAATTTGTAATAAGAAAAATTAGTTTAAAATAATAATAATAAATAAGAATGAAAAACAAAATTGTTTCTTTCAAACTTATTTATGCAATATCAAAAAATCAAATATATATATATTCTAATCACCAAAGAGTTTAGGCCACACTAACCCATAATATAACCCATTATATTTTTGATAATTTCTTTTAATGGAATCACATGTTTTACCACTACTTTAAAGAAACTCCAGAACTTTTAAGATAAACTATAATCACAATAATAAAACCTTACTTAATGAGGAAAAAATCCTCACTTTCTATGAACCAATCAAATCCCTTCTGGAAACATTTTTTTTTCTAAGTAAGATTAAGATTCTATTGATAATGGAACATAATTTACGAAGAGGCTTGGGCCTCAGCAGTGCTAGCCTGAGTTATCACCATGATGTCAACAAAAATAGAAAAATAGACCAAATCTAGAGCCGCCCATAAGGGGAAACCAGCCCATATAGAGTATGTAATGCTGCCTCAAAAGAGGAAACCATCAACATAAGACATAAGTTGATATACTCAGCATAGGCATAAAAAGAAAAAAAAACTAAAGAGTTGTAAGCCTAAGAATTAAGGAGACCTTGTAATCTGAGCATCAGGAGAAACTGGAGGAGGTTCTTCAATGATCAGGCATCTAAACTCGTCATCATCAGCAGACTGGAGTCCAATTACATCCTGGCGAGGAGCAACAACTTCATTGCCCTTTCCTTCGTCCTGTGACTGCCTCTCTTTGTAGTAGCCCGAGCTACCACCACTGTTACAGCCAAAAGTGTGTGTGGGCGAGGCCTGTTGAGATTTTACATCTTCCGAGGGGCCGGGGTGACCATGCAGGCCTAGTGGCGGAGGAGGTTGATTGGGGGCAGGGCTAGCACCAGGGATTTCGCGGAAGGAGATGGAGACGGTGGCCACTACGAGAGGGTTGAAGGAGGAGCACTGAAACTAAAAGTGGGGTGAGGCAGGGGGTGGTTGGGGCTGAGGGAGCGTAGGAGGCTCAGAGGTAGGGTGGCGAGAAGAGGAGCCAAAGAGACGGCCTCAACCACTGCGGGTGTGAGGGTATCTGCCTCCAGAATGTGCAAGGGAGGAGGACGAGGTGCAAGGAGAGGAAGAAGATACAATTCGCGAAGCTCGACCTCTGCTACTGCCCCGCCGACATCGCATTCGATGTCTCAAGCGAGGTATATTAGCACAATTGGGATGAGCGCAGCCTCGAACAGCGAAAGAGGCAGGATAGGCATGGAGAAGCCGAGAGGTGGAGGGCGAGATAGGGCCAAAAGAGGTCGAGAGACGCAGGTGACAATGGGGGCTCTGAGAATAATGGATTCATAGAAGAAACTCGATGCAGCTGCTAAGACTGCAGCGCCTCCCAAATGACGTGCGAGAGCTTGGCTCCGCAGCCGTAGGGGAGCAACCACTACATAGAGGAGTAATGTGATTCGACATAGAACTCGCAGAGGGGGGCTGGATCATCACAGAGAGATTAGGAGCAAAGCCAGAGAGCTGATGAGAGCAGCAAGCGAGGGACATTTTGAAGCAGAGGTGCTTGCCTCGACCACAGCAATGGAGTAATTGCCCCACAGGGTGACGACGAGGAGCTTTTAATGTAGTGGGGAGCCAACGAGTTGGCGTGCGGGTGGCCATGTGGCCAGGCCACGTGCCGTCTCGCAGCGTACCAGTTATATTAATCGTCATTAACACCCGCATCCGGGGCCTTCTGGAAACATTATTAATAATATTATAAAAATTCAATCTCTTCCTCACCATGAATCTATTTGATTATGTTATTAATTTGTTAATTTTAATAAATACTCATAATCATTATTATGATATTGGAATTTTAAAAAGTAGTTTTATATAGTATAACAATTATTCTTTCTAACAATCCAAAATTATAATAAACCATTATATCATAAACTCCCTAAATTCTTAAAAAAAAAACTAAATAAAAATTATAATAAACCATTTATACCATACACTCTCCAAATTCCTAAAAAAATAAATTATAATGAACCATTTATATTATAAACTCCCAAACTTCTTTTAAAAAAAACGAATTCATACGTTTTAGAATAAAATATAGATATGCATAAATATGGTTTCTTCAAAAAGTAAAATAAAATAATTATATAAATTCAATAATTTTATCATAAAAGTTAAATATAAATATTATTTTATTTAGAAACTTAAATGTTAAGCAAAGAAATATATATGAAAAAAAAAACAATGATGGTTTCCAATCACTTTTCATAAAAGTAAGAGAATTTGAAAGAAAATAAATTAGGTAGTTATATTGTAAGTGGTTTGAGGAAAAGTTTTTTTAAGATTTAATGGTATTTTTTCATTCAAAGTAATTTGCAATTTTATTAGTAATTTCAAATGTCTTTTTTACTTAAGAATGAAAATCAACAAATTGCAAATAATTTGAAACATAATAAAATTTTATAAATGTTTACTTTCTCATTTAAAATTTTAAAATAAATATTATATTTGATGTGTTAATGTTTTATTTATTTTAAAATAACTATTATATTTTGGTTTAGTTTAATTTATAGATAAAATAGTTTTTTTCATTAGAATTTATTAAAATTTGGTAATACAATTTCAAGATATTTTGTTGTTTAAAATACATTTTTAAATATATAAATAGATTCAATTTTTTTTTTAAACTCTTGAACACTCAAATCATATAGATTAAACAATTAAAACTCAAATTATTAAAAATCCCTGTTAAATTAATTAAAATTAACCCTAAAAAATATTTAAAAAAAAAACATTTCATTTCTAAATTAAATTACATCTTATATTTTATATATATTAAATTTTAAAAAAAAATCTTCATATAATTAGTTGTTATAATAAACAATTTATTATTAATTATTATAATAAGCAATTTATTATAAATTGTTATAACTATATATTAATAGTTTAAAAATAAATACCTCATTAAATACTAACGATTTTATTAACCACTATTCATTTTATCTTAAATTGGAGCAAGCGAATGGCAATTGAATCAATGTTTTATTCTAACATTGTAGTGTTGAATTATTCAATTAAACCATGGGCGTTACCTTCGACCTTTCACATTTGGCAATTGAAACAAAGTTTTATTTGAAGATGGTAGTGTTGGATGGTTCAATTAAACTATGGAGGTTTTTATTTTTTTTTAATAAACAGTACATTCCTCTGTATGGGTAGTATCAAACATTCTTTCTATAAGATGACGAGTTTAATAGTAGAACGGATGGTTTGATTACACTCTATCCATCATTATCAGAACATATTATTCATATTAACTACTGCACCTCTATAAAGACAAATAAACATAAACTATTGGTTGTTCCTGTAAAAAAACGTGCCAAAAGTATTAGATCCACAAAATACACCATATAGAGGAAAAACTCTTTTTAGGAATAGTGTGCATAATTCATGAGGAACCGATGAATATGAAGGAAACAGGCCGTCCCCCATCTACCATGAAGACCTCCCTCGGGCTATGGAGAAAATTATTAAACAGGCTCGCATGTTTGGTGTTTGGAAATTTAGCAGGCTCGCTTGATATGACCCAATACCAGCCGATGAGAAAAGAAAAAAATAGTGCAGGCTCGCTTGAGAAAATATGACAGGCTCGCTTGTTGTTCATAGCTAATAAAAACTAGATGAGGAAAAACATACAAGAAACGGAAAACCAAAAGAGGAGAACCCCCATCACTGCAGAAGTCCATCCAGCCACCATAAAAACAAAAGTCATGGAATAGGGATATCACTTGTCCAAACTTTACTGTTGTGAATGTATTGAGATACCTGTAATATGCCATATTCCATATCCAAACCTTGTTTTGATAATCAGTCAGCCCTAGTGTTATTTTCCCTATAAATGTGGAGTATTGGTGGAAAATTCAGCTTTTCCCACAAGTATTTAGTCCTCTTGAACCATCCATGGGAGGTAATAGTGGAGTGGAGAGATCTACCAAGCAAAGCATCAATGATAAGCTTGGAATCCCCATATATGGAAACCTGTCGAAGACCTAGATTACAAACAGCCAACAGACTGCACCAAAGTGCCATTAACTCCGAAAATTATTAGATCCCCTTCCCCCATCCCAGCAGATATGAATCCTTTCTGCTTTTGAGATCTTGATCCACACTCCACACCCCATAATCCCATCCCGACAGTCTCCATCAAAATAGATAGCCGGCAGCGAGATGGGATGAGGACGGGTTCGCCTAGATTCGTCATGGATAGTGTGCATCTGCGGCTTCCTGTCCCGAATACACATCATGACAGCATTGTAAATGTGATAAGTGATAATTAGAGCATCATCGAATATATGACGATTCCTACAACGCCAAATCTCCCAAATAAAAAAGAAGGGAAGAGATTGAAACTATCCATCAACTAGGTCCTAGCGGTGAGCAACATCCAAGAAATTTGTTGGAAACCATGCAGAGCTAAGAAGAGAATTGCTAAAAAGAGACCATATATGAGTAATCTTCGAGCAAGTATAGAAAATGTGATTAATAGTTTCCTCGGCATGCAAACAAAAAAACCATGGACGTTACCTTTGACCCTTTACATTTCAGCATTGTGAGTTTGTTTGGCATTTTGATATAGATTTGTGAGTTTATCATTGCTTATGCATATTTGACATCATGTTGATGGTTTTCATTATCTATTTGATGTTAAAAAATATATACATATATATTAGATTATAAATCTTTCGAGAAATCACATGAGAATTTTAGGACCGATGCGTTTCGAACTACCAACTGTAGTTCATCATCAGGATAATGAAGAATGGCTGATCAGACACACCTATTTATACCATGAGGAGAGAAGCAACGGTCAAACCCAAGAACAGTTAAAATCAAATTTAACCGGTCAAAAATAAAAATAGAAATAAAAAGAGAAAACATAACAAACCCACCCCTAAAAATACTAGTCAAAACTAAAAATAATATAAAACCAAAAACTAAAATGACCCCAAAATATAAATAAATAAATTGATAAAAATAAAATAAAAACACAAATCCAATAAAAGTCAAAGTCCTCATAAATGAAATTAATCTATAAAACAATAACGTTCAATTAGGATAAAAATAAATAAATAATTAATTAATTAAATTAAATATAAAATAAAATAAAATAATAAATATAAATATAAATAAATGAATAAAAATAAAATAATCTACCAATAAGTAAACTAATAAATAAAATACTGACAAATACATAAAATTAGCAAATAAATTGAATTGAATTAAATTATATATAGAATAAAATAAATAAATAAATAAAAACAAGTAAACAAATAAATAAATTACCAAAAATAAATTAATAAATAAAATCCTAATAAATACATAAAATTAGAAATAAAATTTTTGAGTTAAAAAAAAATAATAATAATAAATTAAAAATAAATAAATAAATAATAAAAATAAATAAATAAATAATAACAAATTTATATATATATAAATAAAATATTTTAAAAATAAGGAAATAACCAAAAATTAATAAAGAAAAACATTAATAAATAAAATCAAAACTAGAACAAGAATAATAAATTATAAATATCAAATCATATACTAATAATAATAGGATAAAAATAAAAATAAAAGGACCTTTACAAGGAGTGAAGAGATGGAATCCAGCACCTGCTAACATTCCATCCATCATCCCTATTCAACGTACAAGGCCTCTTCTCAATCTCTAACGCCTCCCTAAATTTTCGGTGATGGAAATGATCCACCCTAGCAAGGACTCTAGTGTCTTCCAAACAAATATGATGCTTCGTCTTCTCCGTATGTTCCGCTAGCGCTGAGGACTTGGTTCTACCAAGTCTAATATCCGCAGAATGCTCTTGGATCCTCTTATTAATCGATCGACTAGTTTCACCAATGTAGGGAGTCCCACAAGAGCACGGGATCAAATAAACACCTTTCATGCTTTTAGGGTCCACCTTGTCCTTAACCGATTTAAGGGAGCTCCGAATGGTGTTTAAAGGTTTAAAAGAAGACGAGATCTTATGCTTCCTTAAAATCCGAGCGATCTTGTCAGTAGTACCTTGAATAAAAGGTAAATGAACTTTACCAATAACATCATCCATCAACAATTTCTGCCTAGGACCTTTGCTCACCTTCATGAAAGCCTTCAACCCCTGACTCCTATTATACCCATTTTCTTCGAAGACCTTAAGGAGATGGGCCTTTTCCTCATCTAAATGATCATCATCATAAATTATAAGAGCTCTCGTAGCTAAAGTGTTTAGGACTCCAATTTTATGAGAAGGAAAATGATGAGAATCAGAGTGAAGATACTGCTCCGTGTGCGTCTTTTTCCGAAAAACACGATGCGAGAAAGATCCATTATTATTTCTAGAGATGAGAACATCAAGGAAAGGAAGGCTCCCCTCATTCTCCGATTCCATAGTGAACTTAATGGAATCCGATTGATTATTCAAGTGCTGATGAAATGCCTTCAATTCTTTCTATCCATGAGACCAATTGATGAAAGTATCATCTACAAACCGCTTCCAAACCTTGGGTTTTAAGGGAGCAAACGCTAAAGCTCTCGATTCAAAATCTTCCATAAATAGATTGGCCACTACTGGTGAGAGCGGGGAACCCATAGAGACACCATAGGTTTGCTCATAAAACTCTCCTTCAAAACTAAAAAAGGTAGAAGTGAGGCAAATTTCCACCAAATTAGCAGTATCAGGATCAGTGATACGCCTGATAACTTCTACTGCCTCCATGATAGGAATGTTCTTGTAGAGAGACACAACATCAAAACTAACCATAGATTCATTAGGCTCACAAACCCAGCTTTTTAACTCTTGAACAAAAGAAGCAGAATCTTTCACGAAAGAATCTGTCTGACCAACAAGAGGCTTAAGCTTGCGGGCTAACGCGTCCTGATGATGAACTACAGTTGGTAGTTCGAAACGCGTCGGTCCTAAAATTCTCATGTGATTTTCCGAAAGATTTATAATCTAATATGTTATGGATCACAGAAGCTTGCACTATCAAATACATATATATTATTGAATATATTTTTAAATTATAATTATAATTATTAAATTTATTCCAATTTAATTTTAATCATACTCTCAAATAATTAAATTAGAATGATCCAAAAAAGACTAAGTGAACTCGGCAACTGCAACCGAAGCTTCTGGTCTACAAATGCGGTGTTGCTGATAGTGAGTTGATCTGGTACACGCGCCTCCGGGGAAGACTTTTTGGATTGCGTCACCGGAAAGTACACTCAGGGCCTACAATTGCATCATTGTTTGACGACTCTAGGCAACTGAACTACTCCGTTGGAAGTTACGATAATAGCCAACGGCTATTTTACCTTCAATTATTATAATGAGTGTGCTGGATCCCACCGACCGATCGAACATCGCATCTCGCTCGCCCGCTAGCCTAGTTCGTAGTTTATTTGTTTTATGTTTTTGAAAGTTTTTGGAATATTTTATTGTTTAATTGACTTGCCTAGTTTGTAGTTTTTTTTTTTTAATGTTTTTGAAGGTTTTTGGAATATTTTATTGTTTAATTAGTGAAACAGATTTATAAGAATTATAAGTTTGAATTATAAATTTTTTATTATTCATTAATTTTTTTTCAAGCAATATAAAAAAATAACAATTTGACAAAAAAATATTCATATTATTATGTAATTGATGCAGGCTGACCCTGCAAACCCAGAATCTCTAAATACCCTATACTATGCATATAAAATGCATCTCCAAAAACCGCCCAAAAAAAACTTCAATTCCGAGCAATTTTACATACTATCATTTACACACACGGAAGCTTCTTTTTAAATTCCTTATTATGGTTATAAAACCAATCACCCTCTGTATATGGGAGTTTCCTCATTCATGGCAAATTCATAACTTTTGATACTTTCAATCAAACCCAATAACTCAAACATTCGAATGCTCACATATATCAAACCCAATAAACATCATTCATCATTTCCATTTAAACATCAACATTCAAATATGGCTGGATTCAAATAATGCGCCCACACTTCCATTCCATATGGAATTATATATTCCAATGTAAATCGACCTTTACATCGAATCATTTCAATAACATCGACCCACACAAATTTACAAGTCTTTATGGTCACGTTTCAACACAATTGATCTTACCTCCATAAACACCTTTCAATTTCAATTGCGCCTTCACAATGCTTCCACCTATTTAAAGGTCAAAAGCCTTCACAACTCTGAAGAGGCTGTGCCCATTACCCATTGCCAATGTTCCGCTGCTTCTTATACGCAAATTTCCACCGGATCAATTGTATTTCCACCATACATTTGATTCAAAAATTATGGACTTAACTATAGGCTTTCACACGATTTCAATCAATCAAACACCACAGAGTAAGTGAATTCAAAACCGGATTTCATTGATGTTTCCGTTGCAAACATTGCCACCGATTTGATTTCAAACCTGCGCCTTTGACACACATTAAATCATTCAAATGGGAATTTAAAACAACTTTGCTATACTAATTGATTTCAACATTGTTTTGTCTTTTCAACCTGTTCTTCATAATGAAACACAACCTTTTAATTCATAACGCTGGGTTTCACATTTGTATAATTCCACTCGCCATGATTCAGTTTTTATACAAAATCGATATTGATTTACCAAGAATCAACTTCCATTAATTCCTCCATACAGAATTCAGTTCTGTTAAGGATTATGTCTTCTGCACTAAATCTATAGCGTTCTATGCAATCGACCCGCTATCGATTCCAGTAAGTAACCCCAACCATTATTAATAACAACAAGCCTAACAAAACAGAGATTTTATGCACAGAATTTAACACCAAACTGCGTTTCAAATGTATTGGAAAATACCCATTCATGCCAAGATTCACACCTCATAACAATCATCGATTATGTATTTCAGGTTTCACACAAAGTCAATGTATATTCAAACACATCGAATCACTTTTTCCTCGTATGCAAATTATATAACACATCGATCTTTATCATTGAACACAGAGAGAATTAAATTTAATTCCTCCACAATGTAAACTCAAAAAGAATCGAATCATCTCTTCATACATTGAACACAAACTCAATAAAGGCGTAACTCCAGAAATCAAATTCTGCATAAATACACAGTACTTACATAATAGTTTTCCTCCTTGGCCTGATTTTCAGCCATTGGCCCTTTAAAATTGCCAGAAGGCTTCCAAGTAGAACCCTCTCACTACTCACATTCTCACTGATCTCAATGCCCTTTGAGGCTTGATAATTTATACAAATTTTAAAATGATCTAATTTAATGCTCAATCCCTTCAACTTCTCAACAAATCACAAAATATCTCAACACCCCTAAATTATAGATTTTTATCCCTAAAACCTTGCAACTAAATCTACCTTAGGCTTCCTAATTATCTCTTAGATATCTCTCATCTAATTTCTCTCATGTTTTCCACTTGTTTGGAAACATTTACAAATTCTCACAAATAATTAATTAAAAATATAATTAATCACTCAAAAATAATATTAATATTTACATGAAATTAATAAATTCTCAAAAACATGAGACCCCTAGGTTTAATAAAAATAAAAGACATTTTCTTGAGCTAATACTCCTGCATCAGACTCCCAAGGTTGAAAATGATCATGATCTCTTGATCATGCGTTTCAAATATTTATCCACCTGGATCCCACACTTTGTTTTGCAAGCCATCATCTGTTGTCGCTTGCTGCTTTTCTCCAGGTTTCCATATCTTGTTTTGCATTATGCCTCCAGCTATGCTTTCATACTCTTCTTTTCTCTTTCCCTTGCTTAAATTCTTCTGCTTTTTTGTTTTTGTTTGCTGCCTCTGAGACACCTTCATCATCAGTCTCCTGATGCTTTCAATTTCTATGTCCAGCCTTTCCTCTGTCTGGAAATTTCTTTGTCTACTGCTGCTGCTTTCACTTCTTGTTGTTGCCGCTAATGTTGTCTCAGCTGCCACCATAGATGTTGCTGTCTCCCAAACTTCCTGTCCCTCTGCAACATTCTTTTGCTCATCACCTTCAAGAAAATTTATTTCAATGCCTGCAACTTCTTTCTCTGGTTCAAATGTCTCCAGCAAAAATTTCAGCCATTTCTTCTCAAACATTCCATCAACATGCTCCAATTTTGTTCCAGCATAACCTTCGTCTTTCCCTTCGACAATCTTCAGTAATTTTCCATCATCATCTTGATTAATTCTGGCAATCAAATCAAGTTCTTCAAACACTGTAGCCTCATCCTCTATCACTGTAGCAGTTCCAAAATTTTGCCCCACAGTTCTTTCTTAGCTATACAGACAAGCCAACTCTTTCTTGTCACCCATGGTAACAAGCCTCTTCTCATGAGACATGACTGTCTCACCTTCTTTCTGCAACAGTTCTTCTTCTTCCAAGACAAGTCCAAGTGATGGATTGTCTTCTGTATCACCTGTAAACACAATCAAATTGTCAGCTTCAAAATCACAAGACCCAATGGTTTCACTTGTTGATTCAGTCACCAAGTTCTCTCTCTGAAGTTCCAAGTCTTCTTCAAGACTCAAGAAATATCCACTGGCTTTCTCCTCAGCTTCCTCTGGCAACTCTTCAGTATGTTGCTCTGAGTTCCTTTCCAACTCCTTTATCAGCACATCAATATGCTGATTTTCATTCACCATGAGACTATCAGCTAGTCTTTCCTTCTTACCATCCTCTGCTCCAGGACTGTCATTCATGATAACTTCGCTTCACTGGATCTGGTCTTTTGGTAAATACTGGTTCACTGCCTCTGGAACCTCTTGAGCACTCTCTCTTCTCTCTCTAGGCTATTTCTTCAGCTCACCTTCTCTTCAAGACACTGCAATTGTCCTCCCTATCCAGCCTTTAGCTGAATGTCAGGTTCACTGCCATCATCTTGTCTGCAACCATAATTTTTAATCACAAATTTCAAATCAGAAAATTATCTCACCTTCAAGATCCTGCATGATCTTATCCTCCATTCATTTCTGCAATCATGTTCACTGCAATTGTGTAGCTTGCATATCAGATTTAGAATCATATTCAAATAAAACACTCTTCAGTTCTCAACAGAACCTTCTTGCACTCATTCAGAAAAAACAAACATCTTTAATTTCAACAGAGCCAAGCTCTGGGGTAGGGTTTCGCGTAATTAGTTTTACAGCCTCAGAATGGGGTTATCTCATTTTTACCGTCTTTGTATACTGCAACGGGCTTTGTCGACTAGGGTTTTGGTGCGGACGTGGTTTTCTCTCCGTGTTGGTTTAAGATTGGCTGGGCGTGGTATAGATGGGGTTTGATAGTGAATGTGTTGAGCTCGAACCTGCGCCAGAGGACCTTTTGACGTGTTGGGGACATGAGGTCTCTTCTAAGAATCTTGATTTGTTTTTCCCAAGCAATGTAAATCTCCAGGGACCTAGCGAGGAGGCGGTTGTGGGAGGTTTGCAGTTTGGAGCAAGTCTGCTAGAAGAATCTCTCCAGTGTACCTGGAATGGCCGTTGGCGGGCGGGTTTATCTCCTGTGGAGGACCAGGAGCAGCTGAGGGCAATCGAAGACTGGGTGAAAACTTTGAAGCAGCCCCCTCATTTCACCTCTTTGAATGAGAACCAAGGTAATACTGTCCGCCCTGAGTTTTCTAGTGGTTTGGAAGATGTCGTTGGAAGCCATGGCTTGCAAGGTTTTTGAGGTTTTAATCGTGTAGGAGAAGGGGCTCTTGATGGTGGAACCTCACAAGGTTCAGCTTTCCCCTGGAATGGCTGCCCATTGCCGTTAGCACCTTAGGGTCAGGGAGCCCCTCAAGGTAGCGGTGGTTTTTCTTTAAACACCTTTCAGGGTGCTGCTCTCGAATTTCGACAGCCCTGGGCCTCAACTAGTGGTGTGACCGGCAGAAACCCTAGGGTCTCGACTTCGAACTCGACCCCTCTGGGTGTGGCTTGTTCTAAGGAGCTTGGGGTTGCTGAAGGAATCCAGCAGAGGGGGTCGGAGGGAGAAGAAATTATTTCTGTGCCTAAAGAAGGGGGGCAAGGGTCGCCAGTATCGGTTGTGCCGGATTTTCCTGCTCCAAATGTTGAAGGAGTAGGGGGGACTTTCAAGGAAGTCGTGGGGGGAAAGAGAAAGAATCCAAAGTCCATTAGGAAGAAAGAGCTTCGGCTGAGCTGTCTGTTGGGCATAGATATCAGTATACAACAAATAATGGAAGCCTCTAAGACTATTCTAGTTGTCCGCGCAAGAGGAAGGAAGTACTCGGCTGAATACATAGTGGACTGGGTCGAATCCGAGTGGAAAGAAGCCCCGGGACAGCCTTCAGGGATTACTGTTCTGGAAAGGGGGTGGTTTAACGTCCAATTCGACAACAAATCTCATACGGACTGGGTTTTGGAACGAAATTGGAGTTTTGGGAAGCGCCCCATTCTGTTTCGCAGATGGACTCCTTTGTTTGATGCGCAGAAGGAGAAATTGGCGGAGTCCCCAGTCTGGGTAAAGCTCCCTGGTCTCCCCTTTCATTTCTGGATGGAATTTGTTTTTGTCTCTATTGGTAATACTCTGGGAAAATTTCTGGAGTATGATAACTCTTACATCTAAACTCGGGACAGGAGTATGGCTTGAGTGTTGGTGAGCCTCAACCCGAGGGAGGGTTTGGCGGATGCGATGATGCTAAAGTACAGGAATCTTCAGTTTCTTCAAACTCTGGACTATGAGAATCTCCCTTTCCGCTGCCTTCAGTGTCATAAGCATGGTTATCTTGCGAAGGAATGTCGCCTAGGACATCGTCATCGTCGGCGTCAGATGAAACCTTATTGCCCCCAGGGGGCTCCTGCTCATGAATCTGGGGGGGCACAGCCGAAGACTTCTCTGCATTCCGAAACTCAGACGAGGGTTACAGAGATTGTAGATCCTATGGAGTAGGATCGATGCTCGGAAGGTAAACTTGTACCTTCCTCTCAGCTTATTCCGCCAGCCTCCCTGGCTCCTGTTCCTGAAGAGCTTGCTGGGGCGACCATGGCGGGTACGTCTCCTCTTCCTCCTTATTCTTTTAGTCCCTCTGCTTGCATCTTTCAGTCTCTCTCAGAAGGGCCTGGTCCTTCCAATCATATTTTAAACGATTTCTCTGCGCTGAATTTATCTAAAGCCTCCTCAGAGAGTATAATCATCTCGGTCCCTCCCCCTTCTGAAGCTGCTTTGCCTGTCTCTGAGGTTGCTTTTTCTTTTGTTGATTTTGGTGGTCACACCTTGGCTGTCCCTCCCTATAATCTTCGTTCGTTGGCCAATAGCAAGGGTAAGGGTCAGGCAGTTGGATGCATTGCCTTGGACCCTGTGGTAATCGGGCCAAGGAAGTTAAGGGGGAGAAAATATGAACTCTCAAAAGCTCAGTTTAAAGCTTTCATTGACATTGCAGACGGGAAACAGAAAAATTTTCCTAGGGTGCTTAGAGCGGAGCCACCACCCCCCCCCTATTCCTTGATGATCTTCCTTTCCTTCAATTGCAGAGGCTTAGCTAGCCAGCCGAAAAAGCTAGCCTTCAAAAACCTTGTGCAATCCTATAATCCTGATGTTATTCTCCTCCAAGAAACTTTGGGGCAAGGGGAGGATGTTATCTGTACTCTTCATAAAAATTTTCCTGGATGGGCCTTCTCAGCTCTCGATGCTGCTGGTAGGTCGGGGGGTGTGGTTTTTGGTTATAATATGAGGAAGCTCAAGGAAGTCTCATCTTGGGGTTCAGAAAACTTCTTGGCAATGGAACTCTACTCCAGTGAATTGTGCATCTCCTTCCTTATTCTGAATATCTATGGGCCTTGTTTAGAGAGAGAACGTTTTTGGAACTCTTTCTTCAGTCTATCTTGCCTCTCCCACCCTTACCTAATCATTGGAGGAGACCTAAATTTCTCTTTGGGGGATTCATAATCTTGGGGTGCTGCTGCCCACTCGGACCCCCTCTCTATCTTTTTTATGAATAAAATTGCTTCCTCCAACCTGGTGGATGCCTCGTTGATCAAATTGTGCCCAACTTGGAGAAACAGACGCCTAGGAGATGATTGGGTGGGCAAAATACTAGACCGTTTCCTTCTCTGTGAGAATCTAGTGGATTTTCTTTCAATTTTCAGACACTGGGTTGGAGAAGGAGGTCACTCTGATCATTTCCCGGTCCTCCTAGAATTAAAAGGAGATGCAAAGAAACCAGGAACCCCTTTTAAATTCAACTCATCTTGGCTAAAGGATGAGTCCTACGAAGCTCTTTTTCATGCCACCTGGAGAATGGACATCCTTAATGAAGAGGGAAGTAGAAGTGCCCATTTTTCGAACAATCTTAAGAGAATGAAGCAAGCCTCAAAATAATGGGCGCATCAGAAGAAATTAAAGGAGGAAGAAGAGCTCAAAAGTATAAACTCTGAACTAGACCTATTGGAAAATCAGGATGGAACTGGTTATGAGTCCCTGGCTTCAAGAAACAGAATTAAAGAGTTGGAAGCCTCTCAGCGTAAAATTATTCAGTTAAGAGAAGAAAGGTGGAGACTGAAAAGTAGAGCCATCTGGCTGCAACTGGGAGATGAAAACTCTAAGTTCTTTCAGAATTATGCAAAGGGCCGAAAAATTGCTAACAGAATTTGGGAATTGAAAAAGGAGGATGGGGAAATGGCAAAATCCTTTGAAGATTTGGCTTCTCTTGCTGTTAGTCACTTCAAGAATCTTTTCAAAGCCCCGGAGGAAGCTTCCATAGTGGAGGTTATCAGAGTTGCAGAATTCTTTCCTAGATATGTTGAGGAAGAAGACACTGACTCTATTATGGAAGTTGTCTCAAAACAGGAAGTGGAGGACATTCTCAAGGATATGTAGAAGGACAAAAGTCCTGGGCCTGATGGGTGGACAGTGGAATTTTTCATTCATTTCTTTGAATTCCTGGGGGATGACTTGGTTGCGGTCGTAGATGAGTCGAGAACTTCTGGATCTATCTATCAACCTTTCAATTCAACTTTTTTGGCTCTGATACCCAAATCTGATCAGCCTGCCTCCTTTGATGACTTTTGGCCTATTTCCCTTTGTACCTGTGTTTATAAAATTATTGCTAAACTCATAGCCTCCAGGTTAAAACGTTTCTTATCTAAGCACATCTCTCCTGAGCAGTTTCGGTTTTTAGATGGACGACAGATTGATGAAGCTGTGGGAATCGCTCAAGAAACTCTGCATAGCTTAAAGAGGAATGTTAAGAAAGGGGCTATTGTTAAAATTGATTTATCAAAGGCCTATGACAGAATTAGCTGGATGTACTTACGTCTTCTGCTGACTCACCTTGGTTTCAGATTTGATTTTTTTAGATGGTTTATGAGTTGCATTTCTTCATCCTCTATTGTTGTACTAATTAACGGGGCAGCTTCAAACTTCTTCAATCTGGAGAGAGGGCTGAGACAAGGATGCCCTTTGTCCCCTCTTCTTTTCTTGCTGGCTGCAGAGGGGATTAGTCTAATGATTAGTAGGGCAAAAAGACAAGGAGATCTAAGAGGGATTGAAGTGGCAGTTAATTTTTGGGTAACCCATCTACTCTTTGTAGACGACATTATCCTATTCAGCAATGGAAGTGTGGAGGATTGTAGGAATATAAAAAGCATTCTGGACCTTTTTCTCAAAGCGACAGGTCTTAAAATCAATGAGCAGAAATTGACCCTTACAATTTCGGGTATGTCTTTGGAGGAGAGTGGCAGAGTGGGGGCATTTATTCCATTTAAAGTAAAAACTCTGCAAGAAAGTTTTAAATACTTTGGCTTCTTGTTGAAACCTGAGTCCTACCAGATACAGGATTGGAAGTGGCTGTTGATAAAAATAGAAAAGAAGTTCAACCTGTGGAGTCATAAATGGTTGTCTCGAGCAGGGAGGCAGGCCCTAATAAAGTCAGTCCTGATGGCAATTCATGTTTATTGGGCCAGTCTCATGTGGGTACCTAAAGGTATTCTAGCCTCTATTGATAAATTGTGTAGCGGATTCTTATGGGCCGGATCTAAAGTGGAACATGTGACTCCCTGGGTTGCTTGGGATAAGATTTCGAGACCTAAAGAGTGGGGAGGATGGGGAATAAAGCATTTGTCTTGCTTTTCTAAATCCTTAGCTACCAAGCTGACATGGAGATTTATTTCGACTGACTCTCTATGGGCTACTGTTACGAAAAGAAAGTATATAGATCTAGCCACAGCTATTGACTGGGTCCGCATTCCTGTAAAGTCTTCCAAAAATGCCTCGGTGGTTTGGAAGGTTATAGTTGCTTCGGCTCACACTATAGAACAAGGCCTAGCATGGAAAGTGGGGGATGGTGCTCGGGTGAGGATTGGATGTGATCCCTGGGTTGGGTGTTCGGAAAGATACGCCTTATCTCAAGACCTAAAACTATTTCTATCTAATCGGGGATACCTTTTTCTGAATCAGCTAGCCAATCCCAGGACAACTTCCATCTGGAGGCAAGGGTGGTTGTCAGCAGAT
Source organism: Pinus albicaulis (assembly GCA_034641835.2). NCBI lineage: Eukaryota > Viridiplantae > Streptophyta > Pinopsida > Pinales > Pinaceae > Pinus > Pinus albicaulis. The sequence continues at coordinate 824,519,810 of CM076574.1, read as the reverse complement.
GATCTTCAATTAGAGGAGAGATGGAGGGAGGAATGGAGCCTCTTTGTGTTGGACCTTCAAAGCTCCTCTGTTTGGTTTTCGAAAGCAAGGGATGAGCTAGTTTGGGTCCATGCGCAGATAGGAAGTTACACTCCCAAGATGGGCTATAAATGGCTGATGTTCCAACAAGGCTGGGAAGATCCCGCATGGTGTTCAAAACTCCTTTGGATGCTGAAATGCCCTGCAAAAACCAGACTCTTCTTCTGGTGCATCCTTCAGAAAAAAGTTCCAACGTAGGATTTCTTGCAGAAAAGGCGGAAAATAGGCCCAGGATGGTGCTCTCTCTGTAAAGAAAATGAGGAAACATCAATGCATTTATTTCTCACTTGTCCTTTCAATGTCAGTCTTTTGGGCTAAATCCTTAAGACTCATTAATTCTCCCCTCAAGTGGGAAGGAGAAAGTATCCACCAAGCATGGTCCCAGTGGTGGAAGGAGGCTTCTGATGACAAAGTTCGCTCCATCCCAATTCTGATAGCCTGGGGCACTTGGCTCGCTAGGAACCAAGTTATCCTCAAAGATCTTCCCTTCCCAATTGGAAAATTGGCCGCGGAAGGGGCAACAATTTATGACAGCATTCCATCTCCATCTGGGAGCTCGATCCCTCGCTCTATTCATCCTGAAATTATTAAGAAATCTGTTCCGTGGGCCTATTTCGATGGGGCTGCCGATGGAAATGGACAGTGCGGAGCAGGCTTGGTTATTTATGTTACTCCTGAAAATTCTTTTCGAGCCTCAATTGGCCTTCGGCAGGGGACCAATAATTATGCTGAGCTAAAGGCCTTACATCACCTTCTTTGCTGGTTATCCTTGAGATAGATGAGACAGGTTCAGATTTTTGGTGACTCAAAAAATGTTGTGAATTGGTTCCAGAGGACTAAACAATGCAGGAATTATATTTTTCTTCCTTTGCTTAATGAGATTTTTCGTATCAAAAGTTTCTTTAATGAAATCACTGTTTGCCACATTTACAGGGAAAGAAACCAGGAGGCAGACATTTTATCTAAAACAGGTGTTCAACAAGATCTGGGGACCTGGTCTGTGACAGAGATGGACAGTGGGGTGATCAATCCTATTTCCCAGCCAGTTTTTGAATGACAGCTTATCCTCTTGGCTGTTCTTTTTTACCTTGCCGCAACTGTTCAGTTCAATGTTATTAGATGTTATGTTAAAATTCTTTTAAAACTGTTAGTTTCTTACTCAAAACTATGGTATTTACCTTTATATTTTCTGTGGGCTGTTTTCCTCATATGAGGAGGCCCTCCGATACAGTATTCCCAAAAAACAGTTTTCCTTTTCTTTTTCTGTTACTCAACTAACCTTGAGATCGAGATAGTGTCTATTGCTGGTCTCTACAGGTTTACTGTTATGTTGCTATGTCTGAAAATTTATCTCTTGAGATGCTGATGGTACCTTTCCTACTCTTTTTTATCTCTGTTTCGGTGATATGCCAGGAGATACGAAAGAATGGAAGTGCCTCTTTTTTTGATGAACAGTTATTTTTGATTTGGCAGCCTTTGGTGTACCTGTGCGTACCCAAGGATGTCGAGACTTCTCTTCTCCCTCTCTAGAAGGAGATCAGGAGTTGAAATGAAATGCTATGCATATGTTTTGTGACTCTCTATTATTAATAGAAAGTTCAATTTTTTTTTTGTGGAAAAAAAACAGAGCCAAGCTCTGATACCAAAATTGATGCAGGCTGACCCCGCAAACCTAGAATCTCTAAATACCCTGTACTATGCATATAAAATGCATCTCCAAAAACCGTCCAATAAAAACTTCAATTCCGGGCAATTTTACATACTATCATTTACACACACGGAAGCTTCTTTTTAAATTCCTTATTATGGTTATAAAACCAATCACCCTCTGTATATGGGAGTTTCCTCATTCATGGAAAATTCATAACTTTTGATACTTTCAATCAAACCCAATAACTCAAACATTCGAATGCTCACATATATCAAACCCAATAAACATCATTCATCATTTCCATTTAAAAATCAACATTCAAATATGGTTGGATTCAAAGAATGCGCCCACACTTCCATTCCATATGGAATTATAAATTCCAATGTAAATCGACCTTTACAGCGAATCATTTCAATAACATCGACCCACACAAATTTACAAGTCTTTATGGTCACGTTTCAACACAATTGAGCTTACCTCCATAAACCCCTTTCAATTTCAATTGCGCCTTCACAATGCTTCCACCTTTTTAAAGGTCAAAAGCCTTCACAACTCTGAAGAGGCTGTGCCCATTACCCATTGCCAAAGTTCCCCTGCTTCTTATACGCAAATTTCCACCGGATCAATTGTATTTCCACCATACATTTGATTCAAAACTTCTGAACTTAACTATAGGCTTTCACACTATTTCAATCAATCAAACACCACAGAGTAAGTGAATTCAAAACCGGATTTCATTGATGTTTCCGCTGCAAACATTGCCACCGATTTGATTTCAAACCTGCGCCTTTGACACACATTAAATCATTCAAATGGGAATTTAAAACAACTTTGCTATACTAATTGATTTCAACGTTGTTTTTTCTTTTCAACCTGTTCTTCATAATGAAACACAACCTTTTAATTCATAACGCTAGGTTTGACATTTGTATAATTCCACTCGCCATGATTCATTTTTTATACAAAATCGATATTGATTTACCAGGAATCAACTTCCATTAATTCCTCCATACAGAATTCAGTTCTGTTAAGGATTATGTCTTCTACACTAAATCTATAGCGTTCTATGCAATCGACCCGCTATCGATTCCACTAACTAACCCAAGCCATTATTAATAACAACAAGCCTAACAAAACAGAGCTTTTATGCAAAGAATTTAACACCAAACTGCGGTTCAAATGTATTGGAAAATACCCATTCATGCCAAGATTCACACCTCATAACAATCATCGATTATGTATTTCAGGTTTCACACAAAGTCAATGTATATTCAAACACATCACATCACTTTTTCCCCGTATGTAAATTATATAACACATCGATCTTTATCATTGAACACAGAGAGAATTAAATTTAATTCCTCCACAATGTAAACTCAAAAAGAATCGAATCATCTCTTCATACATTGAACACAAACTCAATAAAGGCATAACTCCAGAAATCAAATTCTGCATAAATACACAGTACTTACATAATAGTTTTCCTCCTTGGCCTGATTTTCAGCCATTGGCCCTTTAAATTTGCCAGAAGGCTTCCAAGTAGAACCCTCTCACTACTCACATTCTCACTGATCTCAATGCTCTTTGAGGCTTGATAATTTATACAAATTTTAAAATGATCTAATTTAATGCTCAGTCCCTTCAACTTCTCAACAAATCCCAAAATATCTCAACACCCCTAAAATATAGATTTTTATCCCTAAAACCTTGCAACTAAATCTACCTTAGGCTTCCTAATTATCTCTTAGATATCTCTCATCTAATTTCTCTCATGTTTTCCAGTTGTTTGGAAACATTTACAAATTCTCACAAATAATTAATTAAAAATATAATTAATCACTCAAAAATAATATTAATATTTACATGAAATTAATAAATTCTCAAAAACATGAGACCCCTAGGTTTAATAAAAATACAAGGCATTTTCCCGAGCTAATACTCCTGCATCAGACTCCCAAGGTTGAAAATGATCATGATCTCTTGATCATGCGTTTCAAATCTTTATCCACCTGGATCCCACACTTTGTTTTGCAAGTCATCATCTGCTGTCGCTTGCTGCTTTTCTCCAGGTTTCCATATCTTGTTCTGCATTCTGCCTCCAGCTATGCTTTCATACTCTTCTTTTGTCTTTCCCCTGCTTAAATTCTTCTGCTTTTTTGTTGTTGTTTGCTGCCTCTGAGACACCTTCATCATCAGTCTCCTGATTCTTTCAATTTCTATGTCCAGCCTTTCCTCTGTCTGGAAATTTCTTTGTCTACTGCTGCTTCTATCACTTCCTGTTGTTGCCGCTAATGTTGTCTCAGCTGCCACCATAGATGTTGCTGTCTCCCAAACTTCCTGTCCCTCTGCAACATTATTTTTCTCATCACCTTCAAGCAAATTTATTTCAATGCCTGCAACTTCTTTCTCTGGTTCAAATGTCTCCAGCAAAAATTTCAGCCATTTCTTCTCAAACATTCCATCAACATGCTCCAATTTTGTTCCAGCATAACCTTCGTCTTTCCCTTTAACAATCTTCAGTAATTGTCCATCATCATCTTGATTAATTCTGGAAATCAAATCAAGTTCTTCAAACACTGTAGCCTCATCCTCTATCACTGTAGCAGTTCCAAAAATTTTCCCCACAGTTCTTTCTTAGCTATACAGACAAGCCAACTCTTTCTTGTCACCCATGGTAACAAGCCTCTGCTCATGAGACATCACTGTCTCACCTTCTTTCTGCAACAGTTCTTCTTCTTACAAGACAATTCCAAGTGATGGATTGTCTTCTGTATCACCTGTAAACACAATCAAATTGTCAGCTTCAAAATCACAAGACCCAATGGTTTCACTTGTTGATTCAGTCACCAAGTTCTCTCTCTGCAGTTCCAAGTCTTCTTCAAGACTCTGGAAATATCCACTGGCTTTCTCCTCAGCTTCCTCTGGCAACTCTTCAGTATGTTGCTCTGAGTTCCTTTCCAACTCCTTTATCAGCACATCAATATGATGATTTTCATTCACCATGAGACTGTCAGCTAGTCTTTCCTTCTTACCATCCTCTGCTCCAGGACTGTCATTCATGAAAAATTTCTTACTTTTCTTCGTCAGCAAATTATCCTGTACATAAGTCCTCTGTCTCTCCAATTCTCTTCTCTGAAGATCTAGTTTCCTATACAATTTAACAATTTCATTAGGAGTGGAACTTGGAAACTTCACACAATTTTCCATACCTTCACCAGCTCTTGACCAATCATCAGTTGGTCCTTCTCTCTCTGCACCAACATTCTGATTAGACTCCTTTGTCCTCATTTCCTCCTGAGACCTTGCTATCTTAGCATTGATCTGAACAGACTTCAGATTCAATTCTTCTTGAACAAACTCTAAAGCTTGCTCATCTCCCTGTACTGTACCTACAAACATACACAACTCATTAGTTTTAAAACCGCAAGACTTTTCAGTCTCTATTGCTTCTTCAAGCACTCCCCTTTGAACAGATCTGCGTGTGGAATCTTCAAATTCCATCTCTAGCTCAAGAACTATAAGTTCCTCCTTCAATAAGGTAATCACTCTTTGCCTCAACTTCATCTGCAATGGTTGCCAAATCACTCTCTTTCCCTTCAGTGGAAAGATCCATCCTCCTTTCTGATTTTCCTGCTCTTGCAGCCATTCTTCTAGTACCTGCAATTGTACCTTCATTACTGCAATTTCTCTTTCTCTGACTTTATCAGTCATCTTACCTCTGTGGAATTCCTCTGAACCTCTTCTCTGGTCCTCCATGATCATCTTCTCCATGAGTTTCTCACTCACCATGAGTTGCACTAGCCTCTGCAACAGCAAGCTCTCTTGCTGCCCCTTACCTCACTAATCCGCTTCAATGGATCTGGTCTTTTGGTAAATACTGGTTCACTGCCTCTGGAACCTCTTGAGCACTCTCTCTGCTCTCTCTAGGCTATTTCTTAAACTCACCTTCTTCTTCAGGACACTGCAATTGTCCTCCCTATCCAGCCTTTAGCTGAATGTCAGGTTCACTGCCATCATCTTGTCTGTAACCATAAACTTTAATCACAAATTTCAAATTTGAAAATTATCTCACCTTTAAGATCCTGCATGATCTTGTCCGCCATTCATTTCTGCAATCCTGTTCACTGCAATTGTGTAGCTTGCATATCAGATTTAAAATCATATTCAAATAAAACACTCTTCAGTTCTCAACAGAACCTTCTTGCATTCATTCAGAAAAAACAAACATCTTTAATTTCAACAGAGCCAAGCTCTGGGGTAGGGTTTCACGTAATTAGTTTTACAGCCTCAAAATGGGGTTATCTCATTTTTACCATCTTTGTATACTGCAACGGGCTTTGTCGATTAGGGTTTTGGTGCGGTCGCGGTTTTCTCGCCGTGTTGGTTTAAGATTGGCTGGGCGCGGCAAAGATGGGGTTTGATAGTGAATGTGTTGAGCTCAAACCTACGCCAGAGGACCTTTTGACGTGTCGGGGACATGAGGTCTCTTCTAAGAATCTCGATTTTTTTTTCCCAAGCAATGTAAATCTCCAGGGACCTAGCGAGGAGGCGGTTGTGGGAGGTTCGCAGTTTGGAGCAAGTCTGCTTGAAGAATCTCTCCAGTGTACCTGGAATGGCCGTTGGAAGGCGGGTTTATCCCCTGTGGAGGACCACGAGCAGCTAAGGGCAATCGATGACTGGGCGAAAACTTTGAAGCAGCCCCCTCATTTCACCTCTTTGAACGAAAACGAAGGTAATACTGTCCGCCCTGAGTTTTCTGGTGGTTTGGAAGATGTCGTTGGAAGCCATGGCTTGCAAGGTTTTTCAGGTTTTAATCATGTAGGAGAAGGGGCTCTTGATGGTGGAACCTCACAAGGTTCAGCTTTCCCCTACCATGGCTGCCCATTGCCGTTAGCACCTTAGGGTTAGGGAGCCCCTCAAGGTAGCGGTGTTTTTTCTTTAAACTCCCTTCAGGGTGCTGCTCTCGAATTTCGATAGCCCTAAGCCTCAACTAGTGGTGTGACCGGCAGAAACCCTAGGGTCTCGACTTCGAACTCGACCCCTTTGGGTGTGGCTTGTTCTAAGGAGCTTGGGGTTGCCGAAGGAATCCAGCAGAGGGGGTCGGAGGGAGAAGGGGCTCTTGATGGTGGAACCTCACAAGGGGTAGGGTTTCACGTAATTAGTTTTACAGCCTCAAAATGGGGTCATCTCATTTTTACCATCTTTGTATACTGCAACGTGCTTTGTCGATTAGGGTTTTGGTGCGGTCGCGGTTTTCTCGCTGTGTTGGTTTAAGATTGGCTGGGCGCGGCAGAGATGGGGTTTGATAGTGAATGTGTTGAGCTCGAACCTACGCCAGAGGACCTTTTGACGTGTCGGGGACATGAGGTCTCTTCTAAGAATCTCGAATTTTTTTCCCAAGCAATGTAAATCTCCAGGGACCTAGCGAGGAGGCGGTTGTGAGAGGTTTGTAGTTTGGAGCAAGTCTGCTTGAAGAATCTCTCCAGTGTACCTGGAATGGCCGTTGGAAGGCAGGTTTATCCCCTGTGGAGGACCACGAGCAGCTAAGGGCAATCGATGACTAGGCGAAAACTTTGAAGCAGCCCCCTCATTTCACCTCTTTGAACGAGAACGAAGGTAATACTGTCCGCCCTAAGTTTTCTGGTGGTTTGGAAGATGTCGTTGGAAGCCATGGCTTGCAAGGTTTTTCAGGTTTTAATCGTGTAGGAGAAGGGGCTCTTGATGGTGGAACCTCACAAGGTTCAGCTTTCCCCTACCATGGCTGCCCATTGCCGTTAGCACCTTAGGGTTAGGGAGCCCCTCAAGGTAGCGGTGTTTTTTCTTTAAACTCTCTTCAGGGTGCTGCTCTCGAATTTCGACAGCCCTAAGCCTCAACTAGTGGTGTGACTGGCAGAAACCCTAGGGTCTCGACTTCGAACTCGACCCCTTTGGGTGTGGCTTGTTCTAAGGAGCTTGGGGTTGCCGAAGGAATCCAGCAGAGGGGGTCGGAGGGAGAAGAAATTCTTTTTGTGCCTGAAGAAGGGGGGCAAGGGTCGCCAGTATCGGTTGTGCCGGATTTTCCTGCTCCAAATGTTGAAGGAGAAGGGGGGACTTTCAAGGAAGTCGTGGGGGGAAAGAGAAAGAATCCAAAGTCCATTAAGAAGAAAGAGCTTCGGCCGAGCTGTCTGTTGGGGGTAGATATCAGTATAGAACAAATAATGGAAGCCTATGAGACTATTCTAGTTGGCCGCGTAAGAGGAAGGAAGTACTCGGCTGAATACATAGCGGACTGGGTCGAATCCGAGTGGAAAGAAGCCCTGGGACAACCTTCAGGGATTACTGTTCTGGAAAGGGGGTGGTTTAACATCCAATTCGACAATAAATCTCATACGGACTGGGTTTTGGAACGAAATTGGAGTTTTGGGAAGTGCCCCATTCTGTTTCGTAGATGGACTCCTTTGTTTGATGCGCAGAAGGAGAAATTGGCAGAGTCCCCAATCTGGGTAAAGCTCCCTGGTCTCCCCTTTCAATTCTGGATGGAATCTATTTTTGTCTCTATTGGTAATACTCTGGGGAAATTTCTGGAGTATGATAACTCTTACATCAAAACTCGGGACAGGAGTATGGCTCGAGTGTTGGTGAGCCTCAACTCGAGGGAGGGTTTGGCGGATGCGATGACGCTAAAGTACAGGGACCTTGAGTTTCTTCAAACTCTGGACTATGAGAATCTCCCTTTCCGCTGCCTTCGGTGTCACAAGCATGGTCATCTTGCGAAGGAATGTCGCCTAGGACATCGTCATCATCGGCGTTAGATGAAACCTTATTTCCCCCAGGGGGCTCCTGCTCATGAATCTGGGGGGGCACAGCTGAAGACTTCTCTGCATTCCAAAACTGAGACGAGGGTTACAGATATTGTAGATCCTATGGAGCAGGATAGGTGCTCGGAAGGTAAACCTGTACCTTCCTCTCACCTTATTCCGCCAGCCTCCCTGGCTCCTGTTCCTGAAGAGCTTGCTGGGGCGACCATGGCGGGTACATCTCCTCTTCCTCCTTATTCTTTTAGTCCCTCTACTTGCATTTTTCAGTCTCTCTCAGAAGGGCCTGGTCCTTCCAGGCATATTTTAAACGATTTCTCTGCGCTGAATTTATCTAAAGCCTCCTCAGATAGTATAATCATCTCGGTCCCTCCCCCTTCTGAAGCTGCTTTTCCTATCTCTGAGGTTGCTTTTTCTTCTGTTGATTCCGGTGGCCACACCTTGGCTGTCCCTCCCTATAATCTTCATTCGTTGGCCAACAGAAAGGGTAAGGGTCACGCAGTTGGAGGCATTGCCTTGGACCCTGTGGTAATCGGGCCAAGGAAGTTAAGGGGGAGAAAATATGAACTCTCAAAAGCTCAGTTTAAAGCTTTCATTGACATTGCAGACGGGAAACAGAAAAATTTTCTTGGGGTGCTTAGAGCGAAGCCACCACCCCCCCCTGTTCCTTGATGATCTTCCTTTCCTTCAATTGCAGAGGCTTAGCTAGCCAGCCGAAAAATATAGCCTTCAAAAACCTTGTGCAATCCTATAATCCTGATGTTATTCTCCTCCAAGAAACTTTGGGGCAAGGGGAGGATGTTATCTGTACTCTTCATAAACTTTTGCCTGGATGGGCCTTCTCAGCTCTTGATGCTGCTGGTAGTTCGGGGGGTGTGGTTTCTGGTTATAATATGAGGAAGCTCAAGGAAGTCTCATCTTGGGGTTCAGAAAACTGCTTGGCAATGGAACTCTACTCCAGTGAATTGTGCATCTCCTTGCTTATTCTGAATATCTATGGGCCTTGTTTGGAGAGAGAACGTTTTTGGAACTCTTTCTTCAGTCTCTCTTGCCTCTCCCACCCTTACCTAATCATTGGAGGAGACCTAAATTTCTCTTTGGGGGATTCAGAATCTTGGGGTGCTGCTGCCCACTCGGACCCCCTCTCTGTCTTTTTTATGAATAAAATTGCTTCCTCCCACCTGGTGTATGCCCCATTGATCAAATTGCGCCCAAATTGGAGAAACAGACGCCTAGGAGATGATTGGGTGGCAAAAATACTTGACCGTTTCCTTCTCTGTGAGAATCTGGTGGATTTTCTTTCAATTTTCAGACACTGGGTTGGAGAAGGAGGTCACTCTGATCATTTCCCGGTCCTCCTAGAATTAAAAGGGGATGCAAAGAAACCAGGAACCCCTTTTAAATTCAACTCATCTTGGCTAAAGGATGAGTCCTACGAAGCTCTTTTTCATGCCACCTGGAGAATGGACATCCTTAATGAAGAGGGAACTAGAAGTGCCCATTTTTCGAACAATCTTAAGAGAATGAAGCAAGCCTCAAAAGAATGGGCGCATCAGAAGAAATTAAAGGAGGAAGAAGAGCTCAAAAGTATAAACTATGAACTAGACCTATTGGAAAATCAAGATGGAATTGGTTATGAGTCCCTGGCTTCAAGAAACAGAATTAAAGAGTTGGAAGCCTCTCGGCGTAAAATTCTTCAGTTAAGAGAAGAAAGCTGGAGACTGAAAAGTAGAGCCATCTGGCTGCAAGCGGGAGATGAAAACTTTAAGTTCTTTCAGAAGTATGCAAAGGGCCGAAAAATTGCTAACACAATTTGGGAATTGAAAAAGGAGGATGGGGAAATGGAAAAATCCTTTGAAGATTTGACTTCTCTTGGTGTTAGTCACTTCAAGAATCTTTTCAAAGCCCCAGAGGAAGCTTCCATAGCGGAGGTTATCAGAGTTGCACAATTCTTTCCTCGATATGTTGAGGAAGAAGACAATGACTCTATTATGGAAGTTGTCTCAAAACAGGAAGTGGAGGACATTCTCAAGGATATGCAAAAGGACAAAAGTCCTGGGCCTGATGGGTGGACAGTGGAATTTTTCCTTCATTTCTTTGAATTCCTGGGGGATGACTTGGTTGCGGTCGTAGATGAGTCGAGAACTTCTGGATCTATCTATCAACCTTTAAATTCAACTTTTTTGGCTCTGATACCCAAATCTGATCAGCCTGTCTCCTTTGATGACTTTCGTCCTATTTCCCTTTGTACCTGTGTTTATAAAATTATTGCTAAACTCATAGCCTCTAGGTTAAAAACTTTCTTATCTAAGCACATCTCTCCTGAGCAGTTTGGGTTTTTATATGGATGACAGATTGATGAAGCTGTGGGAATCGCTCAAGAAACTTTGCATAGCTTAAAGAGGAATGGTAAGAAAGGGGCTATTGTTAAAATTGATTTATCAAAGGCCTATGACAGAATTAGCTGGATGTACTTACGTCTTCTGCTGATTCACCTTGGTTTCAGATTTGATTTTGTTAGGTGGGTCATGAGTTGCATTACTTCATCCTCTATTGATTTACTAATTAACGAGGCAGCTTCAAACTTCTTCAATCCGGAGAGAGGGCTGAGACAAGGATGCCCTTTGTCCCCTCTTCTTTTCTTGCTGGCTGCAGAGGGGATTAGTCTAATGACTAGTAGGGCAAAAAGACAAGGAGATCTAAGAGGAATTGAAGTGGCAGTTAATTTGTGGGTAACCCATCTACTTTTTGTAGACGACATTATCTTATTCAGCAATGGAAGTGTGGAGGATTGTAGGGCTCTAAAGAGCATTCTGGACCTTTTTCTTAAAGCTACAGGTCTTAAAATTAATGAGCAGAAATCGAACCTTACAATTTCGGGTATGTCTTTGGAGGAGAGTGGCAGAGCGGGGGCAGTTCTTCCATTTGAAGTCAAAACTCTGCAGGAAAGTTTTAAATACTTGGGCTTCTTGTTGAAACCTGATTCCTACAGGATACATGATTGGAAGTGGCTGCTGATAAAAATAGAAAAGAAGCTCAATTTGTGGAGTCATAAATGGTTGTCTCGAGCAGGGAGGCTGGTCCTAATAAATTCAGTCCTGATGGCAATTCCTGTTTATTGGGCTAGTCTCATGTGGGTACCTAAAGGTATTTTAGCCTCTATTGACAAATTGTGTAGCAGATTCTTATGGGCCAGATCTAAAGTGGAACACGTGACTCCCTGGGTTGCTTGGGATAAGATTTCGAGACCTAAAGAGTGGGGAGGATGGGGAATAAAGCATTTGTCTTGCTTTTCTAAATCCTTAGCTGCCAAGCTAACATGGAGATTTATTTCGACTGACTCTCTATGGGCTACTGTTACGAAAAAAAAGTATATAGATCCGGCCACAGCTATTGACTGGGTCCGCACTCCTGTAAAGTCTTCCAAAAATGCCTCGGTGGTTTGGAAGGCTGTAGTTGCTTCGGCTCACACTATAGAACAAGGCCTAGCATGGAAAGTGGGGGATGGTGCTCGGGTGAGGATTGGATGTGATCCCTGGGTTGGGTGTTCGGAAAGATACGCCTTATCTCATGACCTGAAACTATTTATATCTGATCGGGGATACCTTTTTCTGAATCAGCTAGCCAATCCCAGGACTACTTCCATCTGGAGGCAAGGGTGGTTGTTAGCAGATGATCTTCAATTAGAGGAGAGATGGAGGGAGGAATGGAGCCTCTTTGTGTTGGACCTTCAAAACTCCTCTGTTCGGTTTTCGGAAGCAAGGGATGAGCTAGTTTGGGTCCATGCGCAGACAGGAAGTTACACTCCCAAGATGGGCTATAAATGGTTGATGTCCCAACAAGGTTGGGAAGATTCCGCATGGTGGTCAAAACTCCTTTGGAATCTGAAATGCCCTGCAAAAACCAGACTCTTCTTCTGGTGCATCCTTCAGAAAAAAGTGCCAACATGGGATTTCTTGCAGAAAAGGGGGAAAATAGGCCCAGGATGGTGCTCTCTCTGCAAATAAAATGAGGAAACATCAATGCATTTATTTCTCACTTTTCCTTTCAATGTCAGTCTTTGGGCTGAATCCTTAAGACTAATTAATTCTCCCCTCAGGTGGGAAGGAGAAAGTATCCACCAAGCATGGTCCCAGTGGTGGCAGGAGGCTTCTGATGACAAATTTCGCTCCATCCCACTTCTGATAGCCTGGGGAACTTGGCTCGCTAGGAACCAAGTTATCTTCAAAGATCTTCCCTTCCCAATTGGAAAATTGGCCGCGGAAGGGGCAACAATTTATGACAGCATTCCATCTCCATCTAGGCGCTCAATCCCTCGCTCTATTCATCCTGAACTTATTAAGGAATCTGTTCCATGGGCCTATTTCAATGGGGCTGCAGATGGAAATGGACGGTGCGGAGCAGGTTTGGTTATTTATGTTACTCTTGAAAATTCTTTTCGAGCCTCAATTGGCCTTCGGCAGGGGACCAATAATTATGCTAAGCTAAAGGCCTTACATCATCTTCTTTGCTGGTTATCCTTGAGACAGATGAGACAGGTTCAGATTTTTGGTGACTCAAAAAATGTTGTGAATTGGTTCAACAGGACTCAACAATGCAAGAATTATATTTTGCTTCCTTTGCTTAATGAGATTTTTCGTATCAAAAGTTTCTTTAATGAAATGACTGTTTGCCACATTTACAGGGAAAGAAACCAGGAGGCAGACATTTTATCTAAAACAGGTGTTCAACAAGATTTGGGGACCTGGTCTGTGATAGAGATGGACAGTAGGGTGATCAATCCTATTGCCCAGCCAGTTTTTGAATGACAGCTTATCCTCTTGGCTGTTCTTTTTTACCTTGCCGCAGCTGTTCAGTTCAATGTTATTAGATGTTATGTTAAAATTCTTTTAAAACTGTTAGTTTCTTACTCAAAACTATGGTATTTACTTTTATATTTTCTGTGGGCTATTTTCCTCATATGAGGAGGCCCTCCGATACAGTATTCCCAAAAAACAGTTTTCCTTTTCTTTTTATGTTACTCAACTAACCTTGAGATCGAGATAGTGTCTATTGCTGGTCTCTACAGGTTTACTATTATGTTGCTATGTCTGAAAATTTATCTCTTCAGATGCTGATGGTACCTTTCCTACTCTTTTTTATCTCTGTTTCGGTGATATTCCGAGAGATACGAAAGAATGGAAGTGCCTCTTTTTTTGGTGAATAGTTATTTTTGATTTGGCAGCCTTTGGTGTACCTGTGCGTACCCAAGGATGTCGAGACTTCTCTTCTCTCTCTCTAGAAGGAGATCAGGAGTTGAAACGAAATGCTATGCATATGTTTTGTGACTCTCTATTATTAATAGAAAGTTCGATTTTTTTTTTTCTGTGGAAAAAAAACAGAGCCAAGCTCTGATACCAAAATTGATGTAGGCTGACCCTGCAAACCCAGAATCTCTAAATACCCTGTACTATGCATATAAAATGCATCTCCAAAAACCGCCCAATAAAAACTTCAATTCCGGGCAATTTTACATACTATCATTTACACACACGGAAGCTTCTTTTTAAATTCCTTATTATGGTTATAAAACCAATCACCCTCTGTCTATGGGAGTTTCCTCATTCATGGCAAATTCATAACTTTTGATACTTTCAATCAAACCCAATAACTCAAACATTCGAATGCTCACATATATCAAACCCAATAAACATCATTCATCATTTCCATTTAAACATCAACATTCAAATATGGCTGGATTCAAAGAATGCGCCCACACTTCCATTCCATATGGAATTATATATTCCAACGTAAATCGACCTTTACAACGAATCATTTCAATAACATCGACCCACACAAATTTACAAGTCTTTATGGTCACGTTTCAACACAATTGAGCTTACCTCCATAAACGCCTTTCAATTTCAATTGCGCCTTCACAATGCTTCCACCTTTTTAAAGGTCAAAAGCCTTCACAGCTATGAAGAGGATGTGCCCATTACCCATTGCCAAAGTTCCGCTGCTTCTTATACGCAAATTTCCACCGGATCAATTGTATTTCCACCATATATTTGATTCAAAACTTCTGGACTTAACTATAGGATTTCACATGATTTCAATCAATCAAACACCACAGAGTAAGTGAATTCAAAACCAGATTTCATTGATGTTTCCGCTGCAAACATTTACACCGATTTGATTTCAAACCTGCGCCTTTGACACACATTAAATCATTCAAATGGGAATTTAAAACAACTTTGCTATACTAATTGATTTCAACGCTGTTATGTCTTTTCAACCTGTTCTTCATAATGAAACGCGGCCTTTTAATTCATAACGCTGGGTTTGACATTTGTATAATTCCACTTGCCATGATTCAGTTTTTATACAAAATCGATATTGATTTACCAAGAATTGACTTCCATTAATTCCTCCATACAGAATTCAGTTTTGTTCAGGATTATGTCTTCTACACTAAATCTACAGCGTTCTATGCAATCGACCCGCTATCAATTCCACTGAGTAACCCCAGCCATTATTAAGAACAACTAGCCTAACAGAACAAAGCTTTTATGCACATAATTTAACACCAAACTGCGGTTCAAATGTATTGGAAAATACCCATTCATGTCAAGATTCACACCTCATAACAATCATCGATTATGTATTTCAGGTTTCACACAAAGTCAATGTATATTCAAACACATTGAATCAGTTTTTCCCCATATGAAAATTATATAACACATCGATCTTTATCATTGAACACAGAGAGAATTAAATTTAATTCCTCCACAATGTAAACTCAAAAATAATAGAATCATCTCTTCATACATTGAACACAAACTCAATAAAGGTGTAACTCCAGAAATCAAATTCTGCATAAATACACAATACTTACATAATAGTTTTCCTCATTGGCCTGATTTTCAACCATTGGCCCTTTACAATTGCCCGAAGGCTTCCAAGTAGAACCCTCTCACTACTCACACTCTCACTGATCTCAATGCCCTTTGAGGCTTGATAATTTATACAAATTTTAAAATGATCTAATTTAATGCTCAATCCCTTCAACTTCTCAACAAATCCCAAAATATCTCAACACCCCTAAAAGATAGATTTTTATCCCTAAAACCTTGCAACTAAATCTATCTTAGGCTTCCTAATTATCTCTTAGATATTTCTCATCTAATTTCTCTCATGTTTTCTAGTTGTTTGGAAAAATTTACAAATTCTCACAAATAATTAATTAAAAATATAATTAATCACTCAAAAATAATATTAATATTTACATGAAATTAATAAATTCTCAAAAACATGAGACCCCTAGGTTTAATAAAAATACAAGGCATTTTCCCGAGCTAATGCTCCTGCATCAGTAATATTTAATATTATTATGCATTTTGTATAAACTATTTAATAATATTGTTGTGTATGATATATAAACAGTTAAAATTGTATATAGATATGTAAATATTAATTAATTTAAGGGTAGTCTAAAAGAAACTCACAAAATAATTTAGAAATTTTGGTAATTTTTCGGTGAAAATCACATAAAAGAAATTACGATAGAAATTTTTGAAAATTTTGATTATAGCTGTCAAACTTCATGATTTTAGGCGGTCAATAGTTTTTGATGATGCTGAATCTATTTCTACCATTAAAAAAGATTCAAACACTCCACCCACTTGATTTTTTGAAATATTTTTTTTATAAAATTTCAACAAAACAATTCAAACTATTTTGTTGCCTCCTAAACAACTCCATTATTTTATAATTTGATAATTATATATCACTTGTGAAATTTGATTACAAATATAACATTAAATGTTATAAAGCAATGCGAAAATTTAGTGTCATAACAATGTTGATATTTGCCAACGTGAAAGGATATCGTTGGATGCACTTATTTGTCAAAGAAATTTTTAAATGTTAAAGAAAATGACGTGAACGTGTCGAAAACTGCGAAAAAAAAACGACACCCGCCCATATCAAAATTTTCATGAGTGATCAAAGACGTTTAGAGTTTTAAAACGCAAAGAAACGTATATTTTGGTAGGCAGGTATTGAATATATATACCAATATATTTTGGCGGGTAGGTATTGAATATATATACTAATATATTTTGGTATGCCGTTATTCAATATATATTTGAGGTAATAATTATATGATTGTGTAGAGAGGTGCATTTTACAGATTAGTATGACTTTTCATTCTACACTCTAGTGTAAGTACGTGGAAGTACGTGGAAGTCAAAATAAAAAATGTTTTTTTTTTTTTATAAATAAAATAATGTCGCTTAAACAATAACTTACAAAACCATATAAATAAACAAATAAAAATTTATTAAAATATGAAGAGGTTTAAGAACACTAAAAAAATATATGTTAAATAAATAAAAATATAAATAAACTAGAGGTATGGTAAATAAATAAAACAACTTTTTATAATTACTCCATAAACCTCTATATTTACACAAACTCAAAAAATAAGTTTTATTTAGGTGAAGCCTATAGGCCAAATCCCATGGGCCAAATACCATATTTATAAAAAAATTATGATAAATAAATAAATATAAAAGAGGTATGATAAATAAATAAATATAAAAGAGATATAAAGAGGTAAGGAAAATAAATAAAACTATATCAAATAGGATTAAAGAAATCAACATCTAATTATGTACAAAGTCTATGGCCCAAATACAATGGACCAAATTATTATTAATATCATGCTAAAAAAACATTATTAATCCCAACATTAAAATTAAATTCTTAATATTAATATTAACATTAATAGTATTATTATTGTTAAAACTAATATTAATATTATTAAATTAAATAACCTTTTATTAATACAATATTAAATTTGTTATATTATAATATATATTAATATATCTTGACATATATATATATATATATATATATATATATATATATATATATTAACTCTAGATATATATGGGAGGGAAGAACAAATACATATGATATAGGTGGAGAAATAGAGGGAGTGGTAAGGGAGAGATTGAGATAAACTGAAGGAGAGGGGAGAGGAGGGAAGAAGCGAGAGAGAGGGAGAGGAGTGAGAGAGGTAGAGAAGGGTAACAGAGGGAGAGGGAGACATAAAGATGGAGGTGGGAGAGAGATAAGGAGAGAGAGAGAGAGAGTTGGGGGGAGGGGGAAGGCAGAGGGAGGTAGGAGAGAAAGGGAGAGAGAGGAAGGATGAGAGGAGGAGGACAGAGGGAGGGATAGAGAGATGGAGTTGGAGGGGGAGAGAGGGACAGAAGAAGAAAGGCATAGAGAGTGAGAAGTGGAGAGAGAGGGAGTGACAAGAGAGAGATGGAGAGAGAGTGTGTATGTTTAAGGGTGAGATAAAGAGACATAGAAGGAGTGATGGAGACAAGGGGGAGAGAAGGAGGGAGAAGGATAAAGCCAGGGATATAGTAACATTTTTGGAGAGAGAGGTAGATTGATGTGGGAAGAGAGAGGATTGGAGGTCAGGGAGAGAGAGAGAGAGAGAGAGAGAGAGAGAGAGAGGCAAAGGGGGGGGGAGGGACGGCACATAGAGGGAGGAGAGTGATAAAGGGAGAGAGAGGACTTGAGAGAGAGGAAGAGAGTGATGAGGGAAGAGAGAAGATTGTAGGGGGGAGAGAGAGAGAGATTGGGGAAGATAGAGGGAGGTAGAAGAGAAAGAGAGAGAGAGAGAGAGAGAGAAAGGAAAAGAGAGGGGACTTGAAAGAGAGGAGGAGAGAGAGAGGGATAGAGATATGGAGTTGGAGGTGGGGAGAGGGAAAGATAGAGAGAAGGAGTTGGATGGGGAGAGAGGGAGGGAAGAGAAAGACATAAAGAGTGAGTAGTTTAGAGAGAGAGGGAGTGACAAGGGAGAGATGGAGAGAGTGTGTGTATGTTTGGGTGTGATATAAAGATACAAACAAGGAGAGATGGAGAGAATGGGGGAGAGAAGGAGAGATAGAGGCATATAGTAACAAATTTGGAAGGTGAATATATAGAGAGAGAGAGGTGGGTGAGAAAGGAAGAGGGAGAGTGAAGAGAGGTAGGGAAAGAGAGATGGAGATGGAGGGGGACAGGGAGGGAGGTGAGAATAAAGAAATAGAAAGTGAAAGGTGGAGAGAGAGAGGGAGGGATTGATAAGGAAGATGGAGAGAGAGGGAGAGAGGATAGGCTGGAGGGAGAGGGAGAGCAGGAGGGAATGATAATTAGATATATTGGAGAAAGAGCGTGTATCCTTTGGGGTTGATATAGAGAGACAAAGGGAGGTAGAGATATAAATGGAAGGTGAAGATAAAGAAGAGATAGATGGATACAAGGATGAAGGGACAAAGAGATTGATAGATATGGAGTGAGAGAGAGTGTGTTTTTCTCGGGGTGTGATAAAGAGACAAAGAAGTAGAGATGGAGGGGGGAGAGAGGGAAGAATATTTCTTGCACTTGATGCATTGATTTCAATGTAGATGGTGATTCCTAATCTTATTTGGTTTCTTGCACTAGATGCATTGATTTTAGTGTATATGTTGATTTATAATGATATTTGATTACTTGCACTAAATGCATTGATTTCAATGTAAATGATTTCTAATATTATTTGATTGCTTACACTAAATGTTTTGATTTCGGTGTAGATGGTGATTTCTAATCCTATTTGATTTATGCAATAGATGCATTAATTTCAATGTACATGTTGATTTCTAATTCTATTTGATTTCTTGCACTAGATGAATTTCTTCAATGTAGATGATTTCTAATCCTATTTGATTGCTTGAACTAAAAGCATTGATTTCGGTGTAGATGGTGATTTCTAATCCTATTTGTTTGCTTGCACTAGATACATTGATTTCAGTGTAGAGGTTGGGTTTTAATCATATTTTACTACTTACACTAGATACATTCATTTGAGCGTAGATGTTGATTTCTAATCCTATTTGATTACTTGCATTAGATGCATTTATTTCATTGTAGATGTTGTTTTCTAATCTTATTTGATTTCTTGCATTTGATGCATTGATTTCAGTGTATATGTTGATTTATGATTTGATATAATTGGTTGTATGATGGTACATTAATTTTAAAGTCATTGGATTAATAGTGTGCATTGATTTCAGTGTAAGCACAAAAAATTATTCGCAATGTACATTGAATTTTGTGTTATAATAATTAACCCTATTAATATTGGAGAGAAAGAGAGACAAAATATGATGTTTACTAAACTAGCTCGAGCTAAATATTTAAATGGTTTACGATTCCAACTTTCCTTTTCATATAATCAATATGAAAAGATGACAAAACTAACAATGGCGACAATAAGAATAGTACAAGAAATTAGTTTGAGATTGAACACAATGAAGACTATTTGTAATTGACTACATTATTATTATTCACATTTTCTAACATTCAATATTATTACATTGTCACTTTGCCTTCAAATTTTATATTTCATCATTTTTCATCATTAAATTTATTTTAGAATATTTATCATCTCAACAAACTAAGGTAACTAAGAAAATTTAAAATTAAAATGACTCTATAAATCTCAAACATATTTACAATATTTAAAATGGTTATATTAATATTAATGTATTTACATATCATTGATAGAATTAATCAAATGTTCATCATATTATCGATAGATTTTCCTTGGTTTCACACAATTGAAACCAACCTATATCCATCTTAACTCTGGATCTATCAAACGTCGAGAGGGATCAAATCTCTCGAGGTGCAAAACTTTCCTCAAGTTTTTCACTCAAAAAAAGAGGTTTACACCTCAAAAAAATTAATCCCTCTCGGCACTTGATAGATCCGGAGCTAAGATGGATCTAGACTGGTATATAAAATGAACCTTAAAAAAACAAAACAAGGTATATACAGGCAGGTAGGGATATATACTAACGAGACATTGGGTGATCATATAATATATGAAAATAACTTTACCATGCACCTTCAAAGTTAAACGAAAAAATAATATAAGGTATATAAAGTCAGGCAGGCATGAGGTCTATCCTAATTACATTAAAATGATTATCATATAGTATGCTCGGGATTATGATATAAATTCAATTAAATAAAATATAAAATTTGTTGGGACAGAGCAACACAACAGAGCACAACATAACATAAATCAAACAGAGAGAGACAGGAAAAATGAAATTAATACAAGCTGGAGAATAAATCAACAAATTTCTATTATAGAAAGAGGCGTTCCCTTGCTTGGCTTGACATGCTTAGGTAGAGGCAGGAAATACAAATTTATAGTTGTAGAAGAGGGCTAATTCAGCATGTGAAAAACAAATGATTACATAGTCAATCACGGTGGCTGGACGGCATGTTAGGTTCGGTGCCGTTGTTTGTTAGAGAATCAATGATGGCGTTGGTCAGCTGGATTAGGTTCAGTGCCGATAGCTAAATACAACTTCACACTTAACATTCTCCCACTTGAATCTGAATGAAGAATCTTCTATCAAGTCACATCGATGCCTATCATGCCTCTACATAACTCATGCTCACTTCTTGGTAGAATCTTAGTGAGCATATCAGCAGGGTTCTTATCTGTATGGATCTTTTCCAAAGATAACTACCCTTCCTCCTACACATGTCAGATCCAATGGTACCTTAAGTCAATGTGCTTGGTTTTGAGTGAAATGTTGGACTTTTTGCGAAGTGAATGGCACTCTGACTATCACAATACAACACATACTTGTCCTTCTTGATTCCTATCTCTCCTAGGAATCGTTGCATCCAAAACATTTCTTTGCAAGCCTCTGTTGCAGTTATGTACTCTGCTTCTGTTGTAGCGAGCGCTACTATTTTTTGTAGCCTTGACACCCAAGATACAGCTGCACCTGCAAATTTGTACAAATAAACTGTAGTGGACTTTATAGTGTCGATATATCCATCCATATCTGCATTTGTGAAACCTTCAAGCATAATATCATTATGACCAAAACATAAGAAATAATGACTAGTACCCTTAAGATACCTAAAAATCCATTTTTTTTCTTGCCAATGTTGCTTTCTTGGATTGGCAAGGAATATAATGACAACTCCCACTGAATATGAAATGTCTGGTCGTGTGAATACCATGGCATAAATAAAGCTACCAACTTCTGAAGCATAAGGAATCTTGCTTATTTCTTCCTTATCCTTGTCATCACTAGGAAATAACTCAACACCCAACTTGAAGTGACCTGCAAGGGTGTACCAACTGTTTTGGCATCCTTCATATTAAACCTATCAAGCACCTTCTTGATATACCTTTCTTGTGACAACCACAACCTTTTGTTTTCCCTGTCACGCATGATCCTCATGCCCAATATCTATTGTGCTAGACCCAAATCATTCATTGCAAACTTGCTGCCCAAATCCTTCTTTAACCTATTGATCATATTCTTATCATGCCCAACAATCAACATGTCATCCACATATAACAATAATATGAGATACTTTCCTTGATCATACCTCTTGATATAGACACAATGGTTAGCTTCCAACCTGTGAACACCATGTTCTAAAATGAATGAATCAAAATTTTTGTACCATTGTCGAGGTGCATGTTTAAACCAATAGAGACTCTTCTTCAACCTACAAACAAGCTCTTCTTTGCATTTTTCTATGAAGCCTTCTAGCTTCTTCATATAACTTTCTTCCTCTAATTCTCCGTGAAGGAAAGTAATTTTTACATCTAACTGTTCACATTCTAAGTCTAAAGCAACAACAAGACCAAGAATGACTCTAATGGATGAAATTTTGACAACAGGTGAAAAAATTTCAATGAAGTCAATACCTTCCTTTCGGGTGAATCCTTTCACCACCAACCTTGATTTATACCTCTCCTTCTTTTCGTCACCTTCATGCTTAATTCTATACACCCATTTTTTTTTAAAACCCTTTCTACCTTTTTGGAGATTTATAAACTCCTAAGTTTTATTTTCCAACAAAGAGTTCATTTCTTCCTCCATTGCTCTCTTCCATTCTTTATTAATCTTAACTTTACAAGCCTATTATTGAAAACAACTAGGCTCACCTTCATTAGTCAATAGGATATAGTTTGAAGGAGGATACCTTTGTGAAGGATTATGAGGCCTAGAAGATCTGTGAACCAACTGTGGTGGTGCATTATCAGGTTGAATCTCCTGTAAATTTTCCTGCAAGATTCCTTCTTCTTGGTGTTCGTCACTTTCCTCTTGATGTCCTTCCTGCTCTTGAATTTTTTGCCCATTTTCCTACATTGGTGGGATGTCCTCATGCTGTTCTTAAAACCTGTCAATAAATTTCTTGACTTCCACCTCACCTACATTCCTCTTAAACATTTCTGACTCATTAAATATAACATCCCTACTTCTAATAATTTTATGTTTGATTGGATCCCATAGACAATAACCAAATTCTTCATCCGCATATCCCAAAAAAATCCATTTCATAGATTTATCATCTAGCTTAGTTATATTTTCTTTGGGAATATGTAAAAATGCTTCACATCCAAAGATTTTCAAATGATAATAATTCAACTTCTTACCAGTTCAAACTTCTTTAGGGATGCCTCCATCCAAGGCTATAGATAGAGATTTATTTATGAGGTAGCAAGTCGTCCTCACAGTCTCTACCCAAAAATGCTTCTCCAAATCTGAATTGGAAAACATGCTACTTACCTTTTCCATAATGGTGTGATTCATTCGTTTTGCAACACCATTCTGTTGAGGTGTACCAGGCACAGTATTCTCATGCTTTATGCCAAACCTGTTACAATATTCTTTGAATGCATTTGAGTAATATTCTCCACCATTATCTGTTCCTAGGCACTTGAGTAATTTGTTAGTCTCTCTTTCAACAACAACATGGAATGTTTGAAATATTTCAAACACTTCACTTTTAATTTTCGTGGGTATAAAAGAGTTGTCCTCAACGCTTGAGTAGCTATGGGTGCTTCTTTATAAAATTCTCATCCTCCCATGTAGAATCTTTAGTGGGTAAGTTCTTCCACTTGATTAGATACTCTGAAATTGATCGATTTCGTAGTTGTCAATTTCTTGTTTCCGTGACCGCTTGAGGTTCCAATATGATTTTTCCTTCCTCATCAAGTTCTGGAAATATTGTTTGAACTGGAAGATTTTCACCTATAACCTTCTTTAAGCATGAAACATGGAAAACTGGATGCACTCGTGCAGAAGCAGGAAGCTCCAATTTGTATGTCATAGTACCAATCTCTTGCAACACATTGTAAGGACCATAGTACTTTGACGATAATTTATTATCCTTCTTAGCTTGCTTGAGGGACATTTGTTTGTATGGTTGTAGCCGTAAAAATACGCAGTCTCCTACATCAAAAATTCTCTCACTGCGATGTTGATCTACCTATTGTTTCATTTGATTTTGTGCCAAATTAAAGTTATCCTTTAAGAGTTGGAGAACTTCTTGTTGATTCTCGATGTGATCTTCCACTACTTGAACCTTCGAATTTTCTCTTAAAGATGATGTGATGGATGGTGGATGATATCCATAAAGTGCCATAAATGGGGTCATTTTTGCTGCAGTATGGAAGGAAGTGTTATACCACCATTCAGCTAGAGGTAACCACTTGACCTATTGTGTTTGTTTATCAGATACAAAACAACGAAGATATCCTTCCAAACATTTATTTACTATCTCAGTTTGACCATCGGATTGAGGATGATAAGATGAGCTATGAGCTAATTGAGTACCTAAACAAGAAAATAACTCCGTCCAAAAATTTCCAGTAAAAATGGGATCTCTGTCGCTCATAATAACCCTTGGGCTTCCATGTAGCTTTTGAATTCTATCCATAAATGTAGTAGCAACTGTACTTGCTTTAAATGGATGAGATAATGCACAAAAGTGTGCATACTTGGTAAGTCTATCGACTACCACCATGATGACACTCTTTCCTTCGGACTTAGGTAAACCTGTGATAAAATCCATTGAAATCTCCTCCCAACGTTGACTTGGAATGGATAAAGGTTGTAGAAGTCCTGGGGTCTTAATTGTTCCCACTTTATTCTGCTGGAAAACCAAACATTCCGCCACAAACTTTCGAATATCAGATTTAGGGCCATCCCAAAAAAATTCTTTCTTCACCCTGTGGTAAGTTTTTAAAAATCCTGAGTGTCCTCCTAAAGGAGAAGTGTGAAATTCCAAAAGAATATTTTGTTTTAGTTGGGAATTATTACAAATATATAAGCGATATTTGTACCATAAAGAATCATTTTTCCAAGTAAATGTATCAGATGTACTAGGATCTTGCTGCAACTTTTGAATGAGTGTCCATACTTCTTTGTCCTTCTTCCATTCATCTCTTGCTTCGGTTATCCAATCTGGTCGGATAATAGAAATGGCACAAAGAAATGCTTCCACCTCTTCATTCTTTCTTGAGAGTGCATCTGCAACAACATTAAGCTTCCCTTTTTTGTAGATTATTTCAAAGCCATAACCCAACATCTTTGTGACCCATTTCTACTGCTCTTCGGAAGATAGTCTTTGTTCCAAAAAGTGTTTAAGACTATCATGATCATTTTTTACCTTGAAGTGTCTTCCCATTAGGTAAGTTCACCATTTCTTTAGTGCATGCAGTATTGCTAGCATTTCCTTCTCATAAATAGGTTTCTGTAAATACTTTCCTTTGATTGGACGACTTTCAAAAGCAATGGGTCTTCCTTCCTGCATTAAAACTGCACCAATTCCATTTCCTGAGGCATCAAATTCCACAATAAAGGTTTTTGTGAAGTCTGGCGTAGCTAAGACCGGTGCTAGGCACATTGCCTCTTTAAGATGTTCAAAGGCCTTAGTTGCTTCAGGAGTTCATGAAAATGCATCTTTCTTCAATAATGTTGTTAGAGGTGCTGCTATTCTCCCATAATTCTTAACAAACTTGCGATAATACCCTGTTAACCTAAGAAATCCTCGCAACTGCTTTATGGTTGTGGGGACTTTCCATTCCTTAATGGCTTTAATTTTGTTAGGGTCTACCTTAACACCCTCGTGAGATACAATATGACCCAGATATTCCACCTCTTGTACTGCAAAGAAACATTTGGATGTTTTTTCATATAATTGTTTCTCCTGCAATAGTTTGAGTAGCCTATCAACATGTTCACATGATCCTTCCAAGACCTGCTATAGATTAGTATATCATCAAAAAATACTAGCAAAAATTTTCTAAGGAAGGGTTTGAAAATGGAATTCATCAACCATTGAAATGTAGAAGGTGCATTGGTAAGGCCAAAAGGCATGAACAAAAATTCATATTGACCCTCATGAGTTCAAAATACTGTTTTTGGTATGACTTCAGTCTTCATTCTAATTTGATGATATCTTGAACGAGGATCCAACTTGGTAAAATAAATTGCTCCATGTAATTTATCCAATAATTCATCAATCACAGGAATTGGAAATTTATCTATAATGGTGAGCTTATTGAGCTCCCTATAATCTGGACACATGCTCCCTGATCCATCCTTCTTGTGTACCAATACTACAAGAGCAAAGAAAGAACTTTGACTAGGTTGAATTATACCTGCCTCTAACATTTCTGCAATCATACGTTCAATTTCGCTCTTTTGGACATAAGGATATCTATAAGGCCTGATGTTTGGAGGAACACTTCCTGGAATCAAATGAAAAGCATGATCATGATCACGAATAGGTGGGAGTCCTTTGGGAGTTTCAAACACCTTGGAATGATTGTCCAAGACTTGTTGGAGATCTGCAGAAATAGATGATTTTGATGTCGGAACTTCTAGTGAGCATAATTGTGCAATTACACCTCGTTGTTCTTTCTTTAGAAGCTTTGTCATGACATTAGAGCTTATTATCCTTCCTGGCTTCCCTTCAATACCCCGTAATTCGACTTCCTTTCCTTCTGAAAAAAAATTCAATAAAAGTTCTTGAAAATTAAAATCTACCGTCCCCAAAGATTGTAACCATTGTACTCCTAGTACAACATCAGCACCTCCCATAGGAATGGAAAGCATTGGACTAGTCAATACATATTCCCCCATGGTTAGCTTGATATTATGGCATTTTCCAGAGAAATTTATAGTTCCTCCATTCGCAACCATCACTTGACATTCTGGTGCTGGGTATAGGAAACAATTCAATTCCTTGGCTACCTTACAATGAATAAAATTATGGGTACTACCCGAATCAATCAACATTATTACCTTTTTCTTCTTGATATGTCCTTCTATCTTGAGAGTTTGAGGAGTGGTAATTCCTGCCAATGCATTACACGATATGGTCGGACTCATTTCTTCCTCTTCTAGGGTTTCTTCCTCGTGTATATCCTCTTCTTGTTCATTTTATTCTTCCTCTTCACAATCTATGTAAAATAATTTCTTCTCAGCACACTTATGACCTTTAGTGTATTTTCTATCACAACTGTAGCAAAGCCCTTTTGCTCTTTTTTCTTCCAATTTTTGTGGTGTCAACCTTGTAGGTTGTGGAAATCTAGGTGTAACAACACTTCCTACTTTATAGAAGTGAGTGGTAGGCTTCCTTGTCTCCATAATTTTACATTCAATTTTTCTTGCCAACCCGAATGCCTTTTCCAATGAATCAGGTTCCAAAACGCAAACTTCATGTTGGATGTTATCCTTTAAAGTACTTATGAAGAGATAAATCTTGTGTTCCTCTGGAATATCAGTTACCCTTATATTTAATTTTTGGAAGTCCTCAATGTGCTCCCCCACTAAGCCCTTTTGTTTGAGATTTATCAATTGGCTAAAGAAGGTGTTGATCTTTGTATCCTCATGATGTTCTATCATTTCCTTCGTAAAAATTGACCAAGTGACAATTTTTTTACGGGAGAAAAGCCATCGATACCATAAAAATGTATTTTTTTCTAAATGTAAAGTTGCAATGCGTACCTTTTGTGTGTTTTTCACATTATGGAGATCAAAATATTGCTCCATCTATAGTATCCATGTTACAGGATCCTTTCCATCAAACTTACTCATATCCATTTTTGGAATATGGTGGTTCTTCCCGCCAACATTAGAGTTTATGAAGTCATGATTAACATTTATTTTGTTCTCATCATGAGTTTCCTCTACTATCTTTTCACCATTAGGAAACATTTCCTGTATCAACTTTGTCAAACCTTCCATGTCTGCTTTAATATCATTCTTCATGTTTTCTATGTTGTCTTTCATTTTTTCATTGATCTTAGCATCCATGTCATCCATCTTAGATTCCATGCCATCTATCTTAGATTCCATGTCTTTCTTCAAAACATCCATTTCATTTTTTTTTGCTCTTTGCAAGACCGAAATTTGGTGCACTTGCTCTTGTAATTTTGATAGATCATGTTGCAATTCCTCATCATCATGAGTCATAGTAGAGCCTTCTAAAGGCTTAATGGGTGTTGAATTATTTTTATGGGGCATTTTTTTAACCTAATACTGATATATATTCTACAATATTCCCTTAGAATCAATTCAAATTGATTCTTCAAACAAGACTTATGCAATTCGTAAAAAAAATACACACCTTTTTCTTGCTTTTGAGGAGATCGATATTGAAATTGGATTATCTTTGTGATTGCGGCTCTTAAATATCTAAAATTGGGCACTAAGGTAGCCTTCTGAATTATCTTTCGAATGCCATAGGTCTGACTTGATTTGGATTCTCCAAGACAAAGTTATGTCCAATCTCCCACAATGACCTAATCATGGACTGGTTTAGTAGAGCGAACTTGTACAACTTTCCACGTGTCACTGTTTCGTCTTTTAGCTCTGAAATTGATAGGAAAGAAACTATAGTCTATGTAATTGCGACCACTTTTTATGGCACTCCAATCCGATGCTCAGAGAGAGATTTATGAATATTTTCCCACGATCACCTCTTTGAGATGAAATTCAAGAGCCTGAAAAAGCACTACATTCCACAGATCATATCTCCGAAAATATTATGAACCAAGCTCTGAAATTTTTCAACAAGTTTCCCCAAGATTTCCGCTTCGTGCCCTAAAAATTTCAGATTCTGAACCTTCGTAGAAACAAAGTTATAGTGAAAATTCCACGATGACCTGTTTATATTAAATTGAGGAGCCTGCAAAAAGGCCTAACTTCCATAGATCATATCTCCGAAAATATTGCAAACCAAGATCTGAAAGTTTTTGACGATGTTCCTCAGGATTTCAGCTTTGCACCCTAAAAATTTCAGCTTCTGTAACTTCGTAGAAAGAAATTTATAGCAAAAACTCCACAATGACCTGTTTGGAGCAGCGAGACCCTAGAATCCAAAGCTCTGATACCAAATGTTGTGAAACCAGCTCCAAAAATAGAAGAAAAGAGATATCAACACCTTATAAATAAGCCACTTCGAGGGGGAAACCTCCAATACATTACATTAATGAACAATTCTTGGATGATACAAATTACAAAAACCTCCTTTCTATATATAGGAGTCCATGGGCCCATAATGTAATCCTAGTGGGGCCACAATGTAATCCTAGCCGACCTAACAATAATAATTTAAGGGCACAATAATTAAAATATGGGGGTTACAGGGGTACAATAATAACAATAAGGGGGTTACACTAACAACAACAAGGGACTATACTAGTAATATAGTGACCTAACAAAATTTCATGCTGATACATAGAGAATAAAGATCTTGCCAAACATTTTAATCTTGGAAAATCAGTAGTTAGGTAGAGAATAAATAAGGAGCTCAATAGATTAATATGAGCCCTTGGGAGAAATAAGGATATAATTAGTTAGTTTTCTATTTTAAAATAAAAATGAGCAAGGGTTTGCAAGCTCAAATGCACCCAATTAAAATGAAGAAAAATGTTAGCGTAGCATAAGGGTAGGCAGAAGCAGTTTTTAAAATCAGGGATAAGCAGAACCTGGTCAATTCAGTTATTAAATTCCTTCAAATAGTCATCTCCCTTGTAAAAATACTTCATCCCCTACATTTTGATGATTTCCCCTTCATTTTCCTTTTTCCCATCATCATTCAGTTTCTTTCACAAAAACCCCTTTTCCTAAGTGTAAAATTCATTATACTTAAGAAATGTAAAATCCTATGACTAATTTCCCCTTTACCCCAAATATACCCAAAAAAATCCATAAAACATTTTAACTTAATTTTAAATATAAAGATATTATATTGGGACTTTTAAACAATTATCCCTTTATTATGTTTTAAATTAAACTTATCTTATTTTTTATTAATACAATAACTTATGTATTAGCTCCTTATTAACCTTTCTAGCCCGTAATATATTAAATCATTTTAAATATTATCCCAAACCCATATTTTACTTTAACCTATGGTTTATTATTCCCCACGTGATTATTATCCCCGCTCCCCATAGGTTAAAATTATCCCTTGTATATTAAATCCACCTGTATTAACATTACACTTATACATATTTCATTTTTTATGTATAACCTTAGCCCACCTATCATATTTCATATGTAAAGTATATATTAAAACTATTTTTTAATATGTAATCCAATTCTGTCGCATAAATAAATCCCAGGCCCCATGCCCATTACCCCGCAACTTCATCGTTAAATCTCGACCATTCGCACCATTTCTTCAGATCTGGCGGTGAAAATCTCCCATCACAAATTATATTGTGCGATCAATAACCAAAATGAAACTTGCGATAAAGGTTGTTTTCAACCTTTATCTCTCCTCCACATGTCACTTCATTGTTGGATCGCATCGATTCAACGAAAACCATTTACCACCTTTCGACATTGCGAAAACCACTGGCAGTAATATCCTCCCCCATGCCTAAACCATCTGTAATTTGAATTGACCTGTGTTTAATTCAATTACTATTCATTAAAACTGTTTATAAACACCTGAAATGCATTCATTCAAGCCTCTGTTACCGTTTTTTGTGCTTAAAACCTCTCTAGAATGACAAAAATACGATGTCGCCTCTGTTTGACCTAAAAAACAACAGAATTCATCAGAATCAACTTTTAAAATTGTTGAGAAGCCTCTAGACTGCATATAAAATCCAAAATAATCTTTTGAAAGCTTTCAAAACCCCATCAAACCCTTTTCCAAAGCGAATTTCTAAATTTTTACAGGTATTCTTCAAGAAAAGAGACCTATCCATCAAATTTGAAAGAAATATACTATTAATTGAATCCTTAGAAGCATGTATGCCTAAAGAATTCCCCTTTTCCTCTTTAAATCTTTAGATATACAAACCCTGAGCATTTACATAGTTTCTGAAGCTGTAATATGTTTTAAAAACAAAATCTGATTAAGTTTAGCCACGTGCAGACTTAAAAAAGCCTTCTAAAACATCCAAAGCCTTTCTCACAGTACTCAGAATCCCCTTTTTACAAAATTTGATGTTTTAAGATTGTTCTCCCACAAAAAGTCTAATTTAAACCCTTGATATCCTCTGTTAAAGCTATAAGGTCAAGAAAATTGCACTATTTGATACAGAATTTCCATTTTTAGTCAAAAGTGATTAGAAGTAATCTTTTGTAGTCCAAAATAGAACCTCTGTTATATTTAAAGTCCTTCTGTAAACAATTTAGTCTTACAGAAGTGTGTCACAGACCTAAAAATCAGAGTTTTAAATATCAAGAGTCTTAAATTGATAAAACAAACCTATCAATGGCATCAAAAAGCACAATAGTAATCAATCCTCTACAACCTTCTATTGTAGATGTAGAACATACCCCCTTAGTAGATGTAGACTTTAAAATCACAGATCTTGTAACTGAATTTAACTTCTTTGAGCTCCACTACTGGAGTCAAGAGAAATCACTGGACCAAATAGATGATGTGCTTATTTTGGAATCTAATATGCCTAAGTATGTTGTTCCTCACACCCATCAATGCCCAGAAGCCATCAGATTATGGCAATATCATTATTCTCCAGATCAAAGAGCCATTGTCAATTCTAAAAAAGAAGTATTGTTTACCATCATGGAAAATTTTAGGGGCTAATATTTGCAGGTGGGCTAATTTTCCATAGTTTTTCAAAAAAAAAGATTCGTTAATTTCCATTTTTTTATAAAAAAGATTTGCCCAAATTTTACAATATAAAATTATTTTACATTAAAAATCGCCAACATTATATAGATGATATATATAATATCATTATAAATTTGAATAATTTTACAAATACATCAATAAACATTTTATAGTTTGCATATTAGGGAATAGTGAGATTTGCCAATTTTTTAAACTTTTGGATAATTTTCCATCCTTAAAATTTTCCCTGTTTACCATAATAGCTAAATCTATAAACTAGATGCTTCAATTACAGCCTGAGCCTAATGCAGTCCCTTTATCTATTGAAGCTCTCACAAAGTTCTATTTGGAGTTGGATTTTCCTAAAAGATTCCAAATTTTTCAAACATTCATGCCCTCCTATGTGGAAATCCCCAAGATCAACCCTCCATACTCCTCTTCCAAATTCCCAGAAGGAACCAGACACATTATTTCCATTTTGTTTTTCATACTTGGATATTTCACATATGAACATACTAATGCATCAATACTTGGTTTCCTATCCATTTTTGTACATGGCCAACCCCCTGTAGTTATCTACAATTTTTCCTAGTATATTGCTGATAATATCCATGTAAAACTTGTCAAATTAACTAATGAAGGTGTCTTTAGGTATACTTAATTATTTTCCACATGTTCCTTTACTTTCAGTCTAAAAATTTCTCTATAACTATTCAGAAGATGGATGTGGAAGGAAATCCGCTGTCTGTTATATTCTGCACCTCCTTGATCAGAAAGGAGTCAATTGAGTTTACTTATGTAGATTTTACAGATTGTTTTATCCATCCATTGCTAAATATGCTAAACAACTATGTGCAACCTAGGATCAGTGATGAAATCAAGAAAGTTTTATAGTTTTCTGAATAGAGGAGGACAGGTGATTGGTATTTATACCAAAATCACACTGAAATCAGAGTCTATGGGAAAGCCCTCATTCCTTACAAGTTGCCAAAATATTTACCTATTAGGTTGTTTTCTTTGGAGTATATAAGACAGATTTTGAACTCATATTTTGTAAATTTCCAGGCTGCAAAGAAGAAAACCCAGTTTAAACAAAAGAACCAAGTGGGTCCCTTCATATGTAATAATAGAGAAGCAAGTGCAGAGGCAGAAAAGCATTTGTTAGAGTAAAAATTCAGCAAAAGGTTTCTTTGGTATTATGATCCCTATGTTATAATCAGAAATATGAGAGTTAAATGTAAATTAACTCCATACATTCATGAGAAGAAGCCTGAAATTGAGAAATTTTCAAACCAAATAGAATGGTTAGAAAATACAATGGTAGAAGTTGATAAGAAAAATGATACTAGTCACATTTTGCAGACTCTAGCTCAGGAAGACAGGAGCATGAAAAGAAATAGGGAAGAAGGCTCTTGGGCTATGGAAACTACCACAGAAAAAAAATTTAAACTCAGGTACAACAAGAAACCAAAGATTAATCCTGAAGATAAAGAAAAAGAGACACTGGAGGTTATAGACACGGAGATTCTAGAGAAAGACATTATGCCTCCCACAGTGATTGAAAATGAACAGCAACCTACCACTTCCAATACACAGTTGATCCAAAAACAACATAGTGTAGAAGTATCATCATCAAAATAGACAGAGGACAAAGATATGGACATTAAGGAAAAGTATAAAGAGATTAAAGCTAAAAATTGAGGAAATAAAGAATGAAATTTATTATCAAAACTTAAAGCAGACTCCTGGCATACAAAATAGGCTACTATCAACCTTTGATTACAAAATCAAGAAATTTCTGATGACAATACTTCAACCCATAGTGCCAACTCCTAATACAACATCTAATTATAAAAAGGTTGATTTTGAGGTAGTCGTCTCGGACATTCATCCCTTGGACCAAATTGAATTCCATAAACAGAGTTTAGAGATGATATATTCCACAATTAATACAAAATAAATGAGTGCACAAAATCTTAATACTTTGATAAATGTAAGAGATCAGCTCAAAGTTGAAAAAGCTTCATCATATGCAAAGGGTACCAGAGTCAAATCTTTAAAGGAGTTAGTGATTGAGGTGGGTTATGATCTTAATAATGTGAAAGATCCAAAAGAACTAATAAAAAAGAAGAATGATGATATTGTTTCACTTAGAAAACAGTTGAAATTACCTCCTACAGAGCATCCACAGGCCAAGGATATTTTACAGGAATCAAATCAAAAGGATGAGATGATTAATCTCATATTGCAACTGACAGCACAGATTAAAGAATGGAGATTGAGATGGACAAATTGGTCCAAGAAAAAGAAGCTACCAAAGCACAAAATGTTTGTCCTACTGTAATTCCTATGGTTCAATGGAAGTGCCATCTAATCTAGCAGACAAATTAGCTCCAAAGGTTCCATTAGCTACAACAGTGCCAGTAACTTCATCAACCACTTCTGCCACTAAATCTTCTACTACAATAGTCCAACAATAAGATGATTCTAGCAAATTGATAAAGGAAATGGAGGGCATGTCCATACAAATCAATGAAATAAACAAGTTAAAGGAGAAAATTAAGAATCTTGAAGATGCAAAAATCTTGCACAGATTAATGCCAAAACTGAAGAGCAAAAGGCTAAAATATTGAGTGAACAACTCAAGAAGTTGGAAACAAATTTGACTTTAAAAGAACCCATGGCACATATAAAAAACCAATTATGGTCCAATATCATTGAATCATTCAATGATACTTGGCCATCTATACAGGTGATTTATGAACAGAAGGATTTACTAAAATAAGAAAAAGAATAAATACAGAACACCAAAAAGGAACTAGGTACAAAACTTGAAGAAGCATTGGAAATTATCAAATTCCTAAATTCTAAAAATAAACAAGAATTGGATGAAATTGGAATAATAGATAGAACACAAACCATACTTGAGGTAAGAAAAGTAATTTCCAAGAAGAACTTGATGAAAAAATTGGAGGAAAAATGCCAAAACATGGATATGGAAATCACAAGATTCATGGTAAAATTTGATACTTTGAGGCAAAAGGGCCTTCCAAATATTCTTGTAATCAATGATAAATTGATGAAAAAGGAAGATTATAACAAAAAGATAAGAGAATTTTCTAAAGAACAGGTAAACAAATCAGACTCGCAGGGAATTTCAACAAGGAATTTTTTGCACAAGAGTATTGAAAATCTATTTTACTTGCAACATGAAGTAAAACACCTTTTTGTGATCAAACCAAAATTTGCAAAATTCACTGAAGTCGATGAAAACTTCAGAAAACTCATGAAGATCAAATTACTAGAAACTGAGTTTTGGGAGAAGTTAACAAATTTTCTGTAAAATAAAATGCAGTGAGGAAAGATCAAATAAAAGATAAAAAATAGAGTTGATGTTTTTACTTCAACAGTAAATAGATTTCAACAGTAAAATAGTTTTTCAGCAGTCAAAATATATCAGTCAAATTGTATCGGGTGAAAGAGTATCAGTTAAAAAGTGTATAAGATGAAAAATGAAGATTGAAATAGATTGAAGATCAAACTACTAGTGTGAGGGACACCCCAACTGTCCAGTTGCAGCCAAAATCCAAACAGAAAGCTATTTAATTTCAATAAATAGGACAACTAGCAATTAGTTAGGCAGTTGTCACTATCTGCTTGCAAGAAGATATTTTATTTTCCAAGAAAAATATTGCCCTCCACTATTTATACCTTGACCTTCTGCGACCTTATTTCATTCTTCATTCTCGTCCTGATGATGGATCCCCGTTGGGATTCGAAACATCGACCAATGTTTTATGATACTGTGGATTATCCAAATTCTACAAATAAAAATTCCTAAAATTATTCTAGGATATTTTATACTAGTTTTTGTATAAATACTTCATCATTTAAAGTATTGAGTGTGGATTAATTGTTGAACATTTCTGTAGATGTACTATTCTAAACCTAAGGGTATTTTGTACCAAGTTCAAGTTAGTAGATTGGATCAAAGGAAATAAAGCATCATATTATAGGATTCATGTGTTGGGCCACTGCAGTGAAGTATTTCACTTATTATTTTGTCAATTCCCTTATGTTTTCCATCTATTCATGAATGTGTTCTAAATTTTAATGTGAAATCAGGATTTGTTATTTTAGAATTTGTTGAAAGCACTCTATTATTGACATATTTTCATGTAAATGTTTTTTGCTGATATCCAGACTACGGAACCCTTAATTTCTCCCTAATTTCGATTAACCTCTTCCTTTTTCACTCCTTATCCTTATTAAAGAACCCCTAACTTCTCTTTATCTCGATCAAAACCATTTCACCATCAGCCTTTGAAGATTTGAAGTGACTCTACTATCTTGCCCTGTGAATATTTTTCTTTTAGAACTTGATCCTAATATGTTTACCTGACACATTGACTCCATCTTCCCAATGGGTTATAGATCTATAACTATCCATCTCAGTAAGTTATTTCCCCACCAAAACAAATCAAAATCCCAAAAAAAATTGTCCCATATAACTAGCCTATAATAAAATATAAAAACAAAGTTAAATCTTATAGAGAGAGCCCTCTCTGAGCATTAGGAAGGCTAGATCCGAAAGCTTAAAAGTAGGTTTGTGGTTACCTCTGATATTCTTTAAACTATAATAAAAAATCTCACAACTTTGAGAATTATTAGAGTGATAACATACTGGCGACCATACTGGGGAACTAACCAATCCTCAGTTTTAAAATAGATATTAAAGGAAATATTTACATTATCTTTTCACCTTAAGACCGTTTTAATAAGTTGTGAGTATATTTTCATAAAAAATTGTAATTCTGGCTTCTAGAAGAGTCTACCATACCAAGTCAAATCCAGATCCACAACCTGTTGTCATAGTAGATAATCCTGACAGAATTGGAAAGAAAAATAAAAGAGTAGAGGATTTAGGTAATAAAGTTTCATTAGTCAAAGCAAATTCCCTTCCAAAACAGTTATCAAGTCTACAAGACATAGAATTTGATTTAAATTTTCAAAAATATTTATTCAGAACCAAATCAGAAAGTGACTTATATAAAACTGTTATAGATCCTTATTTTATTTCATTTATTGAAACTAAGAAGGAAATTGTTTCAATACATTTTGAGGAAAATATTTTTGAAGTTTATGATAAGATTGATGCCATAACTGCTACTTTGATTAAGGAAATAGATGAAGCTTATTTACAACATTCAGTTGAATTGAGTGTTTTATCAGTGTATACCCATAAGCTTTCTACCAACCATTTAGATACCAGCCTTTTAGAATTAGTAGGTTCGTCCCTATTCACTACCACTTCATCCATTATTTCCACTACAATTCATTCCACATATTCATTCTTTCCTAAGCAACCATTTCAACCTAAAATATTATTTCAATCTTCCACCACCTTATGTTCATCCCCTAGTATTTCTGCTCCATTTTCTAATACATCATTCTCACTCCCAAGTACCTCTTCTAGCATCCCAACTTCATCTTTTGGTTTTTCAACCACATTTTCTATTGCATATTCTTATATCCCAATCTCATTTGCAAGTTATTTAACTACATCAACAAGTACTTCTATTTATTCACCAAGTACATCCAACTTACTCCCTAGCCAAGCTAGAATTCAAGCCATGGCCGCCAGATATGCTCCCCTGGTCCTTCCAACACAATTACATGACATGCCCCAAGATTATCAAAGACAAATCCCTCAATTTGATGGAACCACTCACTATACTGCACAAAAACATATTAATAAGATGACAAATTATTTTGAGTTGCATGAAATTGATGAGGCCGATGTCCAAGTAAGAATTTTTGCTCAACCTTTAACTGGTGAGGTAAAAAAGTGGTTTAAAGGTTTAAATGCTGGTAGTATTGTTGATTTAGCAGATTTTCACATATTATTTCTTAATAGATGGGAGAAAAAGAAAAATCCACTACAAATCTTATTTTAATTTTAAAGAAGAAAAGGAGAATCAAATGAAACAATCCAAGATTATTGTATTAGCTATAACAATATTTATAATGCAATTCCTACTAATCTTAAGCCTCCTCCAAACTCCGTTCTTATCAAATTCCCTGATGGATTTGATACAAATATAGCCTATCAATTGAGAGAGAGAAATCATGAGGCCCTAGAGTAGATGAAAAGTAATGTTGTTAGTGTAAAAGAAAATTTATTGGCTAGAAAAGCTAGATTAAGAAATGAAAGCAGAGTAACAATAAAAGAAGAAACATCTACTTCAGATTTAAAAATAGATAAATTAGCCAAAACATTAGAGAGAATGATGGATAGGTTAGATAATATGGAAAGGAAGCCACAATGGGATAACCAACAACAAGGACCTCAGATTAGAAATCTCAATTTCAGGAAAAACACCAACACTGGAAAATCTAGAGAATCAACACTTGACCAAAAAATAAGACCACCTTTCCAAGAAAACTATGCTGAAATTTCTCATCAAAATGAAGATGACGAAGACACCATAAATCTAATGGGTATTAACGAAGATAACCCATTTTTCTTACACAAGAATAACAAGAGTTATATGAATTACAACAACTACAATTAGATTCTGGTGAGTCTTTTTATTACAAGCAAGGTTATGAGTTTGCTATCAATGAAGTACATAAGAAATATAACCTTAGGAGCAAGAAAAATGTAGAGCCTTATATTAAGAAATCTATCCAAATACAAACCAAGAAAACAGTAGAGGCTTCTACCACTAAAGTTCAACAAATTCTCCCTAGGGAAACCAGGCAAAACTCTAGTTCAACTCAGAAAGTTTCAAGTCCTAAAATTTCACCTAGTCCCAAAATTGTTGACATCACAGATGATGTTGTCCAAACATCAACAGATTCACAAAAATATGCTGCTTCCAAGATAACTAATTCTGCTAAAATAGCAATTTTAGACTCCAAAACACCTACTGCTGATACAAAATCAGGTGATCCAAAAGATGTCACTACTAAAGCAGCTGCTGAAAATACAAAATTTGCAAAAACATCTACTGTTTCTCAAATTTTTCCTGAAAATAAAACCAAAAAAAGTAACTGTACACCTACTGACATGGATTCATTCATTTTATGTAACTCTAAAACTGACATTAAAAACAATAATAAACTAAAAGAGAAAAGCAAAGCACTAGACAGTGAAAACATTTTTCATGAATCATTGTGGCACCTAGATTTTGATGGACCAGTCAATAAATTAGGAGCAAAAGCAAGGGTTTGTATACACAATATGGAAAAAAATCATGCAAAAGGTCATGTTTTTAAACTAAATTTCAAATGTATAAACAACATGGCTGAATATAAAGCTCTTATTTTAGGACTACAGATTGTTAGAAATTTAGGATGCAAAAGAGTGTCAATTATGGGAGACTCAGAGTTAATTGTGAAATAGATAACTGGAGAATATTCTATTTATAATCCAATATTAAGCCGATATAGAGATACGGTTTTAGATCTGATTAGGGAACTGGTGGAATGTGACTTTTCTGCAATCCCTAGAAAACAGAACATATAGGCCCACTGCTTAGCAACTTTTTCTAGTACCTGTAATCTGCCATTTCAACGAAATCATATAGTCACTGCAGAAGTTAAAAACAGGCCTACAATTCCAAACAATCTTAAATATTGGAAAATTTTCTCACAGGATGAACAAATTTATCAGTTCATGAACAATGAAGGAGAATTTTAGGGTTGTAATATAGACACATATTTTATAGTAGATCAGAACTTAGATAGTGAAATTGATTTAAATAATGTAGATGTAAATAACTTAAATTTTGCTAAACCTACTAAATTTAGTCAATTAGACAGATAATTTAGAAAAAGTAGAAATTGAAGAATTAACAGATGATGAATCTGATATTTTAAACCTCAAAGACAACTTTTTACCTAAGGGATTAGCCCCTTTAGAAGATCTGTTTGAATCTAATGATGTTGCAAGAAAATATAAGATGGAGCCATTAAGATCTGATTTTGAGGTGTGTAATACATGAATAGAGTTAAAACCTAAGATGATTAAACTTTCAAAAGCCTTACCTCAGGAAGAAAAAGTAAAATGCATAGCTCTATTTAAGGAATTTTGGGATGTTTTTGCCTGGATTTATGATGACTCAAAATCCTATGACACTAGCATAATACATCATAAAATACCCATAAAAAAAGATCAAAAACCCTTTAAACAGAAGCTTAGAAGGATCAATCCTGTTTTGATGTCTTTAATTGAGAAAGAGGTTAAGAGAATGTATGAAGCCCAAACAATTGCACCAATCAGATATTCTGATTGGGTTTCTAATCTAGTTCTCGGTAGGAAAAAGACAAGAGAAATCAGACTGTGTGTGGATTTCAGAAATTTAAATAAAGTGTCCTTAAAAGACAAATACCCTCTCCCTAAGATGGATCACATTCTATAGAGGTTAGTTGGTTCTTCCAAAATTTCATTGTTAGATGGATTCTCTGGATATAACCAAATTCTAGTC
Source organism: Pinus albicaulis (assembly GCA_034641835.2). Lineage (NCBI taxonomy): Eukaryota > Viridiplantae > Streptophyta > Pinopsida > Pinales > Pinaceae > Pinus > Pinus albicaulis. The sequence continues at coordinate 824,479,836 of CM076574.1, read as the reverse complement.
CAACCAGAAGATCAACCTAAAACTCCTTTTACTACTCCATGGGGCACTTTCATATATGTGAAATTGCCTTTTGGGTTAATGAATGGAGAAGCCACTTTTCAAAAAGCTATAGATATAGCCTTTGCAAAGGAAATTCATGAATTCCTTGTGATTTATTTATATGACATTACTTTATTTTCAAATACTGATAATGAACATTTAAATCATCACATACAAGTCTTTCTCAAATGCAGGAAATTTGGCATCTCTCTAAATCCTAAGAAGACTTTATTTGGATTAGAAGAAGGTAAATTATTAGGACATATTATATCTAAAGAGGGAATTAGGATAGACCCAGCTAGAATAGAGGCCATTCTAAACATTAGTCCTCCTAGGAATATTAAAGTATTACAAGCTTTCTTAGGTAAAATTAACTTTCTCAGAAGATTCATCTCAGATATAGCTGAAATAATTAGAGAACTTAACAATATCTAGAATAAAGACTCAGTACTTAAATGGACTATTGAGGCTAAGCAATCATTTGAATCAATTAAACAAACCTTAACAAAAACACTAGCCCTTATAAGTCCTAACTTTAAAAAATATTTTATTATTTTTTCCTTTGCTTCAGAACACCCTATTGCTGCAGTTTTACTGCAGAAAAATGACCATGGCTATGAGAAGCCCATTTCTTTCTTTATAAAATCACTCAGAGATGCCACTTTAAAGTATAAAATAATGGAAAACTAGGCACTAGCATTAGTGAAGGCCATAAAAGACTTTAGAGTGTACATTATTTATTCACATATCATTTCTTATGTTCCAAATGCAGTTGTAAAGGACATTTTAACACAGAATGGGCCTAATGGTAAAAGAGGTAACTATATTGCCACAATTTTGGAATATGACATATAAATCAAACCCGCCAAACTCATAAAAGGTCAAGGATTAGCCAAACTCATGGCTAAATCAAATTTTCATGCTTTGGATAGTAATTTTATTGCCCAAATAGATGATCAAGAAGAGATGGTGACTTCAGAGATCAGTGAAGCCTTTTCAGACTCACCATGGTATACAGATATTATATTTGTATTACTAAATTTACAAGCTCCTCCTGGATTATCAAGAACTAAAGCTAGATTTTTAAAATTAAAGGCAATGACATTTTGTATCATAGACAATGCACTCTTTTGGAAAGACCATGGTGGAATTTTATTGAATTTTTTTCTTAAAGAAGAATATGTCAAAGTTTTGGAAGAATTTCATGTAGGTGACTGTGGAGGACATATCTACTGGAAGACTACTGCAGAAAAAATCTTGAGAACTGATTTTTACTAGCCTAAATTGTTTGCAGATGTAAAAAAGTATGTGAAATCCTATCACAAGTTCCAAATATTTGAAGGAAATAAAAAGCTACTACTCCTGCCCTTAAAACCCATCGCAACAGAAAAGCCTTTTCAACAATGGGGCCTTGACTTCATTGGTGAAATTCACCCTCCATCCTTAGCCCAACAAAAGTGGATCTAACAGCCACAGACTATTTCACTAACTCGATAGAAGCCATACCTTCCAGGCAAGCCACTGACACTGTCATAATATCATTTTTAGAAAAAAAAATACTCTCGAGATTTGGATGCCCCCAAAATTTTATCACTGACAATGCAGCTGCATTCAAATCGAAAAATATGATTGACTTCTGTGATAAATACCACATTACCCTTGGCCATTATACTAGATATTAACCTCAAGGTAATGGCCTTGTTGAATCCTCCAATAAAATCCTTGTTAACATCATCAAGAAATTACTAGAAGACAAAAAGAAAAATTGGAACAAGAGGTTAGTTAATGCCTTCTGGGAACATAGAATTACCACTAATAAATCTATTAGTACGTCCCCTTACTAGCTTGTTTATGGGATGGATGTTGTTTTTCCATCTTCCTTATGAGTACCAGTAATGAAGATAATCCAAAAGATGCAAGTTGAGACTAACGATATTCAAAGAATAATTAATCAAACCATGCACTTGCATCAAACCAGAGAAGAGATTTATCTTAAGTCTCAAGTTGTCCAAGACAAGATTAAGAAGATTTTTGATAAGAGGAGTAACAAAGATGATTTCTATATAGGTGATAAAGTTCTAAAGTGAGATTCAAGGAGAGAAGAGAAAGGTAAACATGGAAAATTTGATTTCCTATGGAAAGGACCTTATGTTATTTATGGATACAAAGGTAACAATTCTTTCCTTTTAAAAGAGATGGATGGATCAGATCTGCTAGGTGGACCTGTCAATGGTAGAATGCTGAAACATTACTACTCTTCAAAATAACAAGTAGTTAACTTTGTTACTTTAATCATTGTACATAAAATTGTAGATTTTAGATTGGATTGGATGTTTTTCCTAACAAAGTTGAAGCCCAGAGAGAAGGCCCTAAGCTTTGAAGGATAAAATATCATAAGTATGAATAATTTTAGAGCTCAGAAAAAATTTCCAAGGCCAACACAGTTAGAATTCAAAGGCTACTAGTCTCAAAGTTCCTAACATTTCCCTAGGAAATGCCATCCCCATGTGGAGCCACTGCTAGGGTCCTATAATAATAGGATTCATAATTTTTGAATTGACTTTGATTAGTCTTGTAATATGTACATACTTTTCTTTATGAAAATTTTTTATCCATATCAGAGAAATAAAATAAAAAATGTAAATAGGGTAAAAATCCTAAAATAAAAATCAAAGGACTTAAAAGAAAAAATATAAAAAAGAATAGAAAATGGACCCCAAACAAAAAGAGATAAGAATAAGACATGAAAGTGATGCAATTCAAAATGCCACTACTAGTTACTTTTTACTGTAAAAATAAATGGTTATGTGCAGCTTGTTTAAAATGCCATTGTCCATGATGAGTCAAATAGCTTAATCTTGATTTTTTCATGCTTTAAATTTCATGATGATAGATAGAGAATAAAGATCTTTCCAAACAGTTTAATCCTAGAAAATCAATAGTTAGGTAGAGAATAAATAAGGAGCTCAACAGCTTAATATGAGTCCTTGGAAGAAATAAGGATAGAATTAGTTAGTTTGTTGTTTTAAAAGAAAAATGAACAAGGGTTTGCAAGCTCAAATGCACCCAATTAAAATTAAGAAATTTTTTACGGTAGCATCAGGGTAGGCAGAAGCAGTTTTTACAATTAGGGATAAGCAGAACCTAGTCAATTCAGTTCCTAACTTCCTTCAAATAGTCATCTCCCTTGTAAAAATACTTCATCCCCTAAATTTTGATGATTTCCCCTTCATTTTTATTTTTCCCATCATAATTCAGTTTCTTTCACAAAAACCCATTTTCCTAAGTGTAAAATTCATTATACTTAAGAAAAGTAAAATCTTATGACTAATTTCCCTTTTACCCCAAATATACCCAAAAAAAAACCATAAAAACATTTTATCCTAAGTTTAAATATAAAGATATTATATTGGGACTTTTAAACAATTATCCCTTTATTATGTTTTAAATTAAACTTAGTTTATTTTTTATTATAACAATAACTTATGTATTAGCTCCTTGTTAACCTTTCTAGCCCGTAATATATTAAATCCTTTTAAATATTATCCCAAACCCATATTTTACTTTAGCCTATGGTTTATTATTGCCCAGGTGATTATTATCCCCGCTCCCCATAGGTTAAAATTATCCCTTGTATATTAAATCCACCTATATTAAAATTACACTTATACATATTTCATTTGTTATGTATAACCTTAGGTCGTCTATCATATTTCATATATAAAGTATATATTAAAACTATGTTTTAATATGTAATCCACTTTCGCCACATAAAGAAAACTTGGGCCCCACGCCCATTACCCCGTAGCTTCATCGTTAAATCTCGGCCATTCGCTCCATTTCTTCAAATCTGATGGTGAAAATCTCCCATTGCAAAATAGCTTGTATGATCAATAACCAAAATGAAACTTTTGATAAAGGCTATTTTCAACCTTTATCTCTCATCCATGCATTTATTTATTGTTGGATCACATCGATTCAACGAAAACCATTTACCACCTTTCGACATTGCGAAAACCACTGGCGGTAATATCCTCCCCCGTGCCTAAACCATATGTAATTTGAATTGACCTGTGTTTAATGCAATTACTATTCATTAAAACTGTTTATAAATGCCCGAAATGCATTCATTTCAAGCCTCTGTTACTGTTTTTTGTGCTTAAAACCTCTCCAGAACGAGAAAAATATGTTGTCGCCTTTGTTTTACCTCAAAAATAACAGAAAATTCATCAGAATCAACTCCTACAATCACTGAGAAGCCTCCAGATTGTGTATAAATCTAGAAGAAGCTTTTGAAAGCTTTCAAAACCCCAGCAAACCCTTTTACAGAGTGAATTTCCGAATTTTTATAGGTATTCTTCAAGAAAAGAGACCTATCCATCAAATCTGAAAGAAATATACTATTAATTGAATCCTTAGAAGCCTTATGCCTAAAGATTTCCCCTTTACCTCTTTAAATCTTCAGATAGACAAACCCTGAGCATTTCCACAGTTTCTGAAGCTGTAACCTGTTTTTAAAAAAAAATCTTATTAAGTTTAGCCATGTGGAGACTTAAAAAGGCCTTTTAAAACATCCAAAGCCTTTTTCACGGTACTTAGAAGCCCTTTTTTACAAAATTTGATGTTCTAAGATTATTCTCCCACATAAAGTCTAATTTAAACCCTTGATGTCCTATGTTAAAGTTATAAGGTCAAGAAAATTACACTATTTGATACAGAATTTCCAATTTTAGTCAAAGTGATCTAATATTTTGCAGTCCAAAATAGAACCTCTGTTATATTTAAAGTCCTTCTGTAGACTGTTTAATCTTATAGAGGTGTGTCATAGGCCTAAAAATCAAATTTTTAAAGATCAAGAGTGTTAAATTGATAAAACAAACCTATCAATGGCATCCAAAAGCACAATTGTAATCAATCCTCTACAAACTCCTCTTGTAGATGTAGAACATGCCCCCTTGGCAGATGTAGACTTTAAAATCAGAGATCCTGTAACTGAATTTAACCTCCTTCAGCTCCACTACTAGAGCCAAGAGAAATCATTGGACCAAATAGATGATGTGCTAATTTTGGAATCTTATTTTCCTAAGTATGTTGTTCCTCACACCCACTAATGCCCAGAAGCCATCAGATTATGACAATCTCATTATTCTCCAGATCAAAGAGCCATTGTCAATTCTGAAAAAGAAGTATTGATTACCATAACAGCTGAATCTATAAACCAGATGCTTCAATTGCAGCCTGAGCCTAATGTAGTCCCTTTATCTATTGAATCTCTTGCAAATTTCTATTTGGAGTTGGATTTTCCCAAAAGATTCAAAAAATTTCAAACATTCATGCCCTCCTATGTGGAAATCCCCAAGCTCAACCCTCCATACTCCTCTTCCAAATTCCCTGAAGGATTATTTACATATTGTATTTCATACTTGGATATTTCACATATGAACATACTGATGCATCAATACTTGGTTTCTTGTCCATTTTTGTACCTGGTCGCTCCCTGCAGTTATCTACAATTTTTCCCAGTATATTGTTGATAGCATCCATGAACAAATTGTCAAATTACCTACTAAAGGTGTCTTTAGGTATACTTCACTTCTTTTCCACATGTTCCTTTACTTTCAGTTTGAAAAGTTCCCAATAACTCTTCAGAAGATGGACGTGGAAGGAAATCCACTATCTCTTATATTTTGGACCTCCTTGATCATAAAGGAGTCAAATGAGTTTACTTATGAAGATTTTACATATTGTTGTATCCATCCATTGGTAAATCTTCTAAACAATAGTGTGCAACCTAGGATCAGTGATGAAATCAAGAAAGTTTTACAGTTGTCTGAACATAGCAGGACAGGTGATTGGTATTTATACCAAAATCACACTGAAATCAAAGTCTATGGGACAACCCTCATTCCTTACAAGTTGCCAAAACATTTACCTATGAGGTTGTTTTCTTTGGAGTATATAAGACATATTTTTAACTCAAATTATGTAAATTTCTTGGTTGTAAAGAAGAAAAACCAGTTTAAACTAAAGAACCAAGTGGGTCCCTTCATATGTAATAACAGAGAAGCAAGTGTAGAGGAAGAAAAGCAGTTGTTAGAGTACAAATTTAGCAAAATTTTTATTTGGTATTATGATCCCTATGTTATAATCAACAAGATGAGAGTTAAATGTAAATTAACTCCATACATTCATGAGAAGAAGCCTGACATTGAGAAATTTTCAAACCAAACAGAATGGTTAGAAAATACACTGGTAGAAGTTGATAAGCAAAGTAATACTAGTCACATTTTGCAGACTCTAGCTCAGGAAGATAGAAGCATGAAAATAAATGGGGAAGAAGGCTCTTATACTGCTGAAACTACCATAGAAACAAAGTTTAAACTCAGGTACAACAAGAAACCAAAGATTAATCCTGCTGATAAAGAAAAAGAGATAGTGGGGGTTATAGACACAAAGATTCCAGGGAAAGACACTATGTCTCCCACAGTGATTGAAAATGAACAAAAACCTACCACTTCCAATACACAGTTGATCCAGAAACAACATAGTCTAGAAGTATCATCATCAAAACAGGAAAAGGAAAAAGATATGGACATTAAGGAAAGTATAAAGATATTAAAGCTAAAAATGAGGAAATCAAGAATGAAATTTATTATCAATACTTAAAGCAGATTCTTGGCATACAAAACAGGCTGCTATCATCCCTTGATTACAAAAACAAGAAATTGTTGATGAAATTACTTCAACCCACAGTGTCAACTCCTAAAACATCGTCTAATTATAAAAATGTTGATTTTGAAGTACCAGTCGAGGACATTCATCCCCTGGACCAAATCGAATTCCATAAATAGAGTTCAGAGATGATATATTCCACAATGACTACAAAATCAATGAGTGCACAAAAGCTTTAGAATACTTTGATAAATGTAAGATATCAGCTCAAAGTTGAAAAAGCTTCATCATATGCTAAGGATACCAGAATCAAATATTTAGAGGAGTTAGTGATTGAGGTGGGCTATGATCCTACTAATGTAAAAGTTGCAGAAGAACTAATAAAAAATAAGAATGTTGATATTGCTGCACTTAGAAAAAAATTACCTCCTACAGAGCATCCACAAGAAAAGGAGATTTTATAGGAATCAAATCAAAAGGATGAGATGATGCATCTCATATTGCAGTTGACAACATAGATTAAAGAAATGGAGATTGAGATGGACAAATCGGTCCAAGAAAAAGAAGCTACCAAAGCACAAAATATCCCTCCTACTGTAATTCCTATGGTTACAACAGCAATGCCATCTACTCTAGCAGAATAATTAGCTCCAAAGGTTCCATTGGCTACAACAGTGCTAGTAACTTCATCAACCACTTCTGCCACTGAGTCTTCTACTAGAGCAGTCCAGCAATCAGATGAGACCAACAAATTGATAAAGGAAATGGAGGAAATTTCCATACAAACCAATGAAATAAACAGGTTAAAGGAGAAAATTAAGAATCTTGAAGATGCCAAAAATCTTACACAAATTAATGCTAAGACTAAAGAGAAAAAGGCTAAAAGATTGAGTGAAAAACTCAAGAAGTTGGAAACAGAGTTGACTTTAAAAGAACCCATGGCACATATAAAAAACCAATTATGGGCCAATATCATTGAATTATTCAATGATATTTGGCCATCTATACGGGTGATTTATGAATAGAAGGATTTACTAAAATAAGCAAAAGAAGAAATACAGAAGATTGTTGGGCCCAAATTAAGGTATGTTCTCACCCTATAAGTACTTCGAATTATGTTACAATTTCGGGGGAATTCCTCTTCATATTAACGATAAAGAGAATAAAATATTATGAAAATGAGAAAAATTAGACTAACGATTAAAAGGATCTTTTTGTAATAGAAAATTGACTTCTCTTATCTCCGCATGCAGGAAGGCAGAATGGTTGGACCAATAGGAAACATAAGCTAACCAACGGATGCAAACATATGAGATCCCGGTAACTCCGAGCAGCTAACAGAAGGTAGACAGACGAATTCGAGTCCAAGAACTCAAACAACAGCCATGCGTAGCGGGCTGTCATTTGGGAAATACTTTCACATTTTTGAAATCACCTTTAAAAGGGCGAAGGACGGGAGAAGGGGAGTCAGGAGGAGAAAGGATATAAAATTCATTATGAAATTGATGCATCAGAAACAATCTGTCTAATTGTATTTTTTTAACAAAACTGGATGTAATAAAGAGCTTTGAACAATAATCTTTTGAAGTTTTTACTGTGCTAGAGCTTTTGGTGGTCTGGGCCCAACCTCTGGAAGTTCCATGCAAGTTTTCATACTCTGTGTAGTTGCAGAACCAATGTTTAAGTATTTGATTAATTTTTAAAGTATATTTCCATTCAATAAAGTTACAGTTCTCTTTCTTCAGGATTGTTAGAAGTCGTGTTCTTGAATTAGGACAGTTGCAATCGTATTTTCCGACTTATGGCAATATTTCATTATCAGTAGATAGTTCCAATTCTTTTAATACCATTGCATTTTAGTTACAGATCGTAGAATACGTTGATTTCAATGTTATCTGTCTTTATGAATTGCATTCTTCTTTTAGCATAATGAAGCGTTCAACCATCGATCAATGTCGATTAATTATGTCATAACGAGAATTCCATTTCAAAATTACTTAAATAATTGTTGTATGATTTATTTAATTCGCTTCAGTTATACTCTTGTTCCATTACTGCTCAGTTAGTTATATTGCTGTCCCATTACTGCTCAGCTAGTTATACTGCTATTCCATTACTACTCAGTTAGCTAGACTGCTGATTCAATTCAATTCCATTATTTTTCATCCTAGTTAGACTGATGTTCAATTCAATTCCATTACTGTTCAGCTTAGTTAGACTATTGTTCCATTCAATTCCATTGTTGTTTAGTTTATTTAGATCGTTGTTTAGTTCAATTCAATTGCTGCTTGATTTCTCTAGATTGTTTTTCGGTTCAGTTAGAATTTTGTTTAATTCAATTAGATAGCTGCAAAATCTTGCTGCTCAATCTTAGGTTAAAAACCAATCCAAGCCACCCCTCGTAGGATAAGAAACTTAGGAAGTTAGCAAATTCTTCCTCATAAGTGACAAGGAGTAACTATTAGACAACATGACTCACATATATTGTGCCAACACTCTTGAAATAATAATACTTACCCCGGGTTGATAATTAAATGAGAAAGCACCAAAGTTGTAAATCATAAACCACATCTTTGCGCACCAACATTTTGGTGCCTTTGTCGGGGAGAGTGTTAAGAGTCATCTCCTTTATTCATATTTCTCCATTGTTTTGAAGAATTGGGTATTGAAAATGAGAGGCAAGAACTTGCATACCGGTAAGAAACATGCTTTCCCTCTAGCCCGCTTACCAGCAAGTCGTGCAAAGAACCATAGGATAGGTGCTCTTGTTTTGTGTCTAGGAAGAAAAAGATAGAAACAATCCGAAATCATTTGCAATCATCCTCACAATCCAAAGGACCGGTGATCCTTGGAAGAACAACATATATAGATGAAATCATTAATAAAGTTGAATCTCAGGCATCTATATGACCCAAAACTGTTTCCATTCAAAGTCCTAATACACTCCCTCAGGCGGCAGCCTCACCATCTGTAGCCTACGCCGAGATTCACTGTGAGATAGAAGGGTCTGAGAAAAGCCTGTAGACTGACATTCATAAGAGGGAGGCTCTTGCAACCTACAAGAAGGAGGGGGAGAAAATAGTGGAGGAATTCACATAGAAATATCAGAACCTGAGTCCCCTAAACAAGTGATCGAAACAGAAGTACTTAGGATCCTAGATCAGGAAAGTGTTGTAAAATCCCCACCGCATTCACCTCCCAAGCCTATTAGAATCACTCCTCCAGATCAAGAAGTTCCCAAAGATTTCTTGCACCTCTATGATTAGATGGAAAATAATCAAAATTAGAATCAGAGGTAGACATCAACATTAGAATACCCTATTTTTTATTATGCTGCCAATGCCCCTATGAAAGCCATTCCCTTGCACAACATCCCCACCTTTCATGGATTAACCACAGAATATCCTTATGCATTCCTATTTTAATTTGATTTCTTATGCAGAGGATATGACTACACCACCGATCCCCACAAACTAACTATTTCCCTCTACCTTAAAAGGAACTGCACTCCACTGGTTCACTAGTAAATTTGGCCCATTTCCGATGGTCACTTCGTCACTATTCCGACACATCCGCATCGGAAGAGCAAAATTTTGAGGCTGGGAAAAAAAGTGGTTAGCCATTATGTCGCAATTCCGACACTTCAATAAAGTGTCAGAAGATCGACAATTTTTTCGACATTTCCAAACAACTATCGCTCTTCCAACGTTTTCCAAACCATCGCTCTTCCGAAGTTTTTCACTCCATCACTCTTCCGATGATTTTCCAAAGCATCGGTCTTCTGAAGATCCATATGCGTCGCAATTCCGATGTTACTTCTACCGGCGTTTAACACGTCGCTCTTCCGATGAAACAATAAAAAATATTTAACAAAGAAATGTTGGTCTTCCGACGCTTAAGAAATGTTGGTCTTCCGATGCAAGGCAAAAAATATTTAAAAAAGTGTAACGTCGGTCTTTCAATGCAAAGAAACATCAGTCTTCAGATGCAGGGAAAAAAATATTTAAGAAACATAACGTCGGTCTTCTGATGCTTAAGAAACGTCGGTCTTCCGACGGAAGGAAAAAATTATTTTAAAAAAAAATGAAACGTGACAGTACTCATATGCAACAATGTTGGCCTATGGCATTGCATGCATACAATTCTTGGTTATCTAATATTTTTTGTAAATTGCATTGTAAGTTTGTCTTTGAAGGAGTTTAAGTACTGTTGCTACCATTCATTCAAAAGCCAACATTAGATAAGGAAAATGATGAAGTTAAATATAAGGATTTTATTGAGGTTGTAATAACCCTAGAATTATAGCTTATGGGACTACATGAATAACGTCAAGAAACTGTCATTCCACACTTTCTGGCACATCAATATATAGTGGTTGACCTGTTATTGGCTTTAGTGTTTAGCATATCTGAGGGAAAAGAAAGGAAAACGAACTTGGAAAAAGAAACTATTATGAAAATTCCTAATTAAATATCAAGTAAATAAAATGAATCATGATTTCTAAATAAGCTTGAATCTGACTAAATGCACAATATACGTAAATAAATATACAAGAACTAAACAGAGCAATCAGATCAAATTCATATTCCTCATACTAAGACGAGAAGAAGAGGACTATTTATAATATGACTGAAATGTGTATCACCTGTGACAACTGAGAAGATGTTCGATCATGCTTGAATGCTCCTTTTAAAATGCTTGCCCAGTTCCCTTCACCACACTTTTGGACAACAACAATTAGTTCTTTGTCCTCCTCTTCAGTCCATTTTTTTCTCTTCTTTCTCACTGGCTGAGCAGAATTTGCTGACACATTTCCATCAATACCTTCTGAGGAAGATAATGCTGGCAACTTTTTCTTTTGGATGGAAACTGGTACAGTAATATTCATTCCTTGTGTTGAAATTTTTGACTGCTGATTTTTCACCTCAACATCTGACATTTTAGTGTTGCTAGGGATATTACTTTTCAGAGGAGCTTCTAAAGTAGAATGGCTTGGGAGGCCAGTATTATTTGGTGTGCCAGATGTTTCTCAGACCTTTACACAAGCTGCAGCTCCTTTAAACAATTTCATGTAATAGTGCAATCCCTCCACATCACATGAAGTTCTCCCCTTGATAGGTGAAAACAATTCTGGATCAACCAGAAGCTAACATGTATGAATATATTATAACATTTGTGTCTCTCTTCTACATTGACTACAACTTCTGCTAATTGTGACAACAACAACCTCAACTTATCTACATAGTCTGTGTCATACTTTCATCACATGACATTTTCAAACTAAAGAATTCTTGTTTATGCACAATATTGCATTTTGTTACTGCCAAAAAATTTTCCTAGTTATTTGTGGATATCATTGTTGGAATTCTTCGAATCCAGATGATGTGACTGGTTGTTTGATAATCCCAAATGAATAAGGAAACTTTTCCTATTTCCTTTATTCTACCATTCAAATAATTTACTTTCCCTTGTGGGTTACTTTTCTATGCAACTTTATACTTCTCATGGACTTATTTCCATTAAACAAAGTTGAAGCTTTGATTTCCAAGTGTGAAAGCTAAGTCCATGGAATTTTTCAATAGATGATTTTGTTGCTTGCATTTAAAAAAGAAAATCAGGATAGAAATATACCTTCAAATCTGTGCTTCTCAAAGTTCTGTTGGACATCTTAGAGCTTATGCTGAACAAAATAATGTTGTCATGCCTTTTTCAAAAAACTAATCTTCCAAAACATCTGTGCATGTTGTCTAAGCAGACTGTATAGCAGCCTGTGCCTATATTATCTGCAAATTTATGCTCTTGGTTTTTGTGTCTGTTTTTGAAAATTATAAATGGCTATATGCTAGGGCCCACGTGGCTCTAAATGAATTGTGTATCGGTTGCATCACCTTCTATGATGTATTAGATTTGTATGTCACATGTAAATTAAAACCTATGATTGCATTTTGGCGGGTTTCCTCCTCCCTTGCAAGTAATAATTGGTCTGCCGGTCCATATTGCAATTTTCAGCTCTATGTTTAAGACCATGGCAGATGATGCAAGGTCATATTGATGTCAGACTTCTAGTTTCTCCCCTGTGACTCCAATGCATGATGGGTTGTTCAATTCTTTGAAAGTTTGCAAGTATTTTCTATTCACAAAAATTCATTTCCTTGACTTTCTTTTCCAGCAAATAACTTTTGCCTAATAATAATGCCAATATCCAACTCAGGGAAACATTTAAACTTCTCTTTAGCTTCTGTCTATTCAAAATTTGTTTTCTGAACTAACAATGTGCTTTGAGTATTCTCACTCTAATATCACTGCTGGAAATATGTAAAATATATGCACAGGAAATATTCTAACTAATAAATTTATTGTTGTTGGAGTGATTTCATACATTATGAGAATCTATCTTTTAGTCATAAATGTCGGTAATTTATCTACTGAACTTCTATAACCACATAACTATGATGATAAATGTAAGTTATAATGCACCTTATAACTTAATTGGCTAGTACTAAGTTGATTTTCCTAGTGACTCTTGTTACCTTTTCATGTTATTAATCTCACAATATGTAGGTTTTTCATACATGTATCAGGTGTGTAATTCAGAAGAAAAATATCAGAACCAAAGCTTTAAGTTCTATAAAAGATAATCTTTTCAAATAAAAGAGACTTATTACTAGCTAAACCAAAGTAACATGTGAGAAATAGCAAAAAAGGTTCCTGACCAACCTGATAGTTCTTAAGGATTTTGTCCTAGTATTATTTGTGCCGCTGTGCCTATTAAACATAAAGAAAAAAAAAATGTTAGATAATAATTGTGTGTATGTGACTGAAGTTTTCATGCTCAAACAAGTCACTAAATAAGCAAGCATAGAAAGGTGGGAAGTAATAGTCATATAAAGCAAAAATGGTATTGGTGTAGTCATTATTTACTAGAGTGAGAGAATCCAATATAGAGTCATACAAATTAAAAAAATGTGATGGATTTCTTTATATAAATATCTGGATATTAGTTTAGTAATTGAAAAATAGGTCAGCTGGAATGTTGTATACAAATCTACTTATTATTTGGGCCAACTTTCCAACTCAAGATACATAGTATTCAACTAATAATATATGTTTCCATTACCTTCTTGGCAGAGACAAATAATAATCTGTTCTTCTATCACTAAAACTTTCACACCGAAGGAATTCATGTCCTGGATGAACTTTTGCAAAAGTGAAGAAAGCTATTGTCATGAAGGGATGTATTGATCCAGTCATATTTGACCACATCTACAGAGAGACAGATATTTAAAGTGGTGCACATGAAGAAGTAATAGGCTCGCTTCATCTATTAAGGTTATATATATTTCTAATTCAAATCTGTTTGTAGTTCAAACCTAGGTCAGCTAAATGGTAGTATACTTACTGACTTATTGGAAACCTTTCCCAGACAATATGAAGGTTTACAAAAAGGTTTCTGAATAACTATAAGAATTATTTCCAACTCAGTAAGAATTCTGTCATTTACTAAAAAACTTGTTGGAAAATATTTCAGGACATTGTTTTCTGCTAAATACTGCATTAAGAGACATGCAGACATAGTCCAAAAGTTAACAACATCTAAAACATTTTGTCAATGTACATGAAAAAAAATTTAATGCATAACAACCAGAGTTGTCATGAGCATTAATTCTTTGGGAAAAGGACCGATATGAGCAACCTCAACAAGACCTTGAGATACTCTACCAATCGTGTTGCATGCCTTTCCAAAGCTGATATAGAGTAATTGAAAACTAGGTCAGCTGGAGTGTTGTATACAAATCTACTTATTATTTGGGCCAACTTTCCAACTCAAGATGCATAGTGTTCAAATAATAGTGTATGTTGCCATTACCCTCCTGGCAGAGACAGATAACAATTTGTTCTTCTATCACTAATACTTTCACACTGAAGGAATTCACGGCCTGGATGAAATTTTGCAAAAGTGAAGAAAGCTACTGTCATGAAGGGATGTATTGATCCAGTCATATTTGACCACATCTACAGAGAGCCAGATATTTAAAGTGGTGCAAATCAAGAAGTAATAGGCTCACTTCATCTATTAAGGTTATATATAATTCTAATTCAAATATGTTTTTATTTCAAACCTGGGTCAGGTAAATGGTAGTATACTTACTGACTTATTGGAAACCTTTCCCAGACAATATGAAGGTTTACAAAAAGGTTTCTGAATAACTATAAGAATTATTTCCAACTCAGTAAGAATTCTGTCATTTACTAAAAGAATTTCTGGAAAATATTTCAGGACATTGTTTTATGCTAAATCCTGCATTAAGAGACTTGCAGACACCGTCCAAAAGTTACCAACATCTAAAACACTTTTTCAATTTACATGACAATAAAATTAATGCATCACAGCCAGAGTTATCATGAGCATTAATTCTTTGGGAAAAGGACCGATATGAGCAACCTCAACAAGACCTTGAGATAATCTACCAATATTGTTGCATACCTTTCCAAAGTTGATATAGAGTACTCTACCAAGGGGTCAACTCCACTACAGTCATCCCCACCTAGGTGTGTCCTGGATTAAGAGTGAGGACTTGTTATGATCTATTATGGTAACAATCTATAACGAATTCAGTTGATTACAGAGAAACAAATAACCAACTATGGTTGGATGGAAATTATAATTGTACAATGATAGATTAACAGACGACAACACAATGAAAAAATTGAACAAAAAGGGTCAGATAGTTATCATCAATTGTTTATACATTGGCTTGTCTTGTGCTCTCTCCGGTAGACAACTTTGCTGCAATTATGAAGATAATTGGTCCAAATCTAAAGCTTTTTCTGAACTGATGTGTTTAGCCAGTAAAAAATGGTATTGAAACCACTGCATTACCCAATACTCGAAGAATAAAGGAGGAATGCAGAGAACGTCCAAATTCCAACAGAAAACAATTAACAATTTCAGTGCGGGCTGGTTGATTGAACTTTCTCAGCAAACCCATGGAAATTTGTTATAAATTATAGCCAAGAGGCATAACCATGCACAATTTATCAAGAAAAATAAGAGGCACAATTGGTTGATGAACCTTCATTGGTAACATGCATGCGTGTGCTGGGAAAGGAATAAATAGCAGCACTAGTAAGCCTTCCCAGAGCTGAAAAAAAATCTCACCTAAGGTTGCAAGTTTATAGTAATAGCATGTAAAAGATCAAAAAGATGTAACAGATTAAACAATTTCTTGTAATAGTGCAATTGGTTGATGCAACGATTGACACATCGAACAAACCCATCTAAAACCAAGATTAATGTATTACCTCCCCAAATTAAGGAGCTTGAATTTTGATTTTGTATGAGCATATCAATTCCAAACACTGTTTTACATTCGAACAATTCCAAAGATTGTTTTCCATTCGAACATTGTTTGTCTACCTATGGGGTGGATTAAATGCATTATGACATTTGGAAAATTCCGCTATCTCTCTTGAGCTTCTTGCTGCATTTATGTGGATGGATATATTCTTCATTATCTTGTAAGTGATTTTTAATGCTATATTTCTAATCTACTGAATGTCTACTGCATGGAATCTTGCCTTATGGTTTGTAATGTGCCTAAATTAATGAAATTTTGGTAGAGCATTGAATTTTTTTGAGATTTTGCATGTGTTATTCAAGGATAGGATAATGAATGAATGTTCCGAGAGGTTATTTTGCATATTGAATCCTTAAAATTCCATTAATTATTTCCAAACGAAGTATAAAATTCTAGAGTAGCTGTGTATTTTTCCTATATTTGTCTTATTAGGGCTACCAAAGCTACCTCTAGGACTCCTTCAAGAGCGAAGTTATAAAATCAAGGTATTTTTTACTCCAGTTCTCCCAATAGCTAGACACGGGTCCTAAATCCTTGGCAGTCACTCCTAACTCAACGAATCATCTTTCTTTTCACCTCTACTTCACTTCTTTTCCTCATCCTTTTAAGGATAAGGAGGCCTCCCTAGGGCTTTAAACATAGTGAAAATAATTATAGAAAAATTAAAGAACTTAGAAATAAAATAAAATTCCAGGAAATTATTACTTCAAAAATCACCTAACAGTGATTTCAATAATAAAAGCATGGTTTTCCATTGGAAACATATCGAGGGAATTAAGAAAAGGGGGATTGAAGAAATTTATTTACCCCCAGATATGTTTTTGGAAACAAAGTGGAAATGATAAAAGTAGTAGAAAACCAAGAAATTAAAACCTGGAAATGAAGTAAAATTCTCTGAAAACATTAATTCAAAATCACCAACGCAGAATAGTGATTTCAATGATCTCCTCCAAAGAATATAAAGAATGAACCAGAAAATAAAATTAAAGTATTATAAATCAATTATCACCTGAACATAGTAACAAGTCTAATGATCACCTAGACAGAGTAACAAAAAAATCCTTCAAAGATTCATCAAATCATCGAGCTTGTTTTGTATTCAAATAGGGGCGAGTCTTTAAAAAGTATTATTACAGGAATCAGACCTAAGGTGATAGGTTTTCTGCCTGAAACCAGGCAGGAACCTCTCACTTCAATGTTCCAACAAGATTTCTCAGGGGTGCATAAAGGCTACTGTCAAACAAGAGTATAAAAGAAAATAACTAAATAAACCATGAAAGAGGCCTATGTGTGCTATGTAATTAAGTTGGAGAGAATCACATGCTTTACAGTCTTATGTACAAATGCCAGATTGAAATGCTCAATTAGACAAGAGGATGTGATTTTCCCTGGTTTACTGTCAGGGAGGAAGATGGAAGAAAATAGACTATGAATCAGGGCTCTGTGCACTATAAAATGGAGATGAGGATAATTCAATGCTTTACTACCTTATGTACAAATGCCATATTAAAACGCTCAATTAGAAAATAGGATGAGATTTTATTTGTTTTATTGTATAGTCAAGGTGAAGATGGAAGAAAATAGACTAGGTTTCTGCGTGTTATCTAATGAAGTTGAGGAGAATCAAATGCTTTACAGCCTTGTCCATGAATGTTTGACTGAAACTCTAAGTTAGATAAGAATATGATTTTTATAACCTGTACTTTCAAGCATGAAATGGAAGGAAATGGAGGGTAGGGCTGTAGGGAATTTTTAGGTTGAGTATTTTTTCTTCCTCACTACCTCCCTCGAAGAGTTTGATCATGCTTTGAAAAACCTGGAGATATCAGTCTCTGATCCGAATCGGTTTTGAAGATACAGAATATTAGGGCACAAGTTTTTCTCTAGACTACAGTTAAAATGTCTAGGAGCAAGGAATAAGGCATTTCCATAAATTCATAGAAAGATTCCATATTTCATCCTAACCCTTAATAATATGGGAGAGAACTAATATTACTCGCATGCTGGTGGAGCTCCATTCTTATTTATATATATACCCGAAATCCTAATCAACTATACTGCGAAATAAAAATCAAAGAACATCATATGAACAATAGGTAATCAAATTTGCTGCTCGAAAGAGCTGGCAATATCATGAGGAAGAAATACTATCCTCGATAGCAGAATAAAATGAAAACTAGCAATATCATTTAAACGAGCCCAGTTCATCTACGGCACTAAAAACCCTTAAACCCTGAAGTATTATAAACTATCGCCGGAAGTCATTACACATAGAATCAAAAGCTCTGTAGTAATTTTATGAGTACCTGTTTCCAGGGAATGCCATCGTGCATCTTGGGAAAGCTGACTTCATCCGCACCCTTTCAACTTTCTTGTGGCCAAATTCCCCAAACCCTGCAAAGAGTATGAAACCACCTAGAGTTACCCATATAATCAAAATAAAAATAAAACACAGTGGCTAGAAAAGAATGATCACTAATAAGAGACATCTAAGTGGATTAACTGTTCCTACCATGCTGAGTTATTGTAGGTTGTTGAAGTCGTCGTAGAAGTACTCCAGTGGAAGGAGGAATTGAGATACCAGAAAATTGAAGGGGACCCTGTCTTGTAAACCCTCATCGAAAGATAGAAACATTTAGACAAAATGTGACATGGGCTTCATGGCAATGAGTTTCAGAAAGAGGGAAGGCCATGAATAAGCTGGTGAAACTAACCGCAGAAGCAACCCTCCAGTACCAGCTCCAGAACCCTCGACATCCAACTGAGTGGAATAGCGCGAAATGTCGAAAGAGATGGCGAGGAAGAAAACCTTATTATCTGTCGGTCTCTCTACACCGTAGGATCAGATGTTACAAGATCAACGGTGTCAAAGCAACCAACTAGCTATGGTCAGAGGTTCGAAGCATGAACGGACTCTGCGGAACAAACAAACTTTTCAAAAGATTAAATGAACAAACGAACTTTTTAAAAGATTAAATGAACAAACAATAAAAGAAAAAAATGAATTTAAAATGGTTTTCATAATAAATTTTTGAAGTGACAAATAGAAAATTAAATAATTTATAAATATTAAGATTGATAAATATTAATTTATAAATATTAAGATTCATAAATATTTAATTAATCATCCCTAAGGGTTAAAAAGGGCTCAAATGTCTATTATCCATAAAATTCACGATTGAGATAACTCTGCTCTATGTTAAAATGATAGGTGAAGGTGGATTTACCATACTTAAGATTCTTAGTAGTATCTTATGAAGTACAACATGTCATAGTGATAAGTTTTTATTCCATTAAATCATTCTAGCTGTAGAGCAGAGTTAGAGTTCTAGGAGTAGTATCAGAGGAATTCAACATTGTGAATGTGATAGAAGTGAATAATTTTGTGGAAGGGTGAAGTCTGCCCAACTTGGTCATAAAAACCAAGTGCATCCTTCATGCAGGAAAAAAATAAACATGCAAATTTCTTCATATAACAGGTTTGGGCGGGCACCCTCAAACGAAGCGACACAGCGTGCACGACCGAACAAAGTCAGAAGCGAGAAAATGACAATCAGCTCGCATTAACATACACAAGGAACTCGTGTGGTCACAACTTAGAAAATTTTATATGACCGCCCTCAGACAAAACGACCCGACCCGACCCGAACGTGTTTGGGCGGGCACCCTCACACGGTGCGCTCAACCGAACAAAGGCACAAGGGAGAAAACTGCAAATGGGCCACACGAACGTGCACAAGGAACCCATGCGGGCACAACTTAGAAAATTTGATACGGCCACCCTCAACCGAAATGACCTGACCTAAACGCGTTTGGGCGGGTGCCCTCAACTGAAATGACCCGACCTGAACGCGTTTGGGCGAGCGCCCTCAACCGAAAAGACCCGACCCAAACGGGTTTGGGTGGGTGCCCTCAAACAAAATGGAAAACAGGCCACATGAACATGCACAAGGCACCCATGCAGTCACAACTTATCAAATTTGATACGACCTCCCTCAAACGAAATGACTTGACTCGAACAGTTTTGGGCGGGCACCCTCAAACGAAAAAACACGAGGGCGCACCTGATCGAACAAAGGCACAAGCGAGAAAATGAAAAACGGGCCACAAATATGTGCACAAGGCACTTTTCCGATCATAACTTAGCAAATTTGAAACGGCCGCCCTCAAATGAAACAACCCGACCCGACCCGAACGCGTTTGGGCAGGCGCCCTGATCACATGGCGCACCCGACCGAATGAAGGCACAAGAGATAAAATGGAAAATGGGTTGTACGAACATGCACAAGGCACCACTATGGTCACAACTTAGCAAATTTGATACGGCCACCCTCAACTGAAATGGCCTGACCCAAATGCATTTGGGTGGGTGCCCTCAAATGAAACGACTCGACCAAAACGCATTTGGGCAGGCGCCCTCAACCAAAATGACCCGACCTGAATGGGTTTGCACGGGCACCCTCAAACGAAATGGAAAATGGGCCGCACGAACGTGCACAAGGCACCCATGCGGTCACAACTTAGCAAATTTGATACAGCCACCCTCAAATGAAATGACCCGACCCGAACGGGTTTGGGCGAGTTCCCTCAAACGAAACGACACGGCCTACCCGACCGAGCGAAGGCACAAGCGAGAAAACAACAAACGAGTTGAGCGAACGTGCACAAGGCACTCATGCGGTCACAACTTAGCAAATTTGATACGGCTGCCCTCAAATGAAACGACCCGACCCGAACGCGTTTGGGTAGGTGCCCTAAAATGAAATGACACTGCTGTAAGAAAATGGTCATCCAGACAAAATTATTATGGCCTCGTTGGACAATTCATAAAATAAATGAACTTTTAATGTTTTCTAAGAATTTCAGCAATTTTGGCACTACAATAATCAGACAACAATGATTACATTTACGATAATGAAAATTAAATAAAGATGAATGAGTTTCTCTTGGTTTCAAGAATAATTTATTCTATACTGAACAGGGCCAACCACGTGAAGGTGGAATCTCATATGTCCCTTCCCATCCCCCTCACATCACTCTCATTTTCCCAATACCCAATCTATGAAATAGAATACAAACAAACCAAAAATTAATTAAGGTCGTAAACAAAATTTTCAATATGTGTTTGTATAAATACATAATTTTAGTTTAGCTTGTACAATAGTAAGGCCATTATTTATTGGTTTGAAATAATAAACAACATGCAACAAACCCACATAATTAGTAAATTATTTAAAGACAATAATTCCTACATATTAAAATATAAATTTATAACATACCAGCTCATACTCGAACATAACATCTGTATCAATATTCTTCTTTTGTATCTTCTTGATCTTCATCCAACTGATCGACATCTATACCAACATCTGATTCAGAAATGGTGTTGAAATTATCGACCATGTCATCATCATCATCAATTATGTCATTTTCAATAATATCCTCATCAACATCATCATCAATAATTGTTGCCTCATCTCCTATGCCTGGTTCATCTTCTAATATATCTTCTTCGTCTGTCAATGCATCTTCCTGCTCATCTGCCACTGCATCATCTTCTTCTTGATCAATATCATCTTCTTCCTCTACATTATACTCTACTGGCCTTCCTCTTGGATCATATCTAATAGCAAATGACCATTCGTTCTCACCTGGAACCTCTGAGTAAAAGACTTGTTCGCATTGGCTTGGAAAAACATAGTGATCTTTTCCTGCTTCAAAATGCGATGTTTTAACCATTGGAAATCCATTTTCATGTTGAATAAGTGTTCTATCATCATCACGTACATTCATTCGTAGCCTATACCATTTGATGTCGAACAAAACTATTTTGAAGGAATTAAATTCACACTCAACTATATCATCTAAAAACCCATAATATCTATTTTCAGATTCTCAAGGATGTGTGCCACTCCTGGAGGAAATATTAGTGACCTAGAATACTGAAGTTATCCCACTATCAGAATTTTTCCTGTTATCATCCAACTGTTTAACGCGGAATTTATGACCATTGCACCACATAGCCTTGTGGTGTTTCAACTACAATATGCCAAACATGAAAAAGATGCATTCTCAATTAATAATTAATCATATAATTTACACAACCTGAAAATTATCTGAAAAATCAAAATTTTTGTCACATTATAAATATAATATAAAATAAGTAATGAATAAAATAGGTGAATTAATTGCTTACCTTTCTATCTTTCAAACCATATGCTAAATCAATTTCCCTGTCCGTAACGTTTCCATCTCCACTACGATACGCTTCTATAACCAATTCAGACAGTAGTTGCCATGATAACCTATCGTTGTTATGTGCTTTACATGTTTCAATCCATTCACTCATCCACTCAAGATTGTTTGCAATGTATAAAATTAGTGCCTCATAATCTTGAGCACCTGAATAAAAAACAATAATTCACCAATATTAAATATAACTTATAACCATGGTAAATTATATTAATTAATAAACGATGAAATAATATTACTTAAATGAATATGATCATATACATGATGTAAAAAAATAAAACATTATATGTATTATATATAATAAATCTTTTACCTCTCACTTTCTTCATTATACCTTTTCCCAACAGGTGCTTCACTTCAAATTTTTTGATGGAGTTCACATCCCAAATGCAATCCAAAAAATTCATAGTTGGCGCAGCTAATATAGGAATATAATGACTAATATACACCATGGATTCATATACCACATATCCCTCCACCATAGAACCCTCAGGTCGTGCTCTTTGTCTAACCAAAGCCTTCAAGGATTTCAGGTGCCTCTCGACCATCCACATTGACCTTGTGTGTACTGGTCCACACATTTCAATCTCCTCAACTTGGTGTATCAAGTAGTGTTCTTGTGCATTGAAAAATATTGGAGGTAGATAATTT
The DNA here is from genome assembly GCA_034641835.2 of Pinus albicaulis. Lineage (NCBI taxonomy): Eukaryota > Viridiplantae > Streptophyta > Pinopsida > Pinales > Pinaceae > Pinus > Pinus albicaulis. The sequence continues at coordinate 824,456,863 of CM076574.1, read as the reverse complement.
TTCATTTCACACATTATTCGAGGAATATCTCTCTTCCAATACTTTATTTCATCTTGATGGATTTCTTTCAATGAAAACCATCTGCAAATCATTACGCAAGGTTATTTCAATGAAACATAATATATATTTCATTACAAGTAAATTAATACATCATTTCATCAAGTACGAAAAGAAATTGTAGCAATTATATTTTGCGTATAAATAAAAACTACTTACCTCATGTATTTACTAAGACCATATATAACTTGTTTGACATTGTTGTCGAAGTTGTTTGGGAGAGATACAGGTAGAACATACTATAACAATAAAAAATGAATCGTTATTGGTTTCCAAATTAAATAGAAAAAAGGAAAATTTAAAATATGTATTCAAGAAATAACATACAAAAACGTATACCAAAAAAATTACCTTAACAAAGGTATGCCAATCATGTGTTTTCACCCCACTGAAGTCACCTTTCTTCGTTAAGATATTATTTATGTTTGAAGAAAAACCTATTGGAAATTTAATTCTTCTAACAACCTCTTTTACATCATTGCTTTGTTGTTCTGTTAATAACCATGGAATATTATTATAATTTTGACCTCCATTGTTATTTGATCTGTCGATCACACTTTTCATTGCATGATTCGATTTCTCAATGTCAGCACAAATTTTGTCAATTTTATCTCTATCATGTGCACCATCTATGGTTCTCCATAAGGTTTCTGTCACATTCTTCCCGACTTGCATTGTATCAAACAAATGAGCTACTTTTAGGTCCTCATAGTCGGGCAACCTCACGAATTGAGAAGGATAACATTTCATTCCAGGTGGAAGTACAATATTAGTACCTTCACCGCGACGATGACCTTGATATCAAAGAATAAAATAAATCAGAACAATAATTATAAAATACAATAAAATAAATTCATTAGTTAAAACAAAAATTCCAAACATTACATAAACAATTTATATATATATATATATATATATATATATATATACACACACACACACACACACACACACACATATATAGACAAATTACATACCAGCTACTTGACGATTATTAATTCTGTTATATTCCAACTTCCACAATCAAGGTGTCATTCTTCGTGGTTTTAATCCAGTTTCTTCTTTATCATTGAAAATATGTTTTTCAGTAGTACGATACTTATGGTTCCTAGAGAGGAAGTGCCTAAACTCATCAAACACCATCTTTACTAATTCTGGCGAATGACAATACTTCATCTTAGGGCCACAAACTGGACATGCAAATCTACCCTTTGTTTGAAGACCCTCAATAGATGGATCAATAACAATTATACTATGAGATGATTTTTAAAACATGAAATATGGTATATATAATTTAGATAATTATGTATTATATTAAAGTGCAACAAAATATTACATACCACAGACATGTGTTAGTCCTGGGGCATCCTGAATTTTCCATACAAGCATTCCACGACATTGAAATCTCTTCTTCTTGATTGGTTTAGTAATGTCATACATAGTGATACCATGCCATAACTTTATTAGCTCATCGATAAGAGGCTCAATATATACATTCATATCTTTGACCTGGTACTTACCTATTTGTTCAAAATTACGGTACATAATAATTACTACCATGATATATGTATATATAAGTAAGTAAATAAATAAAATATATATTTATGCAAACAACGAGAGAAATGAAAATGTTATATTCGAAAAAATAATGTATCAAATACCTGGAATAATCATAGTCAACATTATGTGCTCCCTCTTTATTGAAATCCAAGGAGGAATGTTATTGTTGATAATGAAAATAGGCCACACTGAGTAAGTAGATCTAAGCTCTCCGAATGGATTAACACCATCAGCTGCCAATGAAAGCTTGACATTACGAGGTTCATTTTTAAAATCTACATATTTTTCCTCGATTTCTCTAAATGCAGAACCATCTGCAGGCATTCGAAGAACACCATCTCCACTTCTATTCTTTGAATGGTAATCCATAAACTGTGCTATGCTGTTACACCTGAACATTCGCTGCAAACATGGAATTATGGGATTATGACGAAGAACCTTTTGAGGCACCTTTTTGGTTAGTTGATCTGTTCGATATCTACTAGTACCACATTTCGGACATTCTGTTTTCAACGCATGTTCTCCGTAATATATAATATGATCTTTAGGACATGCATCTATAGTGTTATATTCCATTCCAAAGTGTTTCATAATAGCACGTAGATCTCGATATGTTCAAGGTAAAGTATTTGGCAATGGTAACAAATATTCACCCAACAATCTACAACATAAACAAAAACTAGTTAATGTAAAGATTATTAATCATATATATATATATATATATATATATATATATAAGTATTGAATTATTATTTTACACATTTATTACAACTAAAAAAAGGGAAAATAATCAACATTTACATATATGTGATCATATATACATATTGCATACCTTAGGAGTTGTGTCATACATCTGTTCGACAAATTATTCATAACCTTTAAGTTCACCAGCAACAATGTAGTAGAGAGAAGAGTTGCATTTGAGTGTTCAAAAGGTCGTTCACTTGACCTTTTAATCAGAGGTACATCATAAATACCGTCACTATCTCCACCATCATCATCTGACTCACCATACAAGTCTTGGAGCATTTGATTTGTCCCATCATTAATGTGAACTGTCTCATTATTTTCATCATGATCTACCTCCATGGGATCATTAAAATTACCTTCATCATTCGCTTCATGTTCTTCACCTTGTACAACATCATTTCCAATACTAATATTTGCTGCAATATTCTCTTGCACTGGTGCAACATCATCTAATCTACTACTATTTAGTTGTGGAAGCTGGTTGATCATCTGCAAAAAGTTGGGGGGAAACTGTGCCTTTATGAAAATTACAAACATTAATCATTAAACATTAGTGCACATATAAAAAATATTAAAATAATATAAAATTTTACGATATAATCAAAATGAATATAGATAATGAAGATAGATAATTAATTACCAGGGGACGATAGTCATTCGATCCACCATCAATGTGCCCATATTTCCTACAATGCATTGTTGCTGTTGCTATTAAAACTCTAACATTATTTCTCATACAACATTTTTTGCAAGGGCAATAAACTCTACCATCACCCCTTTCACCCTTTTGAATTTTTTTTCCACCTCTAATGTTTTCTTCCATTGATGCAAATTATCCTATAAAGAAAATAATAATTATATTTAGCAATTATCTTTCTCAATGGTGTAGAAAACCCAAGACGTGTTGAACTCAATGGGAGCTCAATAAGCAAAAAGAAAATAAAAGTGATCAAAGTTCGACCATGATAAAAGGATCAAACGTAAATAATGAATGGAAAACCCTGATCTTATTTATAACAAAACATTGAGTTATCCTTGATAATGGTGCATAGTAAAATATTATTAGCCAAGATCTAGATCTAATAGCTTGGAATATTTTATGGCTAAACTAGATGTTAGGATAACAGCTAGTTTAACTTTGAAAATTAAAATCGAATAATAATGGCTAGTTTTATTTAATTAAGTAATTAATTAATTATTTAATTAATTGTGATAATATATATATATATATATATATATATATTTTATTTTTTTTATTTTTATTTTTATTTTTATTTAGAATTGGCTAAACTAGTTGTTAGGATAACGACTAGTTTGATTTTGAAAATTAACAACATAAATTCCAACATGATCCTCATAAAACTAACTTAACCCATATTGGTCTACTGTCAAGTTTGATATTTCAATAATTTTTTAGATGATTTTCATGAAATTATTAAAGTTTTTGTTTAGCTGGTTTAAATTTGACTTGAGATTTCATGTGAACCTCATGAGATTAATTTACCAAAAAAGAAATTAGACAAAATTCTAATGTAATTAATTTTATTCACCAATCTAATAACTTATTTCAAAACTATATAAAAAATATATATTTAAAATATAATTGTTAATATATTTGAAATGCAGTGTGAATTCTATAATAATTTTTTATATTTATTTTTCAAAATTTTTATTCTATTTTATATTTATATATAAAAGTAAGTTAAAAATCTATTTAAAAAATATATTTGAATGTGAAATTATTAATGTGATGTTTATTTTGAAACGAAATGGCCTGACCCGACTCGAACGCGCCCGGTCAAGTGACCTCACTCGACGCGCCTGATCGTTTAATTAATTAATTAATTTTATTTTTCTTCATATATATATATATATATATATATTAACTTTTTTTTTTTAGAATTGGCTAAATTAGTCATTAGGATAACAGCTAGTTTGATTTTGAAAATTAACAACATAACTTCCAACATGATCCTCATAAAACTAACTTAACCCATATTGGTTTACTGTCAAGTTTGATATTTCAATAATTTTTTAGATGATTTTCATGAAATTATTAAAGTTTTTGTTTAGCTGGTTTAAATTTGACTTGAGATTTCATGTGAACCTCATGAGATTAATTTACCAAAAAATAAATTAGACAAAATTCTAATGTAATTAATTTTATTCACCAATCTAATAACTTATTTCAAAACTATATAAAAACTATATATTTAAAATATAATTGTTAATATATTTGAAATGCAGTGTGAATTCTATAATAATTTTTCATATTTATTTTTCAAAATTTTTATTCTATTTTATATTTATATATAAAATTAAGTTAAAACTCTATTTAAAAAATATATTTGAATGTGAAATTATTAATGTGATGTTTATTTTGAAACGAAATGGCCTGAACCGACCCGAACGCGCCTGGTCAGGCGACCTCACACGACGCGCCTAACCGAACGATGCCACAAGGGAGAAAACAGGAAACAGGCCGCCCGAACATGCACAAGGGACCCGAGCGGTCACAACTTAGCAAAAATGATACGTTCTCCCTCGAACAAAACGGCCCGACTGGAACGCACTAGGTTGGGCGCCGACCTCACATGGCGCAACACGACGTGCTCGAACGAAAGTTGATGCCACAAGGGAACAAACAGAAAACGAGCCGCTCGAACGTGCACAAGGCACCCGGGCAGTCACAACTTAGCAAAAATGATATGGGCGCCTTCAAACAAAATGGCCTGACCCAACCCGAACGTGCCTGGTCGAGCGACCTCACACGGCACGACATGGTGCGCCAGACCGAACGATGCCACAAGGGAGAAAACAAAAAATGGGCCACCCAAACATGCATAAGGAACCCAGGCAGTCACAACTTAGCAAAACTAATACGGGCTCCCTCGAATGAAATGACCCGACCCGACTCGAACACGCCCAGTTAGGGGACCTCACTGTACAGCACGACACGGCGCGCTCGACCGAACAATGCCACAAGGGAGCAAATGGAAAATGGGCCACCCGAACGTGCACAAGGCACTCGGGTGGTCATAACTTAGCAAAACTAATACATGTGCCCTCGAATGAAATGACTCGACTTGAACGCACCCGATCAGGCGACCTCACACGGCGCGACATGGCGCACCTGAATGAACGATGCCACAAGGGAGAAAATGGAAAACAGGCTGCCCAAACATGCACAAGGCACCTGGGTGGTCAAAACTTAGCAAAACTGATACGGGCGCCCTCGAACGAAACGACCCGACCCAACCCGGACGCGCTCGGTGGGGAGACCTCACATGGCATGACACGGCGTGCCCGACCGAACGATGCCAAATGTGAGAAAATGGAAAACGGGCCGCCCGAACATGCATAAGGGACCCGGGAAATCACAACTTAGCAAAACTGATACGGGCACCCTTGAACGAAACGACCTGACTCGAACGTGCCCGGTCGGGCAACCTCACACGGCGCGACACGGCGCACCCAAACGAACGATGCCACAAGGGAGAAAATGGAAAACGGGCCACCCGAACATCCACAAGGTACCCGGGAGTCACAACTTAGCAAAACTGATATGGGCGCCCTCAAACGAATCGGCCCGACAAGAACACACCTGGTCGGGCGACTGTACCCGGTCGGGCGACCTCACATGGCACGATACGGCACGCCTGACCAAACGATTCCACAAGGGAGAAAATGGAAAACGGGCCACTCGAACATGCATAAGGCACCCAAGTGGTCACAACTTAGAAAAACTGATACAGGCGCCCTCGAACGAAATGGCCCGACCCGAACGCGCCCGATCGGGCAACCTCACACAGTGCGACATGACGTGTCCGAACGAACGTCGATGCCACAATGGAGCAAACAGAAAATAAGCCAGCTGAATGTGCACAAGGCACCCAGGTGGTCACAACTTAGCAAAACTGATACGGGCACCCTCGAATGAAATGGCCCGACCCAACCCGAACGCACCCGGTCGGGCGACCTCACATGCTGCGACACGGCGCGCCCGACCAAATGATGCCACAAGGGAGAAAACGGAAAACGGGCCATCCGAACGTGCACAATGCACTTGGGCAGTCACAACTTAGCAAAACTGATATGGGCACCCTCGAACAAACAGCTCGAACCGAATGCGCCTGATCGGGCGACCTCACAGTACGGCGTGACACAGTGTGCCCGACCGAACAATGATACAAGGGAGCAAACGGGAAATGGGTCACCCGAATGTGCACAAGGAACTCGGGTGGTCACAACTTAACAAAAGTGATACGGGCGCCCTCGAATGAAACGACCTGACCTGAACATGGCCAGTCGGGAAACCTCACACGACACGACATGACGCACCCGACCAAATGATGCCACAAGGGAGAAAATGTCAAACGGGCTGCCTGAACGTGCACAAGGCACTCGGGTGATCACAACTTAGCAAAAATGATATAGCACCCTCGAACAAAATGGCCCAACCCTACCCAAACGAGCCCAGTCGGGTGACCTCACACGGCGCGCACGACCGAACGATGCCACAAGGGAGAAAATGGAAAACGGGCCACTCGAACATGCACAAGGCACCCGGATGGTCACAACTTAGTAAAACTGATACAGGCACCCTCAAACGAAACGACCCAACTTGAACCCACCCGGTTGGGCGACCTCACACGGCGCGACACGGCACGCCTGACCGGACAATGCCATAAGGGAGAAAATGGAAAACGAGCCACCCAAACATGCACAAGGCACTCGAGTGGTCACAACTTAGCAAAACTGATACGATCACCCTCGAAAGAAATGGCCTGACCCGACCCGAACACGCCTGGTCAGGCAACCTCACATGGTGCAACATGGTGTGCCCAACCGAACGATGCCATAAGGGAGAAAAAGACGAACGGGTCGCCCGAACGTGCACAAGGGACTCGGGCGATCACAACTTAGCAAAACTGATATGGGCACCCTCGAATGAAACGGCCCTACCCGAACGCGCCTAGTCGGGCGACCTCACACGGCGCGACACGGCGCACCCGAATGAATGATGCCATAAGGGAGCAAACAGAAAACGGGCCACCCGAACGTGCACAAGGCACCCGGGCGGTCACAACTTAGCAAAACTAATATGGGCACCCTCAAACAGAATGGCCCGACCTGAACGTGCCCGGTCGGGTGACCTCAAATTGTGCGACATGGTGTGCTCGACCGTGGTTGGGGGCACACATTAAAAGTGAACCAAGGAGTGAGCACATCACGTCTTTAATATTTTATGAAACTCCTTAGAAATCCCATCATAACCACCTTCCATATTCATCACAATGTGATATGTCAACTAAAGATATCTTATTATGTTGCTCCAACCATTCAAAAAGGAAACCCAAGTTAGATTATTATTTATTAAAGGAGAGGCCAAAGAAATTAATTTACAAATCATCGCTATAGCGACACTTAGCCCAAACTGTCGCAAGAGCGAAACTTAGCCCAAACCGTCGCAAGAGCGACACTTAGCCCAAACCGTCGCAAGAGCGACACTTAGCCCAAACTGTCGCAATAGCAACGCTTTTTCTGAAATTGTCGCAATAGCGACGATTTTTCCCAAACTTTCGGAATAGCGACGTTTTCCTCCAAACATTGCAATAGCGACACATAGCTCTAATCCATCGCAATTCCGATGATTTTTCCCAAACTGTCGCAATTCTGACGCTTTGGTACAAACGTCGCAAGACCGACACTAACTTTTATGTGTTGCAATACCGACACCTATCTCCAATCATCAGTATAGCGAAAGTTGTGTGCGGGATTTGAAAAATTGATAAATTTTGGGGAAATTTCCGACATTTGGTCAAAAGTGTCGGAACCAAAGTGTCGGAATTTCCGCCAAATGTACTAGTGGTTCATGGGATTAGGAGGGGGAACTATAAACAACTGGGACCAAATGAAGAATATTTTTCTTACCAAATACCAAGACTATTGTCGAACCCGAGATCTAAAAGATGAAATCTTCAACATGTCCACAAAATACAAAGAAACATTAGAGGAATACGTAGAAATATTTCAATACAATTTACAAAGATTCCCATATACCACACTGTCCAAGGACATTTTGAAAGCCACGATGCTTAAAGGGATGAAGGAAGAATGGGTTGAGATGCTTAACATAATGGGGAAGGGAGATATTTACCAGGAAGAATACGATGAGATTATTTCCTTATGTATTAGATTCTCCTGGGGTAGCTCACGTAATAGACCTATTGGGCGTGATTATATGAAAAAAATACCTTAAGCAGGCCAATGGAAATGTAACCAGAACAGAATTTGGAAATCTGTTAGAAAATTTTAAAATTGACATCTTGGGTAGTTTGACAACAGAACTTGATGTTTTACAAGCCAAACAGAAACAAGCTATAGCAGAACAAAACCTGGCCATCTTTTGCCCAAGATGTCGGAAGAAGCACAACCAGAGGGAATTCCCTTTAGACATAGTTCAGACTTGTGCTATCTGCACTAAGGATCATACCACAGACCAGTGTCCTTCACTTCCTGGGATGAAAGTTGTATACAAGGAAGAAGAAGAAGAAACAGAGCCAGTCTATTCAATGAATCAGTGTCGGCAATGGCAACCACGACCTGGCATACCGCAAGACCTACCTCAATACTTTCCATTGCCATAGTTTAGCCAGCAAAAACCTGCAACAAATTGGCAAAATCAAAACCCCTTCCCAACTTGGCCAAACCAAGCGTTTCCTATGCCACCTTGGCCTACACAACCTCCATCAGGGAGTAATTGGAAGAACTTTCCTTTCTCTCCCCCTTATTGGTAGAATGTCCCTTATCAAATCCAATGGACAAACCCTCCTACTCAAAACACCAGTTGGAATTGGCAGAGACCGATGGGAATGGAAAATCTACTAATAGGAGCAGGGAATCAAAATCAACCTACGTTGCCAACCCCCTACCCAGTTCAGCATAACCAGAAGCCTACCATACACCCTTAATTTCCAGCCCAACCCAATCCTAATCCCAATAACAGATCTGTTCAACTAATTCAGATCATAGAAAACCCAAAACTCAATGCCGAACAGAAACAATGCAATGAATTGAGGTTAAGATCAGGATGTACCATCTTACCTATAGAGGCCACAATTCCACCTCAGCCCCAAGTTGAAACCTCAACAGAGCCTCGCTTAATGAATATAACAGAAACAAGAAAAGATAAGGAAACAATTGATCAACAAAGAGCTGAAGAACTTAGGGTGACTCCGCTTCCATTTCCTGAAAGATTAAATCTACCCAGGCCTATAATCACTCCATATTTTGACATCTTGGGGGAATTAAGAAACTTTTTTATCAAAATTCCTCTTCTCCAAGACATCCAAGACATTCCCATCTATACAAATATAGTAAAAGAATTATGTGGAAAAAAATAAGTCAAGAAAACAAAGGCTGTACCCACCGTTCATGTCGTAGGAACGCTATCTGACTTGTTGTTAGGTAGGGAATCACCTGTAAAATATGAAGACCCAGGAAACCCCATTGTAACTGTGCAAATATCTGGTCACTCATTTCCAAACACATTGGTTGACCTGGGGGTAGCCATTAACATCCTAATTACTAGAGCTTGTGAAAAACTAGGCATATCAGCTTTAGAACCTACGGCCACACTTCTGGAGCTAGCTGACAGATTTGTTATCAGAACAGAAGGTATAGTGCAAGACATCATGGTCTATGTGGACTCATGGGAATACCCAGCTTATTTTTTAGTCATTAATCCAAAAAACGGGATGGAAGGGCACCCATTGATTCTTGGGCGACCTTGGCTGGCCACAGCAGATGCTTACATAGGCTATCAAGCAAGTAGCATGAATATCACTAGAGGAGATTCTATAAAAAATATCATTATTTATCTGCCTGCCAAACCAAGCCTGCCCACAGTAAAAATTCACAAACATCCAGATACATATTGGGAGCAAAACATCCATCCACCTCTAACATTAGTAGAAGTTCTCGAATTCAAGGATCAAACTGAAGATGATGTAATCAATAATTTTATGAATCAGTCACCCACGCCTGAAAATTTGAAATGCCAAATGTTGAAAACAATCCTTGAACATGAAGATCAAGAGGATCCTGTGACAGACTTCAAGACTCAACATATCTCCACAACTGCTATTCGTAACAGCATACCTATTGAGATCGAGGCAGGAAAGGTTCTGAATATTAATGGCAGTTTGGATGAAAACCAAAAGCAGAAACTCATAAAAGTCCTCCTGAAGCACCAAGGTGCATTTGCGTGGGACTACCAATACATGAAGGGTTTGGACCCACAACTATGCACGCACCACATCTATGATGATAAGGAAACGCACCTCGTTAGACAACCACAACAAATATTAAACCCACACTTAAAAGAGATTGTAAAAGAGGAGCTGCAAAAAATGTTAGATGTAAATTTCATTTATCCTATTTCAGACAGCAAATGGGTCTCCCTTCTGGTAGTCATCCCTAAAAAGAATTGGAAGTGGAGAATCTACCTAGATTACAGATAATTAAATAAGGCAACAGAGAAATACCATTCCCCCCTACCCTTCATTGACCAAGTCCTCGATACATTAGCTAGGAAACGGTTCTTTTCCTTTCTTGATGGATTCAACAGATACAATAGAATCCAAATAGCTCCCAAAGAACAATATAAGACAACCTTTACCCTCCCATGGGGCATTTTTGCTTACAAAGTTTTACCATTTGGATTATGTAATGCCCCAGCAACATTTCAGAGAGCCATAATTAGCATTTTTTCTAACTTAATAAATGAAGGACTTGAAATCTGTATGGATGATTTTACACCCTATGGGGAAGACTTTGATCAAGCTCTAGAAACGCTAGAAAAAGTGTTATAATGATGTATTGCTACTAGACTATGTCTAACAAATGAAAAATGCCACATGATGATGACTGAGGGGGTAATCCTAGGTCACTACATTTCTGCAGCTAGAATACAGGTAGATCCGGCTAAAATAGAGGTAATCCTTCTATTGGCCACACCCTGTTCACAAACAGAGGTGCGTAGTTTTTTGGGATATGTAAGATATTATCGCAGATTTATAAAAAAATTCTCACAGATAACTGCACCTCTGTATGCATTGACTAGGAATGTTGAATTCCATTGGACTGACAAATGTCACATCTCTTTTACAGACTTAAAGAGGCTGGTCTCAACAACACAAATCCTACGAGGTCCTAACTAGAAACTGCCCTTTCACATCACTTCTGATGCATTTGATATAGAAATAAGAGCAGTTTTTGACCAAGAAGAAGACCGAAAGCCTTATGCTATTTATTATATCAGCAAAAACCTTACTCCTGCCAAATTAAATTATACAGTGAACGAAAAATAATTCCTGGTTGTCATTTATGCTATCAATAAATTCATGAACTATATAACTGGATATCAAGTGTTCCTATATACTGACCACTCTGCTATTAGATATTTATCTAATAAACCAATCAAAAATGGGAGAATAACTCATTAGTTACTATTGTTGTAGGAATTCTATATAACGATCAAAGACGGGAAGGAAAACATGGTCACAGACTTCCTGTCCAGAGTCCCCAAGACAAACGATACGCTAACAGTTGATGATCAATTCCCCGATGAACACCTGTTTTCTGTAGTGGTAAAAACACCATGGTATGCAGATGTGGCCAATTATCTGGTAGTGGGGAAGCTACCCAGACACTTAACATCGAGAGAACGAAAATTGATTGTACAACGTAGTGCAAGATTCTCTTGGATTGGAGGTTACCTATTACATACAAGGGCCGATATGCACATATGCAAATGCATAAAGGAAGAAGAAATCTATGACATCTTACGAGCCTGTCACGATGAACCCTATGGTGGCCATTTTGTAGAACGACGTACAGGGCATAAAGTGTTGCAATTAGGCTATTATTGGCCTACGGTTTTCAAAGACGCAAAGAAGTATGTCCAGGCTTGCGATAGCTGCCAAAGAATAGGCCGCCCAAGCCAAGCTGATGAAATGTCGCGACAACCACAATTGGTGGTGGAACCATTTTAACGGTGTGAATTAGACTTCGTTGGGCCATTCAACCCACCATAAAACCAGAAAGCCCACATACTAGTTGCCACGGATTATGTCACCAAATGGGTAGAAGTAGTGGCCTTGTCAAGAGCCAAGGAAGAATCAATAATTAAGTTTCTCTTTGAAATATTTGTGTGATACAGCTTGCCAAGGGAAGTGATAACTGATGGGGGGGCACAATTCACAGGCAATAAGATCACATCTACCTTAATAAATCACCATATCATCCACAAAGTTACATCTCCTTACCACCTGTAGGCCAGTGGGCAAGTCGAAAGCACCAACAAAGTCTTGGAGGCAATCCTTACCAAGACGGTAGCAGCACACCACTGGGACTAGACCACTAGACTACCAGAAGCCTTATGGGCTTACCGAAAAACCTGGCGAAATACCACTGAATATTCACCATATCAGCTAGTATTTGGGAGAGACCGTATCTTCCCTATTGAATTCGAAATTAAAACTTTGAGAACAACCCAGGAAGTGGGATTGGAATTAACAAAATCTCAAGCTAAGAGACTCCAACAAATAAATGAACTGGACAAAATTCGACTGCTAGCCCTACAATGCACAACGATCATTCAACAACAATGAGCCAAGTGGCACGACAACCTAATAAATAAGAAGGTATTTCAAAAATGAGATTGGGCACTCCTCTATTACTCCAAATTCCAAGACTTTCCAGGAAAACTGCAAACAAGGTGGCTCGGTCCATATGAGATTCAGGAAGTACATAGTAATGGTACCCTCACCTTGACCACCATAGATAGGTCTGGTTCAAAATTTTGAGTTAACGGACACAGAGTATGCCTCTATCGCAAACCTCTCACAAAATAATCTTTCTATCAACAGGTACGAAACAATCCCATCATCCAAGTTGTGGTGCAAGGGGGTGATAACCCCACAAACTCAAGCACATGAGAGGTTTCCCGGCATCACTTGTAAATAATGTATATAATTGTCTTGTCTTGTTGTACATTCTTCACATTTGTAATTTATTTTCCTTCTAAGATTGTGTTTTTATTGTTGTTCGATTCAAGAACAACTACTGTTCTATCTTTGAACAGCTATTGTTCAGTCAAATTGACCATCCGTCCATTTGCTGTGTTTTTATTTTTTGATGTTCTATTTGTGGACAGTTGTTGTTCAATATTTGAACAGTTGTTGTTCATTCGAATTGAAAAACCATTGGCTGTGTTTTTATTTTTGTTGTTCAATTTGTAGACAACTTCTCTTCAATCTCTGAACGAATGCCGCTCAATTGAACAACCATTTGTGGTGTTTTTATTATTGTTGTTCAATTCGTGAAAAACTGTTGTTCAGTCTTCAAACAGATGTTGATTCAACCAAAATTGAAAAGTCGTTTTTACGTTTTTTTTACTTTACTGTTCAATTTGTGAATAGCTGCTGCTCAATCTTTGAATGGCTATTGTTCAGTCGAACTAAACATATGTTCCTTGGTGTTTTTATTTTTTTTGTTCAATTCAAGAACAGTTGTTGTTCAATCTTTGAACGGTCGCGGTTCAACCAAATTCAACAACCATTTGCTGGGTTTTCATTGTTGTTGTTCAATTCATGGACAGTTGTTGTTCAATCTCTGAACAATAGCTACTCAGTCGAATTGAACAGCCATTTGCGGCATTTTTGTTTTTTTTGTTCAATTCGTGGACAGCTGTTGTTCAGTATTTGAATGACTACCAATTCAACCACAATTGAACAACCGTTTCACGTTTTTAATTTTGCTGTTCACTTCTTGGATGGATGCTATTCAGTCGAACTGAACAACTGTTCATTGTTGTGTTTTTTATTTTTTATGTTCAATTCAAGAACAATTGCTACTCGATCTTTGAACGACTGTTGTTGATTTGAATTGAACAGCCATTTTTGATCATTTTTTAATTGTACCAAGCAATCTCTGAAAAACTATTGTCTGACCAACTTAAATAGCCATTCTTTTTGTTTTTTTCTCAAATTGAGTAACCTTGAGTAGGGAATGGAAGTTGGAAAATAGAGGTAAAATGGTAAAATTACAAATATTATAGCCCTTTGGCACTATAATTCTTAAACAAGAAGCTGACATTATGCGCACATGAGGTGAAAGGCTAAGTCACCCATAGTTCAAATATGATATCATATAATACATGACCTTATGATGATATATCTTTTTTCACTATTCGAGTAATATTTCCCTACAACATGAAGAAATGGAACAAGGGGTATTAATGGTATTGGCATTTTTTCTGCTTCTTTCACCATCCCTCACTCTTAAGGAGTTAATGAGCCTCCCTCCATGTATAAAAAGAAATTATTATGTGTTCATGCACATATTTAAGAGGATAGGAGGTCTCATTACGAGCCAGACTACCATTATCATAGGGATTTAACAAGTTACATTCCCATAATGGCTACCACACCAAGGTAATGACTTTCTCATCTACTAGAAGGACAAGAGGTCTCATCATGAGCCAGCCTGATCACTCTATTAAAATTCTAGTGAATGGAATTGTGACTATCTGGCTACCACACCAGCACAGTGACCTCCTTATAGATCAAGATGTTACAGTTCAAAAGGAAGTACTACATTTACGTGCAAATCTTAAGAGAGGATAGGGGGTCTCATCACGAGCCAGCCTACCAGGTTCATAAGGGTGTAGCAAGTGACATGCCCACTATGGCCACCACACCAGGGTAATGACCTTCCTAACGACTTGAAGGATAGGAGGTCTCATCACGAGCTGACCTGATCACTTTGCTACAACTCTAGTGAGTGGCACCATGGTTATCTGGCCACCATACCAGTGTGGTGATCTCTCCATAAAATTGAAAAAAAAAACTATTCTTCCATAAGGATCCTGGCTCATTTTTTGGGTTAAAATAGAAACCCTATTGAGACTATGAACGCCTACTGGCAGTAGTGGCTTTGCTTGTGGTATGAAATTATGCTTCTTCAATATCCAATTGCTTTTATATACACCTTGTCTTCCATTCTTTGACCATAAGCTATTACTCGAATTAGTAATAATTATGACCTGCCATAAGAATAACTAACAAATATATGTTTACATATTTTGAACTTCGGGATGACAACGCCAATCATTACTTGACTCAGTCTTGCTTTCGTCATAACTTTTCAGTTGTACAAGGACATCATATCGCAATAATGGCTATGTTATTTACTCTCACTTTCCGGTCACTTCCACATAAGATACAATTATGAAAACTTCTAAATCTGACCTTTATACCGCATATGTTAGTAATTACTCAACCGCCCGCTCCTTCACACGCAGATTATCATTACCAAATTCTAACATTCCCCTGTCTGCATTCATGAGTGACCAAATCTCTCCTGTACTTGAGGGTGTGGGCGCCCTTTCTTCGAGGGAGGGGGTGTAATTGGCCTTAATTCGGCAAGCATGTGAAATCCCTGCACAAATCTCGTTAAACGCATCGATAAGACCAAAGGAACACTACAATTAAGGCATGAATATTATCTACACAGAGCCACAATCTCTTTTTTGTTTGCATACAACATCCAGTTGAAACAATAGAGCTAAGAAGAAAAAAAATTAGAGGAAAAGAGCATATCAGCTATGGGAGGAAATACCTTTCGAAGCGAGCCTGAAAAATTTCCAATTTCAGAGGCAGTGAGTGCCATCCTCCAGTGAGCTGGATGGATGACATATGTTCACAGACTACAGGGATTCGACACGAGAATTGCAATCGAATTTCTGCAAAATCTGTAGGAAGGGAAAACCAGAGTCAAAGGTCAAACTGTACCAGTTCAGAGGGAATTATTGTGAAATTTTCTAGAATAATAGCACAAGGAGAAAGATGGGCAGAGAAGCATCTCCTCTTGAGAGAAGCAGTAGTAGCATACCAAGACCCGGATGAACCGTTGGAACAAAAAAATAGAGGGATTAACCCTGCCTCGCTACACTAGCCATGGCAGGAGCTGGTGGCATTCATCCAAAATTTTATTATATGCGAAGGACGTCGGGATGTGGTAAAACCTCGATAGCTCAAACTTTTAGCCACTCTTAAAAAAAATATTTCAATTAATCTGCTTGCCTTTTTTAATTCCGTATTGCATGATACTGCTGTTTGATTGAGGAAAGCCAAGAATCCCCAAGAAGTGGTTAGTCACCAGGGGTTAATAAAACAAATCATCATTCATGATCTAGATAGGCAATAGATAGCCTAGGATAATTTCTTTAACCCTGAGGCACAGGAACCAGAAATAAACCCTGACGGAACCGAAATTGAGCCCCCCAGGGTAAATACACCAAGAAGAAAAAGGACCCAAACCTCAACGTCAGAGCCAAGAAGGAAAAAATAGCCCAAGACACTCCAAGGAACCTTGAACCTCATGAAGGAAGCAGAACCATCCCATGCACCCTTGCAAGAGTTCGAGGAGGAAATGGCTCGAGTCCTAGGACAAATAAGGATAGACTATGAATCGAGAAACCCATTGAGAGAAGGGGAGCAAGAGGAAATTTTTGATAAATCTGCCACCCCCAGTAGCTCTAGTCACACTAACGTCCTACCTGACCAAGAGGAACCATGAGATGATGAGGTTCTGTCCCCTATTGATAACTACGAGGTGTATAGTGATGGACAAACAGAGGAGAGAATGGAATCACGGGATCATTCAGGTGACACTGTCCTTGTGGAGCAGAGAACACACACATAGACAACCCCTTTGTCACCAGGAGGTAGCATCGCTCCTCCTAGTCAGGATCCTCACATTGAGGTAAATTCTGAAGACGTAATTAGAAACACCATTTTAGATGCCATCCCTGAAAAGGGGAATTTCGCTCCCCTACCACCTGCTGAAATAAGGAAAGGTGAAGATTCAGATTAAAGGAGAAGTGAGAAACTAAGAAGGACTTGGAAGAGATTGAATAAATTGGTAAAATATCTGAGAAAACAACTGAATAAAGAAATAAGGGCTTGGAAGCCAAATAAATAAACCTCTATTGCAGGAACTCAAATAGAACCAGTAAATACTATCGAAAGCGAAATGAAAACTAACTTAGCCGACACCATGGAAACTGGAATACAAACCAATTTGATAACTACTATTGAGGCTGAAATATAAAACAACCTAGTAGACACCACCGAGGCTGAAGTGCAGACAGAAGTGGCAAACACCATCGAAGCCTCCACCCAAACATAGCAGAAGGTTATAGAGGAAAAGGGGACCCAAACAGAGGAAGCCCCTGCCTATGCCCATCTAGTAGAGAAAGCTGCCAACTAGAAATTATGCAATTAATTGCAAGTGCGACATGAACTAACACAGTGCAGGAAGGAGGTGGTGCCATTAAAAAAATATCAGGCACTGCTAAAAAGGTTCACTGACCTCTCCTCCACAGAAGATGAGACATTCACCCAGCTTAGAGGAGAACAGGAAAAGGTTAAAGTGGTACAAGAGCAGGTGGAGCAAGCTAAGAAGAAAATCTCTATAATTTCCTCTCTATATAATGATTCTCTATCATGCAGAGCTCCAGCAACCAACTATTCCTTGTTCCTAATAGAATGATATTTACTCTTGAAAGTTAAAGCTGTCAGGGTAAGAAAATCCACTACTTTCAGGACCATAGAAGAATTTTCCCATTTTTGTAATGATCAGTATGAGCAGGTCCATCGCCTCCTGTGTGAACTTTACATGCATAACTTTTTCGTAGAAGAAGACAGGGACAACAACCGTAGCCCCTTCATAAGGGATTTGCAACTGTAAGCCTTCCTTTCATTTGCTAAAAACCAGATCAGGTGGGCCAAATCCTACGTCATCTTCCAAAAAAGAGAGCACAGCCTAGATTTATGGATCAAAGGGGAGCCTACAAAACCCCTACAACTGATCATCCAGCACAAAAAATTCATGAGATGGCAATGTGTGAGGACCAGACTAGGGCCCATCCATAAATATATCATAGAAAATGCATGAGAATACTTTGGGAACATTCGTGAAGTAGCCTTAGCAGCAGCCAAGCAAAGATGGATGGCCTCCACGAACATTGTGAAGAATAGGGAGCCATTCAGTTATAGGAATTTCAAGGCTGCTGCCTCCAGATTCCTTTCATACAGCAGCTTGGTCTACAGCATGGGGCCTACCTGGTTGGGATGTAGATACATAAACCCTCTCCTCTGGTATCCTCTCGAGGATTATAATCACAATTACGAATTACCAGAAGGAGCCACAGGCGCTACCTTTGCACTCATGAAACGAAAACAAGGCTTCAGAGCATACAACAAAAAGGCCTACCCTGCCTACTCCTTAACATAGCTACATCTCAATCATCTGTTTGCATGAGGACATGCAACTAGGTAAGCATGGCAGTATGTTGGGCCCAAATTAAGGTATGTTCTCACCCTGTAAGTACTTCAAATTATGTTACAATTTTGGGGGAATTACTCTTCATATTAACGATAAAGAGAATAAAATATTACAAAAACAAGAACAATTAGACTAATGATGAAAATGATGTTTTGTAACAGAAAATTGACTTCTCTTATCTCTGCATGTAGGAAGGCAGAATGGCTGGACCAATAGGAAACGAAAGCTAGCCAACGGACACAAACATATGAGATCCCGGTAACTCCCAGTGGCTGGTATAAGGCAGACAGACGAATTCGAGTCCAAGAACTCAAACGACAGCCACGCACAATGAGCTATCATTTTGGAAATACTTTCACAGTTTGGAAATTGCTTTTAAAAGGGCGAAGGACAGGAGAAGGGGAGTCAGGAGGAGAAATGATAGAAAATTCATTCTGTAATCGACGAATCAAAAATAGTCTGCCTAATTGTATTTTTGTAACATCATTGGATGTAATATAGAGCTTTGAACAATAATATTTTGAATTTTTTACTGCGTTAGAGCTTCTGGTGGTCTAGGCCCAACCTCTGGAAATTCCTCGCAAGTTTTCATACTCTATGTAGTTGCAGAACCTATGCTTAAGTATCTAATGTAGTTGTAAAGTATATTTCCATTCAATAAAGTTACAGTTCTCTTTCTTCAAGATTTTTAGAAGTCGTGTTCTTGAATTAGGACAATTGTAATCGTATTTTCCGACTTATGGCAATATTTCATTATCAGTAGATAGTTCCAGTCCTTTTAATACCATTTCATTTGAGTTATAGATGGTAGAATAAGTTGATTTCGATGTTATCTGTCTCTATGAATTGCATTCTTCTTTTAGCATAATGAAGTGTTCAACCATCGATCAATGTCGATTAATTAATTCATAAAGAGAATTCCATTGCAAAATTACTTAAATAATTGTTGTATGATTTATTTAATTCGCTTCAGTTATAATGTTGTTCCATTACTGCTCAGTTAGTTATACTATTGTTCCATTACTGCTCAGCTAGTTATACTGATGTTCCATTACTACTCAGTTAGCTAGACTGCTGATTCAATTCATTCCATTATTGTTCAACTTAGTTAGAATATTGTTCAATTCAATTCCATTACTATTAAGATTAGTTAGACTGTTCTTCCATTCAATTCCATTGTTGTTCAGTTTATTTAGATCGTTGTTTAATTCAATTCAATTGCTGCTTGATTTCTCTATAATGTTGTTCGGTTCAGTTAGACTACTATTTAATTCAATTAGATAGCTAAAAAATCTTGCTGCTCAATCTTAGGTTAAAAACCAATCCAAGCCAACCCTCGTAGGATAAGCAACTTAGGAAGTTAGCAAATTGTTCCTCATAAGTGACAAGGAGTAACTATTAGACGACCTGACTCACATATATTGTGCCAACACTCTTGAAATAAGAAGATTTACCCCGGGTTGATAATTAAATGAGAAAGAACCAGAGTTCTCAATCATAAACCACCTTTCTAAGCACCAACAAAGACCAAAGAGGAACTAGGTACAAAACCTGAAGAAGCATTGGAAATTATCAAATTCATAAATTATAAAAATAAACAAGAATGGATGAAATTGGAATAATAAATAGAACATAAACCATACTTGAGGTAAGAAAATTAATTTCCAAGAAAAACTTGATGAAACAATTGGAGGAAAAATGCCAAAACATGGATATGTAAATCACAAGATTCATGGTAAAATTTGATACTTTGAGGCAAAAGGGCCTTCCAAATATGCTAGTAATCAATGATAAATTGATGAAACGGGAAGATTATAACAAAAAGATAAGAGAATTTTCTAAAGAACAGGTAAACAAATCAGACTGGTAGGGAATTCCAACAGGGAAATTTTTGCACAAGAGTATTGAAAATATGTTTTACTTGTAGCATGAAGTAAAACACCTTTTTGTGATCAAACCAACATTTTAAAAATACACTGAAGTTGATGAAAACTTTAGAAAACTCATGAAGATCAAATTACCATAAGCTTAGTTCTAGGAGAAGTTAACAGATTTGCTGTAAAATCAAATTACAGTGAGGAAAGATCAAATAAAAGATAAAAAATAAATTTGTTGTTTTTAATTCAATAGGAAACCATATTTCAACAGTAAAAAAGTTTTTCAGCAGTCAAAAGATATCAGTCAAAGTGTATCAGGTCAAAGAGTATCAGTTAAAAAGTGTATCAGATGAAAAATGAAGATCAAAACAGATTGAAGATCAAATTACCAGCATGAGGGACACCTCAACTATCTAGCCACAACCCAAATCCAAACAGCAAGCTATTTAATTTCAATAAATAGGACAACTAGCAATTAGTTAGACAATTTTCACTATCTTCTTGTGAGAAGATATTTTATTTCCCAAGAAAAATTCCTAAGATTATTCTAGGATATTTTATACTAGTTTTTGTATAAATACTTCATGATTTGAAGTATTGGGTGTGGATTAATTGTTGAACATTTATGCAGCTGTAATATTCTAAACCTAAGGGTTTTTTGTATCAAGTTCAATTCAGCAGAATGGATCAAAGGAAATAAAGCGTCATATTACAGGATTCATGTGTGGGGCCACTGCAGTGAAGTATTTCACTTGTTATTTTGTCAATTCTCTTATGTTTTCCATCTATTCATGAATGTGTTATAATTTTTAATGTGAAATCATAATTGTTATTTAAGAATTTGTTGAAAGCACTCTGTTATTGACTGATTTTCATTTAAATGTTCTCTGCTGATATCCAAACTAGGGAAACCTTAATTTCTCCCTAATTTTGATTGACCTCTACCTTTTTCACTCCTTATCCGAATTAAAGAACCCTTAATTTCTCTTTATCCCGTTCAAAACCATTTCACCATCAGCCTTTGAAGATCTGAAGTGACTTTGCTATCTTGCCCTATGAATATTTTCCTTTTATACCTTGATCCTGATCCGTTTGCTTGAAACATTGACTCCATCTACCCAATGGGTTACAGATCTATAGCTATCCATCTCAGTAAGTGATTTCCCCAAAAAAAAAAAATCAAAACCCCAAAACCAATTTGACCTATATAACTAGCCTAAAATCAGATATAAAAACAAATTTAAATCTTATAGACAGAGCCCTCTCTGAGAATTAGGAAAGCTAGATCCTAAAGCTTAAAAGTAGGTTTGTGGCTACATCTGATATTATTTAAACTATAATAAAAAATCTCACAACTTTGATAATTATTAGAGTGATAGCACTGATAAAAAACAAATCTGATTTTCCTATCATTGCGTTAAATGAATATAGTGTTCCTATATTGGGTCCTTTGGCAATGACCAATGCTCCTTTGCTAATTTTATAGCCTCCTTTTCCAAATCTTGTGGAATAACCTTCATCATCAAGTCATCCTATAGAGATCAAACTCATGCGCATTTTTGGTACATGTCTGACCTGTTTCAATAATATATCTTGTCCATTATTCATCTTGAGTTGGAAATTTCCCACTCCAACAATACTGTGAAAATGATTATTCCCCAAATGCACTCTACCATAATCACCAGGATTATATGCAACAAAACTATATTTGCATGGGGTTACATGGTGAGATGCCCTAGAGTCAGGGATCCAATCACAGCTACCACTAGATGTATATAAACATGCATCCTCTACTGAAACAGTAAATAACACATCACCATCTCTGACTATGACAATATTATCACCTTCATTTGTGCTGGATGAATTGTAATTTGTATTGGTAGATCTTAGATCCTTTTTTCCTTTCTTCAAGGATCCACATTCTTTCTTCATGTGCCCAAGTTTTCCAAAATGAAAGCAGATTATCCTACCCCTCCTTGATTTTGATCAGCCTCTCGATCTTGATCGCCCTTGTCGGCCTTGATCAATCCTCCTACCACGATAAGCTAGAGCTAGAGCTTCTCCTTCCGCAATTGACTTGCGTCGCAGCTCCTCATTCATTAAAATTCTGCTGACATCATCAAACTTCAGGATCCCTACAGGTGCTGAAGTACTCATAGCCACAATTAAATTTTCCAAGATGTCTGGCATCGAAAAAATTAAAAAAATAGCTCTAATTTCATCATCTAGAGTTATTTTAACAGAGGCAAGCTGACTAGTTATAATATTGAATTCATTCAAGTGCTCAGCAACTGAAGCACCCTCCTTCATCTTGAGATTGTAAAGATTCTTCATCAAGAACACTTTTTTTGAGGTCGTGTTCTTCTCATATAGATCATGGAGCTTCTTCCATAATCTCGTTTCCATATTTTCTCCGGACACATTGAAATACACATTCTTTGCTAGATATTGGCAGATTGTCGCAATCACATTTCTATCTAGCTTATCCCATTCCTCATCTATCATCGATGAGGGTTTCATTGTTACACCCTCAATCGGAAAATACTGATATTTTAAAATTAGTATATCCTCCATTTTTTATTTCCATAGGGAAAAATTTGCCCCACTTAACTTCTCCATGTCAGTAACTCCTATCTCCATTCTCAATACAATTCACCCAAAATCAAAACTCCACTTGCACCTTTAAATAAAATATTAAATTTATCTCTTAAAAAAAATAACCACAAATAACGACATTTTCTCCTTTTTTTCCTTTTTAAAAGCATGACCTTTCCCTTTTTGTATTAAAAAACATCCTTTCCCTTTCAAACTTCACCAAACATTAAATATATATGTTTCGATAACATATATAATTTTTAATTATAAAACATATAAATCCTTTAACCCACTTCACATAAAACATATAGGATTTCACTTAAAAATGGGAAAGGCATCTAACCCAAAATTATTTTAACGGGAAAGGAATTTAACCCAAATTTATTTTAATGAGGTTGCATGCTAAAATAACTCCACGACCTCTGTCACTCTTCCTTTTACTCATCGATTTAGACACACATGTTTGATGCAATCGTTCTTGAACAGATCTTGACACACATGTTGGATGTCGCGGTCTCCTATGTCAGATGCTCCACGACTATTTTTGTGTATATATCTCATACAACAACGTTCCTCCACAGAGTTTTCAACATAGACGCTCCACTCAATGAGCTCAACTAGTTCACATGATTTATGGCACACGATTTCTGGCACAGTGCAACAGCCTTCCACATAGAGGAATTGCAATTGAAAAAAATTTCCACACACAGAGGAATTGCAGGCACAAATTCACTCTGCTTCCAAGATCACAGACTTGCAAGGTCACAGACTTGCAGATGAATTGCAGTGGCGGAGAGAAGTAACCTAGCTAAAATTGGCTCTGATACCAATTGTTGGGACAGAGAAACACAACAAAGCACAGTAGAACATAAAGCAAATAGAGAGAAATAGGAGAAATGAAATTAATACAGACTAGAGAACAAAACAACAGATTTCTATTATAGAAAGAGGTCTTGCCTTGCTTGGCTTGACATGCTTAGGCAGAGGCAGGAAATACAAATCTATAGTTGCAGAAGAGGGCTAATTCAACATGTGAAAAAAAAATGACTACATAGTCAATCATGGTGGATGGACGACATGTTAGGTTCGAGACCGTTGTTTTTCAGAGAGTCGATGACGACATTGGTCAGATGGGTTAGGTTCAGTGCCAACAGCTGAATACAACTTCACATTTAACATAATTATATAGAATGAAGTTATGATTGTGTTATAGTACACTCGGGACTATGATATAAATTCAATTAAATAAAATATCGAATTATATAGAATGACGTTATGATTATGTTAGTCGGTGACGAGACAACTAACTTGTGTAAGCTTTCCACACACTGGAGTTTGTTTATTTATTATTTGATTTGCGGGACTTTATCTAGTCACATTTCCTTATCTCCATGTTCGAAATTTGTGTATGAAATGGAATGGATGTCTCATTTATTAATATTTATGTCACATTTCTTTTGACATAGATTTAAATTATAAAAAATCTTAATGAGCAATAACAATTCCAATAGAGTCCAAAAGATTTTGCATTGTGACCACGACGTAAGTTAAAACATCGTTGGTCATGGTCTCCTCCTTGTCAATATGTGTGATTTTATAGTTGAGATGAGAAATGATTTGGATTCTAGAAAGCTAGGACTCTCTCTTTTTTATATATAAAAAATGTGATAGTCATAAGATTCTATTCACAAATAAAGGGAAATCACTCTAGAAGAAGTTAGAGATTCTCAAACAGCTTGGCATTGAAATCACTTTGGAAGAAGTTAGAGATTCTCAAACAGCTTGGCATTGATCATATGGATGCCTATGTACATTGATATAATGTTGGCTTCTGTCAACCATAGCATGTCATATGTAATAAATGCATCTACATAACATGTCATATATAATACACGCATTTTTTTTTGTAGATTTGTTTTATGCACATTTAATGAATTTAATGTAAGAAATTTTGTAAACATTTTTGGGTTCAAAGCAGCCAAATATACTAATTATGTGTAGGTGTAATTAAAGAAAGTTTGTAAACATTTTCACATGTGGGTTTAGTATGTTGAATTTATATTAATTTGTCCAATTTATAATACGTAGTGTCCTTATAAACTTAAAATAATAAAATTCAATTTGTTATATAGTAATTTTATTTTTATTAATAAAACTATGAATAATTTTTTTGATAAAAGAAAATCATAATATATATATTACATTAAAATATATAACTTATAAGTAGAAACAATAAGTTAAGATCCATTTTACGTTATAAAATAGAATAATGATACGGGTACCATATTTAAATTTAATTAATGAGCAGATCAATAATTTTATAGTTACAATAAACTTACAATATAACAATATGTTTTCCATAGATATTATTAACTTGTAAATAGGATTTGTTACAGTACCATGGACCAATAGCATGGCTCATCACTACAATATTCCCATAATCCATTCCCATTTCACAATAAAAATATTTTATAAATAATTTATTTGAATTTAATTTTATAACATTTTTTATTAATGTTTACCTGATGAACCACACTGGTGTATTCCTTGAAAATAATTAAATTTATGTGTATAATCATAATATTTGCAAGGAATACACCAAATTAAAGGGAAACCAAGTGGTTTGAAGAAAAAAGATCAAAAGGAAGCTTCCAAGGAGAGAAAGAAGAAGTGGAAATGAGGGAAGCATAAGAATACACTAGCCATTGCACGTCAGTGTAAGAGAACTAGAAACTATTTTAACAATTGCAACATTGATGGTCACATTGAGGAGAAGTGTTGGAAACTAAATTAAGAGATAAAATCGAAGAACCACAAGAAGGATGCAAAGAAAAATAATATTGTAGCCACATATTTTAGCAATCAAGTTGAAAGTAGATCTAATGTGCACAAGAATATTATCTGCACATCAATGTAGAAGGAGGTGAATTTAAGTATCCTTCATCACTAGGAAGAGAAATACATGACCAAACTCTTCCACATTAAAGTCCAAGTCAGGAAAGCCAAGATAGATGCTTTGTTCGACTTGAGCCGGCAAAAAAAAATTGGATTAGAGGTTTGCAATCATCCTAACCTATATCAATTGGGATGGGTAAACAAGGATGCAAAGATCAAGATAATAAAATAGTGCAAGATAAAATTTGTTGCAAGTGTTGATTAGATTGATGAAGTGAAATTGGATGTAGTACCACTTAATTTATGCAGAATCATGTTTGGTAATAATTGCATGTATATGAGGGATGAAATTTTCATGTAGAGAGACAAAGACTACCACTTCGTCCGGCAAGGAGTGGATGCATTAATGTTCCAGACAATTATGATCACTTCTTCAACAAAGACAACATGGGATATTTTTTATACAAGCTATAGAGGTATAAAAAAATTCAATATTGTTAAGTTGCAGAATACTACGAGAGATTTGAAAGCCTACAGATGAAGGAAATATAGGATATCGGTTCATTCATGAATCAGGTTCTAACTGTTGTAAACATATTAAGGATTTATGGTGATGACATAAAAGATCAAACTGTGATTGGGAAGGTCCTCAAATATTTTTCTACCAAGTTTGATGTTGTAGTAGCAACCATAGTAGAATTCAATGATTTTACAATGGTGATAGTTTATGAGTTGATGGGATCACTTCTATCCCATGAGGCAAAGATAGAAATAATTAAGGATTCCACCTTAGAGACTAGTTTTGTAAGTTAGGTTTCTATTTCAAGAGACAAAGTTCGAGGTGGAGCGAGAGGAAGAGGAAAAGACAAAATACATGGTGGTCAGAGAGATGGTAGAGAAGAGAAGAAACAAGAAAGTGGAAGAACTAACAAAAGCTTCAAAAATAATCCAAGTGTCAAAAAATCCAAGGTGAAATGTTATTATTGCAATAAACTTGTTTAATGTGCTCGTGATCACATAAATATGATAGTTGATCAAGGAAAGTAGAGAGCTAATATAACTACAAAGCACATTGAATCCATGTTCCTAGCTTTCCATACCATGCATGAACCTTCTGATAATGTGTGGTTATTAGAGAGTGGTTGCAGTAACCACATGACAAGTAATAATAATTTGGTTGCAAACCTGGATCAAACTGTTAAGACAGAAGTAAAATTGGGCACTGAAAAAATTATGTAGATGGAAAAGGAGTGGTCAACATTCTGACCAAGAAGGGGGAGCCAAAGAGAATCTCATAGGTATATTATATCCATGGTCTAAAACATAATTTGATAAGTGTTGGTCAATTGATAAAGAAATGATACAAAGTTATTTTTTAAGGAAAAGAGTGTGTTATATACGACAAGCCCCCAAGCAAGAAAATGATAGAAAAAATGAAAAAACTGAGGAATAAACTCTTTCCTCTTATCATGAATTACAGTGATCGAGTTAGTCGTTTTATGGTTGCATGTTATAATGATTAATAGTTATGGCACTTTCAGTTTGGAGATTTTCATTTCTCTGAAGTTAATATTACTGCAGTAAAAATAAATGGTTAGAGGATTGCCTTCAATGAAAGAACCTTCTAGTACTTGTGAGGTTTTCATCTTTGGAAAGAAAAATTGTGAGATTTTTCCAAAAGGATTTGCATATAGAGCAAAGAAGCCACTAGAGCTCGTTCATACAGACTTGTGTGGACCTATGAGGATGCAATCGATTAGTGGAATTTGTTACTTTCTCACTTTCATTTATGATTTTAGAAGAAAGAAATGGGTATACTTCCTGAAGTAGAAGTATGAAACTTTTGCAAAGTTCAAATAATTCAAAGCCTTAGTAGAGAACTAGAGTGATCGTCAGATCAAGCTGTTGAGGTCAGATCGTGGTGGAGAATATGGCTTGAACGTATTCCATGCTTAATGCAAACAACATGGAATTAGAAGTCGGTTTACAAGTAGATACACATTGCAGCAGAATGGCGTAGTAGAGAGAAAGAACATGAAAATTATGAACATGGAAAGGAGCATGTTGAAAGGAAGAAACTTGTCTAATTAGTATTTGGCAGAAAAAACTGCATGTTGTTATGTGATAAAAATATCTCCTACAAAGATCGTGATGAAAATAGTGCCAGAAGAAGCATGGTCAGGTATGTATTGTAGTTTATCTCATTTTAAATTTTTTTGATATGTATCTTATGCACATGTCCCTAAAGACCTAAGAGGAAATTTGGATGATAAAAGTGAAAAATGCATATTAATTGGATATAATGAACAATCAAAGCTTAAAAATTTTATAACCCTGTCACCAAGAATAATTTTTAGTAAATTTAGTGTTCCTAAATTGGTAGCATAAATTATCGACCAGGGCTAGTAAACTGTTGAAGTGAACTACACCATATGTGCCTAAGTATCCTCTTCCTACTTCATTGTGTTTAGTGTTTTTCCAATGTTTTTGGTTTTATGTCTAAGGTTAATTTATGCTAAGAAGGGAAAAAGCTAAATTAATAGCAAAAAGGAAGAAAAGGAGATGTTACTGAATGCACTAAAACATAATTTAATTGCAAGATCTAATATAAACTAAGAATGATAAAAAAAATTAGAGAATGCTAATCCATAGATTTTAAAGCTGCTAAGAAAGTAACTCATAACATTAAAATTAATCCAATTCGTTTCATTAGAAATATATTGGAATAAAATGAGAAAAGGATTAGTTCTGATGTGTTGAGGATCTCCTAAAAAACAATAACTTAAAACATTACAGAGAAATATTATTCATTGTTAGAGATTTGTTGGAAAAAATTGACAAAAAGATCATTTGTAACATAGTAAGGATCCCTATGCTAAAATAAATTATAACACTAGAACTAGCTCATTCTGCAACTCACAATATTACTATTAAGTCTTATTAAAAAATTAGAGATTTCTTGGAACAACTTGAGAAAAAGACTGTTTGTAATAACATGAGAATCTCTTACCTAATTGTAGAACAGAAAATGCCAATAACTCAAAATAATATAACTAATTCTTGTTCATATAATAGTGATATATTAGAAGATCTTGAGAACAAGAATAGCTTATAAAATAATGAGGATATTCTAAATCTAACTAACAGAACTAAAATACAACTAACTCAAATTACTACAGCTAGATCTCATTCATTTATTAGAGATATATTGGAATAGCTTATGAGAACAAGATTGACTACAATATTATGAAAATATTCTACGTAAGTAAATGACATAAAACATAATGCAAAAAGATGATCTCAGAAAATTGCCTAAGTAAGAAATATAACAAAATAGAATTAAAGGTTACTTATCTAGAAAGTATGTAAAAGCCTCTTGAGATAGCAGGGGCCCTCTACTATCATATTGGCATACGAATATTTAACTCCTTAAAGTTTCCTTCAGAACAACATCAAAGTTATGCTTCTTTAATTAAAAACGCTCAGAAACAGAGTGTCATAGTATTTGAAAACTAAAAATATCAACTGTCTTTCTCGGTTCACCGAGTTATTTTTATAGGAAATTACATAACTGATATTGAGTAAAAATATACATATGTGTCTTCTACAGTAAAAACCAAACTAGAACTCCTATTGAGGACTCGTGATTTGCTGAAGGAAAATCAAGATTCCTTATCCTTATAGAAATCTGCTTCTTGGATTTTAGCTTTAACCACGTGCATAATCACTTCTAGTTTTTTTACTCGGCCTTCGTGGATGACAAGGAATGATGCAGGAGAGTTTTGGAGTCTAACCATATACGACTTTCCCTCAAATGACACCTGTAACCTGTTTAAACACCAAGATGGCTACAAAACATATGACTAGCTACAGAATGACTGCATTCTGTAGCTAAAACTGCTTAGAAATCATTAAGATAACAAAATCACAAAAGTACAACAAGTTATTCATTGCATGTATTCTTAAATTTATTTTAATCATTCTTATTGATTTTGTATGCCTATAAATCATGAAGGATTGATGGAATGAAGTGGAGTTTGGTGAAAAGAAAAGACAGTTTTAGGGCTCAACATACCCCCACTCAAAACTTTTGCATTTCCTCATGCAATCAATCCATGTATTCTGAAACTTCAGCAAGGACATCTAGTTTACTTTTTTTTCTTTGCTTGGTGTTCAATGGCATTCTAGGCTTCCTCATAAACAATTTGAATCTTAGATCTATAAGTGCCCTATTCAATTTCTTGTTTTTCTTCTTCAGCTTTCTACTAGCCTTATACAATTTTTTCATTTGCAGAGATAGAGTTGTGTTCATGTCACTTTTCAGTTTGAATTATTCTCTTAAAATTTCATTTTCATTTTTTATATGCCTATTCAGTACCTCCAATTAATATTTGTCTCTTTTCAGCACTTCAATTGGAGGTTCTTGTGGACTGGGAGTTCTTTCTCTTTTTTCTGAGGCTCTTCTTTCTAATGATTTAACATAATCATAGATCTGTTGTTGGACTGGATCTACATCTGGAGTTCCTCTATCAGGATCTTCTTCATACTGGTATTCAGGAGATCTGTCAATTGGTGTCTCTTCATCTTCAATATCTATGATTCCTGCTTGCTTGACTCCTGTCTTTTTCATTATGCCTTTAAGCCTATGACTTCTTCTCAGTTTAGATGGTCCCTCATTTTTATCTTTAGCATCCTTTCTTGTTACCTTTTCCTTTCTGAGTTGTTTCTTAATTTTGGCCAATTTTTCAGAGATTATTTCCTCACTGTCTTCTTGTGTTGATATATCGGTTTTAATTTCAACAGATTTAGCAATTTTTACCCTCTTGCTTCTCCTTACAGGTTTTTTTTCAGAAAAATTTTCTTTAGGTTCTTCAAAATGATTTCTTAAGAGGAATTCATCCCAACTATCTCCTACCTTCTTCAAATGATACTGAATTAAAATTTTAATTCAGCCATGATGATATAAGGTGGTTTCTAAGAATTGAAGTCTTTTCTAGACATTAGAAGCCATCCTTTCTAAACTATTGAGCAGGAAAAATGGTAGATTTATCTCTTCATCTAGAAAATTCATCATGAGTCTAATGTGATAAACATATAAAGTGCCAAATATCCCCTCACAGGTTATGAAATTTTATAGAATTAGCAACATATTTCTCCATTTATTTTTCAAGGCTGAACTAGGAATTCTTTTCTTAAATACGGAAATGTCCATACCTGGTGTTTTTAACATCTGTCTCTAGGCTTCATTCTGAAATTCTTTGTTTTTAAACCAACGCTCCCCTTGCCTCGGCAACTTTGTTGCTTCTGCTATGAATGACTCTATGATGATGAACTTGATATCACCAATTTCAACCTCTGACCCATTGAATGACCGAGCAAATGACTTGGTGACCTCCTTGTGAAATCCATTGAACTTCCCCATAAAATTTAGCCATCCAACCTGCTGTAATAACTCTTTAATCTGAGGGTAAAATTCTAGATATTTAGTTCTGATTGGCTCTGACCTTATAATAAGTCCCATTGCTTCCTTTCCTCAGCTTCAATTCACTGCTCTATTTCTGCTCTCCTGTTTGAGGAAAAAAATTGTTGTAGAGGGTTGTCTCACCCTAAAAAAGGCTTCTCTATTTCTGCAGGCAGGAATTGGCTACAGAATATAATGGCATTGAGTGGATACGAAATGAGTGAAATACGGTAAGGTTAAATAATAAGAATGATTGAGTTTAAGAGTTTGTCATGGAGTAAAAGACCGCGAAGAAATCTCATGAAGATTTTCAAAATCATCAATGAATGTTTCAGTCTGATGACGTGACCTGATAGGTCACTTCTAAGTACTGACCGTTAACTTCTAATTAATGATGGTTTGATATGGAGCGGAATGGGAGGGATTTGTGTAAGGATTTAGGATAGGCTTGATCAATTCGAATAATAAAATAACTTTATGAAACATACATATGACTTAACCATATTATATCTTTCATAATTTGCTATCAAAAATAATTTCACACACAATTTTACCTTAGCCCTTTTTTATTTTTTCTACTTTGATATGTTTTGTCTTTCATCTGAAAATTATTGATCTTTTAGACTCCATAATCCTTTTGATTTTTCTTGCTGAAGTAAGTTTGCAGGATCATTTGGCTGCAGAACAGGTGACTGCTGAATAGATGACTGCAGAATGTACCTGTAAAAAATTTGAGACATGGAATGAAATGAAATGAAATATGGATGAAATGAAGTATGGAATAAAATGAGATGGATCATGAAATGGAGTGGAATGAGTGAAATATGATGGAATGAGATGGATCATAAATGTGGAGTGGAATGAAATATGAAAAGTGAGTCTACAACTTATGATTGTATGATACTTGATTGCAGAAAAAGAACAATTTTGAAAATCTAAAGTGTCAGAAGAATTCTGATTTTCACCTTATCTTTTCTGTATAAACATGTTAATCAATGATTAGTTTTCATGTTTATACTCTTTTTTTTTTCCTTTTTTTTTTTCTTTTTTTTTCTTTTTTTTTAAAATCTGATTACAGAAAATACAATTAAGTTAATGAAGAAGAAGGATTCTTCTTCGTTAACTTCACATCACTGTTCTCTTGGAATTTCTTGACAAATTCTTCTCTTGAAAGTGGCTTATGATACAATTTCAATCTATGACCATTTACAAGAAAAGTCACCCTATCTTCATCTATTGTCCTGATTTTTATTGCTCCATTGTCAAATATTTTCACAATTTCATATGCCCCAAGCCAATGAGTTTGGAATTTACCTTGGAAATATTTGAACTTTGAATCAAATAAGAAAGCCAAGTCACCTTCTTTAAATTTCTTTTCCTTAATGTACTTATCATGCCATCTAGTCCTTTGTTGTTGGACTATACTTGTTCTCTGGACTGCATCTTGTCAGATCTCATCCAATTCATTAATCTGCTCCAATCTGTGCTTTTGCACCTCTGTTAGATAAATTCCTAGCTGGACTGCCATTTTGAAAGTTTGAATCTGAAAATCTATGGGAAACAAGACTTTTTTTCCATAAACAGGTTCATAAGGGGTATGACCTGTTATGTTTCTCCATGCAGTCCTGTAGGTCCACAAGGCTTCAGGAAGCCTGTCTGCTCAATCTCTTTTATGTAAATGAACAGTCTTTGTTAGGATCCCTTCAATGACCTTATTGGTAGATTCCACTTGGCCATTTTCTTGTGGATGGTAGGGAGTGGATTTTCTGTGTCTGATTTTGTATTTCTCTACCATTTGTTCCACCAACTTTGATGTGAATTGAGCTCCTTGATCTGTAACAATTTCTCTTGGGACACTAAAACGAGTAAAAATATCCTCAAAAAGAAAATTAACTACAGATGCTTCAGTAGCAGAAATTAATGGCTTGGCCTCTACCCATTTGGTAACATAATCAGTGCAAAATAATATATATTTCTTTTGTATTGATGGACGACTAATAGGTCCTACAAAATAAAAATCCCATTTTTCAAAAGGTTCAATATGTACACAGAGGTACATAGTAGCATCTCTACCTAAGGAAAGTTTCCCTACCTTTACAGGTTGTCACTTTTTGACACTCATCTTAACCCATCTTTAAAGAGGATGCTGCGATAATATCCTAAATGAAGGATCTTACAAGTTTGACACTTTTCTCGATCATTTGTCCACACAAAGTTAAATATGACATGCCTTGGGAATCCAGAGCGCTCTAAAATATTCTCGAACATCTCCTAATAATAAAGTCTGGACCTGTTTTGTATAACTCATTAGCAACCCATGAATATTTTTCACTGTCATAAATAATCTTTCTTTTATCTCTTGCATTCATAATTGAAGGAAATTTCCCTGAAACTAGATAATTGGCAATGTCAGCAAACCAAGCAGTATGAGTAGAAATTGCAAAAAGATATTCATCAGGGAATTGATCTTCAACTGGAGTATTGTCTTTAATGTTTTGGAGTCTAGATAGGAAATCAGCTACTGTATTTTTTTTTCCAGGCCTAGAATGGTGATGTTAAATTCCTGTAGAAGCAATAACCATCTTATGACTCTGCCATTAGTAATTGATTTTTTCATTAAATATTTAATTGAAGAGTGATCTCTGTGAACAAAAGTTTCATAGCCTTTTATATAGTGTTTGAATTTATTTATGGCATGAACAACAACTAAGAACTCTTTTTCAGTTACAGTATAATTTAGCTCCGAAGGGGTCAAATTTTTACTTATATAGTATATGGCATAAGGAATCAGGTCTTTTTTTCCCAATACAGCTCCTAAAGCTGTATCTGAGGCATCTGTTGAAATATGAAAAGGTAATTTCCAGTTAGGTCCCCTCAAAATAGGTGCTTCAGAGATTTTTTTTTTAGGGTCTCAAAGGCTAACTGGCAGTCAGGATTCCACTTGAATTCACATTCCTTGGTAAGTAGTTTGAAAAGTGGATATGCTATCTTGGTGAAGTTTTCTATAAATCTTCTGTAACACCCCGTGAATCCTAGAAAAATCCTAACATATTTTTGACAACTTGGAACAGATAAGCTAAAGATGACTTCAACTTTTGACTCATCAACTCTGATCCCTTCTCATGAAATGTGATGCCCTAGAACAATCCCTTCAGTAAACATCATGAAACACTTCTCATGGCTTAATGAAAGATTTGCTTCTTTACATCTCTTTAAAACCTTTTTTCCAAGTTTGCTAAGGCTTCTTTAAATGTGTTTCCATAGACTATGAAGTCATCCATATATACCTCTACACAGTCATGTATTAGATCTGAAAATATTCCTAATACTGCCCTCTGAAATGTTGCAGGTGCATTGCATAGTCCAAATGGAAATACTCGGTAGGAATAGGTACCCTAAGGACAGGTAAATGTGGTTTTGTCTTGATCTTCAAGTGCTACTTGAATTTGATTATAACCACTGAACCCACCTAAAAATGAAAAGTACTTTTTTCCAGCTAATGTGTCTAACACCTGATCTATGAAAGGTAAGGGAAAATGATCTTTAAGAGTGGCTTTGTTTCATTCCCAGTAGTCAACACATACCCTCAATTTACCATTTTTCTTTGGTACAATTACCAAAGAAGAAACCCACTGACTATCTGAAATTGGATAAATAAAGTTGACATTTAACAATTTCTACCATTCTTCTTTAACAATCTCCCTAAGGTTTGGATTCATCCTTCTCTGAGGTTGTCTGATCGGTCTACAATTTTCCTCTATGTAGATGTGATGAGTGAAAGTCTTAGGGTTTATCCCTTTCATATCATTGTATTGCCATGCGTATGCAGAAGAATGTCTTTGTAATATTTTGACTAGCTTTTCTTGTTGAAATTTCTCTAGGTTCTTATTTATGTTTAAAGTTTTACCTGGAAATATTTCAATTGTAGAGCTTCCAAATTTATCCATGGAGTAAAGAGACATCTATCTTGATGATAAGAACTCAATGTTGGATTCTTCTTGAAATTGTTCATGTTTGTATTCTGAAGAGGATTCAAAATTTTCTAAGGTATTTAGAATCTGGTTATCTTCACTAATTTCTGAAATAGTGAAGAGAGGTTGTATGTCTTCTTCATCCTCAATCCATTGAGTATCATCTAACTCTATAATTGTTCTTGCTGGAGGATACAAGGTAAATTTATTGATTGAACTACCATCAGAGATGTACATATCATCGGATATACAGCTAATGAAGGCATCAATTGTAGCTAACCAAGGTCTTCCTAATATAATAGGATGTCCTCCTAGATTATTTTTAGGAGTTAGGATCATAAAATCCATAGGGTACTCCCAAGAATCTAAGGACACTGGAATGTCTTCTATTCCCCCATCAGGTTTAATCACAGATTTATTTGCTAATTGTAATAATGTGGGTGCAAAAATAAGATTATGAAGTTTTAGTTTATCCATGATTTGTCTACTCATGATATTAATTGCTGCTCCTAAATCAATAAGTGTATTTTGGATCTCAGTTCCATTGATGTGTATTTTAACAACTGGATTTCCTGGGTCTAGATACTTTGGAATAGGAATCTTACCCATCATGATGTTTTCTATTTTTCCTACCAGTTGAATTTTCTTTGTCTCATTTATTCTTTTTCCTGTTTTTTTCATGCTCAACTCCTTTATTGTCTTTGCTAAGATTGGAATTTCCTTGATAGCCTGTAATAATGGGATCTTAATACAAACATTCCTTAGCTCATCTAGGAAATCATAATTAGGCACCATAATCTGTCTCTCTATACCCTTATCAATTTGTAATCTTTCTGGAAAGGGAGGTGTAGAGGTGGATGTTGATGACTGCTCTAATATAGGAGTTGAAATTATTGGTTCTTTTTGTTTTGATTTTTCAATATTTGGGTCTTGAAAAGGTGTGCTCTCTTCAAGACTTTTATTTACCCATAGAGAATCTTCCTCAGAGTTGTTTTTCTCTTGTATTATTATAGAAGGTTTCTTCTTTTCAAGTATTCTTCTAGACCTAAATTGAACATCATTAAATTCTAAAGGAGTGATCAAATAGGTTGGGAACTATTGACATTCTATCATGTATGTGTTCTAAGGATTTTTATTGTTGGGGTTAGGTATAGGTTGGGTAGGTAACTGATTTTCTTTATGAGGAAATGGTAATGGAAGTGGCAGATTTTGATGTTGTGGACTTTGTTGAGGGTTTTGTTGAGGATTTTTTTGAGGAGGGAAATTTGGATATGGTCGATAAGATGGTGGATATTGATAATACTGGGAGTATCTTCCATAGGGATTTTTTGATCCTTGTGCCCAAGTTTGAGATTGATTTTGGAATTGGGGCCAAGGTTGCTGCCAAGAGTTCCAATTTGGTGGGGGTTGATTATACATTTGATCATTGAATCCTTGTGCTTGAGATCCCTGCCAAGGTCTCCTAGAGACAAAATTGAGAGATTCTGTGGAATTTGTAGGGGTTTCTTCTTGAAAGACAGCTTTAAGACCAGGAAGTGAAGGAAAACTCTTGGTCTCATGTTATTCTGAACAAATTGCACAAGTCTCTACTATTTTTGCATCCAAAGGGAACTCTCTCAAGGCATGCTTCTTTCTACATTTGGGACAAAATATTTCTAAGGCATCAGATTCAACTTTTTGTTTTTTTGTAACTTAAGGGTGTCTATTTGTTCACTAAGACTCCCTAAAATGTCATATTTGAATTCATCAAGCATATGTCCTATTTCTTCCCTACTTACTGTTCTAGAAGCAGACTTACTTGCCCTTGCAAGAGCAGGGTCCCTTGGTCCTTTTAGAGTTTTAGATTCCCCTCTTGAAAGGTTGATACATAATTCAGCGATTTCAGGTAATGTGAGCTGAGATATATCCTCTTTTCCCATCATATTAAGGATATCTAGCCATTCATCCCTAATTCTATTCAACAAGAGAGCTTTCAAAGTATCTTGGTCTAAGTTTTCCATTTCTTCTCTCTTGATGTTATAGTTAAATCTTTCCAACAAATCTTCCAGATTTTCATGCTCTTTTTGTACCATTTTGAACACTTCCTCCTTATGGTTGATTGGCATACAGTAATCCAAATACCTCTCTAGAAATGTTTGTTTCATATCTTCCCGTGTCTTAATAGAACTATTTATTAAACTCATAAACCATTTTAATGCTGCTCCTTTCAATGTTGAAGAGAATAGTTTAATTTTTTGGGCATCTTGTAAGTAATCATAGGTTCTACATAGGACTTCAAATTCAAATAGGAAGGTTTCAGGATCTTCACTATTGAGTCCATAAAATTTTGGAAGGACAGAGGGTGAAATATTTTTCATATTTTCATTGGTTTCTTCATCTCTTATAGGGAACCCAAAAGAACTTCCAATTTCCCTTATACCTCTTCCTCTGCCTCCTTCTTCACCTCTACCTCCTTCTCCTTCTGCACCTCTACCTCTTTCTCCTCTACCTCCTCCAAATATTGTATGTTCTTCATTAAAGACTCCTCCTCCCCCTTTTTCTGCCATGGTAGACTCTTTTGAACTGATATAACGACTAGTTTGAAGAGATAGTTGTTCTACTGGTTCTTCTATCAAAGGTATATTGTAGAGATGGTTTTCTTCTTCTTCCTCACTAGGAATCTCTAATTCTTCAGCTGGGATGTGTTCTCCTGTGGAGGTGAAAAAGGTTATGTCTCCAGTAGGGGTCCTTGGATCTTCTTCTATGACAGCTTCAGTAGATGAAGTGGGAGATCTCTCTGATGGAATATCTGATATTAGGATTTCTAGAAGTCTATGATCAGTATAGTATGGAATGTGGGTTTGAGTTGGAGGTGTGCTGCCTCTTGGTCTTGGTGGAACGAGTGGTGTTCTGGGAATCAAGCTTCTGCTTCTTATAAATCTACCCCTTGAGTCTCTTTCTCTACGCATATCATTGCTTTTGGGAGGTAGGAAATAATGCTACCTCATTACATTTCCCCAGAAACGACGCCAAAATGTTTAGTCAATTTAGTGTTCCTAAATTGATAGCATAAATTATTGACCAGGGCTAGTAAACTGTTGAAGTGAAGTGCACCATATGTGCCTAAGTATCCTCTTCCTACTTCGTTGTGTTTAGTGTTTTTCCAATGTTTTTGGTTTTATGTCTAAGGTTACTTTATGCTAAGAAGGGAAAAATCTAAATTAATAGCAAAAAGGAAGAAAAGGATATGTTACTGAATGCACTAAAATAGAATTTAATTGCAAGGTCTATTCTAAACTAGGAATGATAAAAAAAACAGAGAATGCTAATCCATAGATTATAAAGCTGCTAAGAAAGTAACTCATAACATTAAACTTAGTCCAATTCGTTTCAATAGAGATATATTGGAACAAACTGAGAAAATGATTAGTTCTGATGTGATGAGGATCTCCTAGAAAACAATAACTTAAAACATTATAGAGAAATCTTATTCATTGTTAGAGATTTGTTGGAACAAATTGAGAAAAAGATCATCTGTAACATAGTAATGATCCCTATGCTAAAATAACTTATAACACTAGAACTAGCTCATTCTGCAACTCACAATATTACTATTAAGTCTTATTCAGAAATTAGAGATTTCTTGGAACAACTTGAGAAAAAGATTGTTTGTACTAACATGAGAATCTCTTACCTAATTGTAGAACAGAAAATGCCAATAACTCAAAATAATATAACTAATTATCGTTCATATAATAGTGATATATTAGAAGAGCTTGAGAACAAGAATAACTTATAAAATAATGAGGATCTTCTAAATCTAACTAACAGAACTGAAATGCAACTAACTCAAAGTACTACAGCTAGATCTCATTCATGTATTAGAGATATATTGGAACAGCTATGAGAACAAGATTGACTGCAATATTATGAGGATCTTCGACGTAAGTAAACGACATAAAACATAATTCAAAAAGATGAACTCAGAAAACTGCCTAAGTAAGAAATATAACAAAACATAATTAAAGGTTACTTATCTAGAAAGTATGTAAAAGCCTCTTCAGATAGCAGGGTCCCTCTACTATCAGATTGACATACGAATATTTAACTCCTTAAATTTTCCTTCAAAACAGCATCAAAGTTATGCTTCTTTAATTAAAAATGCTCAGAAACATAGTGTCACCGTATTTGAAAACTAAAAATATCAACTGTCTTTCTCGGTTCACCGAGTTATTTTTATAGGCAATTACATAACTGATATTGAGTAAAAATAGGCATAGGTGTCTTCTACAGTCAAAATCAAACTAGAACTCCTATTGAGGACTTGTGATTTGCTGAAGGAAAATCAAGAGTCCTTATCCTTATAGAAATCTGCTTCTTGGATTTTATCTTTAACCATGTGGATAATCACTTCCAATTTTTTTACTCATCCTTCATGGATGACAAGGAATGATGCAGGAGAGTTTTGGAGTCTAACCATATACGTCTTTCCCTGAAATGACACATGTAACCTGTTTAAACACTAAGATGGCTACGGAACATATGACTAGCTACAGAATGACTGCATTCTATAGCTAAAACTGCTTAGAAATCATTAAGATAACAAA
This sequence comes from Pinus albicaulis, assembly GCA_034641835.2. Classification (NCBI taxonomy): domain Eukaryota; kingdom Viridiplantae; phylum Streptophyta; class Pinopsida; order Pinales; family Pinaceae; genus Pinus; species Pinus albicaulis. The sequence continues at coordinate 824,416,695 of CM076574.1, read as the reverse complement.
ATCACAAAAGTACAACAAGTTAGTCATTGCATGTATTCTTAAAGTGATTTTAATCATTCTTATTGATCTTTTAGGCTTATAAATGATGAAGGATTGATGGAATGAAGTGGAGTTTGGTGAAAATAAAAGACATTTTTAGGGCTCAACAAAGACCATAATCAACATAGATGTTGTGTTTAAAGAACAAGAATCATGGAATGAGACTATACACAAAATAGTTGATGCAAGAGTACCACTGATTAAAGAAGAGGATGTAGTAGAAAAAGAGAAACAAGAACTACAAGAGAAGACACCAATCAAAGTCACACCAACAAGGAATCCAATATATTATGAACATATTGGATCTTCAAGCAGATCAACAGATCAATCTACGAGCAATAATTCATGTTATTAATCAAGCAATGGTAAGAGAAAAATGAGAAGCCTGAAAGATATTTATGTTTATTTGAATGTTAGTTCAAATTTTTCATTGTTGTCATTTCAACCTTCATTCTTTGAGGAAGCAACTAGAGATGAAAATCAGGTGAAAATGATTGATGAAGAAATAGAAGCTATTGATAAGAATGATTCATGAGATTTAGTTGATTTTCCAAACGATAAAAATATCATTGGTGTGAAATTGGTGTACAAGACCAAGTTGAATGAGAAATAATATATTGACCAATTTAAAGCAAGACTTGTAGAAAAAGGGTTCTCGTAGCAATCGAGAATAAACTTTGGATAAACATTTGATTTTGTAGCCAGATTGGATATTGTAAGAGTAGTGTTAGGAACAAAAACTGAGAAAAAGTGGAGAGTGTATTAGATGGATGTGAAATCAACCTTCTTGAATGGAATTCTAGAAGAATAAATCTATGCGCAACAACCTTCAGGATATGAAGTTTAAGGTCAAGAAGATAAAATGTACGGGTTGAAAAAAAGACTTTATGGACTCAAGAAAGATTCTAGAGCCTGGGATGTTGAGATTGCAACAAGATGAGGAGCTTAATGGAAAGAAGTCGCCTTCAATAAGTGGGCCCGCAGGCTATTTTTGGCGCAAAGTCTATTTTTAGACATATGGATCATGTTCTATGAGTTGCAAGATGCTATTTGTGGATGGTTGGTCAAGTCGGGAAAAATAGATGGACTTCTATTTTAGACATATTCGGCGGAATCTATTTTTATATTGCTAGTCTAAAAATAGATATGTCGAATATTATTAGCTCTTAATAATATTTGGACTCTAAACATTATCTTATCCTCTTGGAGCACTTCAGTTCGAGTCACGGATGTGGCACATGGATCTGACAGAAGGAATTACGTTATTCCTAGGGTTTAGTGGAGCTATTGCATGGTTGAATTCAGTTAGAACTCATGTGACAGAGTTTGGTGAAGTTGATGAGATAGTTAATGGAGTTGTGTTTAGTTTAACTTAGTTGAGCTAGTTGTATCTAGTCTAACAGATTGATACAATTAGTGAGAGTGGTGTGAATTAATTATTAATTAATTCACTAATTATTAACTCATAAATCAACTAAATAATACATCAGTTAACTGCAGTGCATGGACAGTTTCAGTGGAGACCAATGGAGAGGTAGGTGAAAGAGTAGTGTGACTATCAGTTGTGACTATACTGGTGCATGAGATTTGCACACACATTGATGGAGATGCCAATGAGGATTGCGCAGTGCATACTAGTGGGATTTTAACCTTGATCTCATGATTATCCATATTGGATTGCGCAGTAGAGGCTGGCTAACAGGTGGAGTAGATTGGAGCATGTGATTTGTATGATCTGAGCTTGTGTAGTGTGTAACAATTGGAGATTGTACTGAGAGCTTGTGAGGAGTTTGTACAATGATTGTTACATGATCTCTATCATTATAATATACAGATAGTTGGGGGTTTTAAGCTTTAAGCTTTCCCATAAATATTGTGTTTATATGTGTGATTGTTTATGGTTTTAATGTGCGCATGCGATTGTTTAATTTCCGCAAATTGATGATCAATAGTAGAAGAGGTTATGTATTATGCATGAAGCTCAAATAGTGTGTGATCTGGATAATCTCGGTGAATAATTTAACAGTTTTTCAAATTTCTACATGGTATCAGAGCAGTATTGATCATTGGAGCAATTGCAAAACATTGAAGCGGTTGAGTTTTGTGCTGGTGGAATTCGAATTGGCAGCAATGTTTTCTTGGTGTCGAAGTTGAGATGTCTTTCAACGGATTGCGATTGGAGTATGCCCTTGAGGGCAGCTCAAATTATATTGCATGGAAATATAGGATGGAGGCAGTGTTAGATGACAATGGGTTAAAGGAGCTCATAGATGCTGAAGTCCCAAAGCCTACTTCTAGCGATGCTGCTGTAATTGAGGCTTGGAAAAAGAAGACAACAAAGTGTCGAAGGATTCTGTTGGAGGGCGTGAAGGATCACATAGTGCCCAGCCTACATGGTAAGGCTTCTCCATTCTTAATGTGGAAATCCTTTATAGATTTATTCCAAAGAAAGAGTGACCAGAGGAAGTTGGTGCTCAAGGATAAACTCAGAAACATAAAGATGGAGAAAGGCGACAGTATGCCCAAGTACCTCATGAAGTTCACCCAATGCAGGGATGAGATGGGAAGTGTGGGGGTGACTGTAGATGATGAGGACTTGGTGAGCTTGGCTCTCCTTAGGCTTCTGAAGATTTGGCATTCCTATCAGGACTCTGTCAATGGTCGAGAGAAATTTCTAGGATGGGAGCGATTTTGGTCGGATCTTGTGCAAGAGGAGATAAGGTGAAGTACCAGGGACGGATTGTCATCAAAGAACTCTGATGAAGAGAATTGCGCTTTGGATGCCAAAGAAAAGAATGGGAAGAGCAAGAAAGCTTCTCATTCCAGTGCGAAAGGCAAGAAGCAGGACATGTCCAAGGTGAAGTGATTTCACTGTCACCAACACGGACATTATGCCACAAATTGTCTGCAGAAGAAGAAAAATAAGCAGGCTGCTGGATCTGCAGCTGGAGAGGCTTTAGCCTCGCAGTTTGAGCTGGATTTTTTGCTGATCGCATGCTTGGTCTCAAGTATGGCAGGATTAGTGTGGTTTCTGGACAGTGGTGCGTCTTTTCACATGATAGGAGATCGAGATTTGTTTACTGATCTGGATGAGAAAGATCTTGGAGTGCACATCGAGATGGGTGATGATGGTAGATACAGTGCGACCGGTATCGGTACCATTTCCTTTGAGAGGGAGTCTGGTAAACCCTTCGTATTGAAGGAAGTGATGCATGTTCTAGGATTGAAGAAGAATCTTATCTCTGTGGTGATGTTAGAAGACAAGGGATATGATGTTGTCTTTAGGGAGGGAAAGGCTTTCCTGCACAGTAAGGCAACTAGTGAGACCCGAAGGATAGGGGTTCAAGTTAAGAACCTTTATCAATTGCAGGTGGATGGCTGCGCAGCAATGGCAAGCAAGGCAGAAGGAGTGGTGATCCGAGATGATGGCGAGTTGTGGCACTGGAGATTGGGCCACCTTCACCATGGAGCTTTGAAGATACTGCAGCATATTTCTATTGGGCTTCCTAAAGGCACTCTTGTGCAGTCAGATCAGTGCAAGGGGTGTACCTTGGGAAATTTTGTGAAAGTCACCTTTCACGAGAAGGATAGTCGTGCCACGACGTTCCTTGAGAGAATTCACACAGACATGTGTGGAACTTTCTCAGTAGCTTCGACAGCAAAGCACAGGTACTATGTAATCTTTGTTGATGATTTTTCTCATAAGTGCTGGATCTTCTTCATGCAGAAGAAGAGCGAGACATACTCAAATTTCTGTGAGTTCAAGGCACTGGTTGAGAAAGAATCGGGGAAGCAGGTGAAGGCTCTTAGGAGCGACAATGGTGGTGAAACCATTCTTTGGAGAATTCAAAGACTTTTGCACAGCCTGAAGGAATTCGAAGAGAGCTCATAGCACCTCATAACCTGTGAAGCAGGGGTTGCTAAACGAGAAAACGAACGATCGTGGGTCTTGCACGAGAGCGATGTTGCATGATCGGGACCTACCCATTCGCTTGTGGGCGGAGGCATGCAATCTTGCAGTATAATATTAATGCATAGTTGTCCTCACTACATACTTGGCATGGTACACAGGGAGCGTTTTGGTAAGAGGCGATATTTCCCATTTGAGGGATTTTTTGGTTCCTTTGTTTACATTCATGTGTGGAAGGATGCTAGGGAAGAAGAGGGAGCCGACCGCGAGAGGTTGGGATATTTGTGGGGTACACTGATACGCCCCACAACTATCGTGTGTATTTGCCAGATAGTCGCAAGACTGTTGTGCGACGGGATATCAAATTTTAGGAGGAGAAAGCCATGAAGTGTTCGCTTGAGAGGGAGCTACACTTGCATGCAGAGGAGGAGCTATTAGTTCCTAAGGATGAGCCTCAGGATGTGGATCAAACACAGGAGGAGGTTCATGGAGTGGAAGAAACCACTCATGTAGCGCCAACCATCAGAGGGAAGAAGCGCACTACAGAGGCTGAGCGACTGGCTCAAGATGCAGAGAAGGTTGTAGGAGCACCTACATCACAGCGCAGACAGAGAAAGTCACCTGACCGATATACTAGATACATGGCTCTTATGAGCAAGTGTATCGTGACAGAGCCATCCTATTTCGAGGAAGCTGTGGAGGACCCCGCATGTGTAGATGCCACGGTGGAAGAGTATGATTCGATTGTCAGAAACAGTGCATGGGAGATTGTCTCGAGGCCAGAAGGGAAATCAGTGGTGGGTTCGAGATGGATCTACAAAGTGAAGTAGGCAGCTGACGGGATTGTGGAGAAGTACAAGGCAAGATTTGTTGCCCGAGGCTTTTCACAGATAGAGGGGATCGATTATGAGGATACCTTTGCACCTGTCGCAAGGTATTATTCCATACGGATGATTCTTACTCTCTCAGCGCAGATGGGGTGGCACATTCATTAGATGGATGTGAAGACTGCATTCCTCAACGAAGTCATTGACGAGGAGGTGTACATAGAGCAGCCCGAAGGTTTCGAGATCTTCAGCAGCGAGTCGCATGTGTGCAGACTCAAGAGAGCACTGTATGGGTTGAAACAAGCACCTCGTGCTTGATACACACGGATAGACAGTTATTTCACCGGACTTGGATTCTTCAAGAGTGAGGCGGATCCTAACCTGTACCAGATTGTGGTAGAGGGTAATTTTTTGATCATTGTACTTTATGTAGATGATTTTATTTTGACGGGTGATGAGCTGTTGATACTTTCATGCAAGGAGGATCTTGCAAAGAGTTTGAGATGAAGGACTTGGGCCTCCTTCATTATTTCTGGGATTGGAAATTTGGCGGCCAAAGTGGTGGGCTTGTTTGTTTCTTAAGCTAAGTATGCCCGGGAGATACTGGAGAGGTTCAACATGCATGGCTGCAAGCCTGTTGATACTCCTCTTCCTGGTGGTTGGAGGAAGGAGGATGCTACTTCAGCGAAGGTAGTGGATGCCGCTGTCTATCGACAGTTGGTGGGGTCGCTTATGTATCTGGTCAATACACGACCCGATATATGCTATGTAGTTAACCAGCTTTCGCAAGCTATGGTTAAGCCTACCAAGCTCTTTTGGAAGGCAGGCAAGCATGTATTGCGCTATATCAAAGGCACATTGGGATATGGATTGTGGTACAAAATGATGAGGGTGAAGCCGTGTGGCTTCACTGATGCTCGTATCACAGGAGCCCATCTGGACAAGAAAGAGCAATATCCGGAGGGATTTTCAGTATCGGGTCGACAGCAGTTTCTTGGTACAGCAGGAAGCAGAGATCCGTGGCACTCAGTTCAGCAGAGGCCGAGTATATGGCAGCGAGTTTGGCCGCATGCGAGGCTATATGGATGAGGAAGATCCTGGTCGGGTTGTTCGGTTCACACTTAGATCCTACTGTGATATATTGTGATAATCATAGTTGCATCAAACTCTCGGTTAATCCAGTATTTCATGATAGATCTAAACACATTGACATCCGGTATCATCATATCAGAGATTGTGTGCAGTAGAAGATCATGTTACTTTCATACATTCCTACGGAGGATCAGGATACTGATATCTTGACGAAGGTGCTCACCAGGAGAAAATTTGAATACCACAAGCGCAGGATAGGGGTTGCAGATAATCCTTATCTTGTTGAGAGGGAGTGTTGAGATTGCAACAAGATGAGGAGCTTAGTGGAAAGAATTTGCCTTCATTAAGTGGGCCCGCAGGCTATTTTTGGCGCAAAGTATATTTTTAGACATATGGATTATGTTCTATGAGTTGTAGGATGCTATTTGTGGATGGTTGGTCAAGTCGGGAAAAATAGGGACTTATATTTTAGACATATTGGGCGGAATTTATTTTTAGATTGCCAGTCTAAAAATAGATATGTCGAATATTATTAGCTCTTAATAATATTTGGACTCTAAACATTATCTTATCCTCTTGGAGCACTTCAGTTCGAGTCACGGATGTGGCACATGCAGCTGACAGAAGGAATTACGCTATTCCTAGGGTTTAGTGGAGCTATTTCATGGTTGACTTCAGTTAAAACTCATCTGAAAAAGTTTGGTGGAGTTGATGAGACAGTTAATGGAGTTGTGTTCAGTTTAACTTAGTTGAGCTAGTTGTATCTAGTCTAACTGATTGATACAATTAGTGAGAGTGGTGTGAATTAATTATTAATTAATTCACTAATTATTAACTCATAAATCAACTAAAGAATACACAGTTAACTACAGTGCATGGACAGTTTCAGTGGAGACCAGTGAAGAGGTAGGTGAACGAGCAAGTGTGACTATCAGTTGTGACTATACTGGTGCATGAGATTTGCACACACATTGATTGAGAAGCCAATGAGGATTGCGTAGTACATACCGGTGGGATTTGAACCTTGATCTCATAATTATCCATATTGGATTGCGCAATAGAGGCTAGCTAACAGGTGGAGCAGATTGGAGCATGTGATTTGTATGATCCGAGCTTGTGTAGTGTGTAACAATTGGAGATTGTACTGAGAGTTTGTGAGGAGTTTGTACAATGATTGTTACATGATCTCTATCATTATAATATACAGATGGTTGGGGGTTTTCAGCTTTAAGCTTTCCCATAAATACTGTGTTTATATGTGTGATTGTTTATGGTTTTAATGTGCGCATGCGATTGTTTATATTTCCGCAAATTGATGATCAATAGTAGAAGAGGTTATGTATTATGCATGAAGCTCAAATATTGTGTGATCAGGATAATCTCGGTGAATAATTTAACAGTTGTTCAAATTTCTACATGGGATAGTAGAATTGACATTTAAAGGATCAAGAATGGATTTTGCAGAAGCCACATTGATCCTACCTTGTACACAAATGTAAATGAACATGGACACATTTTGTTTATTTTCTTGTACGTGGATGAAATGATTTAAACCAATGATCTTGAATTGGATGAATTTAAAGAAACCATAAACAAAGAATTTGAAATGACAGATATTGAGCTTATGAAATATTTTCTTGGAATAAAAGTTGAGAAATGTGAGAAGGGAATTTTTATTTTTCAAATTAAGTATGCTAAAGATTTTCTAAAAAGTTCCAGAATGGAGAATTGCAAAATTGCTTCTATACCAGTTGCAATAGGTACGAATTTAAGTAAGGATGATGAAGGATCAGATGTCAATCCAACCATATTCAAAATATTAGTTGGAAACCTCATGTATCTCATAGCTACAATGTTAGATATTATGCAAGGAGTGAGCTTGATTTCTAGATTTATAGAGTCTCCAAAAGAATCACATTGGAGGACAGGAAAAAGAATTCTGAGATACATAGCATAAACTACAGATTGTGGCATATTTTATGCAAGCAAAAAAAGAAGAAATTGGTTAGATGCACCGTCAATGACTTTCTAGGCAGTTTGGATGATAGGAAGAGAACTTCTGGTTATGTGTTCCATCTTAGTTTAGGTGTGATATCATGGGCATATAAGAAGTAGCCTATTATGACACTTTCATCAACAAAAGAAAAATATGTAGCAACAACATCAACAACATGTCAAGCCATATGGTTAAGAAGAGATTTGAGCTTCGACGAAAACAACAAAGATAAAAAAAATCTATTGTGACAACACTTCAACCATCCCACTATCCAAGAGCAGTGTGTTTCATGAAAAGAGAAAGTATATTGATACTAGATGCCATTTCATTAGAGAACTTGTGAGCAATGGATAATTTTATTTGAATCATTGTAAATCGATTGATCAGTTGGTTGATATATTCACCAAGCCTTTAACAAAAGATGTATTTGAGTTTTATAGAGGAAGCTCGGGTGTTGTAAGCCTAGCTGAAACTTAGACCAGCATACATGTTTGAGTCATGTCTTAGTTTAGCGATCGTAATTAAGGGAGTGTGTTAAAGATAGCTAATTACTTCCGCATGCAGAGTTGTCTAAATTTGGAGAGGAAGTTAACTAAGTAAAGTTGAGTAAGTTTGAGTTCAATTTTATTTTGGGTAAAGTCTAATTTAGTGTGTGGTTGTATGTCGAAGTTATTTTGAGTGGGTTGCTAGTTGAAGAGTTTAAATACCCCTCATTGTGTTCATTGTAAGCATCAAATTTGTGTGAGAAATACAAAATTCGTAACTCATGTTATTGTTTGTGTGTGAAATTTGTGTCTTTCCTCCTATATCTTTCCAACAATATATAAAATGATTTCCTCCTATGCCTTTCCAACAATATATAAAATGTTGAGCTCCATCCAAATACTTGTACAATTCCTCACATAGTCTCGGAGGCCTGTAAAAAATCTCTTTTTCCCCTCCCCCGAAATCTCCCCCCCTAACTTAGTTCTATCATGGGACGATAGTTCTCTGATAAATGGGGGTTCTCATACAATTTAACTCTGCATACCTTCCTTTGTTTCAAATACACATGCTAGACTCCAGGGAATTCCCATTCTCGAATTCCATAACCCCAAAATGGATCTTCTAAGACATGTTTGAATTGAAGGCGAACATGGATCTTTCCTTTCCTCAAATTCTTAGAGAAATCTTTGTTATACAGGTCCTACCATCCCTCAATGACGTCACCATTGAGGATTTCAGAGATTGGGATCTAGCTCTTCCTATCACTTCTCCAGAGATTCCCAGTTCCTTCTTGACAATGAACATCAGAGAAGACAAGGTATACGCGCAGTGTATGTGAAAACTCTCGTTCCAAATTGGGTCTTGAGGTTCATTAGAAAGAACTCTGGTTCTTGCAATTATAGCAATGCTAATATCTATGGTGGCATATAGTCTGTTGTGCCCTTCTAAATGCTAAAGCTCCTCAAATTCCTTGCCCACCTACTAAACAAAAATGTCAACCCACAACGATATTCCAATTACACATTGGTATGAATCCCTGATAAAATATAACAATATGGGTCTTCACCATGTTGGGTATGTGTTATATTCTTTCCATGATTAGTCGCACACATGGGTGGGGGGGAGAGCGATAGCCCCCCATGTACGTTGCCCTAGGTGTCGCATGGAGGGTGGTAACCCCCCTTGTTCGAGGTCCGGGGCAACGCCATGGGAAAATATTTTTGGACCCTATTTTTTGGTGGGAAGATACGCCCATGGTTTTGTGCATGGGTTTGCACATGGTTTTGGGGCATGATGGTTTTCGACCCTTGGTATTTTGTAGATCCGGTCAATGGAACTACGGCTATGTTCTAATCCAGGATTAATGGATTGGGGTTTATGTATGCTTCGGCATGTATGTATATGTGTTGTAACACTAAAATGAATATAATGAAAAGTCAAGCTGGTCGTCCCAATTTGGGATCCAGGGGAAAATCTCTGTATATATATGTTTTATGTTTTATGCTCTCGCTATTGTTTAATTTTTGTTTTTAAGTTTCGTTTGTAGATAATCTCTGTACAAGGTTAAAACCTACACACCAAAGGTGACCAAGGGGCTCAAGTTGATTGAACATCGGGGAAAATTTTAGAGGCTAATATTAGCAAGTGAGCTAATTTTTTACGTTTTTTCCAAAAAAAAATTGCTAATTTCCATTTTTTCTAAAAATTATTAGCTGAAATTTTATAGTATAATATTATTTTAATTTAAAAATCCCCAAAAAATTACATATAGACTATATAAAATTATTATAAATTTGAATATTTTTAAAAAACTATCACCAAACATTTTAGAGATTGCATATTATAGACTTGTGAAATTTGCCAAAATTTCAAAAAAAAAAAAAAAAAAATAATAATCCTCCTTAAAATTTTCCAACCAAGAAACCAAACATAAACAGAAATCAACAAAATTTCCAACCAAGAAACCAAACATAAACTAAAAAAAAACCAAACGAGGATCAAGTGGGAGAGCACCCAATTTGTTTCTCAACAAGGTGTATTTTTCAATAACGTCATATATGGATTATTCCAATTACACATTGGTATGAATCCTTGATAAAAAAAATAACAATCCAGGTCTTCACCAAAGTGCCCAGGTTGAACATAAACAGAAATCAAGAAACCAAACCAGGATTAGTGGGCAAATGCCCAATTTGTTTCTCGACAAGGTGTATTTTTCAATAACGCCAAATATAAGATCCATATTCTAAGTTGTGATTGAAGTCATTACCTTTTCCAGGCATTTGAGATATGCCTCCATGACCAAGGTGCCTAGCTTCGAATATAGTGTTATTGAGTTGGCCATGGACTAATTGGGACGCCATTAGAGATCTGTATTGAAAATCTGTCAATCACACCAGTAATGCAACGCAATGACTATGGAGAGATCCGAACTTTATAAGAGCGCTACCAATGGTATTTGGAGAGGCGGGAAGTGCAACCGAAGCTTCTGTTCAACGAAATGTGGTGTTGCTGATAGTGAGTTGATCTGGTACACGCGCCTCCGGGAAAGACTTTTTGGATTGCGTCACCGGGAAGTGCACTGAGCGCCTACAATTATAGCATCGTTTGACGACTTCGGGCAACTGAACTACTCCGTTGGAAGTTACGATAATGACCAACGGCCATTTTACCTTAAATTATTATAATGTGTGTTGGATCCCACTGACCGACCAAACATCGCGTCTGTCTCGCTCGCTAGCCTAGTTCGTAGTTTATTTGTTTTATGTTTTAAAGGTCTTTGGCATATTTTATTGTTTAATTACCATAAAATAAGTCTAACAGATTTATTAGAAATACAAGTTTGAAAATATTTGTCGCCAATATGAAACAAAAATTAACAATATGATAAAAAAAAATCACATTAGTATCATGTAATATTTAATATTATTATTCATGTTGTATAAATCATTTAATAATATTGTTGTGTAGTTACGCTGCAGGCGTTTTTGCGGAAGCCAGAGCAAACACTGCTCACCCCAGCCCAATGAGAAACCGTTTTTGCTATTGCGCATGGAACGATTACATTTTGGCACGTGTACGGGCATTATCCTTTCCATGTGATACGGATTGATTTGAGTTCCAGCTTGAATGGTTTGATTTTTTCAGCCGATTCTCCAAGCGATTGGTCAGATACAGACAGACCTCTCGCAACCGAGAAATTTCGCGATTCGGTATCTCCGTCATTTAGCCACATGCCACAACTTAGCCACACGACACAACACATGCAGTAGGCCCATGCACCCTTGTTTTGCAAGTCCTTGTATGCCGAGATTATGCTGCATCAACAGAATTAAGGCGACCATTCCCAGGAAAGCTCTGCAACGCTAAGGAGAATTCGTCTTTTCTTGAAGCTTCTCAAAGGGCTACGACAGTGATGCCCAGGTGGCTTCTCAAAGGGCTACGACAGTGATGTCCAGGTACGCGTTTTATCTCCATAATACAAAGGTTTAATGTTTTGTTCATTTGGTTTACTTGGCTCAGAACTGAATTCATTTGCTATAATGACAGGGAAGCCGGAACTGCTTCAGTTCTTGTCATTCGTCATAGAGCTTGAATGGTTCTATAGGTAAGGTTCTGGTACTTGGCTCTCAGAAAATATTGAAACAAAATAAACCCAACACTAACTAAAATTAATCTAAAGGCCCAAATATAAATCTAGTTTTTTCTTCAGACTTCTCAGAAGGGCTACCTCAGTGATGCCCAGGTACACGTTTTCTCTCCATAATACGGTTCCAAAACAAAAGAGGAAGTACAAATTCATGTCCCAGGTTCCTTGATATTCTCCTACCCATCCCAAATACAGTACTAGTTTTCCCTTAAGTCTATCTTTCTGTCCTTTACCCTGCTAAATAGTTCATTTTTTCTAGTCTTCTGTCATTCTGGAAGGCGTTGAAAGCCTTATTCCCAACTTTCTACTTCCTTTTTCAAAACAATTTGCTTCTTCAAACATAGAGGAGATCAACGGCAATATGGATTACAAGATTATGTCATGATTGCCCTCTACAGAAAGTAAAATAGTTGTAGGAATTGCCTCACAGTAAGTTAATTGTATTTTGTTCCCTGAAAACATGATCGAAATGGATAAGCTGGAAGAGATTTACCAGGTATTTAATATGTTTCATCCAATTTGATAATATTGGTGGGCTGAATCAATTATGTTCCTTTATCCAGTCAATGATGCTCTTTGCATCACGGTATACCTGCATTCTCTCAATCCCCAGCGAGTGTGAAAGTATCAAGAAAATTGCCCAAAAAAAATAGGGAGCTGATGTCACTACAGTTCATGAACAAATGCACAAAGTTCTGTCCAGATGATAATACCAGCTAATTATCTATCTTATGAATCCTCTGTTTTCACACACCATGGTCTAATGTAAGATTAAGTAGTACCAAATGCACAAATTTCTATCCAGATGATAATACCAGCTAATTATCTATCTTATGAATCCTCTGTTTTCACACACCATGGTCTAATGCAAGATTAAGTAGCACCAAATGTTAGTAGCTATTGGAGGACATTCACTAGTTTGACCTTGGAGTTTACATCTAATATGGTGAAGATTACGTTGAATCCAAAACTGCATCTTTCCTCTCTTTTTTTTCTTTTTCAAAAAGCAAAAAAAACACACATTCTTAATAAAATATGATGAACAATACATTAACTTATGTTTTACCATCCCTTTTACATCTTGTATCATTTGTCCCCCAAAAACACACTAGTCTTTTATTGGTCCTTCTAAATCTAAAATTCTTCTTCTATGTACAACATTGAGTATTATCTCAGAATTTTGTGATAAGTAAAAGACAAATCATACTAGCTACAAACATGAACATTGACCAAAAACAAAAAGAAACAATTGAAAGCTAGATGACAGATTCATACTTTGATGTCCCCATCTTTCCTATTTGAGAGGAAGACAAGACAGTCGTCCTTTGGGAGAAGGGTAGGAACATAAGCGAATTTATCGCAATCAGGAGACCTGCATCTCTTGCAGTCTACCAATGTAGAAAAGAGAGCAATAAAAAGCATGAGATTATTAAGAACATATCTTTGTTGAACACACTGATGAGAACCTGCGCCAAATGGAAGCCAGTTTCGTTTGTAAATCTTATGCTCTTGACGGGATGGAGAAATATGTCTGGGTCAAACATATGAGCATCTACAAAGCCCTGAAATGATGACTCAAACACAGAAGGAAAGACTAATGAGCCTTTAGGAATTGTATGCTTCTCTATTATGGGAAAATCAGTAGCAACGATGTGAGGCACAAGTGTTGGAGGCGAGCAGAATCTGACAACTTCTTTTACTACCATTTCTGTGTATTTCATCTCTCGAATCTGTTCTAGAGAAATGGGCGCATTAAAATCAGGCCTGATTCTTCTCTGACTTTCTCTAGAATTTATGGGTTGGATTCCAATAATGTTATAGCCCACAACAAAGAAGATGTAGATGTATCTTGGGCAGCAAACAAAAAGTCAAAAAATATATCCTCCAATTTCAGTATCATCAGAATGTGGAGGTCTAGGGGCATCTGTCATCTCTTCTTCTTTAATTTCCTTCACAGTCTCAGCCATCCAAAAATCAACTAGACAAGTAGGTTCCTCACCGTTCTCCATCATCTTCTTGCTCTCATGACCACAGCCTGCCAGAATCTTTGCCAGACCAAACACCGCATGCCTAAACTGGATTTAGGAGCTCAAGTACTACTTCGAAACCTTGGCTCCTGGACAAGCAACTAACCATGAACCAAACAAGCCTTCATACAATCTCCACCAAACATTTTAAAATGATTTTTTACAACCACTTGTCCCACATGCAAACCTTAGCGTGTTTATACATGTCGATATTTAATTTTATTCATTATTTGCATTAATTTTTTTTATGAAAATACCCTACGTGTATCTCGGTTTTATGGGCAGGTTATAGGCACCGATCTCCATGAGATGCCATACAATTGCAACTGGCATATACTTTATAATATAATCTATATGTTTATTTCCTATTTTGTTCTCATGTTAAAAACTTTGGTTTATCTTGCTTTTGTTCTACTGGTTCGTTGGTAAAAATAATTCCTTTATCTTGCTTTTGTTCTACCGGGCAGGTAAAAACATGTTTTACACCTAAGGCAGGGACTTGCTGCATTAGCAACCATCCTTGTTTCTTTCACTGTCTCAGTTCGTCATTGCGTGGACCTGTGACAGAAAGAACCATCCATATAATACATGTACCTTTGTTGCTATTAAGAGTTCTCATTATAATAAATATAATATGTGTCTTTATTAAATATAATTTTATATTTATTTTATTTAAATAAATAAATAAATAAAACATGAATAAATAAATAGAAATAAAATAAAATAAAGATTAAATTAAAATTAGAAATAAAATAGATAAAAAAATTTCTTAATTAAAAAATAAAAATAAAATAAATAAATAGAAATAAAATAAAATAAAGATTAATAAATAAATAAATAAAATGAAATTAAAAAAAAAATTACATAAATTACAATTTAATAATATTAGATTAAAAAATATTATTTTTATTAAAATAAATATAAATATTTAAAATTCAAATTATAAACTTTTATCATTTGGTTTACTCTTTTTAAAATAAAATAATTTAATTTTTATTATTTGAGGTAACCTAGCTGTTATTTTACAAATGGCAAGTAGGAGCTATACTTTCTATTTAAAGAGGTTACTTGATCAGATTCTCCATCTTGTCTTGATGATGAACTACACGGGCAGACTTTACCGCCTTAGATAAACTTAAAGGTTCTATGGGCAAACAACGTATGATAATGGGTTCGCTCATCCTATTCGGCCTTCCGCAAATCAAAATGAGCACACTCAATTCGACCACCCAGACATAACATCAAGGACAGGCAGAGAAAATGCGAGAATTTCACATCAAGGTCTCATTGCCTTCTTCATATATGACGATTCCATCATTCTCGAGGATGTGCAGGCCATTTGAACGGCCAGTTTGTGACATGCTGTCAGGTTGCTTCTTTAGTATACAGTATAGATAGTTTGAACGTGAAAAGAATCGAGACATTAATAGCTATAGGCTTTCCACCTTAGGTGATCATATTTCTACTTACCATTTATGATTATCTGTTCAGCTTTGAATTTTCTTTTGTAATATCACAATTCAGTTTTTACCCCTCATATAGCACAAAACGATCCACATCTCCTCATGGTATATATATAGATAGTTTAAAGTTAAATTTTTTTATAAATATTATGAAAAATTATGGCAGAAATTTTTGAAAATTTGGGTTATAGTCAAATTTCAGATTTTTTGGTGGTTTAAGAGTTTTAGGAGTTTTTGATGGCGCTGAATCTATTTCCATCATTAAAAAAAACCATTCAAATAATCTAACTACTCGATTTTTTGAAATGTTTTTTTAACAGAATTCCACAAAAAAACAGTCCAACTACTTGATTTTTTGAGATGTGAAATATTGTTTTTACAAAATTCCAACAAAAAAAACTGCTGTCCAAACTATTTTGTTGCCTCCTGAACATCCTAAACAAATAATTTGATAATTATATACCACTTATCATAACATTTTATTGTGAAATTTGAATATGGGAAATGTTATAGCAATTGGAATACTTAATTTCATAACAATGTTAATATTTGCCACCGTGAAAGGATATCGTTGTATGCACTTGTTTGTCAAAGAAAATTTTAAAATGTTAAAAGAAATGACATGAACGTGTTTGAAACTGCGAAAATTTTCATGAGTGATCAAAGACGTTTAGAGTTTTAAAACCCAAAGAAACGTATATTTTGGTAGGCAGGTATTGAATATATATACTAATATATTATATTTTGCTAGGTAGGTATTGAATATATAACTTCTCATAACTATATAATATATAAAATGAACCAAAAACACAAAGGTATTGAATATATATACTAATATATTATATTTTGCTAGGTAGGTATTGAATATATAACTTCTCATAACTATATAATATATAAAATGAACCAAAAACACAAAGCAAGGTATATACAGGCAAGCAGGGGTATATACTAAGGAGACATTGGGTGATCATATAATCTATGAAAAGAACTTTCCCATGTACCTTCAAATTAAACGGGAAAAAAATAAAAGGTATATAAAGTCAGGCAGGCATGAGGTGTATCCTAACTACACTTAAAATGATTATCATATAGTACATACAGTGAACCTTCCTTCCTCGCTCGGGATTATGAAATAAAGTCAATTAAATAGAATATCGAATTATATAGAATGAAGTTATGATTATGTTAGTTGGTGACGAGCCGGCTAAGTTGTGTAAGTTTTCTACACACTGGAGTTTGTTTATTTATTCTTTGATTTGCAGGACTTTATCCAGTCACATTTCCTTATCTCCATGTCCGAAATTTGTTTATGAAATGGAATTGATATCTCGTTTATTAATATTTATGTCGCATTGCTTTTGACTTAGATTTCATTTATGAAAAATATTAATGAGCAATCACAATTCCAGCAGAGTCCAAAAGATTTTGCAGGGTGACCACACGTAAGTCAAAACTTCGTTGGTCATGCTCTCCTCCTTGTCAATATGTGTGATTTTATAGTCGAGATGAGAAATGATTTGGATTCTAGAAAGCTAGGACTCTCTCTTTTTTGTATATAAAAACTGTGATAGTCATAACGGTCTATTCACAAATAAAGGGAAATCATTCTCGAAGAAGTTAGAGATTCTCAAACAGCTTGGCATTGATCATATGGACGCCTATGTACGTTGATATAATGTTGGCTTCCGTCGACCGTAGCATGTCATATGTAATACACGCATCTACATAGCATGTCATATGTAATACACTCATTTAAAAAAAAAAAAATTATACACGTTTTATGAATTTAATGTAAGAAGGTTTGTAAATATTTTTGGTTTTAGAGTAGCTAAGTATACTAATGATGTGTAGGTGTAATGAAAGAAAGTTTGTAAACCTTGATCAAGAACCCAGGAGGAGCTTGATAGGCGAGGTTTGGTGGTGGCACGCGGTTCCGTGCACAGACCGCATGAATGACTCACCACCTCGCATGATTTATTGGGATATGAACACACGCCTGTTAATAATGCCTGAGCCAAAAGGGAATGTCAGGTAAGTCTTGGAAACAGTGTCGAGATCGAATGTTAAGGCAGGTTGCATGCCAGAGAAGTAGCACTGATCTTGGAAGGCAACAGAAAGAAACCGGAGCAACGAAGGCAGAAGCTTGGCGTCAGCAGCTGCTCAACTGGTATGTTCTACGTCTCCTAAATTTGTTAGAAACCATGAATGTAAATGTAAATTGGATGTCTCTCTTCAGATATCCCTCCGAAAGAGGTTTTTTTACCATTTTAATGCCTTGTCCATACCTTCAAATTGGTCATAGAATGATTCATTGTCTGCATGTGACCCTTCTCCATAGTTATGTGGCCAATTTCAAATTTTTGGTTAGTTTCTAGTCGATTTTTTTCAATTGCAAGGTTCAAGGTACTGGGATTTTACAACATGCAGTCTTTAGCTTTTGGTTTAACAATGCCATGGTCATTCTAATTTTCCCGGGCCTTGAGGTGATACCCTGCTTTCGAACTCCTTGTAATGTCTTTCCTTACTCACGTTTTGTGTTAGCATTTGGGAAGGGCTCTCGTTTTGCAAAGCTGGATAGGAATTTGGGTTGGTATGCAGTCTCACAATTGTATGGGATAGTTAGCATGGCTAGGCATGATCACCCCAACAACAATACGGGAGGTGGAAATAGGTCCTGCTCTCAGACTTTAGATTGTATGCAATGCTGTAGGGTTTGCAAGACAGATACTTGTGGGTTATTTTGGGGGGGTGGCGCGAACATCCATCTGGGGTTCCTTTTCATGCATCTTATGATGCATTCTAGTAGGTTTATGATGCGTTTTAGTCGGAATACACCGCATCTGAGTCTGCATTTGAGTCCACCTTTGTTCATAGGCTTACGTCGTTCTGGGAATACATTCTCTCACATTTTCCAAAGGAACAAAAAGGCTTTGGGTCCCACCTATAGTAACATAAATAATGTTATTGACTTCCTTTTGCCTTACACAAGCCCTGCAAAAGTTAAAATAGGTTCTCCCAGCTCTTGGTTAGATAATCCAAGGCAAAATCGAATTTTGATTATACGAAGACACACAACAATGGCAAAAGGACATGCTACGAAGAAGTAGGGTAGGGAAAGAGGAAAGCAAAAGCAGGTCAAACCTATTGTAAGCTCCAGCAAGCGAGACAAGAAATCCAAGAAAGAGGTTATTAAAAACCTTTTTAAAACCTATACCACAGGAATCCTCCCCAATTCCGCAATCTCATTCAGGGATGGGAGAGAGAAAGTGGGCATAAAGAAGAAGACATAGAAATGCAGAAAACAGAAATGGACTTCATAGTTGATCCAGGGAATACTAAAGGACGATTATCCCTCTTCCACCAGTCTATTCAGACTTATTGGACATTTAAATTTGTTCTGGCAAAGGCTGTGACAAGCATGCAAGAAGTGAGAGGAGATCCACATGTGGTCGCTCAGGTGATTTCTGGACTGCAGGATATCAAAAAGGAACTGCAAGACATTCGGGTATCTTAGCATCATGCAACAGGAAGACTTGGAAGAATTGAGAGGAAAATTCAAATGATGCACAAAGTGGACATGCCGGGGTCCAATGTCAAAGATCCTACACCGGTTGAGTCGGATGAATGATTAACTATTATGATGTTTCTTTCTGATGTTTCATGTTTTTAGCAGATAACATTTATATTTTCAGGTTGTTGTGAGACGTTGGTAGATATACTAGTATGGAGTCTATAGACTATAGGAGGAAAAAACAATTTCAATATTGGATGGCTTTTAAATTCACTAAGATGGCCAACAGACCTCGTTTCTTTCGGGCACGTTGAGGTTATAATGTTTTCATATGTAAACCTGTTTATTTTTTGATAAATAGAAAAATGGAAAGGGACTTCTAAACTTACAAAAAAGAACGAAAGAAAGTTTGTAAACATTTTCACATGTGGGCTTAGTATGTTGAATTTATAATAATTTGTCCAATTTATAATACATAAAAGATTGGTAAACATTTGCATGTCAGTTAAAAATTAAAAGTAATATAGAGCCCAATATAAGGGAGATGTTGTAGTGTCCTTAAGAAGTTAACATAATAAAATTCAAATTGTTATATGGTAATTTTATTTTTATTAATAAAATTATGAATAATTTTTTAGATAAAAGAAAATCACAATATATATATTACATTAAAATATATAATCTATTTGTAGAAAAATGAGTTAAGATCCATTTTACCTTATAAAATAGAATAATGATTCATGAACTATAGTTAAATTTAATTAATAAGACGATAAAAAATGTAATACTTACAATAAGCTTACAATATAACAATATGTTTTCCATAGATATTATTAACTTGTAAATATGATTTGTTACAATACCATGGACCAATAGCATGGCTCATCACTACAATATGCTCATAATCCATTCTCATTTCACAATCAAAATATTTTATAAATATTTTATTTGAATTTAGTTTTATAACATTTTTTTATTAAATTTAAAAGAAAAAAATTATAATTACTGTTGAGATATATTACATCGCCATCACATTAAAACATATAAGATATAAATAGTAGCTATAAATTAAGATCCATTTTACCATATGAATTAAAATAATAATTTTGTGACCATATTTAAATTTCACTATCAAGCACATAAAAACTTAATGCTTAAATATAACAAGATTTTTAACAAGAGATATTCATCCTCATTTTACCATGGATATTTACGCCGTAAGGTGTTCTACTTTGAAAACAACTCCCCAAGCTACCACGATGTACTTGTCTGCAACATCAGATCAAATGTTAGACTATTGAAATGTTGTAGGCCATTCATCTACATGCTTCTTCATTTAACCTAACTACCGAGCTAACTCTCTAACTTCTACCAATCTCTCTTTCCAACCTACACTCTCATTACAAGATGATAGGACCAAAATTCATATGAACCCAGTTTCTATATACCAGAATCAAATTGGTTGTCCAAACGTACTTCAAAAGTGCTTCAAAGTAATTGAGCTCATTTGCAGGTTCTTGTAATGTGGTTAGATTTTCGTATTGGTGACATTCTAAACCATGCATTTTTGTATCGTTGGTTTCTACTTCTTCCTGCTCCGATTTCATGGAGACGTCTTCACATAATTTGCCCCAAATTTCAGACATTAATGCCATTTTTTTTATGGATATACATATTTTATTCTACTCTTGAAATCGCGAGGGCACTATCGTAATTTGTGTGATATTTTATTTTGTTGGTTCAGTGTATGCGTGGGTGAAATGTGAGAGAGAAGAAGATGAGGATTGTACAACGATGATGAAGAGTGGAGGGATCATCGGGCGAGGAGGCGAAATGTTCAAAGCAGAGGCCATGAGGACTTGGGCTGCTCTAGAGAAGGACTACAAAGAGTCAGAGCGGAGTCTATCGAGGGCGACAAGGATGATGGTGAAGAGTGAATTACTAATTGCTTTAGTAAATATTTTTTGCTACTACACATTTATGTACCAGGAAAGAGTCAGTCATTTGCTAAGATTGCAGCATGACTATACGAAATTCAATCCGTCGTGGAAGGAAGAAACTCTTCCAAAACTAGACACCGATCAGGAAAAAGACTTAAATTAACAGATCAGAGATAGTTTTAGCTACGCGGAGCCTACAAAGCTACCTCGCTTCCCTTACTGGTGGATGTAGAAAACACAAATTTTCAACCCGCTATTGATTACTTGGTTTTCAAAACATTTTCTCAACTCAACCGAACATTTGGGAAGCCAGTTGTATCTAGGACTGTACAAGCTTATTTGAAAGATTTATTGCCCCAATAATTGCAGCATCAGAAGAGGCTAAGAAGCAGGGAATTACATTAGGTGTCAAGCTTGTACACACTGCGTATATGAAAGAAGAAAATGAGGCGGCCAAGTCATTATGCGTGGCTTCTCCATTACATTCTTCGATAAAGGAAACACATAGGTATTATAATGCATGTGTTTCATTTATGCTAGAGAAGGTTGCTAAGGGCGAAATGTCACTCCTAATCGCTACACACAATTTCGAATCTGGTAATTAGATTAATCTCAACACTTTATTATTATAATTTTAATGATAAATTTAGCATTGATTGACTGAATGGTTTGCGATCATAAAAAATGGCTGTTGCAAAAGATGAAGAATTGGGTATCGTGAAGAGGGAATGTGGGTTGCAGTTTGGTCAATTGAAGGGCATGGCCAACAACCTTTCGCTGGGTTTGAGTCAGGCAGGATTTTATGTGAGCAAATTTCTTCCATTTGGGCTGATAAAGAACATCATGCCTTATCTTTTCAAAATGGGAGAAGAAAACAAAGAGATAATTATTAGAAAGCATCCGGACATGGAAGGAATGAGGTGTTTTTTCAATTACATACCTCTTGTTTTACTTGTATGCGTGATGTATTTGTGACGATTTTGACATTATTATTATTTATACGTGGGTTGGTTTTGTTTGTTTGAGAGGAAGGTGTTGGAACAGAGACTGCAGGTCTTCGACAAATTACATTGAAATAAGAGCAGAGAACTTACCTTTGATTTCATCAAAGAATTTCTTTACATGTAGATTAATCTTATATTATGTAATTTTATGTATTTATATGAATAAATGCAAACAAATTAACAATTACACTTTTTTCCAACCATTTGGGAGGTTTTTTAATAATGGGTGCTTTATAAGTTTATTAGGATATTATTGTTTCTCATAGGGTGTATAGGGTTTCACAATGGCAATACATAAGGAGATATGACATGTTTAGATTTTGACATTCAACAAAGAGTATAGAATGGTAGAGGTTTTTAAAAGTTGGGAAACTTCGTTTAAGTTGATATTCTTTAGTCTTAGTAGGGGTACATAATTGCTTTCCCGCTTTGTGAAAATTGAGATGATTTCATAAAATTCATGAGAAAATTGCGTTGCATGGATTAGCTGGATTTTGAAAGTGAATATTTTTGGTGATTTTTAATTAATTAGTTTTTATTTATTTTTTTAATATTACAATTTTGTTAATTATGGAAGTGATTTTGTACTGTTGTAAATGTTTGTAAACATTTACATGTGGGTTCAATTAAAGAACGAAAAGGGTAAAATTAATTGCATCAAGAGGTGCCCAGTATAGGGTGGATGTGTGAGCATTATGTGAACATCAGGTGTGAGATGTGAGATGTGAGCATTAGGTGTGAGATGTTAGATGAGGTGCCTAGTATAGGTGGATGTGTGAGCGTTATGTGAGCATTAGGTGTGAGATGTAAGACGTGAGCATTAGGTGTGAGATGTGAGATGTGAGCGTTAGGTGTGAGATGTTAGATGTTAGATGTTACACATTAGATGTGAGATGGGTGGATGTGTGAGATGTTAGATGAGGTGCCCAATATAGGGTGGATGTGTGAGCATTATGTGAGCACTAGGTGTGAGATGTGAGAATTATGTGTGAGATGTTAGATGTTAGACATTATATGTGAGATGTTAATTTTGAGATGTGAGATATTTTTTAAATTTAAAATTTTTATATTGTAATTTTATTTTTTATTAAAAAAATCATAATACCATGGTTTATAAATACCATGAGCCATCTAGGATTTTACAAATAGTAGTTTACAGTTTCAGGAAGAAGACAGTTTGGGTAAGTGAACATTTTATTTAGGATGAAAATTCAAGTATTGTATTTATGGTTGAATTACTGTAACACATAATTTAATTCACCTCATGGATAATGTTTATGTGCTTATGCTAAGAGTGTGTGTATGTTTTGGGGGTGATATAGAGATATAGATGGAGAGGGTAGAGAGGGAAGAAAAGAGAGGCAAAGATAAGGAGGGATGAGGAGATATATATATGGAGAGAGGTCTTAGAGAGAGAGAAGGGGAAGAGAGAGAGGGAGTGGAAAAGGGAGGGATATAGAGAGAGATAGATAGATATGGAGAGAGAGTGTGTATGTTTGGGGGTTTAGATAGAGAGATAAAGGAGAGGAAATGGTAGATAGAGATATAGATGGAGGGGGCATATATGTACTTACATTGAAATCAATGCAAACTATTAATTTAATTACTTCGAAATTAATGTACATCATACATCTAGTTGCAACAAATCATAAATCAACATCTACACTGAAATCAATGCATCTAGTGCCAACAATCAAATAAGATTAGAAATCAACATCTACACTAAAATCAATGCCTATAGTGAAAAAAATCAAATTGGATTAGAAATCAACATCCACACTAAAACCAATGCATCTATTGCAAGAAATCAAATAGGAGTACAAATAAATATCTACATTGAAACCAATGCATCTAGTGAAAGCAATAAAATAGAATTACAAATCAACATCTACCCTAAAATCAATGCATCTAGAGTAACTAAATTTTCGAGCTTGGAAATGAGGTATATCAACCTCACATTGACCCCGCACCCTCCAATTCCAGATGAGGTGACAAGCTAAGTTACATCTTGCCTTGCTTCCCTGCCAAGACCAATGAAACAAACCATCCATGGCTTTCCAAATTTCCCATATACTTTGGAGGATGAATGAGCTTGAAACTTGAAATAAGTGAAGCATAAAAATAATATCAGAAGAGCCAAATGTGGTAGCAAAAGTATGTAGAAACATAAAACAAGCTAAGTCCACTATCATCTTTAGGGTTGGTGCACAAGCTAAGTCCATTGTCATCTTTAGGGTGCACACATCCCTAGGATCCATCAAGATGCTCCACTCCCCACTATACTTAGATCATAGTCACAAGTATCATTGAAGAATCTACTCCAAGCATTGAAATTGAATTTTGGTACGAGACCAATAAGAGACATAATAGAAATGCCAAACTATTACACAAAGGTTATTGCTCCATTTGGTATGCATTCATCTTGATTCAAGCCTATTACACTTCAAATTTTATTAGATGTTAAAATATATAATCCAGAAGGCACAACCCCATAAGGAGCTACTATACCAATCACCATTGTCACTTAAGAAACATATCTTCACTGTCCAACTTTCCTATTGCTCAATTACCTAATTTATTCTTATGATTTTGTATTTAAAGTGAAAAGATTTCTTTAAAAAAATATACGATATTGTAATAACAAGTGTTATAATCATAATTATATAAATAATCTAAGTAGGTTATAAAATTGATGAGTAGTTTAATTTTTTTGGGGTAAATTTAATGAATTTTATTATATTAAGCTTCTTGAATTTGATTATAAATCTTCTAAATGTGGGCAAGGAATTTATTACATTTGAATGTTTCTAATTGGATATACACAACGGTTGAATCATAGTCCAATTTTCTACCTCAATTGATCCATCAACATGTGAACGAAAGGAAATATTTGTGTTTGTTTGGTTTAAACCAATTCCATAACAATTGCCAAATGTAGTTGGCAAATTCATTGTTTTGGTTATAGATGATTTTTGGAAGATAAAATCATAATAATGATATTTGTTCCAACCATTCAAGTAGGCTAATACTTCAAACATAAGTGTTGTCACTGAAAATACATATTTATGTATAACCAAAATACCAATTCAAAGTCTTATGGTGAATAATTTCTAAGGATAGAGATATTTGTTATCTCTATAGTGCATTCTTTGGCAACTACATTAAATAACCAAAAGGAAAGAACTTGATACTGAGGATACTCTTGTCATGTCAATGATGCAATTACTTAGACCCCCCTCTTTAAATAAGATCCAAAATTCCACTAAGACCCTTACGCAACATCTGGTGACAATTTCATTGTTATCATAGAAGAGTAACAATTTAATGCTACTCTTTCCTACACTACTTCCTTACAGCATTTCCTTTGCAACATCTGGTGCAATTACTAGTATTAACCATAGCATACCATGGACCAATATGATGGCTCATCAATACCACATTCCCACAAACCATTTCTTATTTCACAATCAAAATAATACTTACAATATAACAATATTTTAAACCATGGATACTCACCTCACTTTACCATGGATATTATTAACCATACCATACCATGGGCCAACACCATGGCTCATCAATACCACATGTTGAAAAACCACCTCTCAAAATATTTTGTAAATATGTATATTTTTTAAAATTTAATTTTATTCATTTTTGGGCCATAGACACTCTCCATCATAGTATGGAAGAGATGTTGTAATGTCTTGTTATATTATGTTATCTAAACCTTTTGACCCAATCAAATTACATAAAAATAAAAAATGAGAATAAAAAATAAAATTATTAATTAAAACATTTTGACTTAGTGAAATTACACAAAAATAAAAAATAGGCGAAAAATAAAATTAATAATTAAACCAATCTAGATCCATCTTAACTCCGAGTCTATCAACCTCTGATAGGGATCAAATCTCTCGAGGTGCAAACCTTTCTTCCATTTTTTCACCTCGAGAGATTTGATCCCTCTCGACTCTTGATAGATCCAGAGTTAAGATGGATCTAGGTTGGTTTAGTCATTGGTCCTCCTTTTTTTATTGGGTTAGTTTGAGTGATCTTTATTTGGTCATTGAAAATTTTTGAATGTTACACATTGGAGATTCTAACCCAGAGGTCAAATCAAAAGGGAAATTAGGGGATCATGAAGACCCAAAAAGGGAGTCAAGAAAAGAGATGGAGAAAGAGTAGTCGAGTTTGAGTGTCATTAATTATTCATATTCCTTGTTCAAGATGGAACTAGAAGTGGACATAAAGGCATACCAAGTTGAGATCGATGAAATAAGGCTAAATCATTGATTGCAAGAATGAGAAGTTTCTTACAACATTCATTGTATAGGTGAAGAGCAAAATATTTAATTTGTTAGACTGAAGTTTTAGGGTCATGCTCTAACCTAGTGGGAAAGCCATATGGAAACACTTAGGTTGGAAGGTGATATGCTAGTAACTAGGTTGGAGGAATTCAAAACCCTCATTAAGTCCCAGTTCTACCTTACTGGGTATGTAGAGGACCAATATATTTGATGGAACTACCTCAAAAAAAGGAATATGAATAATGTACAAGAGTACACCACTAATAAGAAAAATGGGCATTATTCTAAGTATCTCTTCCAAGAGCCTACATGTACTTCTAAAGTATATAGGGGGTATACAAGTCATTTAAAAAAGAAGGTGACGCTTTTCAAGCCAAGGGACACTAAAAATTTATGTGTATAGTCATAATGTTTGCAAGGAATACACAAAATTAAAGGGAAACCAAGTGGTTTGAAGAAAAAATATCAAGAGGAAGTTTCCAAGGAGAGAAAGAAGAAGTGGAAATGAGGGAAGGATAAGAATACAATAGCCATTTCACATCAGTGCAATAGAACTAGAAACCATTTTAACCATTGCACATTAATGGTCACATTGAGGAGAAATGTTGGAAACTACATTGAGAGATAAACTCAAAGAACCACAAGAAGGATGCAAATAAAAAGAATATTGTAGCCACATATTTTAGCAATCAAGTTGAAAGTATCTCTAATTTGGACAAGAATATTATCTGCACATATATGTAGAAGGAGGTGAATTTCAGTATTCTTCATCAGTACGAAGAGAAAGACATGACCAAACTCTTCCACATTAAGATCTAGGTCAAGAAAACCAAGATAGATGATTTTTTCGACTTAGGCTCATAGGCTAATATCATAGTAGTGGATTTGGCCAAAAAAATTGCATTGTAGGTTTGCAATCATCCTAACCCATATCAATTGGGATAGGTAAACAAGGATGCAAAGATCAAGGTAATAAAATAGTGCAAGATAAAATTTGTTGCAAGTGTTGATTAGATTGATGAAGTGGAATTGGATGTAGTACCACTCAATGTATGTGGAGTCATGTGTTGGTAATAATTTCTTGTATATGAGGGATGAAATTTTCATGTAGAGAGACAAAAACTACCACTTCATCAAGGATGAGAAACTCTTCATCATAAACATGGAAAAAGAAAAGTCCAAGTTTTCATTACGAAGTGCCAACCAAGCTAAGAAGTTGATTAGTTCTTGTAAGAAATGTGTTTAAATTTATCAAGAAAATTCAATCTTCTAATGAGTCATTAAGAGAAAAGCAATCCCTAGAGGGATGTACCAAAGAACAAAAATATCAACTAGAAGGGTTGTTATAGACATACATGGGAGTGTTCTAATAGCCTAAAGAGCTACCACCCGAGAGAGAAGTGGAGCATGGAATAAAATTATTTCCAAATACTCCATAGGAAAATATTTGGATATATATATATTGTTGTCGCTCCTAGAGACAGCCTAGAGTTGTGATAAACCAGTGCCTAGGACATCTTAGCATAGCAAGGAGCATATAATATAACTTATGGAGTCATCAACAAGGGCTCTCATGCTATCTCCTGTAAATAGGGAAATAAACTAGAATGGGACCAAAATCTCAGAAACTGACACAAGAAAAGAGATACTGCAGAGGCAAGATGTAGAACTCTAATACAAAAGCAACAGACAATTCAGAGACAGTTTACTGCAAAACGGGCCGATTCAGAAATACTTCACAGACATAAGTTATCAGAAGGTGTATGTAGTGACAGAAATATTGAGAAGATATTAGTTAACATCAAGCTGATACCCAGATATACAATACCACCATGCATGGGCTTACCAATCTAAGAATCCATACATGATAATAGCATTTTAAAAGAACCCTCCCAAAGAAACTAATATAGCAGAAGTATGGTTAGCTGAATAATGGAACAAAATATCATGCATGAGCCATATTTAAAGTGCTTGAATGATCCGAGCATGGGCATCAACTAGGATGAATCCATACCAAAAATCAGTGAGCCACTCGCATTCCAAAACATGATACAATAAAGATGGATGCAATGAAATGTTCTATTAATATAACACAATAAATAAAGTTACAGACTGTGAAATACCAAAGACTAGAATCCTCTTTAATAGATGGAACTCCTCCTCACTGAGACCCTATGGGCTCTGAGCCTTCATACAAAATTTATACAAAATGTATACAAAAAAGCCTTTCATTGCATAATTTTCTGATAAAATCTGGAACCCTTCATAATCTGTTTGTTGAGGTTTTTATAGGAAACAAAGAGGAATCATAAAGAAAGTAGGTGATGAACATTTAATTGCATCATTAAAACAAAATGGCAGAGACGTGCACGCCCATACTGCTGAATGGTTCTGAAGTACTACATGTATTCTGAGGTCGACGTTCTGAAATAAATGCACTGGATTAAGATCTCTTCAGGAACATGGTAAAGGAGTAAAATCATATAAACATTCTGTCCTTTCCTGAAAGGATATGGTGCTGAAAAGAAAGCCTTGAGATTTTTTTTCAAGCCTTGAGATTTTTTTTCTTGTACCTTGTACCCTCTGCTTTCCCAATTCTGAATTAAGCTTTAAAATCTTCGACGCCAAATGCTGAATTCCTCAACCATCCACTGATCTTCCTCTACTACTCCATTAATGTTTTCATCTGTGAAATCGGCGCCTTGAATGTCACTGGGAAGCTTGCCAAAGTATAACCCTATTTCTTTAATGGATGTCATGTCACAACAACTACCTGGGACTTTCTTCATAAATTTCGCCTTTGAAAAAATGGTCCTTTGACTTGTTCTCGGCTTTTGTAATGGATGTTGCAAATTATGATAATTATGTGTCGCTGTAAACCTGCAAAACACACAAATTTGTGAAGAAAAAAAATGCATGGGGGGACGGCGATGCAATGGAAGCGACTATGTAGTGACACAACATGATGAAATGGCGGAAGCATGCAGGGTGGTGACGAAGAAAATGCAGTGGAATAATGGTAGGCAGACTAGTGAAAGTTTTAAACGAAAAACAATGAAATTTTACCTATGACTGACATATGTAATGGGCGGAGGAGAAATGCGACACACACATGGGATAATGACGTGGTGGGAGACTGGGTCCAAGGTGTGCATGTGACTAGATGTGGACCGTCCGATCTCAGGGGGAGATCGACAGTTGAAAGAGCATCAGAGGCGATGGACAGTGGGCCAGGGGTGAATTTGTCATGGATTAAAACCCGTTCAGCTTCGATGCGCGACAATTGTTCGATTAAGGTCTCCAGATCTAATGGATGACAGCGATATCGCTGCGCATCTTCTGCCGAACAATAGCGTGCGATGAATGACGGTTTTGGAGCCGTACATGGGGACACGCGGCCAACAATGTATGGAATTGCTCCCAAAAATGAAATACCGCCTATCGCCCAAGAGTGGTGTGATAAAATCCGGGTGGGTTTGGAACAAGCGCTGCTGCGGGGACCACCAGAACAGATAGTACTGTGAGCCGTTGATTTGGCAGGATGATCGGATGGTGCTCATACGATTTGGGCGATGAATGGAATGGGCCACCGACACAGTGTTGATTCACAAAGATCGTCTGATCTGCAAAAATCAATGGCTAATATTTAGCCCTGTCATTCGGTTGATAAATGCCTAGTTCTTTTGCACTCAGTTCCGGCACTGGGTCATGCGGAAGAAAAGGTGCAAGGGTCTGGCCGGAAGGTGCTAAGCCTTGAACATATTTTCAAATAAGGTTTATGGCCTTTTATGAAAATTTGAGGTAGGAAAAGGGAAACGATAGGCAGCAAAAGGATTTTTAGGGCAGAAAGAGGGGGCTTGAAAAGGTTTAAGCGAGATTACTAGCCAGGATTTTGGAAAGGGGTTGACATGGTCAACATTGGCTCCACCTGGGGACGACACGTTCATCCCTGAGCGTGTCGAGAACCTCACAGAACACCGAATCATCTTCCATGCAGACTCTTGTTTCCTCCAAGCAACATTCCCTATTTACCTTTACTATTAGGTCATGATATTCTCTGACCAGAATAATACAAGACATAGGTACGAACTCAAGCAATTCCTGATCGCTTTCATCTTCATCCTCCATAGGTTTCAAAACATCATACATGTCTTTCTCATTATCTAGGTCTTGAGTTTGTCCTTGTTCTGGAAGAGGCATGGGCTGTTCTAAATAATCATCATTTGTATTCATATTAGCCATATACCTCTTCAGCACTTTATTAAACATTCTCTTTAATTCATATATTTGATCATTCAAAGCATCTAGCTTTGTATCCCTATCCATGTTTGGATCCATGTTTCTGCAAAGATGATCACTGCATCTTCTCAACCAGTTCAGAGTATTCTACCAGCGGAGTCATTTGGTCTCCAGCATGGCTGATGCTGTACTGTGACATGGTCTCCCAGTGGAGTCTTTTTAATCATTTAGGAACTGTGGAGTCGCCAAGGTGAGGGATCTACAACTCTCAACTCTTCATGCTCACATTTCTGAAGAGTGAATAAGGTTTTGTCGAGGCCCAGGGATTCAAATTTTCTTAACTTCTTTCCATGGAAACAACGCTAGAAAGACTTTGTCGCTCCTAGAGACAGCCTAAAGTTGTGATAGACCAGTGCCTAGGACATCTTAGCATAGCAAGGAGCGTATAATATAATGTATGAAGTTGTCAACTTCAGCTCAAATG
The DNA here is from genome assembly GCA_034641835.2 of Pinus albicaulis. Lineage (NCBI taxonomy): Eukaryota > Viridiplantae > Streptophyta > Pinopsida > Pinales > Pinaceae > Pinus > Pinus albicaulis. Next base: position 824,385,721 of record CM076574.1, on the reverse strand, counting down.
CTATCTCCTGTAAGCAGGGAAATAAAATAGAATGGGTCCAAACTCTCAGAAACTGACACAGGAAAAGAGATACTGCAGAGGCAAGATATAGAACTCTAATACAAAAGCAACAGAAAATTCAGAGACAGTTTACTACAAAGCGGGCCAGTTCAAGTAATATATCATAGAAATAAATTATCAGAAGGTGTATATAGTGAAAGAAATATTGAGAAGATATTAGTTAACATTGTGCTGATACCCATATATACAATACCACCATGCATGGGCTTACCAATCTAAGAATCCATACATGACAATAGAATTTTAAAAGCACCCTCCCAAAGCAACTAATATATCAGAAATACGATTTAGATGAGTAATGGAACAGAATATTATGCATGAGCCATATTTAAAGTGCTTGACTGATCCGAGCATGGGCATCAACTAGGATGAATCCATACCAAAAATCAGTGAGCCACTCGCATTCCAAAACATGATACAAGAAAGATGGATGAAATGAAATGTTCTATTAATATAACACAATAAGGAAAGTTACAAACTGTGAAATAACAAAGACCAGAATCCTCTTTAACAGATGGACCTCCTCCTCACTGAGACCCTATGGGCTCTGAGCCTTCATACAAGAATTTTACAAAATATATGCAAAAAGCCTTTCACTGCATAATTTTCTGATAAAATCTGGAACGCTTACCATGAGTTTCCTCACAGTTTTTATAGCTGAAAGAGGAACATAGGTGGTAGGTGGAAAACTAAATGCGGAATTAAAACTCAGAAGAAAAAGAGGGCCGAAGCCCATTCTGTTTAGGCTCTGCACATTTATTTCTGGTACTCTATGAAGGAAAGGATGGTCTTCGTCAGGCTCCCATTTATTCCGGGTATGTCTCTTTTGTACCTGGTTGTAGTAATTTTGGTGAATGAACGAGAAAGTGAAATAATGATGTAAATATAGGCCATACTTCATAACAAATTCTCTTAGCAGCTTCGGACTGTGATCAGGGCGGAACTTTCTTTAGGAACACGGTAAAATATGGAAATAATATGGGCGCTTTGTCCTTTAGAACAAATCTGCTGATATGGGACCCCGATAGTTTTGATTTCTATGTTCTGAGCCTTTTGAGTGATCCAGGGGTCTTTAGCATGGTACTTTTCTTTTTAAATCACTAGAATAAGGCTTAAATTCTTCAACTACACGCCTTTAACTCTCTGCTGCTTCACTGATATCCTTTGTCACTTCCATGCTTTCCTCGAGCTTTCTGTTGCTCCTGTACTATCTTTGTTGGTGAAAGACAAGCTTTAATGGCTTCGGAGACGGTCTGCAGAGTTTTAACTCTGTTCTTTTAATGCAAATCCAGTCGTTTTGCCACTGCTTTAAAGACTGTATAATCATGGCGGCTTTCACCTTTTGACAATCCTACAGAACACACAACTCGGTTATGAAATCTATGCAAGGGAAGACTAGTTATGGGAGAAAAAGTTAAAGGGGCTGGCGGAAAAGGGGCTGAGGCCTAGTATATTTTCAGAAGTGGGTTTTTCGGCCCTTTTATGCAATTTTGAGGTTGGGAGAAGGCAACGATAGGCGGATAATGGATTTTTCAGGCCCAATGAGAGGGGATTGCTTGCCAAAGATTCAATGGGGGCTGAAATGATCAACATCGGCTCCAGAGCAGCAAAGGGAAAGGGCTTGAGGAGTAGGGAACATGAAAGGCTTCAAGGATGTGTCTTTCCAGAAGGAAACCATTACTTGAAAACTCAAAGACAGCTTGACCCCCCTGTTTGTTTTTCAAAAATTAGCAAGGGGCTAATATTATCAACATATACAATCCATCATTGAAGCAAATAAAGTGAAGAAGTGGTTGCAACAACTACTGGAGTATGGTATGAATTAACCAAGCACCTCACCTTGTGGGTCAACCATCATAATTATACTAGATAAGGATGGGACTTGGTGAATGTGTATCGATTATAGAGCATTAAAAAAGATTCATTACAAGGAAAATACCTTCTAATGGAGTCTATAATAGAGCTTTTTATTGTTATAAATTTGGCAAAAAATGTCAAAAGAACCTCCCCTACAACATATGTTTGTGGTAGCTGATGTTCTAGTGAAGTTGATAATGTAATTTCATCATAATTAAGAAATATTGGCTGGTAGGAGGTTTTAGTGGATGTTTTTTTAACGATGCGCTTACTGGAAAAATCTCATCAGTGTGCTACTAATATAAAATCATCGGTGTTGTAAACTTAAATAAAATCACTGAGAGTGGAAACAAATGTTTGGAGCATCGGTGCATTAAACTTATAAAATAAATGAAGCTTTAATAATAAAAATGCACTAACTCATACAATATATGATACCATGCACCGTGGCATTGAATTCAAATAACACGGGTGCCTGAAAAGTATACCACTGTGGTGCTTATGTCTTCCAAAAAAACCCTGGGAAGTACTTTTCAGGAAGGGCACCAGGGCAAACAAAAAAATCTTGTAGCCCCAGTGTTTTTTTCTTCTCCAACGCACCAGGTAGTTATGTGTAAAAATTCATGAGTGCCGATGAGTTGTATTAACGAAACGGATGCTTCAAGAGTGTAATGCCTTAGTGCTTGTTTGTTTGCAAAATCCGCAGTGCTAAAATTTTCACTAAAGGAATCGGGGCAGGAAAAAAAAAATCTTGGAGTATGGTGCTTTTACACAATCTAATGCATTAGTTCTTTAAAGGTAACAATGCACCGATGCATTGAAGGAGAATAACGCTAGTGCATGAAATGTATATGTTCTCGGTGTGTATTTATTTTACAAACACAACGGCATACCATTTTTTATTAATGTAAGAATGGTGATTGAAAAACTTGTATTCAGAGTAGTGTGCATTAGTATACGACGTACTGGTATCAATTTTATATTTTTTAGAAACATTGACCTCTGATAGTGCAATTATTGTGATTTTTAAAATTTTTTATTCATTGAAAAAGCGACAAATATCTTATAATAATATTCATATAAATTAAATTTTGATTAGTTGATTTCTATATCATGTTTGGATTAATTTTTTATATTATTAAATTTCACAACTCTTCAGTATAATATTTAATCATCTGTATATTTAATGAGAGGCATAACATTTCAAAATGACATTGGACAACACAATAAAATAAATTAAAATGTATTTTATTATATATGAATAAGAGGCTCTTTTTAATTCAAATTGGGATAGTTATTGGCAACCCCTTTTCTTTCAATTGGGACACTATGTCTATTACATTAAAAAAAATGTTTAATTTTCACAGAAAATTATTTCAATAAATACAATATCTAAATAGATCATCATTCTTCGTTGGAACTGTTGTCAATGCTTGAGCTACTTCCATGTCTTGGGTTAGTTGGATGAATGTTTTGTTGATTACATTGATTATTTTTTTATTCTTCAAGTTCCATCTACAAACATAACTCATAACGTAACTTCATCACAATTAAAAAAGACTGGGTGGTAGGAGGTTTTAGTGGATTTTTTTTTAACGATGCGCTTACTGGACAAATCTCATTAGTGTGCTACTAATATAAAATCATCAGTTTTGTAAAATTAAATAAAATCACTGAGAGTGGAAACGAATATTTGGAGCGTCGGTGCATTAAATTTATAAAAGAAATGGCGCTTGATAATAAAAATGCACTAAATCATACAATCTATGATACCATGCACCATGGCATTGAATGCAAATAACACGAGTGCCTGAAAAGTATACAGTGGTGCTTATGTTTTTCAAAAAAAAACTCAGGAAGTACTTTTCAGGAAGGGCACCAAGGCAAACAAAAAAATATTGTAGCCCCAGTGATTTGTCTTCTCCAACGCACCAGGTAATTATGTGCAAAAATTCATGAGTGTTGATGAGTTGTATTAACAACACCGATGCTTCAAAAGTGTAACGCCTTAGTGCTTGTGTGTTTGCAAAAGATGCAGTGCTAAAATTTTCACTAAAGGAACCGAGTCAGGAAAACAAAATCTTGGAGTGTGGTGCTTTTACACAATATAATGCATAAATTCTTTAAAGGTAACAATGCACCGATGCGTTGAAGGAGAATAATGCCAATGCATGAAATGTATATGTTCCCAGTTTGTATTTATTTTACAAACACACCGGGATACCATTTGTTATTAATGTAAGAATGGTGATTGAAAAACTCGTATTAAGAGTAGTGCGAATTAGTATACAACGTACTGGTATCCATTTTATATTTTTTAGAAACATTGAGCTGTGATAGTGCAATTATTGTGAATTTATTAAATTTGTTATTCATCTAAAAATCGAAAAATATCTTATAACAATATTCATAAAAATTAAATTTTGATTAATTCATTTCTATATCATGTTTGGATTAATTTTTTATATCATTAGATTTCACATCTCTTCAGTATAATATTTAATCATATGTATATTTAATGAGTGGTGTAACATTTCACAACGATATTGGACAATGCAATAAAATAAATTAAAATGTATTTTATTATATATGAATAAGAGCCTCTTTTTCATTCAAAATGGGATAGATAATGGTAACCGCTTTTCTTTCAATTGGAACACTATGTCCATTACATTAAACAAAATGTCTGATTTTCACAGATAATTATTTCAATAAATACAATATCTAAATAGATCATCATTCTTCACTGGAACTGTTGTCAATGCTTGAGCTACTTCCATGGCTTGGGTTATTTGGACGAATGTTTTGTTGATTACATTGATTATTTTTTTATTCTTCAATTTCCATCTACAAACATAAAAATAAAGTGTAATGAGTGTATCTACATTGGTGATAATAATGAAAATTGAAGTAAATAATATACATCATTGTAAATAAAAAAGCAATGTACCATAGAAAGAAGTGAGTCCTCAATTATACACATTATTTTAAATCCAAATCTCATGCCTTCTTTCAACAACTCTTTTGTTGGCGTAGTTCCATACTTTTTTTCCCGCAAGTTTTATACCCCATAATAAATCATATATTTAATATAAAAGATTTTTTTGTTCTATTAATTATAAACTTGAAGAAGTAAAACAACATAGATACTTACAAATTCCATAATTAATTTCAGATACACCAACATATACTCACAACCCATATTTAACCCAATGTCAACCAGTTCTTTTGATGACTCTTCTTTGTATATTATCACATATTTGAAGACATTCAAGGATGGTTGTTGTAAAACAACTTAAAATATACAAAATTAAATATTAATTTTTTATAAGGAAATATTAACAATTAATCAAAAAATTTGACATCAACCCTTTTATTCATTATCTTCCTGTTTTATGTTTTGAATGCGTTCCATTTTCCCTTCTTTTCTACAACAAAATACTTGAAAATTAATATTTAATGATAATTTATTTGTTCATATGTACCTAATAGAAAAAATCAATTATTACATACATTTGAAGCACATTGTTGTTGAGATGGCTCCTCCTGTGATGCAATTATGTCCATTTCTTTGACCATCTCCTTGTACATGTTTTTGGAAATTCCTTCTGGCATGTTTCGGATATCATCTCATTGATCCTTTTGGATTTTCATAATCTTCCTAAAAAATAAATAAATTATTTTTGTATTGATATGTTATGAAACCAACTCACAAAATAGAGAAAAAATAGATCAACGACTTGATAAATAGCCTCTTCGAGGGTGGAACTTCCTTTACATTAGATAAATGAACAATTATTGGATATAAAAATGATAATACCTCCTTGGTATATATAGGTGTCTAAGGGGTCACAATAATATTAGATCCTACATAACAATAATAATGTAAGGGCACAAAAATAACAATAGTGGGCTTCTATGGGGCACAAAAATAACAACATGGGGGAAACATGGCGAAAACAATAACAATAGGGGATACACTACCTATAATAATAAGGGTAATAGACTAGTATTATAGGGACCTCACATTCCCCTCTCCTTCAAAAAGTGTTGTCCTCAACGCTTGAGTAGTTTCGGATGCTTTTGTATAAAATTATCATTCTCCCATGTGGAATCTTTAGCGGGTAAGTTCTTCCACTTAATGAGATACTCTGAAATTAATCGATTCTGTAGTTGTCGGGTTCTTGTTTCTATGACTGCTTCATGCTCAAATAGGATGTATCCTTCTTCTCCAAGTTCTGGTAACATTGTTTGAGCTAGGAGTTTGTCACCGATAACCTTCTTTAAGCATGAAACATGGAAAACTGGGCATACTTGGGAAGATGCAGGAAACTCCAATTTGTATGCCATAGTACCAATCTTTTGCAACACCTTTTAAGGACCATAGTACTTTGGTGATAATTTATTATCCTTCTTAGCTTGCTTGAGGGACATTTTTTTGTATGGTTGTAGCTGTAAAAATGCCCAGTCACCTATATAAAAACTTCTTTCACTACGATGCTTATTTGCGTGTTGTTTCATTTTATTATGTGCCATAATGAGGTTATCATTTAAGATTTGGGAACTTGTTGTTGATGCTCGATGTGATCTTCCACTACTTGAACCTTATAATTTTCTCTTAAATATGATGTGATGGATGGTGGATGACATCTATAAAGTGCCATAAATGGGGTCATTTTTACTGCAGTATGGAAGGAAATGTTATACCACCATTTAGCTAGAGGTAACCACTTGACCCATTATGTTTGTTTATAAGATATAAAGCAACGAATATATCATTCTAAAAATTTGTTCACTATATCAGTATTCTCGTCAGATTGAGGATGATAAGATGACCTATGAGCTAATTGGGTATCAATACAGGTAAATAATTTTTTCCAAAAAATTCCAGTGAAAATGGGATCTCTGTCACTTAAAATAATCTTTGGGTTTCCATGTAGCTTTTGAATTGTTTCCATAAATGCAGTAGAAACTGTATTGGCTTTAAAAGGATGAGATAATGCACAGAAGTGTGTAGACTTGGTAAGTATGTCAACTACCACCATGATGACATTGTTTCCTTCACACTTGGGTAAAACTGTGATAAAATCCATTCAGACCTCCTCCCAACGCTTACTTGGAATGAATAAAGGTTGTAACAGACTTGATGTCTTAATTGTCTTAGCTTTATTTTATTGGTAAACCAAACATTCTGCCACAAACTTCTGAATATCAGATTTAAGGCCATCCCATAAAAATTCCTTCTTGACCCTGTGGTAAGTTTTTAAAATCTCGAGTGCCCTCAAAAGGGGGAGGTGTGCAATTCCAAAAGAATATTTTGCTTGATTTGGGAATCATTACAAAGATATACGTGATCTTTGTACCCTAATGAATCATTGTTCCAACGAAATGTATCAGATGTATTGGGACCTTGCTGCAAATTTTGAATGAGTGTCAACACCTCTTCGTCATTCTTCCATTCATCCCTTGCTTCGGTTATCCAATCAGGTTGGATAATAGAAATGGCACAAAGCAATGTTTCCACATCCTCATCCTTTCTTGAGAGTGCATATGTGACAACATTTTGCTTCCCTTTTTTCTAGATGATTTCAAAGTCATAAATGTTGGGTGTGTGTTATACTATTTCCATGAATAGCTTCAAGCGAGAAGCAAGGGTAAGAGGGGGGCATCTAGCCCTCCTACGCTTGCACCGGGCACAGCAAGGGGTAGCACCCCGGGGAATTTTTTTTTTGACCCTATATGAGGTGGCCGAACCTTCCTATGGTTTTGTGCATGGGTTTGAACATGGTTTTGGGCATGATGGTTTTCTGCCCATGGTATTTTGTAGATCTGGTCAAGGGAACTGTGGCTATGTTCTAATCCACGGTTAATGGATTAGGGTTTATGAATGCTCGGCATGTATATATGTGTTATAACAATGAAAGGAATAAAATGAAAAACCAAGTTGGTAGTCCCAATTTTGGGATCAATGGGAAAATATATGTGTATATTTCTTTTTATGTTTTAAGTTCTCGCTATTGTTTATTTTTGTTTTAAGAGTTCGTTCTCACATAATTTATGTACATGCTTAAAACCTACATTTGGTTTCAGAGTTGTTTCAGCTTCAAGGGGACGCCTTTACTGCTGAGGGGTATTTTAATTTTGTGGTAGACCATGTTTAGTGGGAGATCTGTGGGATCGATTCTTGCGGTGAAAGATTATGGCGAGCAGTGGAAAGATAGAGATCAAGAAATTTAATGGTTGGATTTTTGAGTTGTGCAAGATCAATATGGAGGATATTCTGGTGGATAAAGATCAGTGGACTGCGGTGGATCTAGGTACTAAACAAACAATAATGTCAGATGAAGACTAAGGGAAGTTGGATCGAAAGGAGAAGAGCACAATATAGTTGTGTATCTCAGATTCAGTATTGTTGAATGTATCTGGGGAGGCTATGGTGAAGTATTTGTGGAACAAGTTAGGGACTTTGTACCAATCTAAGTCTTTGGTGAATAAATTGTTCCTGCAAAAAAATTTGTATAACCTCAGGATGTAGGATGGAGACTCAGTGATAGAGCATTTGAATGCCTTCAATACTATGGTAATTCATTTGTTATCTGTTGATATTAAAATCTCAGATGAAGATAAGTGCATTATTTTCCTATGTTCTCTACCAGATTCATGGGACAGTCTGGTTGTTGCAATAGGTAGCAATACAACTACCTTGAAGTTTGATGAAATTGTCTCAGCCTTGTTGTTGGAGGAAATGATATGGAAAAATATGGAGGGCCATAATGGAGATGCCTTGTCTGTACGAGGATGGGCCTGTTGTAACATTTTCAAGTTTTAATAAGTTAGCATATATAGTCAAAATAAATTCAAAAATATTAAGATAGGATATGGATGAAAGAAAATGAAATCAAAAAATATTAGGCTTATTGTGTGTTTTATACATCAATATCAAAATAAAATTTTAGGTTAGATTGCCCTAAATAAAGGAGGAAAAATTAAAAATAAAATGTTATGATGGCAAAGAAAAAATAAAGGCTTTAGTACACAAAAATGAAAAATATATGGCTTCAAGCTCAAATGCACCTTTTTCAAAAGTTAAATATATTAATTATGATTAATTTATTTAAAATTAAATAAAAAATTTATTATTTTATTTAAAACCTAAAGTTATATGGCGCATATAATTTTGATAAGGGAACTGAGCAACAAAAAATGTCTTTTCGGATGTCATATCGCCTAATTACTTTTCAACGATTGAGATCTCCCCCACCCAGATCAATGATGGAGGTAGAATGCGCAACCCCTTTGGCCATTTCTCGCTAACACAGGGGGGGTGGGGGGGATCTGAAAAGTAGTTTTAATGGCTGCCCAAAATCACATACGTGGCGCCTTCTCCCAATTTTGCAACCTCTCCACTCAAAACTCAAAACCACTATCCGCCCATCTGAAATCTATTATGGTTTCTCACTTGCTGCCTAAATTATAGTCTGTCACGTGCCTTGACCATTTTCCCTCCGCCACTCTTGTGCCACCACCTGCCATATATCCGTTGCCACATCACTCTGACCGTTACTACCCTGTAACATCTCTACCTTCCTATTCACTCGTTGAAGCCCCCGCTCCCAAATCGTTGGCCTCCATGTTAGATCCTTCACTCCAAAACCCATTTAAGGTGCTACAGTCACATTAAACTGTTAAAAAAAATCACGATTTATATAACACCCTCTACCCCACTATTTGTCACTTTTTCTTGACCATTATACTATTGTAATTGCAGGAAAAATTGTGCAGTCACCTCCATTTATTGATCGAGTTATCACCATGCCTACATTCATCCAATCGAGCCATTTTCATGTTCTTTCTTCCTGACAGAACTATCTCCTTTCCTTTGTCATTCTATTAAAATTTCGACATGGCCCCAAAAGCTAAATCCAAGAAATAGGTTGCGAAAGAAATCCCTTCTCCCATAGCCTAGGTCAATCTTGACCTCATTGTTGGGAAAAATACTGAGAGGGAGGGGTGAATCAGTATTTAGAGCATGCTCAAATATTTTTACTTTTTATTTCTCTAAAACCCATACGCTACTTTACTGAAGCCAACTCGCGTATACACATGGATATCCTTAATAAAAATCGCGTATTAACAGAGAACTCATTATGCTGATAATTCTTTGCTTAGATCATTGCATCATTCATTCATTAGATGTTTAGTAAACAGTAAACATGCGCAGTAAGAACAGAATAAATCATCACACATAAGAAACACACATGAACACCAGGATTTAAGGTGGAAACCCAATTCGGGAGAAAACCACCGCTGCTGTAATCTCAGTCTTCAATATTTATTATAGAGAAAACGTCTTACAATATATGCTGGTGCAAAATTATACTAGCATGCAGGCACCCACCTGTAGAAGGCTACAACCTTCTCTCATTTACCAGCCTCTCCTGGAAGGGAGCTACGACCCCCTGCTCTCGTTTACCAGCCTCTCCTGGAAGGGAGCTACAACCCCCTGCTCTCGCTACCAAACCTCTCCGGAAGGAGCTACTACCGCTCTCGCTGGCCAGCCACTCACACTGAAGGGAGCTACACCCTCAACAAGGTTTTGACCTTTCACACTATCAAGGGACCATACCATCAATTTTCATACTAGATCCAATAGCTTCCACACAACATACCTTGCAGGCCACCAGATTTATTTATTTTCTTCAGAGGTGCATCCTTAATTCAGAAATCTGTTACCCATTCCAAAATGGTATACTTCAGAGTGAAGTATTCATTCACAACCCTTATACGTTCTTCATGATTGAACCAGGAATTAATCATCATCTGATCTAAAGATCTTGATCAATCATTATATTCACAGGTGCGCCATAGATTCAGATATATCAGAGTTTATTCATACAGATATCTCCAAAAGAGACTCGTTTATTATCGACCCTTTCGCACGCCCACAATTCTTCATGATTCTCATCACCTTATATAGTTTTCGCTTTTAATAAAACCTTGGGTCAAAACCACGAATCGCTAATGTTATTCCTGGACGGGGTTAAAATAGATAATCCAGCAGGGTCTTCATATCTTGACTAACTCACACTATTCTATTGATCTTGGTAATTAAATAATTAATTTAATAATTTTGGGCTTAAATTTGGGATTAAGGTTAACCCTTCACATCAATGCTTTTCAAACAAATAATCTTGTGAAAAACTTTTGACCCCAGGCCCACATCGCAGTTGGCCATTTGCGATGTGCGATATGCAATGGTGCGATCAAACAAAAGTGTGCAAAGTTAACATTTGCGATTTGTGATGGGATTGCATCACAAATTGGCAATCAAACATATGGTGGAACACTTTGTAATATGCGATGGTGTGATCTTGCGATGGCGCGATGATCGCATATCGCAAATATCCACTTCAATAAGACATTTAAACAAAAAACCTGTGATCTTGCGATTTGCGCTAAAGTGATGGGGACCACTTGTCCTCCCTTTGGTATTCTAAATTTGGAGCGCAAAAGGGCATACGCTACTTGGCACGTACTTTTCCACGTGCATACGCTGCTTCACCTTAACAAACCCACGTATGCTTTATTTATCATTATTCTGGTACTTTCTGAATTCCTTTCTTCTGCTACTTCTGAACTGATATGTAGATTCATCAGATTTACATTTAATAACTCATCAAGTTAGTTTCCATCACGAACAACTTCATTAAGCAGGTTCCTTCAATGTCAACACATTGTATCACATTTCCAACAATCTCCCCTTTAACTCATCAAGAAGGTTGTCATCAACTTTATCAAGTAGGTTTCCATCAAGGACAACACTCTTCATCATATTGCCAACAATCTCCCCCTTTGGACTTGATGGAAAACATGATGGTGTTTGATCATCACAACAGATAGATACATTGAATATAACCATTATGTAGATACCGTGATGCTCTCCCCTTATTCAAACACCATGTTACTCTCCCCCTTTGACATCAAGGGAAAAGGGCGGATGAAAACCAAAACAAGGTTTTTCTCCTCATGTAGAAAGAAGAGCTCTGTAGATATGATGTGCGTTGATGTTATCATGCTCCCCCTGAGTTCATGCTGAATCTTCAAACATATTTTTTTCAATGAAGTACATGACTCTATGACCTTTCCTATCACCAAGGACTGATACTTATATCAATGATCCAACCAAGTGGATTTACATATGTGACTCAAGTACCCAACCAAGTGGGTTTACACATTTTGACTCAACTACCCAACCAAGTGGGTTTACAAATTTGACTCAAGTACCCAACCAAGTGAGTTTACACATTTGAACAAGTCCTTACATGACTGAATGTTACAATTTTACATCATAGGTTTCAACATGACCTCTTCATCAAATTACAAATATGAATTTTTATAATCAATATCAAAGAATCTCAATCATGAGATCAAATCACAGCAAATCAAGAGAATGCCAACAATGCATCCTTTCCACATGACCAATGCTCCCCCTTAGCTTGTGCATCCAAACAGTATTGCAGTTGTGCTGAAAAAAAAAATGTTGACCCAGAAACATTCTGTCAGCAACCACCCATACACGGTTTTCTGTGTATAAACTCGTGTATATACGCGACTGTCTTTCAGGAAATCCACGTATCCAACTTAATCTTATGAAATTTAACGAGATCTGATCCTCTGCATGGTAGAGACTATTCTCAACTTTTGTCTGAGATATTCGAACGCTTCCCTGGAATATATGAGAAAAGAAAGATAGGATAAAGTATTTTTGTTTTCAAGTGTCATCCAACAGTTGTAGCATAAGCACATTAGTAACCAAGCCTTCAGACTCTTTGCATCATCAGCATATTCTTCCCAAGAGGAATTATCATACCAGAACAACTTCTTCAATCAAGAAATCATCCATGTGATCTAATATCACCAAGATCTTCATGATTTACTTATTTCATAATCATGATGTAACATATGTAGGAATTATGTCAATAGTCATCAGCAACAAACTCTGCATGATCTATCCTTATCTCTGAATCATAAGACTTCCAACTCATCCATGTGTGAAAACAAAAGATATTCTTCAGCAACAAGCAAACAGGGCTCTTCCATAATCTCATCATAAGAAACCATGTATCATGTCATCATCATTTGAGCAAGAACTAAGGAATTATTAGATACAATGCCAACAATGCAATCATTAGTTATTAGACTGATGCTCCCCCTGAACCTGTGTTCCTGATCTTTAGCTATCTTACTGTTTTTCTTATCAGAAAAGCATACACGACTCTCTCCAGCAGAACTCGCATGTATACGTGACTTTTATTCATGAAACCCGTGTATGGAAAGTGAAATACATAAAATTTCACACTCCTTCTTCTTCCCCTGAATTTGTACCACCTGTACTTGTCTTCTTCACATCAGATGCACTGTCAGAAATAAACATAACCAGAATTACCAAACCAACCATGGGAATCACCATACATTGCTCCCCCTGTGATGATACATTACTAATCCATATAATGTATCTCACATTACTCCTGCAGTCATTATGAGAAGTAAGCTTTAGAAGCGGATGACTGCAGTGGGGTCAATATTCCCTACGTTTCTGACTGGTCCTCCTTCCTTTTCCATCTTTGCTTGAACTTTCTTATTGTGTGCTGAATATTATCCAATTTCTCAGATTTGTTCATCCTGCATTCTTTTTCTACATGTCCATACTTGTTACAAGCATAACATATTGCATGACCAGAAAAGTAAGCATACGGATCATAATGAGTTTTTCTATTCCTTCTTCTATTGCAATCAGCTGCTTTATGACCATACTTGCTACATGAAAAACAATATCCCTTGAAGAAACCAGAGTACCTTTCTGTGTAGAATCTGTTTGTATGTGACTGAAACATTCTGCTTCTGCAATTGGCTGCAACATGCCCATAATTATGACATTTAAAGCATTCAACATTATTGATCAAAGGAGGGAATGATTTCTTTCGAGATTTCTTCATTGTCGGTTGACTTTTTGTTTCTTCCAACACTTCAGGTTTTGCATTGATACCCTTTGAATCTTTAGCAATTCCTTGTGAGCTAGATTCTCCTTTAACAGTTTCATGAAAACCAAGACCAAATTTAATAGAGGGAGACCTTTGACTACTAAGAATATTGTCCAGAATCTTAGTACTATCTTGAAACCTCAAGAGTTTATCTTTTTCATCTAATTTACCTTTCAAAATATTTACCTCAACCTCCAATATTTGGCATTGCTTCTTCATACTTTCTTCGACCTCTCTTCCTTCTTCTACTTGATCATTCAATTTTAAAATCTCTTCCTTCAAGCCATTTTCTTGTGCTTCAAAAGTTTGTAAAAGTTCTTCATTCTCTTTATATGATGCTGCTTTCAGAGAGATTATTTCTTCTTTAAGTTCTTCATTCTTCTTATTTGATTTTTCCGGATCTTCTTTGAGAGAGATGATTTCTGCTTCAAGTTCTTCATTCTTCTTATTTGATTTTTCCATATCTTCTTTGAGGGAGACGATTTCAGCTTCAAGTCCTTTTTCTTCAAATGATTGTAGAAGTTCCTTATTCTTATTATTTTATGCTTTGAGATCTTCTTTTAGAGAGATTATTTCTGCTTCAAATCCTTTACATCGATTGGTTACATTATCGTACAGCCTTTTCAGTCTAGAGATCATATCTTTGTAGGTAGATTCTCTCTTATTAAATAATCTTTGTTGATCTATGATAACTGCTTGGATCATAATGACATTTTCATCTATCTTCATCATACAAAATAAAGGAGAAAAATCGCTAGAACGGTTACTAGTCATCATTGCATCTTCTTCTATTTTCTGCAGAAGAATGTTTTCTTCGAGATATCTTCTGAGTAGCTTTATTTTGCTTTTTCCATTTAGGATGCAGATTTCTGCTAACAAGATCCTTTTCCAAGACCCGCTTTGAAACCAATTGTCGGGAAAATATCGAGAGGGGGGGACCAGTATTTAGAGTATACTCAAAAGATTTTAGAATTTTTTCGAAAACACACGCTACTTTACCTGGATATTCGTATAATGCCGGATATCCTTTAATAAAATCCCTGTATTAACATAGATCTCATTTATGCTGATAATTATTCGCTTAGATCATTGCATCATTTATTCATTAGTATGTTGAACACCCAAACATGTGCAAGAAGAACGTAATAATCATCACACATAATAAACACACTAACACCGTGATTGTAACCCAATTTGGAGAAACCAACACAACAATTTAAATAATATTTATTATAGAGAAATAGTTCTGCAATATGTTTGGGTGTGACTATACTAGATGTGTAGCACTCAACTTTCAGCTATGGTTACCATAACCTTCTCTCATTTAATAGTTTCTCCGGAAGGGGAGACACACCTCTTCTCTGCCACTTTCAAATTTCTCTCGAAGGGAGCAACTTAGTTCTTTGCTGTTTCAACTTCCTCTCCTTGAAGTATTTCAGCTTCCTCCTCGCTTCATTAATAAAGCACCATTAGCGATACACCTCTCATCAAGGCTTGGATCTTCTACACTATCATGACTAATGCTTCAATTTTCATACTGGATCCAATAGCTTCCACACAACATACCTTGCATGCCACCAGATTTATTTATTTTCTTCAAAGGTGCATCCTTAATTCAGAAATATGTTACTCATTCCAAATAGATATAATTCAGAGTGAAGTATTCATAATTCATAACCCTTATGTGTTGTTCATGATTGAACCAGGAATTAATCACCATCTGATCTAAAGATCTTGATCAATCATCATATTCACAGGTGCGCCATAGATTCAGATATATCAGAGTTTATTCATACAGATATCTCCAAAATATACTCGTTTATTATCGACCCTTTCGCACGCCCACACTTCTTCATGATTCTCATCACCTTATATAGTTTTCGCTTTTAATAAAACCTTGGGTCAAAACCACGAATCGTTAATGGTATTCCTGGACGGGGTTAAAATAGATAATCCAGCAGGGTCTCCATATCTTGAGTAACTCACACTGTTCTATTGATCTTGGTAATTTAATAATTAATTTAATACTTTTGGGCTTAACTTTGGGATTAAGGTTAACCCTTCGCATCAATTCTTTTCAAACAAATAATCTTATGAAAAAATTTTGACCCCGGGCCCACATCGCAGTCGGCCATTTGTGATGTGCAATATGCAATGGCGCGATCAAACAAAAGTGCGCAAAGTTAACATTCATGATTTGCGATGGGATCACATCTCAAATTGGCGATCAAGCATATGGCGGAACACTTTGTAATATGCGATGGTGTGATCGTGTGATGGCGCGATGATCGCATATCGCAAATATCCACATCAACAAGACATTTAAACACAAAACCTGCGATCTTGCGATTTGCACTAAAGTGATGGGGACCACTTTTCCTCCCTTTGGTATTCTAAATTTGGAGCGCAAAAGGGCATACGCTACTTGGCACGTACTTTTCCGCGTGCATACGCTACTTCACCTTAAAAAACTTGCATATGCTTTATTTATCATTATTCTGGTACTTTCTGAATTCCTTTCTTCTTCTACTTCTGAATTGATCTGTGGATACATCAGATTTACATTTAATAACTCATCAAGTCAGTTTCCATCACGAACAACTTCATTAAGCAGGTTCCTTCAAAGTCAACACATTGTATCACATTGCCAACAATCTCCCCTTTAACTCATCAAGAAGGTTGTCATCAACTTTATCAAGTAGGTTGCCATCAAGGACAACACTCTTCATCATATTGCCAACACTCATCTCTCTTGAATATGCCTTCTTTAAGGTTACAAATTTCCAGTGCGAGTTTGATTTCCATGAACTCCACATGTGGCTCAAACAAAAATATTTAGACAAAGAAGACCATACCAGATTCCGGTAGTCCCTTCTCCCTTTATATTCCTTCCCAAAAACCCATGAATTCCCTGATTTAATTTGGTGGTGTCAAGCCCAATATGACCCTGCCAAAAGAGTAGTGGTGGCCCAGAATGGAAACATTCTGATCACCATCACTGTTGAAACCACCAATCAAATGCTTCTCATTCCCCTATTTGACCATCTCAGTCATTTTTCACCAGCCAAAATTATGGATATGTACTTATTGTACTGTACAAAAACCCTCCCCATTTGAAAATTTTAGAGTAAATTTCATTTAGAAATGGGTCCCCTTTCTTTTAGATAGAAATAAAAACTTTGAGGAAATCCGATCATCATAAAATAAAACAATAAAAAGATTCATTGATTAAAAAGCATGTATCGCATATCGCATATCTCAAGTGCAAATAAAAAAATGTAACATTAAATTTACTCTGTCCCGATCAACTATAAAGCTTATATCTCATCGGCACAAAGTATAAAATTTTTCATGTTAAAAAGTCCGATGCGATAAAGTAAATCGCAATCGCAAATCAGTAGAGTGTTATCTTTTCATATTTTCTTTGCAAAATTCCGATGCGATGTGAATTATCGTAATCGCATTTCGAATAAGTTATATTTCATTCGAGTCTATTTGATAAACTCTGATGCGATGTCATTATCGCAATCGCATTTCGAAAAAACAACATCACGACTACTTGTTTTATAAAAGATCCGATGCGAAGGACCCCACCATCATCACAATTGCATTTCGGCGAAAATCATGTACAACTCAATTCCTTTGGAAATGTCTGATGCGATATGACTTTATCACAAATCGCAAATCGGGAAAATATGAGACGTTTTTTTTTTGTTTTTTCTTTTGAAAACTCCGATGCGATGAATCATCAGTCGTCACTAATCACTATTTGCATTTCACATATATCATTTATTGGTCTGTCACAATCAGAAGCTTCAAAAGGACATTGTACATTAAGATTTCAATATCGCCAATCTCCGATTGTACGAGCATCATTAATTGGAAAATCAAACAAATTATGGTAATCAATTCTATTATGAATTCGTGAATGTGACTTTCCTTTAAGGCATTCAATTTTAATATGGAGTTTATCAATTTAGCATCACGAATAAAATATTTCGCAATATTTTTCTTTAAATGATTTCCTTTTTACTTAAGGTGTTTATTCTGACTTGATTTCTTCCCACTTCTAAGAGCATTTTCTGATTCACAGGTCTGTAGAATAGCAATTTCACTTATTTGCTGAACCATTGAGACAATACCAGAAAATGTCAAAAAAGCTTAAGAAATCGCGAGCTGCTGCTGCCTCAAAGACCACTACCATTACCACAATGCCAAAAGAAAAGCCAGCCAAGATAAAGCTAGCTACGGATACTACGTGCTAGGGTATCGGGAAGCTTTCCTGGGAATAATTCTATAATTTTCTTGAAAAATAAAACCCTAAAGTTACAAAGGTAAAGCCAACGATGCCAGATGAAGAATTAGATTCAGATGATAATCCCCTTAAAGAACTCACAAATTCTTTTCTTCATAGAATTGCAGCTTGGGCGAATGTATTCCCATATTATGACATAATACGATGGGTGATAGACAATACCACCATCACAAACAGAACATTTGTAACAGTTGGGGGAAAGATGTTTGGGTCCTTTAGAGAAGAAGACATCAAAGAAATGTACCATCTGCCAGATCCTCAAAAGACCTACAACAAAGCCTTCATAGAAGATTTCGCCTCAAGAAATGAAATCGAATCAGACCCAATTAAAGAATGGATACAAGCTCCAGATAAACATAAGCACGATGCCTCAGGTATGTATTTTGTAGAGTCTCTCACACGTCCATATTGCTACGCTGCTGCAATGATATGCAGACTTTTTGGGAGTAATAATTTGACAAGGTTTTTTGTTCAAATGGTACCCCTGATTGAGGCCGCTGTAGGTTCTGTTGTTATGGATTTTTTAGTTATTCTATCGGATAAAATAGCAAATAATATTCTAGATTATAGAATAAATAAGCATATTGGAAATGTTCCCCCATTTCATTTATGTGCTTATATTTTAGATGCCTTGTGTTTTAATTCTGAATTTCCTATTCTAGGTTGGAAATGGACTCCTCAAGATCCTATCCCTATACACATCTACCATAAGCATTTTTGGAAAGCCCATTTCAAGAACCATGTATACATAATTTTCCATGGCTACATGTTGCCTATTTCCCAGAACATTTTTAACCAAACCCCTCCTCGGCTGTCTGATAAGGCAAAAATTGACATATCACAAATCAGAAATTGGTTCGGTGAAGAGAATTTCACCTATATTAGAATATTTGGAAGCATTTTTGAGCCTCATGTCTTACCTCTATATGTCCCTGATAAACTTTTAGCTTAAGAGATTTCTTACCAGTTGACAGAAAGAGGGATGTCTAGGTGTTTAAAGAATTCCAAAAAATTGATGTGGCCTACCTTTCCTTTCCATTGTGGAACCTATACCCTTAATGATTTTAAGCATGCTGAAAAATAATTCCTTAAGATAAGAGATCTTAAGCTTTCAACTGTTCCAGGAAGACAATATGATCCAAATAAAGTAGCTTTTGATTTCACAACTTTGGTCCAAATTGCTAATTTTGAGCATGAAGCTGGTGACTTTGATGATTTATTTGTCTCAATTGAGAAATTTTCCCAAGTTTATGATCTAGCTAAATCTAAGTTTCAAGAAGAAGATATGACTAAATTTATGTAGTTCAGAAGCCAGAGATTACTTAAAGTTCCCCTTGACCAGATGGGGATTCCTTTACAAGAAAATAAAAGTATTGAAATAGAACAAAAGAAAAAGGAAGATAGAGCCAGAAAAATAGAGAAAGAAGTGACAACCAGCAAAATTAATGTGTAGTCAGAGAAGGAGAATACAGGTAGCAAGCCTGATGTGCAGTCTGAAAAGAGAATACAGGTATCAATCCTGATGTGCAGTCTGAAAAAGAAGATACAGGTAATAAGCCCGATGATCAACTTGAAAGAGAAAAGATCTCACAGAAGGAGGTAAATTCTAGTGAAATGATTATTACTCGCCATTTGCTAAAACAATATGAACAATTCGCCCAGCAAATAGGAGAAAAAAACAATCCTCAAGTTTATAATCTGAATAATCAGGATATTGACATCATTCCTGAAAATCCATCTAAAGAAATTGTGCTGAGCGTTGAAGACATACCTCCTCTGGATATCTTCTACAGCCCTAAGCATAGGGCTGTTGTCAGAAAAAAAAGAAAGAGAAGGAGG
The DNA here is from genome assembly GCA_034641835.2 of Pinus albicaulis. NCBI lineage: Eukaryota > Viridiplantae > Streptophyta > Pinopsida > Pinales > Pinaceae > Pinus > Pinus albicaulis. The sequence goes on along the minus strand of CM076574.1, from coordinate 824,365,609 downwards.
ATTGAACAAGGACCACTTGCAACTTCAGAAGTTGAATTAACGAATGTTGTTTGGAAAAACACAGAAGTAAATACTTCCGAGGATCTTACCATAATATCAAAATATGCAAGTGACTATAGTGCAGCTACTATAGATAAAGCTACTGAAGTCACTCAATTGGTAAAACAAAAAGACTTACAAAAAGCATTATTAGAAGAAAGAACAACAGGTGATCAGCAAAATATATTACAGTTAGCGCAACAGTTAGAAGAAGAAAGGCTCAGAGTCAAAAAATTAGAAGAACAATTAAGTATTGAAAAGAAGAAGCTTGATCAGCAAGCTTTAAATAAACAACAATAGTTGTCTGAAGAGGTATCCAAATTGCAGACATTGCTGCAAAATGAAAAGGTTGCCAAAGAAGAGAAAAGTAAAATATTTCAAGCGAGATTGGATAAATTCTTGGATTATCCTAAAATTGACCAATTCAAAACAGAAACTCTAGAAACAAGTTGTTATCTCAACAGTTGGATGGTCTGTGTCAAAAAATTGCACAAGCTGAAACTCTATGTGAAATAACATCATCTCTCATCGTTGAAGCAGTCGACATAAGAATAGAATTTGAAGATGTAGATGAAAATATTTCAGAATTTATTTCATGGCAGGACTTAGAAAAGGGAAAGATTGCAAATCTTCCCAGAATTGAATAAAAGCATAAAGATATTTTATTTACTAAATGGGAAACACAGCTGATTAAAGAAGACCGTGCTACATCAAGAGCAAGAACCATAATGAACAATTTGACACAATTGGTTAATGATAGTCTATATGCAGCTAATTTATTTTCAGATTGTACTCCAACAAAGCTACCAAGGGTAAAAGAAACTGATACTAGATGGAAGCAGGAATCAATCAATCAGAATAAAAAAAACAGTAAAATACAAGAAATTACATGCGATGTCCTATGGACATATTTGATTAAAGCACAAAGTTAGTAGATGGAAATCAAATACCTTTCTAATGCCATCAATTTCATCATTCTAGAATTCTTCGATGCCACATACACCAGTAAGTTGCATTCGAGGCTGAGTCAGCCAACCGAAGTTAAGGATGCTTAAAATCTACCAGCTTAGCACATTGGGGATTGAAGAAATTCAATGAATCTGTTTTATTGGATATCACAAGTCTATTCTCGGATCTTCTATGATCGTTTCTAGCATAAGTTGTAGTTAATTTTTTTTCTAAATTTCCTATTTAAACCCCTTTCAAGCATTTTAGAAAGGGCCTTGAATTTGTAATATTTTTGGGCTTCGACAATACATTTCTGTACTCCTTGAATATCTTATTTTTATAAAGAATCATATCTTGTGATTTCATGGTGAATTATTTTTGAGAGTTGCATTTCTGTACCTTGAATATTGTTCTAAGTTAAAGCACAAGATTCTTGTGATTTCATGGTGAATTATTTTTGAGAGTTTCATTTCTGTACCTTGAAGATTGTTCTAAGTTAAAGCGCAGGATCAGAATATCAAATTGCATTAGAAAGATATCAAATGTATCTGGTATTTCTATCGATTTCATTTTATTTTCTTTATGTGATGAAATATTCTCATTAAAATTTGCTATCGCTTATATATACTTGTTTCTCAAATATTTCTTTATCATATTCTTTCTGAAGATAGAGGGATATTATCTTTCATAGTGTGTGTAAACGATATAAATTTATGAATGCGATGTGCTATTATAAATCTGTTTAAATTCTTAAATAGAGTTATCATTATATGATATTGCATCTTTCTTTTAAGTAAATAATACATTTTCATGGTTATTTGTTAGCTGAAACAATCCTTAAGTCGTATTCATATTTAATACCTGGGTTAGTTTTAGAATTATTTTCAAGTCATAGATTAAGTTAGACAGATTAGCTCAGTTATTTAGTTTCATTATTCACTTGCACAAACATCCCATCACCAATATTTTTCATCATTAGGAAACTGGTCCTACAAATCCAGTCGGAGCCACCATCCCAAACGAAGAAGGAGCTATTCTAAGGTCCGGACCGGGTAGTTTTCCCCCAATGTTTGAAGAAATTATTTTCAAAGCTTCAAAAGTACCATAAGTCAAAATTCCCATAGAGAACTCATATTTTCGACACTTTTTTCCAAAGGATGTTGAATTACCGAAAACAAATCCACCATATCCATCCACTATGTTTCCTGAGGCCTCTAGACACTATATATCCCTAATTTTCTACCTGTTAGGATATCATAATGATCAATATATTGATGAAATCATTCTTGGGTTATTTTCCATTTTCAACAATGAATAACAACCAGCATTCATGTATAATTTCATCTGATTTTCGGCTGGAAATATACATGAATAGTTTATGAATTTTTCTGCATAGGGTGTATTTAAATACAGTTCTGTCATCATTCATTTCTTTCTTTTCTAGCAAGGATATAAACTACCTATTCATCTCAACAAGCAAGATGATCAGGGAATGAATCAATCAGTGATTCAGTGGACAAAAATTTTCAGAGCTACATCAACAAAGCCATCATTTTTAGAGTTCGTAGATTCATTCATTCATCCGGTAAAGAAACTCTTAAGAAGTCAAACAGAACCAAGGATTGGAGAGGAAATTAAAATATTTTTACACCTAAATGAACAAACAAAAATAGGAGATTGGTATCTGTATAAAAACTATACCAAGATAAGGGTATATGGATGTGATCTTGTATCATACAAGCTGCCTAAATATGTTCCTATGAGAATATTTTCTCTGGAATATATTAGGCAAATGATAAACATGAATGACCTATATTTTGTGTCAGGTAAAAGAAAATCACAGTTCAAGATGAAGGCAAACATTGGATCAATCATCTACAATACTAGATTGGTTGGTTCAGAGGAATATTCATTATTGAAGAAGATGAATTTTGAGCCCAGCTTCACCTATTGAAGAAAATGAATTTCCAGCCCAGCTTCACCTGGTCCTATGACCCATATGATACCATCTATGCTCCCAGAGTTGAATTAAAAACAACTCCTTATAATCATACCCCAAGGCCAGAGATTGAAAAGTTTATGAGTCAAGAAGAATGGATGGAAGGGACATTACAGGAAGCAGATGAACAGGTTATATAAACTTAAAATGTGCAAACTCCATTTCTTCAGAGCAAGAAACTAAAATGGAAAGAGAAGAAACTCCATATACTATTCAAGTTATCCAAGAATTCATTCTGCAACATAAGAAAGAAAAAATTGGTTCGACATCATTAACAAAGGGAGGACCATCAAAGATAATTGACCTTGAAGAAGTTGAAGTTTCAACATCACAAACTACATCAGGTTGAACTGGTGTTCCAGTTACTCCTCCTTTTGTTTCTCCTTCTAGGGAACTTATGGAACTAATTGAAACTGCAGCAAACAATTATACAGATGACCAAAACATATTTTCAAAGTTCCCAGAGATCAAACAGAAGAATGAAACTCTTAAAGCAAATGTTTACAGGATGTTTTGGAAGCAAACATCAACCTCCAAACATAGAATACTTTTAGCCTTTGACAGTGAAAAAGAAGAATGTAGATGGAATTATTACAAGCTTCAGTTCCATTTCCAAAGTCTCCCGCTGACTAAAAGAATACCATTTTCTCATTTGACACCAGTCAAATACATCCTATTGATCATATGGACATGCACAGGAAATATGGTGAAATGTTATTTTCTACCATGACCACCACATAAATGTCCCTCTCCAAGCTCAGGTCAAAACTTTCAAATGTTCAATCTCATCTCAAGATTGAAAAACTATCATCATTTTCTAAATATACAAATATGAATACTTTAGAAGACTTTATAGTAAAGATTGGATATGATCCAAAGGACTACAATGAAATTGAAGAAATTCTGAAGAAAAAGAATGCAAACATTGCAACCTTGAGAAAGCAGTTAAAACTGCCTTCTACTGAAGATACAATCACTAAAAAAATTGCAGAGAATGAACAAAATAGGGATGAGATGCTCAAACTCATCATTGAGAAAATTATATAAATTAAGAAAATGGAAGAACATATAGAAGGACTCCTTAAGGAAAAGGAATTAACATAGGTGGCTTTAGTTCCTATCACAACTATTATGATATCACTTGCAGGTACAGAGGCATCTCATCATCAGAAATATCACCATCATCATCAAAAGTGGTTGATTCAACCAAATTGACAGAAGAATTATATTTTCAGAAACAAAAAAATGAAAATCTGTTGCAGAAATCTGTTAGAGAAATTTCAAAATCTAGAGTTGCAGAAAGTCAAAAAATGACACTTTGTATGTAGCAGAAATGCAGAAGACAGATACACTAGAACTAAAAATTTCAAAGCTATAAATTGAATCATTAATGGTAGATACCTTGGCCTAAGCCAAGGAAAGCATTTGGAAAGACGTCACTCAAGCTATAACAGAAGTATGGCCATCCATACAAATGATCTTTGAGCAACAAGAACTTATAACTAGATGCAGAAGAGAGATTGAAGTATAGAAAATAGCCTTGAAGAATAAGCCATCAGAAGCTACAAACATGATCAAGGTATTAAATTCAAATAGCAGAGAAGATCTTGAAGAAATTAATATTCCTGACAGAATTACCACAATTTTGGAAATCAAGAAGTTATTACAGAAGAATAATTTGATAAATCAATTAGAGACTAAATTTCAAACTCTAGACACTGTTGTCCAAAGGTTTCATATGAAGTTTAATGTCTTAAATAAAAAAGCGTTACCAGAATTGTTAGCTATGGATGATAAGTTGATCAAAATTGAAGATTATTGTAAGAAACTATACACCATTGCAACCAACATGACAAAATTTGCAGGGATCAAAGGACACATTACAAGCAAGGCTTTTCTAAAAGCCTTAGAGTTTGATTTGAGCATCAAACATGAGATCAAGCATATTTTCCTCAGCAAGCCCACTTTCAAAAGATACACAGAAGTGGATGAGGTATTCAGGAAAATGGTAAATTTACAAATCCCAAGTGAGGAAAGATGGGATAAACTATGTGATGTCATTTAGTAAATTATAAATTCTAGCAATACAACAACATAGCAGCATTTTTGGGTCTAGTCATCATCACAACAACAATTTTTGGCCAAGTCATCAAATTCTCCTTCAAAACAGGGACATATCTTTCAGTATTTTTCTTCTTTCTATCATATAATACTATTTTTGTAATCAGTTTAGGATATTTTCTTAGTCCTAGAACTAGTATAAATAAATCTCATTCTTGATTTATTTAGGGTTTCACCCTTGAATAAGCATTTTTGTAAGCAGCAATGTACAAGCCTTTGATCATTAATAATAAAAGAAGGATTCTGGATTTGTTTCATACATCTTTGTCCTCTTGTGAGTTCTTCCTGTTTATTATTTCATATTGTTTATACATGTATTTAATTGTTATGAAGATAACTAGGTAGGATTAACTTAGTTTCAGTTGTCTTAGATTCTTTCTGAAGTTATTATCTATATCACAGAATGATTTACTGAACTATTTGTTTCTATAAGTCCCTCTCATCAATAAATTATCAACATCTTCATAATGTTAAATATGTTTTGTTAAAATTTTAGACATAGTTTGAAAGTTCTCACACTTAAGATCATTTGAAATATTCTTTTTGAATAATTAAATAATCATATCTTCTTACATATTCTTCTTAATCACCTGCAAAATGTAAATTACTGTGTGGAATAAATCAACAACCCTTTGTCCTATTAATTAATACTATCTAAAAGTTTAAGCATAGTTGCTGCAAATTTTTTTATGCATTGGTCATCCAAAAAATTCCAAACTTAAAACAAAACAAAACATTATAGATGCTTTGTCATAATTATTGACCCTAATTATCTCAAAGGACAACATCATACTGGCCTCGTTGCCGTGGAACAAAATTTGTTTTGTTTTCCCTGGGACAACGATCAACCCTATTCATTTAAGGGTGATTAAAGGTCTAGTTAGGTCAAAAATTTTCACCTGGCAACTTCAGTGAACCCAAGCTGGCTCCTTCAAAACATACCAGGTCTCATTCTGACTCTGAAATTTTTCTTACATTTATCAGATCCAAAGAGACTGGTAAGACAATCTTCTTCTAGAAGAAGACATCAAACCCCTTCTTCTTTTCCTCAACAGGAGACCACAACAGTTCCTGATCCTTTTAGATCTGGACCTATTCCCTTAGAATCAAAAGAAATACCTCCTAAAGTGTAAGAATTAGTATCCAAAGGAGTGGATTTTCAATTTTCTTTGTTAGTTCATTCTTTGGAGTCTGATAAATTACTCAAGGAACCTTCTGAATCTCCTATATCAGAATAGAACTTGGATCTAAATTTATCTGGATTCAAACCTACTGATTTCATATCCCCTGTCACATACTCTAATCCTTCTACTTCTACACAACCAGAAGATCTATTTTATCTTTATTCTAATCCTTTATTTTAACACAAACAAGGAGAAGAAGAGGTTCAAAAGTTGGTCATTCAAACACCCTTAATATCCCTAAGAAGATCTTTAATTCCATTTCGTTCTCCACCTCCTTCTTCCTCGCCTTCATCTTCTACTTCCAATTCTTCTTCTACAACCACCACTACTGAATCTTCTACATATACATCTTCAAGTATGGATGGTTTTAGACCTATTTTGCAAGCAAGATATGCTACACTATTATTCCCACATTAACTCAATCATTTTCTGGTTGGGTATTTGAAACATCTCCCCAATTTTAATGGATAAATTGGTTTGTTAGTTGAAGATCATCTAGCATCATTTATAGACTTTGCTGATAACATGAACATAGAACATGAAAATATTTATATGAGATTGTTTGTGCAATCTTTAGAAGGAAATGTTAGGATTTGGTTTAGGCAGCTACTAGCTCAATCTATTAGATCATGGAAGGAATTGAAAACTCTCTTTAAAAACCAATGGGGTGTGAAAAAGGATCATGTTTATTTCTTAACAGAATTTGAAGAGATTAAAAGAAACTATGGTGAACCAGTAGCTGATTTCATCAATAGATTTAATAAACTTTATCACAAGATGCCTCCTAACTGTAAACCACCTATAGCAGCTGTAAAGGTTATATTTTCCAAAGCCTTTGAGGATGATTTTGTTGTCATGTTAAGAGAGAGAACATATCATACCTTAGAAGACATGCAAACAAATGCTATAGAGGTTGAAGCAAATAGGTCTACATCAGCTAAGCTAAAGGAAAAAGCTGAATAATCCCAATGAAAATTAAAATCATATCAGGAAGCTTCTTCTTCTTCTAAATCTAAAAGTGAAGACTGAAAAATAGATGAAATCACGTCACTTCTTAGAAACCTTTGAAATATGATTTCTAAGATTGAAATAAAACCCAGAATAGTCTAGCAAACTATTGCTAGACCCCAAAAACAGACTCAAGGTTAGTACAAAAAGGCCCCTCAATTGAAAATTATTCAGAGACCAAACAATGATCAACAAGTACCTACATCGTTATTGATTGATGATCAACAAACTGATGATAATACTTTGTCAACTAGTGAAGATATTAATAACATAGACAATACATCTATTAAGACTGACATTATCCCTATCCCTCAAATTAAAATCTCTCAAGAAGATCAAGAGAGTTCTTAGGTCTCTAAATATCAAGCCTTTTCTGAGTTTTTAATTGTAGAACTTAACAAAAGGTATGATTTAAGACCTAGAGAAGGTCCTCGTAGACCTCCTAAAAACCTTGTCATAATTGAGCCTTAAGTGAAATCTGTTGAGACTCAAAATAATTCTATTAAACCTCTAAATCAGCCAAATGATACTACAAAAATTGATAAAAATGTATTGATTGCTTTTAATGTTGAAAAAGAGATAGAAATAGTTAAAATTCCTATTCCACTTTCAGAACTTTCTAAAAATCTTGGATATAAGAGTCAAGTTTCAAAATGGATCCAAAACTCTAGTGTTTATGCTGAAGGGGACATTATTAGTCTACAAAATGAGAGACACACAATAGCTTTTGGTCCTAGTTCTGACATGATCAATGAATCAATACCACCTTTCTATGTGACTTTGAAAGTACATGATTCAAATGCCAAAGGTTATTATGGAGAAAATTAATTTGGAAATCACTCGAACATATCATGATATATATAAATTTGACTCCAAAAGAGTGCAATGTTTAGTACTTATAAAAGACTTAGTGGTAACCTTACACAAAATACCAGTCAAAAGTGTTGTATTATACATAGTAGTCACTAACCCTCCCCCTAAATTTGGAATTCTTTTATCAAGATCATGTTGTGCCAAACTAGGAGGAAGTATTCAAATCGATATGTATTTTTCCACTATTCCTATATATGGGGGAGAAAACCTTAGGTTATACAGGGAGGTCAGATTCTTAAACACTGTCTGCAAAGCATATCAAGCTAGAAAACATCCCATTTATGCATTTGACCAAGACTTTAGTTGATTCTAACTATCTTCGAATACTTCACACAATTCTCAACTCAAGATTGAGGATGTAGTTGAAACTCCTAAATCTGTTCAAATTGATATTTGGAAACTTTTCTTTGATGGATCTTGTACCAAAGATGGAGCTGGAGTAGGTATTGTTTTAATCTCACCTGAGAAAGAGAACATCACTCAATCACGCAATTTAGATTTCGAGGTAAAAAATAACATTGTTGAATATGAAGCTTTTATTCTAGGATTACAGTTTGCTAAAAGATTAAAGGTGCAAAATTTAAGTTTCTTTACTGATTTAAAACTTATAGTAAGAAAGGTTAGGATCTTTGTCAAACAAAACATCCTAGGCTCATGTCTTACAGAAATGAAGTTTGGAATAAAATTGAAAACTCCTTTAATGCTTTTAATATAACTTTCATCCCTAGAAATGAAAACATTCATGCAGACTCAGATGTTTCTGCTAGTTCTTTTAAGGTACCAGAACAAATCCAGATACAATACCAAATCCAAGTCAAATATAGGTCATCTATTCAAGATAATCTAAAGGATTGGAAAATATTTGAAGATGATGAACAACTAAAATATTTTCTTCGAGTTATTGATGAATTTTCTGTCTTACATATTGAAGTAGATAAATTAGATATGAATGAAGCTGTTAAAGAAAAATATAATTCAGATCTAAATACAAAACTAGTTGATCATTACATTATTCAATTATGAAACAATTTTATTCCTAGAGGTCTTGCTCCTTTAGAAAATATACTTAATCAAAATTATGTTCCTAGAAATCCACTCTCTATTTCTCCATAAGATGATATTGAAGAAATTAATATTGGAGCTAATGAAGAGATTAAAAACATTATAATTTGTGAATCTCTTATTCCTGAAGTTAAAATTGAATACATTAAGCTTCTTAAGAATTAAAAATATGTTTTTTCTTGGTCTTATGCTGATCTGGAAACTTATGACGCATCTTTGATAGAGCATAAAATCCCATTAAAACCTGAATAAAAACCTTATCAGCAAAAACTAAGAAGAATTAATCTAGTTCTTCTTCCTACCATATAAAAAGAACTGAATAATCTTTTAGATTCTCAACTAATTGTTCCCTCAAGATACTCTGATTGGGTAGCTAATTTAGTTACCGCCAGAAAGAAAAATGGAGAAATTAGACTTTGTGTGGACTTCAGAAACCTTAACAAATAATCTCTAAAGGATAACTATCCACTGCCAAAGATGGATCAACTACTCCAAAAGGTTTCTGGTGATAATAGGCTATCAATGCTTGATGGATTTTCTGTTTATAACCAGATAATGGTAAAGCCAAAAGACAGAGAAAAAAATTCCTTTGCCACACCCTGGGGTACATTCATGTATGCCATAATGCCTTTTGGGTTATCAAATGCAGGAGAAACATTCCAAAGAGCTATGGATTTATCTTTTGATGGTAAGGTGAATAATATTTTTTTTATTTATCTTGATGATGTAAGTGTTTTCCCTAATTCAGATCAGAAACATATTAAACACTTGATAAAGTTTTTTGATAGGTGTAGAAAGTTTGGAATATCTCTCAACCCTAAGAAGTCTCTGTTTGATCAAAGAAGGAAAGTTGTTGGGACACATAATTTAAAAGGAATGATTGGTGATAGATCCTATAAGGGTATATGTTATTCAATCATTATCACTACCAAGAAATAAGAAAGAAATCCAAGCCTTTTTAGGAAAAATTAACTTCTTGAGAAGATTCATCTCTAACTATGTTGAAATAGTTAAAGACATAAATGTCATGCTTAAAAAGAATCATGAAGTTAAATGGACTATTCTTGCTAGATATGCTTTTGATCAAATCAAGAAATCCATTTCTGAAGCTCCTACCTTGGCTAGCCCCAATTATTCCTTACCTTCCAGTATATTTTCCTTTGCTTCTGAAACCACCCTTGTTGATGTCCTTTTACAGATTAATGAGGATTCTGATGATCAACCCATAGCATTCTTCATTAAGGTTATGCGAGATGCTAAAATCAACTATGATATTATTAAAAAATAGGCCTATGCCCTATTTCAAGTCTTAAAATCTTTCAGAATGTATGTCCTTCACTCATCTATTACTGCTTATGTCCCTAACAGTGTTGTAAAAACTATTCTTACCCAACCAGACACTGATGGAAGAACAAGAAGGTGGATCACTCAAATCCCTGAGTTTCATCTCACTATTAAAACCACTGAGTTAGTGAAGGGGAAAGGCTTAGCTAAATTATTAGTTGAATCCTATTGAAAATTGTTAGGCATAAATTATTTTTTTGAAATCTTTGAGAAGCATACACAAGAACCTTCCTCAAATTTAGAAAGGGAGAATTCAAAAGAACCTTCCTTAAATTCAGAAGTAGAGAATCCACAAGAATCTTCCCAATATTCTCAAGGAAAGAACCCACAAGAACCTTCTCCTTCAACTCAAATAGTTCTTGTTCACATTGATAAAAAGATTTTACTCTCAGATTGGTATGCATATATTATAAATTTTATGATAAATTTTGAGTGTCCTACTCAATTTTCAAAAAGTTAGTGCAAATCACTCAAGGTGAAATCTATAAAATACTGTATTATCAATGCCAACTTGTATTGGAAAGATCCTCTCAACATTTTGTTACTTTGTTTAAAAGAAATTGAAACAGAAGGAATCATTGAGCAATTTCATGTAGGGATATGTGGAGGACATTATGCTTAGAGAGCCACAACATACAATATAATAAGGTCAGGTTTCTATTGGCCTACTTTTTTTTCACAAGTAGGAGAAAATTTCATAAGTTGCATTCCATGTCAGATGTTTGTTGGTAAGCAAAAGCTAGTATCTCTTCCATTGGTTCCGGTTGTTGTTTTAGCACCGTTCCTTCAGTGGGAACTAAATTTTATAGGAGAAATTCACCCAGCTTCAAGCAATCAACATAGATGGATTTTAACTGCCTCAGATTATTTCACCAAGTGGGTTCAGGCCATTCCAGTCAGAAATGCTATAGATACAGTAGTAATCAAATTTATTGAAGAGAACATTATTTCTTGATTTGGTTTCCCTCAACAAATAGTGACTAATAATTCCACATCATTCAGTAGTATAAATATTATTGAATTTTTCCAAAAATATCAGATTTTTCTACATCATTCAACCCCTTATTATCCTCAAGGAAACGGTCTTGCAGAATCATCCAACAAGAGCCTAGCTAAAGTAATAAAAAAGACTCTCGAATATCATAAGAAAAATTGGGACAATCATCTTATCTATGCAGTTTGGGCAAACATGATTTCTCCTAAAAGATCAATTGGTAAATCTCCATTCCAACTGTTCTATGGTAAAGAGGTCATTTTCCTACCAATTTGGCTTTTCCTGTTCTTAAATTTTTACAAGATTCTATTGATGAACTTGATGATTTCTCTGGAAGGATAAATCAAATTATTAAATGAAATGAAAATAGAGATGAGATGCAATACAAATTGAGAAAGTATCAGAATAAGATGAAGATTCCTTTTGATAGAAATGCTAGGGAAAGAGACTTCAGAGAAGATGATCTAGTTTTAAGATGGGATGCTAGAAGGGAAGATAGAGGTAAACATGGAAAATTTGATAACTTATGGTTTGGACCTTTCAACATTGTTGAAGTGAAAGGAAACAATACATTTGTTCTACAAAATTCGGAAGGACAGTTTACTACATTTCTTGTCAATGGAAAATTTCTGAAACATTACATATAGTACTGAAGAATATTTTGAATCATCATTGTATATAACCACCCTATTTTAAAAAAAAATCTAAGTTTGTTTTGTTTTCACAACAAAGACTCCATATCTCGAGGAGAAGGCACTTGGATCTGCTTGTTCTCTGCATCCCACAGGGGGAAGCAGTCCCTAGCTGGAGTCAATGTTGTAACGTTATCTAGTTTTGATAAGTTAGTTATATAGTCAAAATAAAATAAAAAATGTTAAGATAGGACATGGATGAAAGAAAAAAAAATCAAAAAAATTTAGCCTTATTGTGTGTTTTATACATCCAGATAAAAATAAAATGTTAGGTTAGATTTCCCTAAAGAAAGGAGGAAAATTTGAAGATAGAATGTTAGGATGCCAAAGTAAAAATAAAGGCTTTAGTACCCAAAAATGAAAAATATATGGTTGCAAGCTCAAATGCGACTTTTTCAAAAGTTAAATATATTAATTATGATTAATTTCTTTAAAAGAAAATTAATTTTCTATTAGTTTATTTAAAACCTAAAGTTATATGGTGCATATAATTTTTGTAAGGTCACTAAGCGAAAAAAAGTGTATTGTCCGATTTCATATCACCCGATTACTTTTCGACGATTAAGATCTCCCCCGCCCAAATCAACGACAAAGGGAGAGTTCGCACCCCCCTCGGCCATTTCTTGTTAAAGCGGGGAGGGGGGGGGGGGGAATCTGAAAAGAAATTTTAATGGCATCCCAAAAGAAAATACATGGCGCCTTCTCCTGAGGTTGCAACCCCTCCACTCAAAACCTGAAACCACTACCCCCCCCCTAAGAAATCCGTTGTGGTTTCTCCCTTGCTGCCTAAACGGTCGCCCGTCCCGTGCCTTTATTGTTTTCCCTCCACCACTCTCGTGCCTCCACCTGCCATATTTTCGTTGCCACATCATCCTGGCCATTTCTACCCTGTAACGTCCCTACCTTCCTATTCACCTGTTTAAGTCCCCGCTCCCAAACCGTTGGCCTACATGTTAGCTCCTCCACTCCAAATCCAATTTAAGGCACTATGGTAACATTAAACCATTAAAAAAAATAATGATCTATAAAACAACCTCTCCCCCACTATTTGTCATTTTTTCTTGACCATTATACTATTGTAATTGCAGGAAAACTTTCACAGTTGCCTCCATTGAATAATTGAGTTGTCACCACCCCTACATTCGTCCAATCGAGCCATTCTTATTTTCTTTCTTCCTAACAACACTATCTCCTTTCCTATCTCATTCTGTTAAAATTTCAACATGGCCCCAAAAGCTAAATCCAAGAAACAAATTGTAGAATAAATCCCTTCTCCCACAACACAGGTCAATCTTGACCTCATCCCTCTTGTATATGCCCTCTTTAAGGTTACAGATTGCCAGTGAGAGTTTGATTTCCATGAAATCTACATGATGCTCAGATAGAAATATCTAGAGAAAGAATACCATATCAGATTCTGGGAGTCACTTATCCCTTTCTTTTCCTTCCAAAAAACCCATGAATTCCCTGATTTAATTTCATGGTGTCAAGCCCAATATGACCTTGTCAAAAGAGTAGTGGTGGCCCAGAATGGAAAAATTCCGATCACCATCACTGCTGAAACCATAAATCAAATGCCTCTCATTCCCCAATCTAACCAACTCAGTCATTTTTCACCGGCCACACTTATGGATCTGTACCATAAGTTGACATTCCCACAGAGAGCTCAGATTTTCAACATTTTTCTGCCCAAGGATGCAGAATTACCCAAAACAAATCCACCATACCCATCCACTATGTTTCTTGAGGCCTCTAGAAAATATATCTCCCTACTTTGCTACCTGTTAGGATATCAGAATGATCAATCTGTTGATGAAATCATTCTTGGGTTCTTTTCCATTTTCAACAATGAACATCAACCAACATTCATGTATAATTTTAGGCAATTTTTGGCTGAAAATATAAATGAAAAGTTTATGAATTTTACTGCACAAGGTGTATTTAAATACACTTTTGTCATCATTCACTTGTTAATTTTCTAGAAAGGAGATCAAATGCCTATCCATATCATTAATCAAGATGATCAGGGAGTGAATTAATCAGTGATTCATTGGAAAGAAATGGTCAGATCTACATCAACAAAGCCATCATTTTCAGAGTTTTTAGATTCATTCATTCATATAGTAAATAAGCTCCTAAGAAGTCAAACAGAACCAAGGATTGGAGAGGCAATTAAAAGAGATTTACACCTAAGTGAACAAACCAAAACAAGATATTGGTATCTGTATAAAGACTATACTGAGATAAGGGTATATGGATGTCATCTTGCACCATACAAGTTGCTAAATATGCTCATGTAATAATATTTTATCTGGAATTTATTAGGCAAATGATAGTCATGGATGACCTAGATTTTGTGTCAGGTAAAATAAAATCAAAATTCAAGATGAAGGCAAACTTTGGATCATTCTTCTGCAATACCAGATTGGATGGTTCAGAGGCAGATAAATTATTGAAGAAGATGAATTTCCAACCCATCTTAATCTAGTCCTATGACCCATATGGTATCATCTTTGCTCTCATAATTGAATTAAAAACAACTCCTTATAATCATACCGCAAGGCTAGAGATTGAAAAGTTTATGAATTAAGAAGAGAGGATGGAAGGGACATTACAGGAAGAAGATGAACATGTTCTATCAACTTCAAATGTGCAAACTCCAGTTCCTCAGAGCAAGCAGCTAAAAAGGGCAAGAGAAGAAACTCCAGTTTCTATGAATTTTATCCAAGAATTCATTCTGCAATAGAAGAAAACACTGCAACAAAAGAAAGAAAAAACTGATTCGACATCATTAATAGAGGGAGTACCATCAATGAAAATTGACCATGAAGAATCTGAAGTTTCAACATCACAAACTACATCAGCTAGAACCAATGTTCCAAATACTCCTCCTTCTGTTTCTCCTTCCATGGAACGTATGGAACTAATTCAAATTGTAGCAAACACTTCTACAGATGACTAGGTCATCTTTTTAAAGTTCCTGGAGATCAAACAAAAGAATGAAACTCTTAAATCTAATGCTTACATCTAGTTTTGGAAGAAAACATCAACCTCCTAACATAGACTTCTTTCAAACTTTGATAGTGAAAAAGGAAGAATGTAGATGGAATTATTACAAGCTTCAGTTCCATTTCCAAAGTCTCCTGATGACTACAAAAATACAATTTTCTCCTTTGACACCAGTCAAATGCATCTTATTGATCAGATGGACATGCACAGGAATTATGGTGAAATGTTGTTTTCTACCATGACCACCACAGCAATGTCCCTCTCCAAGATAAAAACAACACTTTCAAATGTTCAATCTCAACTCAATATTGAAAAAATGTCATCATTGTCTAAAGATACAAAGATGAAGACTTTATAAGACTTGATAGTAAAGATTGGAAATGATCCAAAGGACTGCAATGCAATTGAAGAAATTCTCAAGAAAAATAATGCAGACATTGCAGCCTTGAGAAATAATTCGAAACTAACTTCTACTAAAGATCCAATAACTAAATAAATTGCAGAGAATGAATAGAACAAAGATGAGATGCTCAAAATCATCATTGAGAAAAATATACAAATTAATAAAATGGAAGAACAGATAGAAGGACTCCTTAAGGAAAAGGAATCAGCATAGGTGGCTTTAGTTCCAGTCACGGCCATTCTGATATCAGTTGCAGGTACATAGGCATCTTCATCATCAGAAATAGCACCATCATCATCAATAGTTGTTGATTCAACCAAATTAACAGAAGAATTATCTTTACAGAAACAACAAAATGAAAAGTTGTTAGAGAAATTTCAAAATCTAGAGTTGCAGAAAGTAAAAAATGGCACTTTTTATGTAGCAGAAATGCAGAAAACACATACACTAGAACTAAAAAATTCAAAGCTAGAAAGTGAATCATTAATTGTTGATAACTTTTCCCAAGCCAAGGAAAACATCTGGACATATATCACTCAAGCTATAACATAAGTACGGCCATCCATACAAATTATCTTTTAGCAACAAGAACTTATAGCTAGATGCAGAACATAGATTGAAGTATAGAAAAAAACTTTGAAGATTAAGCCATCAGAAGCTATAGCCATGATCAAGGTATTAAATTCAAAAAACAAAGAAGAGCTTGAAGAAATTAATATTTATGATAAAACAACCACAATTTTGGAAATCAAGAAGGTATTATAGAAGAAGAATTTGATAAATCAATTAGAGACTAAATGTCACACTCTGGACACTGTTGTACAAAGGTTTCATACCAAGTTTGATGTCTTAAATAAAAAAGAGGTACCAGGATTGGTAGGTATGTATGATAAGTTGATCAAACTTGAAGATTTTTGTAAGAAACTATACACCATTTCAACCAACAGGACAAAATTTGCAGTGATCAAAGGACACATTACAGGCAAGGATTTTCTACAAGCCTTAGAGTTTGATTTGAGCATCAACGTGAGATCAAGCATATTTTCCTCAACAAATCCACTTTCAAAAGATACACAGAAGTGGATAAGGTATTCTAGAAAATGGTAAATTTACAAATCCCATGCGAGGAAATATGGAATAAACTACGTGATACCGTTGAGTAAATTGTAAATTCCAGTAATACAACAACATACCAACATTTTTGGGTCTAGTCATCAACACAACAACAATTTTTGGCCAAGTCATCAACATTCTCCTTCAAAACAGGGACACATATTTTAGAAGTTTCCTTCTTTCTATCATATAATACTATATATTTGTAATCAGTTTTGGATATTTTCTTAGTCCTAGAACTAGTATAAATAAATCTCATTCTCGAGTTATTAAGGGTTGCACCCTTGAATAAGCATTTTTGTAAGCATCAATGTACAAGCCTTTGATCATTAATAATAAAAACGGGATTCTGGATTTGTTTCATATAGCTTTTTCCCCTTGTGAGTTCTTCCTGTTTATTATTTCATATATTTTCTACAGGTATTTAATTGTTATGAAGATAACTAGGTAAATTAACTTAGTTTCAATTGTCTTAGATTCTTTCTGAAGTTATTATCTATATCGGAGAATGATTTAATGAACCATTTGTTTATGTAAGTCCCTTTCATCAATAAATTATCAACATCTTCATAATGTTAAATATGTTTTGTTAAACTTTTAGACATTGTTTGGAAGTTTTCACACTGATGATCATTTGAAATATTCTTTTTCAATAATTAAATAATCATATATTCTTACATATTCTACTTAATCACCTGCAAAATCTAAATTGTTGTGTGGAATAAAGAAACAACCCTTTTCCCTATTAATTAATACTATCTAAAAGTTTAAACAAAGTTGATGCAAATTTTTTTATGCATTGGTCAACCAAAAAATTCCAAACTTAAAACAAAACAACACATTATATATTATTTTTCATAATTATTAACCCTCATTATCTGAAAGGAAAATAGGTCCCATAACATAAACAAAGCTAAGTTCTTGAGTGGGAGATCTAAATCTCCAGGAAAGCCTCTAAATGTGTGGTGGAAATGTGGAAAGGAAGGGCACTTCAAAAAGGACTATAGATCTAAATCTGTTGAGAAAGGAAATGAATCTATTGATGCTCCTTCTGTAAAGGAGAAAACCACCTCAGATGAAGGTGGGGACGTGTAGTTGTCTTCTTCTTCAAACATAGAGGTATATCATGAGACATGGTTGATTGACTTAGGTGCATCCTTCCACTTCACTCCCCATAGGGAGTGGTTCTACGAGTATGAGAAGTATGATGGTGGTGATGTATTCTTAGGGGATGATAGAAAGGCCAGAATCTTCAAATGTAGAAAATTCGAGCTAAAGTTGCAAGGTGGAAGGATTAGACCACTTCCTGGTATTTTGAATATTCCTGCATTGTCTAGAAATATGATTTATGTAAGCAATATGGATGATGCAGGTGTAAAAAAATTGTTCGAGAAAGATACCTACAATATGGTTCGGGAGCATTGGTGTTGATGTAAGGAGTTCATATTGGAACTCGTTTCAAGCTTCTCAGTAGCACTTTTATTGATGGGTGTAATATTTTTGTGGTTCCTAAAAGTGGAGCAGAAAGCTTAGTGGTCTTTGGAGAGAGGACCATGCTATGGTATCAAAGGCTTGGA
Organism: Pinus albicaulis; assembly: GCA_034641835.2. Taxonomy (NCBI): domain Eukaryota; kingdom Viridiplantae; phylum Streptophyta; class Pinopsida; order Pinales; family Pinaceae; genus Pinus; species Pinus albicaulis. Next base: position 824,347,243 of record CM076574.1, on the reverse strand, counting down.
CATATTGGAGAGAAGGGCCTTCAGATACTGCATGGTAATGGTATGGTAGAAGGTGTTTCTATTTTCTCTCTAGATTTCAATTTCTGTGAACATTGTGTAAATGGGAAGCAGAATCGAGTGATTTTTCCTTCTGGTGCTAAGAGGGAATACAAGATATTAGAGCTTGTGCACAATGACGTGTTTGGACCCGTGTCAGTTCCATCAATGGGTAAGTTTGTGTACTATGTGTCATTTATAGATGAATCCTCAAGGAATACATGGATATATTTTTTGAGGAAGAAATTTGAAGTCTTTGACAGATTTAAAGAATCTAAGGCTCTGGTGGAAAACCAAACAGAGAAGAAGATAAAGATGTTGAGGAAAGATAATGGAGGAGAATTATGTAAGAAGGAATTTGAAGAGTTATGTAAGAAGTGTGGTATAGCACAAAACAATACTACTCCCTACACACCTCAGCAAAATGGAGTTGTAGAAAGAATGGACAAGACATTGATGGAAAAGGCAAGAAGCATGCTCAGTGGTATCGGGTTAGGACAAGAATTCTGGGCAGAGGCAGTGGAGACTGCATGCTACCTGGTTAATAGATCACCTTCATCAGCATTGGAGGATAAGACTCCACATGAGGTATGGCCTTGTAAGAAACCCTCTTTTTCACATCTGAGGGTATTTAGATGTGATGCATATATACATGTTCCAAAGGAGAAAAGGACCAAGTTGGATAAAAGTGCATCTTTATTGGGTATAACTATGGTTTAAAAGGCTGTAAGATTTGGAACCCAAAAATAAGGAAGGTTGTGTGCAATCGAAATGTCGTGTTTAGAGAGGTGAAATATGTTGCTAAACATGAAGTCCTACCAAATGAACCTAAGAAGATAGAGTTTGAACCAAAGGAGGAAGAATAAGACTCTACAACATAACAATATTCAGAAGAGGAAGAGCCACAAACTCCAGTTGTGAGAATATCAATTCGAGAAAGACGACAGCAAAAAAGGTATAATCCATCTTCTTTATGCTCAAATTTTTCTTTATCTATCACTGATGATGATCCCATAACTATCAGGGAGGCAGTGGATTCAGAGGATGGAAAACTATGGAAGGAGGCCATGGTTGGTGAAATGGCATCCTTGCACAAAAATGAGGCATGGGATCTGGTGGAGTTGCTGGTTGCAGGGAAACACATTGGAAGAAAATGGGTGTTTAAGAAGAAGATGAATGCAGAAGGAAAGGTGGATAAATACAAAGCTCGATTGGTAGAAAAAGGTTATTCCCAGGTGTCGGGAATTGAAATTGGTGACATTTTTTCTCCAGTTTCCAAGGTCAATTCTATTATATTACTTTTATATGTTTCTTTTGCATTTGATTTTGAGGTAGAATAGATGGATGTGAAGACAACATTTCTTCACGAGGATTTGGAAGAGTAAATCTACATGAAGCAACCTCAAGGCTTTATGGTGAAGGGTAAGAAATAACTGGTATGCAGGTTAGAAAAGTCTTTGTATGGGTTGAAACAATCACCAAGGATGTGGTATCATAAATTTGATATATATATACGGGGGCTTGGCTTCACCATAAGCAAAGAGGATCATTGTGTGTATTTTAAATTAATTGGTGACCGTGTTATTTATTTGGTCTTGTATGTGGATGATATGTTGTTGGTTGGACATGACAAAAAAATTATCTAGGATTTGAAGAACCAAGTGTTCTCCAAATTCGACATGAAGGATCTTGATGCTGCAAACTATATTTTAGGCATGGAAATTAAACGAGATCGGGAAAATAGGAAGCTCTGGTTAAACCAAAGGAAGTATGTCGAGATAATATTGTAGAGGTTCAATATGCAGGATAGTAAACGGGTGAAGGTTCCTATTCCTGAAGGTGTGAATTTATCTGTTGAACAGTGTCCCAAGGCACAAGAAGAAGAAGTAGAGGACATGTATCGTGTTCCATATGCAAGTGAAATGGGTATCTTTGTGTATGCAATGGTCTGTACTAGACTAGAAATTGCACATGTAGTGGGAGTATTGAGTAGGTTTATGTCAAAATTAGGAAATGATCATTGGACAACAGTGAAGCTGGCTTTGAGGTATATATGTGGAACTAGTGATTATGGTTTGTGCTACGAGGAAGGATTGGGCTTGGACAAAGTTTTTTATATCCATGGCTTTGTTAATGCAAACTTTGCTGGAGATCTGAATCAAAGAAGATATACAAGTGGGTATGTGTTTAGCCTATTTTGAGGTGAAGTCGGTCGGATGAGTAAAAGACAGTCTGTAGTGGCTCTTTCAACTACAGAGGCAGAATACATGGCAGCCACTCATGCAAGAAAGGAAGTAGTTTGGTTGTAGAGATTATGTTCAAGTATGGGGTTGGTGCAATGAGCTATAAGGATAGAATGTGATAGCCAAAGTGCAATTTTATTAGCTAAGAACCTTGCTTATCATTTAAATAAAAACCACATTATTGTTTAGTATCACTTTATGAGATATATGGTTGAGGACAGAAATGTGTTACTGGTAAAGGTGGACATTTTGAAGAATGCTGAAAATGCATTGAAAACGTATTGAGAAGCTCTCTTGTTGTAGAGAAACAATAGTCATTTTAGGGTTGGACCAATGACTAAGCTCTCTTGTGGCTCCCTGTGGAAATAAAACAAGTGGGAGAATGTTGGGTGTGTATTATATTCTTTCCATGACTAGCTTAAGGCAAGAAGCGGGGGGTAAGAGGGGGGCGACAAGCCCCTATATGCTTGCGTCGGGCATAGGAGGGGGTCACAAGGGGGGCGGAGCCTCCCCTATCAGGGGGTTTTTAGGGGGGGTGGTAGCCCCCCTACACGGGGTCTAGGGCAGCACCCTAAGAATTTTTTTTTCGAACCTATATTAGGTGGGTGGACCTACCTAGGTTTTTCTGATGGGTTTGCACATGGTTTTGGACATGATGGTTTTCCACCCATGGTATTTTGTAGATCCAATCAAGGGAACTACGATTATTTTCTAATCTAGGGTTAATGGATTGGGTTTTATGAATGCTTCGACATGTATTTGTGTGTGTGTGTGTGTTGTAACATTGAAAGGAATATAATGAAAAATCAACTTGGTAGTCTCAATTTTGGGATCTAGGGGAAAATCTATGTGTATATATACTTTATTTTTTATGCTCTTGCTATTGTTTATTTTCTATTTTAAGAGTTCGTTTGCGGATAATTTCTGTACAGGGTTAAAACCTACAATAATCCAACATCTTTGTGGCCCATTTTTGCTCTCTTTTCAAGATAATCTTTGTTTGAAAAATAATTTAAGAATATCTTGATCTCTTTTTATCTTGAGTTTCTTCCCATTAGGTAAGGTCTCCATTTCTTTAGTGCATGTAATATTGCCAACATTTCCTTTTCATAAATATGTTTGTGTAAATACTTTCCTTTGACTCAACGACGTTCAAAAGAAACAAGTCTTCCTTCTTGCAGTAAAAAAACACCAATTCATTTCCCGAGGCATCACATTCCACAATAAATGTTTTTGTGAAGTTTGGCATATCTAAGAACAGTTCATGGCACATTTCATTTTTAATATGTTTAAAGGCCTTAGTTGCTTCTGGAGTCCAAGAAAATTCATCTTTTTTTCAGTAATGTTGCTAGAGGTGTTGCTATTCGCCCATAATCCCTCACCAAATTGCGATAGTACCCTATCAACCCGATAAATCCTTGAAGATGCTTTATGGTTGTGGGGGTTTTCCATTCCTTAATGGATTTAATTTTGTGAGGGTCTACCTTAACACCCTCATGAGGTACAATATGATGCAAATATTCCACCTCCTGTACTCCAAATAATCTTTTGAATGTTTTTGCATATAATTTTGTCTCCTCCAATAAATTGAGGACCCTGTCAACATGTTGAACATGATCCTCCCAATACTAGCTATAAAGTATATCATCAAAAAATAATAACAAAAAATTTCTAAGAAAGGGTTTGAAAATGGAATTTATCAAACCCTTAAATGTGGAAGGTGAAATAGTAAAGCGAAAAGGCATGTCCAAAAGTTCATAATGACATTCATGAGTTCTGAATGTTGTTTTTGGAATGTCTTTAGTCTTCATTCTAATTTGATGATATCCTTAACGAAGATCCATCTCGGTGAAGTAAATTTGTACATAAAGTTCACCAAGATTTCAACTCCACGTGGTCGAAATTCCAGCTTCTGAAGTTGCGTAGAAAAACATTTATAACGAAAATTCCTAGATGACCTATTTGAAGAAAAGAAACCCTAGAATCCAAAGCTCTAATACCAAATGTTATGAAACCAGCTCACAAAATAAAGAAAATATAGATCAACGACTTGAGAAATAACCTCTTTGAGGGGGGAAAATCCTTTACATTACATAAATAAACAATCCTTGGATATGCAAACGATAACACCTCCATGGTATATATAGTGGTCTAAGGGGTCACAATATGATCAGAGTCTACATAAAAATAATAATGTAAGGGCACAAAAATAACAATAGTGGGCTTCTATGGGGCACAAAATAACATGGGGGATACATGGGGCAAACAGTAACAATAGGGTGTTACAGTAACAATAACAATAAGGGGAATACACTAGTATTATAGGGACCTATCATTATATATGAAAAATAAATATAACTTAACTGATATATTAATAAATGATTACTTTGTAGTAATATATACATATAATTATATAAATAATTGTAATTAGGAGTATTACTTTTGAATGATTCTTTTTTTTTTTTGTTCTATGTTTTTTCTATTGCAAGTCTGACAGATCTCATTAACTATTGCTTTGGAAATGCTTTATGAATTTTAAATATAACTTGGTTCTTGGAATCATTAGATTGATTTTTGTATTGTAAGTAGAAAGTACATATATACATTTGTTCCACTATATCCCTCATAATTTTGTAAAAAAAAATCCCCTTTTCATTAACCTCTATCACCACCCTAGATGAGCTAAGGACCAATTCATCGTCATTTACATGTTCTATAATTTTTATTTTCTTAGAATCACATTCTTTTCCTTAGTTGTTGGTCTCTGTATAACATTAAACATATGTGAATTAATAGATTGTTTGAAATATTTTTTCTAATATTATTAAGTATATTATTAATGAAAATAAATAAATAAATTCATATTGAATAATATTTTTTCATTCACCTTATTCATCCTTCTGCAATTTTTCTATCACGCTTTTACACTCTTCTACACTTGATAAAAGATAATATTATCAAGCTTCCTCATTTTGTGGCTTTACATGTCACATACTAACCACAACATATTAGTTAAACTTACATATAGTTAAAACATATTAATTTTGTAAGGAACTTACAAATAACTTTCCTTTTTTTCTTTTTTGGATGTGTTATCATTGTGCCGATCAATATTTTTGTTACTTGACAACTTCTAAGACATTTTTTTATCAATATACAACTTGTGTCATTAAATAAAAAATATAAAAAATACATTTTAGAAATAAATCACATAATTTTCAGCCAAAAATAAGTCTAGTAACCGGTGCACTTATGTGCATTAACACACTAGTATGTTTAATTTAGTAAACACGCCGAGGCATTTAATTTTTGAGCACCGAAAAAAAATTATTTATCTTTAAATAACTTTAAACTATGATGGTGTGATATTTAACAATAAAAGCACTTCCATGACAATAAAAAACGAAAACATAGAAAATTAAACACAACTTTTTTGGACTTAACAATGTTATTTGGTAGAGGCACACTGATGCGTTATATTACATAGGACACAATAATAAAAATAAGTTGTTTAAAAAAAAAGAAATATTAGATAGGGTTTCGTTCTAATTCAATAAGTGGCCCCCCTACTTTACATTTCAAAATACCTAAAATAAAAAACCTAATTGTGAAGTGGTAGATGGAGTTAAACCCTAAGGTGAAATATTTCAGTTACATACACAAGAAGAAGCAAGATTTAAAGTAAGTATTGCATTTTCTTTTTTTGAATTTTAATTAAATATAAATAGGAACACAGAGTAAATTATTTTGCTAGTAAAATCCATAGTAAAATTTTTAATATACAAGGTTTTTATTTTTTTCTGAATTTTAATTAATTCTAAAAAAAATGTAAAAACAATTATTAGTAAAATCAATAGTAAAATTTAAAGTTTTTAGTATGCATGGATTGAGTGAATCACCATACTTTTCAAATTCTAATATTTTAAATATTTTTGTTGTTCCAAAGTATTTTGTTGTTCCATAATGCTCTCACTATGTCTCTCTTGCAAATCTCTCCCTTTGAAATTTTGGGAAAAATAATAAAATAGTGAATAACTTCTTACTATTTGTAAGACTTTATGAAATCAGATTTCAAAAAATAAATTACCTTCATTTTTCAATTTGAAAAAATAAAATCGTGCCTTTATTTATTTTTTCAATTTTTCGGAATATCAGTGTGTTTCATAGTAGAAAGCACCGGTGTATTTAAGAGTAATGAACACCGATTAAGACAACTTATTAGTGCATTAAATTTTTTTAACGCACTCATATGATAGAATTATTTTTTAATTTTCGAAATTATGGAAACTAGTGATATTATTTTAATGCATCGATGTGTTTATGATTTTATAGCATCAATTCATTTATTATTTAAATGTGTTAGTGCGATTAGTTTTGAAAGAGCACCGATATGCTTTAAAAGCTATTATAATTTTTATTTTCACATAAAATGACATATTCATCTCAAATTATTGTTTAGGATGCATCCAAATGAGTTACAATAGTTCATAGTATACATCTTCCACTTAAAGTAGCCTTATTCTTGAAAAATCGTTTGGAAACAATATTGAAATTTATATTGTGGTTATATTCTTATCAAAATTAATTTTAGGTCTGTACACAAAAAATTATTGTTGATTTTGCTCAAATGCAGGGAGAAAATATCATGATATGAAATGGCCAATTCTTCAAATTTCAGCTCGTTCCATATTTCTCAAAGTCTTTTACGGAGTTCTCCCTTTCCATCTCTAGTAAGTTCATATTTTATTTATATTTCGATTATATAATAGATTTTGTTTTTTATCCATGTCAATTTGAATAAAAATGTATCCAAATTTGCAGGATCCTGATTCAAAATCAAGTTTAGATGTAGAAAATATTCCACCAGTTCAAAAAAATTGGAAGCCCTTATTAGGAGAATTATACCGGAAGCACTTGGTAGATGAAAAAGAACAGTCACTTTAGCCTACCAATTGTAGCATGCCATCTTCCAGCCGCAATCCTGGGTTAGTGATGGTAATAATTGTTTGGTATAATGTGATTTCATTAAATTGATTGCATTGTGCTTACTAATATCATTGATGTACTAATATTCAATATTTTTTAAAATTAGGATTCTAGTGATTATGAGTGATCGACCTACCATCTTCTAGTGCACCCTACTACAATGTCAAATCAAGATAATGATACATTAAGAGAAAAACTAGAGGAGAAATCATATAAAGAATGGTTGAATCAACCACATAATCAATTCTCACTACGTCTAGATTCACTAATTAGGAATGCCTACAACAATAGTATTTCTTCATCACAATTTGGCAATGAAGGCAATTAAATAGAGGATGGTATGGATGATTACTCATGGGATACAACTACCATCGATACAATGTTGTTAGTTGCATTCAAGAATGATAAGATAGGGGATGATGCTCATATCACTAATACATTTTTCGAAAGCTTGAAATTTTCTTCCACCACCTATCTCTTTGGACCTAGTGGCCAATAAAAGTCTACCCAACTAGGGACAGCAATGTTACTGTACAAATTGAAATCAAATTTTTGCATGTCAAATGCATGTTTCTCGATAATATCGAGGTAATTAACCATGATTAATTCCCTTATATTTTGAGAAATCTTATCACATAATCAACATTAAAAATGGTCAATTTTATGAACGTAAATTATTGACATTTACATTTATATTTCCCACCAACTGTCGGTTATTCAAAGATAAGGTTCTTTTGACTGATAATGTATTTCCTAGTAGCTGCGAAGAGGCGAATTAGTTGTTGAAAATGTTGGGGGTTGAGTACATATCATATCATGCATGTCTGAATGATTATATTCTATATCGAGGAGAATATGTAGACAAAGAGATATGTTCGAAATGTGGGCATGATAGGTACCATAAATAAAAAAAAGGGTAAATCACATGGTCCTCCTCATAAGATATTGAGGAATGTGCCTATAATCCCAATGATTCAAAGGCTCTTTCACTGCAAAGAATTATATATGTCGCAGGGACGGCATGCCTCAAACATAAGTGAGTCGAAAATTATGCAAATCCAAACAGATTCAATAGCCATGAATAATATCATAGGAAACATGGCTTGAAAAATTCAAGGATGAAGTATGAATTCTACGACTTAGCATAGCCATGGATGGCGTCAACCCATATTCCCTCCAAAGTGCCAAATATTTTTTTTTGGCCTACAGTAGTGATCTATAACAATATCCCACCATGGTTGTCCATGAAGAATGAACATTTTATGTTGGCTCTCATAGTCCCTGGTAGAATAAAAGTGGATAATATGGATATATACTTACAACCATTGGTAGATGAATTAAAGGAAGTATGGGAAGGGATACATGTATACAATGTATCAAGACCCATCACAACAGAGAATTGTTCTATGTTGTATGGCATATGTGCTTCCACCACACATGATTATCTAGGCTTAGGATATTTCTCTGGTAAATTACATATTTATTTATTTTTTTATATACATAACAATATTGTTTCACATATTAATTTAATTTACTGTAATTTTTATAACCTTCATGATCACTAATGTGCCTTATATATAATAATTTCGCATGTATTGTAACAAAAGGGTATCATGGATGTAAATGTTGTGGACCTTATTTTGAAGGATAGGTGGTCCAACCACCTATGAAAGCCATTGTATGACTACTCGAGGGTATTCCTCCCAAAATAAAAGCCTTAAATAAGAGAAACATCCACTTTCAATGGTAGAGAGAACCCAGAGGCCTACAATAATGACACTAGCTAAATGGCTTAAAGCATATGAGAGAGAGAAGTAGAAGGAGATTATAGAAATGTTCGATTCAAATGGGGAGCCTATGTTTGGTAATCCATAATTTTTCGACATCTATGTTGAGAAATCTCCCATTGGCATGAAAAATAAATTTTTATTTTATGAGCTCCCATATTGGGAGCATCTTAAGATTGCCCACTTACTAGATCCCATGCATATATTATAAAGAGTTTCATCTTTTTTATGGAGGCACATATCATCGAAAAAAAATGACACATCAATTGTTAGGAGAGATCTTATTCCTTCAAAAACTAAAAATAAAAATTGGCCAATACAAAAAAGTAAAGGAGAGTTTGCTCCCTCTTCGTATTTTGAAGAAGGTGGTTTCTTGTGGATTTTAAATAAAGATGGTATTTATTTGGAAAATGGATTTATAATGGGTGTGAGGGTGCCTTCTTTATATGGGTATTCAATAAAACGTTGCTTCACTATGGAAGACCATTTGTCAAGGTCCAAATCACATGACCATTTAAAATTTCTAAGAGTACACATGTCAAAAACATGATTTTATTATTTGTTATTATTTTTATACTATGAGATAAAATATAATTAATTTTTGTACGTGTTCACTTTGCAGTGTCATTATCCTTTACTTGTGCATGGGTATGTGAACCATGATTAACCCAAGATCTATGATGTGCCATATATAAATTATCTACATTTGTACATTGGATTACATCAAAAGAGATTCATATGAGTAGCATTCCATAGTGGTGTCAAGAGATATTTGAGATCATTTGTATGTTTGAGAAGGAACTACCAATGAATTGTTGAAAATGCAGCAAGATGATGGAGCTTAGTGAAATGAAGTCGCCTTCACTAAGTGGGCCCGCAGGCAAATTCTGGCGCAAAGTCTATTTTTAGACTATGTCTATTTTTAGACATATGGAGCATGGTTCGGGGATTCCAGTTTGAGATTCTTGGAGCATTGGTCATGTTGGTAAAAATATATGGGACTCTATTTTTGTGACCTATAGGTCGATAGGTCGATGTCTATTTTTAGACTGCCTATCCTAAAAATAGGGAAGTCAAATATTATTTACCCTTAATAATATTTGGACTCTAAACAGCAATTTACTCTCTTGGAGCACTTCAGTTCGAGCTACAGAAGTGGCTCATGCATCTGACAGAGGAATTACACTATTCCAAAAGGTTTGATGGCATCATGCATGGTTGAATTTAGTTAGGACTTCAGTGGCAGAAGTTTGGTGGAGTTAATGAGACAGATAGTGGAGTTGTGTTCTGTTTATTTTAGTTGAACTAGTTGAGATTAGTTTAACTAGCTAATCAATTAGTTATGAGTGGAGTGAATTAAATATTATTTAATTCATTAATTGGTAACTCATTATTCAACTCAAGAACACATCAGTTCACTACAGTGCATGATCAGTTCAGTGGAGACCAGTGAAAGAGGTAGATGAAAGGGTGGAGTTAGCTATCAGTGGCGACATCGGTTGTGCATGAGATTTGCACCACACTTGGAGGAATTGCCCATGATGATTGCGCTGTCAAGCCAAGGAGATTCGAACCTTGGATCTCTATATAGACAGGCCTGGATTGCGCAATAGAGGCAAGGCAATTGGCGGTGAGTTTTGAACCATTAACCTGTTCAAAACTGAGCTAGTTTGTGTGTAACTTCATGAGATAGTACTGAGTACTTGTGAGGAGTATTGTACTGAGTTTGTTACATGATTTCTCCATTATAATATACACAATAGCTGCGGGGTTTTCAGCTATAAGCTTTCCCCATACATACTGTGTTAATGTGTATGATGATTTGATGTGCTATCGCTTGATTTTATTTTCCGCATGTTTGATGATCTGAGTGGAAGAGATTATGTGTTGCATATAAATTCGAATTGTATGTGATCAGGATAGTCTCGGTGGATAATTAATCATTATTCAGCAAATTTCTACATGGTATCAGAGCTATTGAAGTTCAGATTGATCATCATAGTGATTACAAACTTATTTCGGTAGACAGAGTCTGCATGCGGGCCAGGTAGCCTCCGGATTCATCTTTCTTCAGAAAGTGAAAGGTCTGGTAAATGCCCCTTGCAGTCAATCTCTGTGCTAGAAATAATTTCTTCTCACAGATCTATAACGGTTGAGCTTTGAGGTGGAATTCGAAATTTTGCATCAGTTTTGTTTTCTTGGTGCCGGTGTTGAAAATGTCTTTCAACGGTTTGGACTCGAATATGCTCTTGAAGGCAGTTCGAATTATGTTGCATGGAAGTATCGCATGGAGGCAGTATTAGAAGATAATGGTCTGAAGGAGTTCGTAGATACGGATGTCCAAAATCCCACTGATCCTACTGAAGTTGAAGCATGGCAAAAGAAGATGGCGAAATGTCGAAGGATCCTGTTGGAGGGCGTCAAGGATCATATTGTATCCAGCCTGCATGGAAAGGCTACTCCATATTTAATGTGGAAAGCTTTGACAGATCTATTCCAGAGTAAGAACGACCAAAGGAAGCTGGCGCTCAAAGATAAGCTCAGGAACATCAAGATGGAGAAGGGCAATAGTATCGCCAAATACCTCATGAAGTTCACTCAATGCAGAGATGAGCTTGGGAAGATCTGCAGATGGAGAAGCTTTGGCTTCACAGTTCGAGCTTGAATTTTCACTGATCGCATGCTCGGTTTCAAGTGTGATGGGATCAGTGTGGTTCTTGGACAGCGGTGCATCATTTCATATGATGGGAGATCGAGATTTGTTCTCAGATCTGGAGGACAAATATTTGGGTGTGCACATCGAGATGGGCGATGATGGTAGATACAGTGCGACTGGTATCGGTACCATATCCTTTCAGAGGGAGTCTGGTAAACCCTTTGTATTGAAGGATGTCATGCATGTACCTGGATTGAAGAAGAACTTGATCTCGGTGGCGATGTTGGAGGATAAGGGGTATGATGTGGTCTTCAGCGAAGGAAAAGCCTTCCTGCGCAGTAAGACTACTGGAGAGACCCGGAAGATAGGGGTTCGGACCAAGAACCTTTATCAGTTGCAGGTAGATGGTTGCGCAGCTATGGCATGCAAGGCGGGAGAAGTGGTGAGCCGGGATGATGAGGGCAAACTGTGGCACAGGAGATTGGGCCACCTTCACCATGGAGCTTTGAAGATTCTGCAGCAGATTTCTATTGGGCTTCCTAAGGGCACTCTTGCGTAGTCAGATCAGTGCAAGGGGTGTACCTTGGGGAAGTATGTGAAAGCCACCTTTCACGAGAAGGATAGTCGCGCCACGACGATCCTTGAGAGAGTTCACACAGACGTGTGTGGTCCTTTCTCAGTTGCTTCGACAGCAAAGCACAAGTATTATGTGATCTTTGTTGATGATTTCTCTCGAAGGTGCTGGATCTTCTTCATGCAGAAGAAGAGCGATACATTCGCGAAGTTCTGTGAGTTTAAAGCACTGGTCGAGAAGGAGTCGGGGAAGAAGGTGATTGCTCTGAGGAGTGATAATGGTGGTGAATTCATCTCGGCTGAATTCAAGGAGTTCTGCAGCACAGAAGGGATTCGGAGAGAGCTCATCGCACCCCATAACCCACAGCAGAACGGGGTGGCTGAGCGGAAGAACAGAACGATCGTGGGTGCTGCACGGGCGATGTTGCATGATCGGGGCCTACCCCTTCACTTGTGGGCTGAGGCATGCAATACAGCAGTGTATGTGCAGAACCGTTGTCCTCACAAGGTTCTTGGCATGAGTACACCAGAGGAGGCTTATTCTGGCAAGAGGCCTGATATTTCCCATTTGTGGATTTTTGGTTCTCCTGTCTACATGAATGTGACGAAGGATGCGAGAAGGAAGCTGGATCCAACCGCAGAGGTTGGAATATTTGTGGGGTACACTGATACACCTCACAACTATCGGGTGTATTTGTCAGACAGTCGCAAGACTGTTGTGCGACGGGATATAAAATTTCGGGAGGAGAAAGCCATGCAGTGTTCGCTTGAGAGGGAGCTACACTTGCATGCAGATGAGGAGCTGTTAGTTCCTAAGGAGGAGCTTCCGGATGTGGATCAGCCACAAGAGGAGGTTCAGGAGGTGGAAGAAACCACCCAGGCAGCGCCAACCATCAGAGGGCGCATGCGCACTACAGAAGCTGAGCGACTGGCTCGAGATGCAGAGAAGGTTGTAGGACCACCTACAGCACAACGCAGACAGAGGCAGTCACCGGATCGGTACACTGGATACATGGCTCTTGTAAGTCAATATGTCGTGACGGAGCCGTCCTCTTTTGAGGAAGCTATGGAGGAACCCGCATGGGTTGATGCCATGATCGAAGAATATGATTCGATCGTCAGGAACAGTGCATGGGAGATTGTCCCAAGACCGATGGGGAAATCAGTGGTAGGTTCGCGATGGATCTACAAAGTGAAGCAGGTGGCTGACGGGAGTGTGGAGAAGTACAAGTCAAGATTTTTCGCCCGTGGCTTCTCACAGATCGAGGGGATTGACTATGAGGAGACCTTTTCACCTGTCGCAAGGTACTCTTCCATACGGACGATCCTTGCTCTCTCAGCGTAGATGGGGTGGCACATTCATCAGATGGATGTGAAGACTGCATTCCTCAATGGAGTTATTGAGGAGGAGGTGTACATAGAGCAGCCTGAAGGTTTTGAGGTCTTCAGCAGTGAGTCGCATGTGTGCCGACTCAAGAGAGCACTGTACGGGCTGAAGCAAGCACCTCGTGCTTGGTACACTCAGATAGACAGCTACTTCACCGAGCTTGGATTCTCCAAGAGTGAGGCAGATCCAAACCTGTACCAGATTGTGGTGGAGGGGAAGCTGTTGATCATCGTACTGTATGTAGATGATCTGATTTTGACTGGCGATGAGCAGTTGATACTTTCATGCAAGGAGAATCTTGCACGAGAGTTTGAGATGAAGGACTTGGGAATCCTTCATTATTTCCTAGGATTGGAGATTTGGCAGCGCAGCGGAGGACTGTTTTTTTCTCAGGGCAAGTATGCCCGGGAGATTCTGGAGAGGTTCAACATGCAAGGCTGCAAGCCTGTTGACACTCCTCTTCCTGGTGGTTGGAGGAAGGAGGATGCTACTTTAGCGGAGGTAGTGGATGCCACTGTCTATCGACAGTTGGTGGGGTCGCTTATGTATCTGGTCAATACACGACCCGATATATGCTATGCAGTTAACCGGCTTTCGCAAGCTATGGTTAAGCCTACCAAGCTCTTTTGGAAGGCAGGCAAGCATGTATTGCGCTATATTAGAGGCACATCGGGATATGGTCTATGGTACAGACAGGAGGATGGAGCGAAGCTTTCTGGCTTCACTGATGCAGATTGGGCAGGGAGTCCAACAGACCGGAAGAGCACTTCTGGAGGAGTTTTCAGCATTAGGTCGACAACAGTTTCCTGGTACAGAAAGAAGCAGAGATCCGTGGAACTCAGTTCAGCAGAGTCCGAGTACATGGCAGCAAGTTTGGCTGCATGCGAGGCTATTTGGATGAGGAATATCCTCGTAGGATTGTTCGGGTTGCATTTGGAGCCTACAGTGATCTACTGTGATAACCAGAGTTGCATTAAAATCTTGGCTAATCCAGTATTTCATGATAGGTCCAAACACATCGACATCAGGTACCATCATATCAGAGATTGTGTTCAGCGGAGAATCATGATGCTTTCATATGTTCCCACGAAGGATCAGGATGCCGACATCCTGACGAAGGCGCTCACCAGGAGCAAGTTCGAATTCCATAGAGGCAGGATAGGGATTGCAGATAATCCATATCTTGCTGAGAGGGAGTGTTGAGAATGCAGCAAGATGATGGAGCTTAGTGAAATGAAGTCGCCTTCACTAAGTGGGCCCGCAGGCAAATTCTGGCGCAAAGTCTCTTTTTAGACTATGTCTATTTTTAGACATATGGAGCATGGTCCAGGGGTTGCAGTATGTTATTCTTGGAGTATTGGTCATGTTGGTAAAAATAGATGGGACTCTATTTTTTGTGACCTATAGGTCGATAGGTCGATGTCTATTTTTAGACTGCCTATCCTAAAAATAGGGAAGTCAAATATTATTTACCCTTAATAATATTTGGACTATAAACTTCACTTTACTCTCTTGGAGCACTTCAGTTCGAGCCTTGGAAGTGGCTCATGCATCTGACAGAGGAATTACGCTATTCCTAGGGTTTGATGGCATCATGCATGGTTGACTTCAGTTAGGACTTCAGTGGTAGAAGTTTGGTGGAGTTAATGAGACAGCTAGTGGAGTTGTGTTATGTTTATTTTAGTTGAACTGATTGAGATTAGTTTAACTAGATAATCAATTAGTTATGAGTGGATTGAATCAAATATTATTTAATTCATTAATTAGTAACTCATTATTCAACTCAAGAACACATCAGTTCACTACAGTGCATGATCAGTTCAGTGGAGACCAGTGAAAGAGGTAGATGAAAGGGTGGAGTTAGCTATCAGTGGCGACATCAGTTGTGCATGAGATTTGCACCACACTTGGAGAAATTTCCCATGATGATTGCGCTGTCAAGCCAAGGAGATTCGAACCTTGGATCTCTCATTAGACCAGCCTTGATTGCGCAATAGAGGCAGGCAATTAGTGGATGTGTTTTGAACCTGTGACTTGTTCAAAACCAAGCTAGTTTGTGTGTAACTTCATGAGAAAGTACTGAGTACTTGTGAGGAGTATTGTACTGAGTTTGTTACATTTTTTCTCCATTATAATATACACAATAGCTGCGGGGTTTTCAGCTATAAGCTTTCCCCATACATACTGTGTTAATGTGTATGATGAATTGATGTGCTATCGCTTGATTTTATTTTCCGCATGTTTGATGATCTGAGTGGAAGAGATTATGTGTTGCATATAAATTCGAATTGTATGTGATCAGGATAGTCTCGGTGGATAATTAATCATTATTCAGAAAATTTCTACATGAGTTTCATGGACTTGCAGGTTCATCTTCTAATTCACTTAGTATGTGAGGTTGAATTAGTTGGGGTGTTTTATTGTTGTTGTATGCTCTTCTTAGAGAGGTACATGAAGAAATTGAAAGGTTTTATTAAAAAAATGTTTTACTGTGCTTATGAGGCACAAAAAGTTGGAGATTTTGGTCAGAGTATTCCTCGAATTTATGGAGCAATGGATAACATGTAGGATGATCATTATACATTAACTATTGATATGGAAGGTAAGCTTTGTGATAAAGTTGCTTCCATTTTTATTGACACTAGATCTAGTTATAGTTATATCATTCCTGACCTCATGGATAATTATTGCTTGAATAAATATGTGCATGAAAAATCGTGGTAGGTGCAGTTGACTACAAGGACCAAGAGAAGAGTTCATCATTGGGTGACATATTGTGCATTTGAGCTGAATGGTATGCCTACATTAACAAATCTAAATGTGTTTCCTTTGGGATCATGTAGTATGATTTTGGGCATGGATTGGTTATTCATTCACAGAACCAAGGTAGACTACTATGACAGGGCTATTGAGTTCTTGGATGATGATGGGAAAGGAAAGTCCTGTAGGGAAAGAAGAAGAATGCATTATTGAGAATGGTAATAGCTATGCAAGCAAATCGCAGTTGTCGAAAAGAATGAGTATTATTTGCAATTCATATTTCTAGTGATAAAGGGAAGGATTTTGAGAACGATGGAGTCTTGAAAAGGTACCATGCTTTTTAGAATTTTCAATATGTGTTTCTAGCAGAGATTCCAGAGTTTCCTCCTCATAGAGAGGTGAAATTTTCTATTGACTTGATGCCAGTAGAAAAACCAACATCTAAGGCACCTTACAAGATGAGCACTCTAGAGTTGGTGCAATTTAAGTTACATCTTAAGGAAATTCTTGATAAGGGATACATAAGGCCAAGTGTGTCACCTTGGGGTGCACCAATATTGTTTGTGAGGAAGAAGGATGTTACTCTTAGGTTGTTCATTTATTATAGGAAGTTGAACAAGGTGACTATCAAGAACATGTATCCATTTCCAAGGATTGACTATGTGTTTAATTAGTAAAAGGGCAAGACAATATTCTCAAAGATTGATCCGATATCATGATATCATCACGTGTGCATCAAAGAAGAATACATTTACAAGAATTAATTTTGCACGAGGTATGTACATTCTGAGTTTGTGGTAGCTCCTTTTGGTATTACCAATGCTCTAGCTACTTTCATGTGGTTGATTAATGGTGTGTTGTGTCCTTATCTGGAAAATTTTGTGATAGTATTTATTGATGATATATTGATATAATCCAAAAATGAAGAATAATATTCGAGTCACCTATAAGCGTTGTTGAGGTTGTTGAGAGAGAATTAGTTGTACGTAAAGCTCAACAAGTGCAGATTCCTTTAGTCTAAGATTCACAACTTGGGACATGGTGTTAGCAAGGAGGGGATAGCAGTGGACCCACAAAATATTAAATCTATCTTGGAGTGGCCAACTCCTAGCAATGTAGATGAGGTCATATCATTCATGGGACTATGTAACAACCCTGGTGAAAATTCCATGAAATAAAAGTTAAAGATAATAACCACGGTTGATGGGACACTTTTTCCAAGCTGAATGTTGGGAAAAACATCCTGGAGGGTGTTAATTTCGTTAATTATGGCTATATAAAATTTGAAAAGGCAATGGCTAAGGGTTTGGAAAGGTATGAGGCATTAATTGGCATTTTATTTATGAAAATAAAGGAAAATAAGAGAAAATGGAGGTGAAAGGTCACGGGTTTCATGTGAGGAGGAAAATGAAGAAAATAAAGGCCTCTTTTATGAAAAGGCGAATGGGTTTGAGCTTTTTACCTTCCCCTTGCATCCTTTCTTTGCTAATGTGCAACCATACCTCATCTCCCTCTCGAAACTTATGATCAACCCGATGTTTGTCATGCCTCTCTTTGTATTTTCTTTGAAATTTTTCAAGTTGTTCTTGAAATTTTTGATGTATAATATGGAATTTGAAAAATGAACTTTTGAGCCTTGTCAATATCACTATGGCCATATATTTCAACATCCTTCCCAAAGATGAAGCCTAATGGCAATTTTGGCAAATACCCAAAGCATACTTCAAAAGGTGATGTTTGAGTTGAAGAGTGATTTTCTCGGTTGTAAGCATGTTGAATGTAATGTAGTTGCTCATCCCACAAATTAGGATGTTTGTGGAAATATCGTCTCAATAAATGCACAATGGTTGTGTTCACCACCTCGATTTGGCCATCTGTTTGCGGATGAAAAACAATACTCTTTTTCAAATTTGTGATCAACTCCTCTACATGTCAATCCATTCTTCATATGGCACATTTCTTTTGCATGCTCAATCTTCTACTCAGGTTTGACCCTCCTTTGGATCTGTTGTCTCTGCACATACTGAATCTGCAAACCATCCTCTAGATATGTAGTCTATATTGCAAAAATAAACCTCGCTCTAAGGGTCACAGCCCGTCTTCTTCTACGAAAATTTGTCACAGTATTAAGGGCATACCTTATGAACTAAAAATGATAGGAAACTATCCTAACTAGGCCATTATACTTATGTACTTCTAATTGTTGTAGAACAAACCATATCCACCCATAGAAAAAACATGGCACTTGTCTCCATAAGGGACTTGACCTAGCTCATATGGATCCATATATTCCGAGCTTTTATTTGACTGAACCTTGACATCAACTTCAGATATCAATTTCGACCCTCAAAATAGGGTTACCTCACTCAATATTACACCTATGTCTACTTTTTTTCGACCTCTAAATTACAGCGCAAGACCTCCTCCATTTATGTTGGTCTTTATCATAGACCTTGTGGCCTACTAACCACCAAAATGCAATATGGTATTAACCCTCTCTTCTATTTCAAGTAGAAAATTTAACCAACGGGATTCAATAAGATCTTGTAATGTACTAAAACAATATATTGAATACTTCGTACAATTTGCGAAAACAAAGCACGATCACACAATCAAATATAAGTAAGAGAAAGAAATTATCAATCACACAACACAAGTTGTATCTAGGGAAAGAAACTACTCAAAACCCCTCTATCTCTATTGTGTATTAAGTCAAGGAATCATGAAACAGTACAATTCTTCATCTCTCATGAGATTATCCAACACTCTCCCAATTGTCTCCTTCTCATTTAGGAAAAATCGGTCTAGTACTTAGCCAATTCTCAGCCTTCCTTCAGCCTACCTTGCTTATGAAATTCCTAGGGAATTAAATCCCTATTAATTAGGAAAATCAGTCTTCCTCGATTGAACAATCCATCATGGAATCCCAATCAATTTATAATTTCATATGGGAAATTTTCTATAAATACAACTGATAGTTTTGTTCCCTTTAACCTATGTCTCAACTAGGTCTTCCTCAGAACTGGCATGCATGCAGCTATTAATAGTGATTTATCAATTATTTGATTGATCACTCATTGTGAATTAAGTCTAATTTAGCTCATTAGACATCTCACTATCTCATCAATAAGTTAGAACTACTTAAACTAATTTTAACTCAATTAATTGAGTTAAATAATTCACACCTACACCCCACTAATGCATCAACTGCAACTAAACCCCCAAAATATTAGAATCCCTCTACATGCCTCGTCTTAGACCCTCATGATCCAGAAATATGCAGGAACACAATAAAAAACATAAATAAACATAAACACAGAGATGCAGTAGGATAACACTTCATTTCATTAAAATAAAATACTAAAAAATTCTAACAAAGAAAATGGAAAACAAACTAACTCGGGTAATGGTAGCTTATCTCTGAGAAGAGATGTGGCAGAAACATGCCTCTTAATTGTGTTATAATAAGGCTCAAGGGCCTTTTATTATTGAAAAGTAATAGAAAACCATGAACAACCAAAACCCTAACTCGAGGAGATGTAACACCAAGAGTTTATGAGCCCTGTTGGGGTTAGTTGGGCAACCAACTTCCCGAGGCCATAACTTGGTCATATGATATCTGTTTGACACACGTGATACCTCGTTAGAAATATCTCTCTGACTACTATAATTTCTGACACGATTTCTATGAAATCGCCAAACCTTTCATGCCTAAAAAACGTTGTTTGGGTCTTCAAAACGGCTTCGTAAGTACAGGACTTGAAAAAATGACAAAAATAGTAAACTATACTATAATTAAGGAAAATAAAAAATTTAAAGAGACAATGGTGAGGACCCAAGTGGAATAGGTGAGTGGACACCAATATCCACCTCGATCACCTCAACTTGAATTTATTGAGCTAACTCAGTTATCATGACTTAGTTAACTGACACAAGTTGTTATGAGATGAAATTAAAATTTATTGTCTAATTTATTTAAGGGAAAAATAAATTAGATGCCTTACATTCCTCATGCCTAGTACATAAAAATTCATCACCAGTGTGGGTGCATTTATTTTTTTCCTTTCTGGTTTCCAATTTCATAGTTTCTTGTTGCACATTTCAACACCATCTCTCAACAAGAAAGGAATTCAATGTATCCCCATTAGGTACCTTTGGAATGTTCTGCATGCAACAGTTCTCTAGTATTGTTTGCACCTGCAAATATTGAAACTGAATAGCCTTTGAACAACTGAAACATTATAATGCATATGTCATCAGAGTCTTATGATTGCTGCTAGCTACTACACCTGTCTACTGGACTCTGTGCGTTGCTACTGACATTTGCATCTATTCCCTTTGCACTGTTGCCAACTATGATCTGCGCTCATGTATCTAACATTTGTCACTATAATTTTTGTCTTGCTGACATCTCGCTGCATCAATCTAGCTGATCCTTCCTGCTACTATTGTACTGTGGGCTCTCGGTAACCAAGTTCGATCCATGAGACATGCCATATCATTGGACCCTCCCAAATTTCTTATCTTGGGACTATATCTACACATCACCCCAGCTTTTACCTTGATGTATAGTTGCACCATGTGCTCCCTCTACCCATCTAGCTTGAAATTCCCCCCTCATCGAGGTCTCTGCTTGATTGGACGGTTCCACTCAGTCTACTCTTTGCTTCTCCAATTGTGGCACTCCACAACCTTCTCAGACTGCTTCTGAGGCTGCATGTTGAGAGGTAATTTGTGCTCCCTCTCAACCACCAAGTCTCTAACCTCTTCTTTTCTCCTCAAAGCTTTGCATGCATCTAGTACCTCAAGTGCATATAGGTTCTTGACTCACGCACATTGTAATTGTCCCACCATTACAAAATTTTCTCAAAAAGAGCTTATTTTAAATCGATGATATCTCCTTCATCCGAGCTTCTAATAGACTGATTTTGTTTTTCCATTTGAGTAGTTTTTCACAAGGAATCCAAATATACTATTTTTTTTCTGAAAAAATTTCACCAAAATCTTCAGATATTCTCTACAAACTCGCCACCCAAAAAATTCTTGCTCTGAAACCATGTAGAAAATCTAACCAAAAATATTATAATCCCTCTAGATGCATCATCTTATACCCTCAACTCGAATTTCTTGAGCTAACTCATTCATCATGACTTACTTAACTGACACAAGTTTCTATGAGATGAAATGCAATTTATTGTCCAATTTATTTAAGGGAAAAAAATTAGACGCCCCACATTCCTCACTCCTGGTGCATCAAAATTCCTCACCATTGTGGGTTTTTTTTTTTCTCCTTTCTGGTTTCCAAATTCTCTATTTCTTGTTGAAAATTTCAACATTTCATAATTTGATGTGGCCTTCACACAAAGACACCATTGAAATCACATGCCCAGATTCTCATGAGCAACCTCTCTTAAGCTCGATCTTCCAAAAGAGAACCAACAATATTTCATCCTACTTCCTAGCTCGAACCGACCATTAAGGTATGCAAGATTCTTATGAATCCTCACATGATGATCATTCTCTTGGAGGATGATCATGGCCTCACTTTAGAAACCCTTACTCGGCCCTCTTATTGATCAACCTACTTTAGGACTACGTCGCTCTTCACCCCCTTGATCAAATGAGATCCTTCTCACTTGATGTTCTTTCCTTCATCCTAATGCCTCCTTAAATAGTTTTTCCTAGACCACCTAGGAACCCTCTAGAACTTATGTGTTTTATCCACTTAGACCTGAGGAAATATTAATTTTCCTTTTTATTTTTCTTTTAGATTTTAAACCCCATCTTGGGTCCAAAATCCCTTTTCTTGTCTTATTTTCCCACAAATCCTTTTTGTGACCAAACTCACACAAAACCATCTCAATAGACTTGTGGAGTACCTCCCAAGCTACAAAATTCAACAACATAGTCTAGTTGTAGTAACCGTAACTTGGTCAAGCTCTTGTATTCAAGTGAGGGTTTGGTTGGGTTCCCAAGTTACAAATTAAGTAAGGGTAGTTGTGAGGGCATGATAGCTAGCGAGGGTGAGAGCATGAAAAATAATGAAAAAGAATGCTAACACATGTCAGATAATGTCAATGCATGCTTAATAGTGTTAGGGAGTGTCGGGGCATATCAAGGGATAACTGGGTCAAAATGCATGGAAAGGAGAAAATAAGAGTGTGTGCAAGGGAGTGTCAGATAATTCAAGCGTGCTAAGGATGAAGTGTGTTAGGAGAAGTTCATAATAGGATTTATAGGAGGCAAGCCTACGATTGTTATACGGGGCTCAACATAGCAGTTTTAGACAAAGGGAGATCACTTTGTGATATGCACAACAATGTTTTGCATTTAGCTATTTTTTATATGAGATGTGGCACACTTTGGCTACATGCTCATGTTTTAAACTATTATATATAATTTCATATTGTAAATTTTTGTGTACAATTTTTGGGGCACTCAGCTTGTATCAAATTATATCTTTTGTGCATTGTGCATATTGTGGTTCTTGCAAACTCTTAGTTAATGTTCTACTATTTATATGAACTGAACATACATGTGAAATATTTCATGTGTAAGCTATGTTTCATAGTTTTTTTTTGGCCATGGCTAGATCATGTGATCCTTGTCTTGGTAACTAGTTAAATGGGACAAGTTGATCTTGGACATGAGTGGCATAAGATGAGTTATAGGTATTTCTTAGGTGAACAAGGCATAATCTACTTGTAGTAGGTGCAATTCGTCAACTTGTTGTAGTTGAAGCAAGCCAATATTTTCACATGAACTGCAGTAGCGAAGGACATCATTGGGTTCCCAAGTCATGCAAAAATGTAAAGGCTAATTGTGAGGACATGAGTGCCAAGGCGTGCTAGGGAATGCCAAGATGTGCCAGATAGTGTGAAGGCATGTAAAACATGCTAAGATGTGCCAAGTGATAAGGCATGCCAAGATGTGCAAGGGTGTGTCAATGCGTGCTAGGGACTGTTGAGGCAAGAAAATGGAGAAACAAGTTAAACGACAAGGAAGTGAACACATAAGAGGGTTAATAAGTCATCAATTTACCTTTTCCAAGAGGGGAATGTTAGGTAGACCAAAACTAGGTGGAAATAGGGGCCAAGTGAAAAGTCTTGGTTCATTCTAAGTGCCAAGTCTTCCTTTGTTTCTTCTCATATACTTTCCAACAATCGATCTCAAATAAATTTAATAGTAAACCATGCCAATGCATACCAAGGCATCTCACTGTATTCCATACATGCTAAGACTTTCCAAGTGCTAACATGTGCCAAGTGCCAATATGTGTCAGGGAGTTCTATGCATGTTATGAAGTGGAAGGGCATGTTGAAGAGCGCTAATGTGGACTAAAGAGTGCTAATTCATGTTCATGAGTGTTAAGGATTACTAGGACAAAACACTGAGAGAAAACTAGGTAAAATTTCATGGAAGTTAATGAATATGAGGAACGTGTGCCAAGGACTAGTGTTAATGAGTGCTAGCTAGCATGCCAAGGAGGGAGTGATAAGTTATGCTAAGCATTGGTAAGGCATGCTAGGGAATATCAAGGCATGTCAAGAATTCCCAAAGTGTGTTCGGGAGTTCCAGGGTGTGCTAATTATATGTTCCAATTAATAGTTCCAAGGTATGCCGATACATGCTATGTGCTAAGGATGTGCAGGGTGCCAGGGTATGTCAATATGTGTCAAGAAGTGTCAAGGAAACAAAAGGAAGAACCCATAAGAGGGTTAATAAGTCAAGAATTTATCTTTTTCAAAAGGCTCACTCTATGCACACTAACAATAGGTCGCAATACATGTCAAGTGGCATTATGTGCCAATTGCTAATGTATTTCAATGCATTCAAAAAGGGTGTTCTAGGGGCATGCTAGGGACTACATGCATGCCAACACATGCTAGGAGAGTTCCATGTAGTGCTAGTGCATGCCATCACATGCTAGGAGAGTTCCAGGGTGCTAGTGCATGCCAACACATGCTAGGAGAGTTCCATGTAGTGCTAGTGCATGCCACAATGTGATTGGGCGTCAATGTCATGACAATATGTTCTAGGTACAAAGATGTTCGAGGACATGTGAGGTGCTAATAAATGTTAGTGTGTTCCAAAGCATTAATTTAAGGTGTGCTTGGATTTTTGAGGAGTTTTAGGTCTTTCTCATTAATATAATTGTTAGAGCTTGATTATGTATTAAATAATATATTTCCTACACACACTAGTGGAACTTTATCTAAAGGGAATTTTCTAGATAATAAAATTAATAGATATGAATAATGTGTTGACTCATAGGAAAACTCTATTCGACTACTTATTAATTGAGAGAAATTATACACACTAATTACTTCTTAAAAAATTGAATGATGCTAACCACTATGGCCTTGCACATATGATAAAAAATACTCCACAATAATGGTCTTAATTGCTACCTTTTGACAAAAAATATATTAACAAACACATAATGTCATCAAAAACTCATTGGAATGATTAATGATGAAGAACATTTTTTGACCGCCACCAAAAGTTACAAAAGAGAATTGGTGAGGGTCATTAAAATTTCGTCACTAGAAGTGTCACCAAAGAGAGAATCAGTGATGGGCCTTTAACGAACCTCACCAAAAGTGTCAATGAAAATGGCTTTGGTGATGAACCATAAAGGACCATCATTATATACACTTACAACGACACTTTTTTAAGGACCGTCACCATATGTGAAATTGGTGATGGACCTTAAAGTTCCGTCACAAGCATGACCCTCACCAATGTCCTTTTTCCTTTTAGTGTGTCCATCACCTTCCATATATTTTACCAAAAATTCCCAACGAACTTGGAATCCCTATCACTAAAAATAGAAATTGGCAATCCAAAATGAACCCAAACATGTTGAAAATAAAGTTCAGCAGTTTGTTCAGCAGTAATGGTTTTCTTACATGGCATAAGTATACACATTTTACTGAATGTATCCAAAACTACATAAAGATAAGCATTATGTTTTCTTGACACAGGCAGACATCCAAAATAGTCCATGGAGACACTCTCCCATGGCCTTGATGGCCTCGATAGTGGTGTGTACAACCCAAGCTTCCTATTACTAGGCTTACTTGTTTCACACATGGAACAACATCTTATAAAACGTGACACACTATCTACCATGTGAGGCCAATATCAATACCTCTGTAGATGCGCCATTGTTTTTCTTACCCCAAAGTGTCCAACAATAAGAGATGAATGAGCTTCTCTCATGAAACTTAACGTCTCTCCTTGTGGTATACACATCTTTCCCAAATGAAACATAAAATTTTTATGCATGTGGTAATATTTTTCTTCAACTTGATTCCCTTCACTCAAACTAGCATACACATCTTGAAAATCAATTTCATGTGCATATTGTTCTATGTAACTCTTATGTACAATAGAATCATTTTTGAGTAAAGTAGATGCACTAATTATTTTTCTTGAAAGCATATCTACAACTTTATTGAAAATACCTTTCTTGTATCTTATAACCAAGTGAAACTGTTGAAGAAATCCCATCCACATGAAATGTCTTGATTGCTGCAATTTTGTTTGCGACTGCAAGTATTGTAATGGTTGGTGATCGGTATGCACAATAGTCTCTTTACCCATCAAGTAGTTTTTCCACTTCTTGACACTTTGTACCAACACATATAGCTCATTTTCATATGTATGATAATTAGTCACAACACCATTGAATGTTTTAAAATGAAAATTGATAGGCTTACCATGCTGCAAAAGTACTGCGCCCAAGGCATAATCACTAGCATCGGTTTGAATCTCGAATGGTTGTCTCAAATTTGGTAATGCAAGGACTGGAGCTGAACTAATATTTTCTTTTAAATATTTTAAATATTTTTTTTGTTTTCCTCCCCATTGGAAGCCTTTCTTCACACTTGTCACTGCATGCATAAGAGCTACGATGGAAGAAAAGTTAGCAATAAAATTTCTCCAATATTGAGTTGCACCTAAGAAAATTCCTACCTCGGTTACTGTTTTGGTTGTGGGCCAATTCACAATGGCTTCCACTTTAGAAGGATCAATCCTCAATTCTCCACCTCCTACAATATGTCCCAAATAGACCAAAGAATTATTTCCAAACTCACACTTTGACATCTTAAGAAATAATTTCTCTTTCTTCAAAATATCAAGCACTCTATTCACATGCAAGACAAGATCTTCTCTTGTTTGGCTGAAAATCAATATGTCATCTAAGTACATAATCACAAATTCATCAAGAAATGGACACAAAACACTATCCATAACATGCATGAAATTTTTCGGTGCATTACACAAACCAAATGGCATAACTAGCCACTCAAAGATTCCTTGTTTTGTTTTGAATGCAGTTTTCCATATATCACTTTTTGCAATTCTTACTTGATGATATCCACTTTGTAAATCTAAATTAGTAAAAAAAAATTCTTCTTTCAGCTGATCAAGCAAATCATCTATTCTTGGGAATGGCTAATGATTCTTTACCATAATCTTGTTCAATGCTCAGAAATTTACACACATGTGCCATGTCCCATCTTTCTTTGGTATCAAGACTATGGGTGAACCGCATGGTGAGGTGCTTGGCCTTATGATTCCTTTGTCCAAAATATCTTTGATTTGCCTCTTTATTTCAACATTCTCCATTATCGACATGCGAAACATACCGGTGTTTAGAAGAGGACAATCTTGCTACAACTGAATCTCATGTTGAATCTCTATTTTTGGAGGCAATCTTGTTGGCTCCTGAAACATGTCATGATGTCCATTAACTACATCATATAAATATGATTTAAACTTAGGATCACATCCATCAAATGATTCATGATTAACATCATCTTTAGGCTTAATCATAATAAGAACAAAATTCTTACTTGAATTTACTAGCCTCTTTACCTGTCCAGCATTTACCATAGCAATGTTTGTCTTCTTGTGATGTGCTCTAACAATGTACTCCTTGCCATATTTGAATAAATGATATTTTTTCTCATGGTGATGGAAGATCGCTTTCCTGTCATACAAGTAAGGACTCCCTAACACAATACCTGTTATGCCAAGCGAAACCACATCTAATTCAACTATGTCAACAAAATTTGCAGTGATTGCAAACTGCAACATACATTTCTTTGAAGCCTATAGATTTGAATCCTTACAAATCCAACCTAATGGATATGGTTTTGGATGTGGTATGGTCTCCAGATTAAGTTTCTAGACCAAGTCTCCCGAGATTAACTTTTATTGGGACCCACTATTAAATAATGTGTCAATCTTGGTATGCTTGGATATGACCCTCACATGAAACAATTCAATTCTTTCTTCTTCATTTGGAGTATGTATGTGAGAGTTTGATGTCCTAGTACTGGGTTTAGCTTAAATTTATTTTCCCTTCATTTCCTTTAATCCCATGGCTGTAATCTTATTTTCATCATCTGAATCAACTCCTAAATCATGTTGAGTTGTAGCTGCAGTTTTCTGTTTCCCTTTGTTATTGGGTTTCTTTGGCCTCATTTCAGGATGTAATTTCCAACAATGAATTTCATCATGGCCTTCTTTTGAACAATGTTTACAAAAAAAAATTTCTCCCTCTTTCTTAACAGATGCATTCTTTTTTCTTTTACCTTTTGAGGTATTCTCTTTGTTTTTACCCTTAAAATGTTTCTTTCTACCCTCTTCAGAAATTTTCTTCCCTCTAGCTTCTAGATGTGTGGCCTGAACACATACTTCATCTAGACTAGTGGGGTTAAACATGAGAATAGTATGTTTTAGGTAGCTATGGAAGAATCCTATGTGCTCGAGCAAAGTATATTGGCTCTACAAATATACCCCTAATAAGAGATTTCTTCTCCTAAATTCTTGGGTGTATTCTTGCAAATTTTGTCCCTTCAATTGCCTAAAGTTCTGCTAGTTCATTATGGCTTTCTGCATATGAGCTAATGGATAAAACTGTTGTTTTATAGTAGTAATGAAATCTGACCATGATAGAATAATCTTACCATGTTTCTTGATCTCCTCCTTTGTCTTGGATTCCCACCAAACAAGTGTTGCACATTCCATTCTCAATGAAGCTAACTGGATTTTGGTATCATCATATTGAAGGTTCTGGATTCTAAAATAGACCTCCAATTGACTAATCCAGTTATCAAGATTTTCGGCATTGACTTCACCATTGAAACATTGGCAATTCAAACTTAACATCAAGTTTTAAAAAAGGACTTCTACCAGTGTTCTTTGACTTGTGTGGCTGAAGTACTAAAGTAGAAGTAGAGGATGATGATGATGAGGGTGAGGAGATGATGAGGGTGAGGATGATGGCTCTCCATTGCCTCCACTTCCTCCATTTCCCTTCTTTTACTTATCTTCATCATTGTGACCTCCTGAAGACCCCTATCCTTCCTCGTGAAGTTTGGATCCTTCTCCTTCTAGTCTCTCATTCCTTTCTTGATAAAGGATTCTAATCATCTCAGTCATGTCAAGGAATTCTTTCCTGAACACTCTTTCTTCCTCCTCGGGATCAAATTCTTCATGGATTTATCCTTTCTCTTGAGGCATGCTTAATGTAGCTTATGCTTCCTTAGGAGGTGAACTAGGTGGTGGATATTGTGGAAATATTGCTCTCCTTTTCTTTGGATCTTCTTGAGACCCTTATGCTTCCACCAATTTCCCTTATCCTCTTTTGAGCTTGAGCCTTGTAAGCATCTAAAAATTGAAAACAGTTAAACAATTATTTGCACCAAACAACACCAGAGAATAAACTCTAGCTCTGATACCAATCTGATCTGAAATGACTGTATTACTTTTTCTGTGCTAAGTGTATTTTTAGTTTATAAACATGTGCATACTTGTCTCATTAGTTTTCTTAAGGATTGAGGATTTTAACCATGAATTGTAGATGGTTTTAGGTGAATTATAAGCATGAAATAAGCACAAATAACATTTAACAACAATGTAAAACAGAGAAATAAGTCACCACATGAAATTCCCATAGCAGGCATGATGAAGTAGTTCACCCCTCCTAGTCTACATCTGCTGGTCCAACTCCCAATGGCATGTCCATCTTTCATTATGCTAAAAATGTTGCTATTACATGTAGTTACAAGCCTCTAATGGTTTTTTTCTCTGCACCAATACCTATAGAATGCTCCAATTATTCCAAAATGACTCTTCATTCACTTTGAATGGGAGAAAATTTAGTCTCCTACTCTTTTGCCCAGTTACACCTAAAAAACTCCACCAAAAGTGGAGAACTCCACTTAACTAGAGTTAATTTAGTAATTCCGCCAAATAAAACGTGGCCTCCAAAAGTTCCGCCGAAACTAATCATTGCATTAAAGGTTAGTGGTTGGGGTGGCCACATGCCAACCCCAAACCAAGGATTGCAAACTGTAACTGTCGGCGGGAACTTGAGCATATAACTCTGGTTTAAACCTTCTTACTGTGGTTGTTGTCGAAGTTTATGCCTTAATCACGGAGTTAACGTTAGCAAATAATGTTGCTATGTGACATATGTTGTGAAATACTGGTAGGTTGTTTTAACCGTTAGTTGGATGATTTGTATGGACCGCATGTTATAACATTTATGTTTGGAGTTTGTTGTTATAGCATATGACCACCACGCAGGAACTACTGGCAGGTTGGGACCACTGGTGGTACCCAACCCCTAAATTGTATTGCATTAAACTTGAAATAGAACCTGAATCCAATGATAGTTAAGAACCAACGTGTGGCTTAGGTGGTGTGGCGTGTGCGTGCTCTGCTGGAGGTCGCGGGGTCGAGCCCTATGGACCTCACCCAAAATTTTACAATGTGGTTTAAGGGCCACGTGGCGGCCTCAAGGCTAGCCACGTGGCACCTCCTAATTGGCCTTCAAAACATAAATGTACAACCAACTAACCAATAAAGAAGCGACACTTGTCAAACCCCAATTGTTTCTGAGGAAAGGGATATTTCTTTTGCTGAATGTGCCTCAACCCTGCTCACTGTGCATCCCAGTCAAACCTGTTGTAAATTTTTCATGTTTGCCATTTCAATCAGAACAATATCTCCCTCATATGACATCAGTTTTCGAACCGTTCGCGACGCTAGAATCAGGGTTTCAACACAATATTGTAACTTTCAATTTTGAGCAAAATTGAACTCCTGATCAGTTTCTCATGTACTTTGGTTGAGCTGGATTGCCAGATGGGTTCAAAGTTGAGTGGGGTGAATCTCTAAAATTAAAAAAACATGGCATAGTGGTCCCTGAACTAGATTTTGGACCACGGTAAAGCCACTGGCTTTGTAACCCTTGAGCCATAATATGGGTTTCATTAAAGCCAGATTATGTGCCTCAGTGCGCCTAGGATTCCTTGCCAGTGAATGACGAGATATATGGTAAAGCTAAGAGGTGGATTACTCTTCATTTGGACTATTAGTCTTGGGATGCGATGTACGATAAATCTTGGAGAGTATGTCTTAGTTTAGTGCCTAGTGATCCCTAATTCAAATTATGGTTTACGGTAAAGCCTAAGAGACTAGGAGGCACTCAAATTCCTCATGGTGTATGCAGATAAATCTAGTAGTATTCATGCTTGTTTGGTTATTTTTTTTTGGTTATGAGTCCCACATTCATGCTTGGAATATGTCATGGGGGTGATCGGTTAAGGAGAGATTTGGCTCAACCAATATATGGTCGGGTGGAATGTGGAAGTCCCATCTCCGGTTGGTTTCTACATTCATTAATGATAAATTCATTCCCTTTGTACTTGGTACAAAAATGTACTGATTTATATGTGGATTATATTTTTGTTGTATCCATGGTATTCATGTTGTTATTATATTTTTTATGAGCATGCACTTTTACAATGATGATGTATGGATCTCCCCATGTTTTTACTTGTAAATGAATACACAATGTATATGTGGTCAAATAGATTGTATTGCAGTTAATGATGTAGGGGAGATTTCTTCATAATGATTCTCAGATAAGTATGAGACCCCTATGCTCTATTATGTTTCTTATACCTGTAGCTTTCATGTTTGTGACATGTTTGAAAAAATTATTGTCATGGCTAGGAGGGGTCCAAATGAGTTCTTATTGATGTGATTTCTTATGTATAAATGCCCTGTTGTTATTTATCATCTCTGAATTTTCATGAAGCTTTGGTCAAATCAATAGGTTATGGGCCTAAAAATGTGGCTCAAATATTGGGGACGCTGGCACAAAATTGAGTATTTTGGGCCCTAACTGCTAGTATGCAGTGTTATGCCTATGGATATAGCCTCCTGGATGCATGAATGCAAGCCTATGCATGCAGCTATGGCTCAAAGAGGTCAAAATGTCAGTGTGACCGAGGGGTAAGAGGCTTGAAAGGTTAGGTTACCTCCTGGGGTGTTGTTGTTGTTGTGTAAATTTTGTAAGTTGTGTTTTCATCAGTTCCACTTCCTTAAGGTCACCTAGGAGGTTGAATCTAGTTATAGTAGCCTCTTGTCACATGTTTACCCTGGTTGGATGGTTACTTGGGTAGATGTGGGAAGAGGGTGTTATAGAGTAGTATCATAGCATGGTTCAACCCCCGGACTGGATGGGAAGTGTGTTGATCATGCATTTATGTTGGTTGCATATGTGTTTAGTATGCTTGTGGTCTATATGTTCTTGTTGCATCCTTGTTGTGTTGGCCATGGTGGTAATGGTGTCGCCATGGAAGTGTTGATGGTGTTGTTGTCAACATGTTTTCATGAGTGTATGACAGGTTATGTGTTGCTCATGCTTGTTTATTTTTCATGCACTCTTGATTGCATATTGTTACCTATTGTACATGCATTTCTTTCTTATGCTAGGGTTACATATTGGTCATGTTTTGGCGTTAACCGTGTATGCTTGCTTGTGTGATGTCATATGTTGAATATGCATTGGTCCTTCATAATTTCTTATACATGTCAAGTGGGTGCATATGGTAAATTTTGCATTGGTTTGATTGAGGTTATTTTGCATAAGTTCATTGTATGCATTTATGTCATCATGATGATAATGTGTTGGATAAGATAGAGCAGGAGATGCAGATCATTAAAGTGACATTGCAACAATGGGATTTGGGGTAAGAGAAAATCATCATACAAGTTTGTGTGATTTCCATGCGGGTATGTGATTCATGGTTGTAATAATTAGTGTTACTTATATGTTTTTGATTCTATTATTATAATGGTTACATATTTGATAAATGCTAGTTGATGAGCATATTCATATGCATTATGGTTATGTGTATGCCTTTCATTCGATTGATTTTATGGTTACATACATGATAGATGTTAATCAAATAGTGTGATCATATGTACACGGGTTGGTTGGTAATGCATGGTATTAACTTGATTAATATGTTATAAGTTGATTTATGATTATGTTATATGATTAAACTATTGTTATTATATGTTAGTTAGCTCAATGATTAGGGTTATTGCATTAATATCTTGATGTTATATGTATTATGCTAATTTGGATTGGTCTATGCAGTTGGTTAGTGTTATGAGCTTATGATGTGAACATGTTAGTTATTTATTTTTATGGATATCATGATATTATTTATGATTGAGTTGATATGTTGTGAAGTTATATAGTGCTAATCTAGATTGATTGTGCAGACAAGCTAGCCTCCCCTGAGATACCTCAAGGTATGAGTTTGACTATTTTGTCTATTTGGTGTTTGAGTGTTTGATTGTGTCATCTATTTGATTTATTTAACATGGTATTTTTGCAAGTTTTTTGAATTACGAATACATGATACGCAGGGATATACATTCCGTTAGTTTACGTAAAATTTATATTGTTTTAAGATGTTTTGCTAGTCATCATATATGTGTCGATATATTTAGTATATACGGGAGTCATGGTGGTTGTTGCTAGTCTTGTGCTTTAGATCTTTTTTATATTTTTTATGCTTGATTTTTAGTCTTTATTGCATCTAGTGCATGGCCATGTCACCTTGTTGTGGTGTCATATTTCTCTTGTTTTTCATGGTTTTATTCTTGTTTGTCTCTTATTTTTTCCTTTTATGTTTCTAGAGTCTTGGGAATTGGTTGGGAAAAAGGAAAGTTGATGGAGCTCGGGGAGAGATGTGTGGTACCCAATAGGTAATGTAAGGCTCGAATGAAGCTCGGTCTATGAGTGAGAGCAGTTGAAGGCAAGAGTATGAAATTCGATTGGAATGTGGGGTACATTTTGGTAAATGGACGGTGATAGTGCAAACATGAGAAGGGAAACATAAAATGTAAATAAAATTGATCTAAGGTGTTAGATGCCTTGCCTATGTTGGGAACTGTTGTTCTCATTTTTGTGCATGTTGTGTGTGGCTAAAGGAAGTTCTCTTAAACTAGACCTTATGATATCTAGAAATTTTGTTGTGATCATTATTATATTAAAGTTTTATATGTATGCATGTATGTCGTGTCTGACAGGGTTTTCATGGAGGGGGTTTCCACCTTAAAAATTGTGTGCATTTGTGTTCCTTTTGTTTACTACTATCATTGTACAAACACTGATAATAATTGAAGATTAATTAATGCTTTGAAACATTAATAATAATACTAATTAAAAGGACTACTGATTCATCCCCACCTCTCAGTGTTTATAACAGTGCACATGTTGGATATGCAGTGTTGTGTATGTATGGTGTTATGTACATGTTGTATATGCAATGCTATGTACATATGGTGTTGTGTGTGTGTTGTACATATGGTGATAGGTGCATGCTTGTACAGGTGGTGTTGTGTGGAGGTGGTGCCGTGTACATGTTGTGCATGTGGCATTGTGTACATGTGGTGTTGTGTAATGTGGTATTGTCTACACATTGTGTAGGTGGTACGATATACATTTTGCGTTGTGCACATGTTGTGCAGGCATTGTGCACACATTGTGTACAAGTGGTGCAATGTATATGTTGTGCATATGGTACTGGTATACATGTGGTATTGTGTGCATGTCGTATATGTTTATTGCGGGCATTCAGTACTATGTATGTGCATGGTGTAGTCGTGGTATTGTGGCATGTGTATTCATTGTATTGTACTATGTATACATATATGTATATGTATTGTGTTGTACTGTACACTAGGTTTATGTGTATGTGTTGTATGTCAGTGTATGCGTATGTATTTTGTTGTATTTTACACCAGGTGTAGGTGTATGTGTTGTATGCCAGTTTATGCATATGCATTGTGTTGTATTGTACACCAGGTGTAGGTGTATGTGTCATATGTCGGTGTGGGTGCATGTATTGTATGGTGTTGTATGTCATATGTGGATATACATGTTGTGATGTACATTGTGTGTATGTGTACATGATTGAAGAGAATCAAAGGAAATGGGTGCTTGTCGGGTGTGGCAACTAATCTAGTATGGGTACAAAAGAACAAAGGCAACAGTAAGGATTGATGAAGGATAAGTATCAGTATTTTATTTCAGATTTATTATGCATGTGATTTGTGATTCTAACTTATGATGGTTACATGTGAGTTATGATTATGGTTTATGGTGATTTCATGTGATTCATTATTTTAATATATGATGGTTGTATTTTGAGCTAACTAGATGTGATATGTTTATACATGATGATTGATCAAAAAATTAGTTTGACTTGTTGTGGCAGGAAGTGAACAGGATTGCAACTGTACCTTATTGACAAGCTACAAATGAGGTATGATTTGAATTTATTTCATTTTATTTTGAATCTAATGGAAATTATGTTCTTGATACAGGAAGCATGAAAATACTCAGTTGGATGGTTGAAACTGTTTGCAAGAACTAGCAATGTCGAAAAAAGGAATTGTAAAATGCATCAATATGATCGTAAATCACTTTAGGTGTAGGGCCATTGTGGGACAATGGTACCCAATAGTTTCCATTGATTTACATGAGATTCCATGACCATTATGATGGTTTTGAGGCAGGGATATGCCTTGGTTTTTTTATCTTCTTATGCGAGGAAGCCTTGCCAAGCGATGGATTTCCCGGGATGGGGGTGTCAGCAGAACTTGGAAGGTGTGTGACTGCACGAAAGGGGTGACTGGATTGCCTGAGGGACTATATAGCATAGAAGGGAAGGTAGGGGATGGATTTGTTTTGGTCATTAGCATTGCCAGATGGAATCATATGGACATTGGGAGTGTTTCTTGGAACAATGAGTTGGCAACTGTTCACTGAGGGTACAATAGCTCGGGATTGTAGTGTTTGTCATTGGATGCAGACTTTGACTTTGACAATGGATGCTGGAATTCCTATGAAGGAGGTGAATCCTTGTATCACTTTGAGGGTGGAGGTGTGAGCCTTTGGATTCCCTTATTGTTGATACGTGCATTGTATCCTTCTATTTTTTAGTTGAGTAAATGTGTATATGTGTATGTTATTGTAAATATTGTATCAAGCTTGATTTATAAAGCTCTAGATATTGTACGATTATTTTTTGGTTGAAGCAAATGTGGTTTTTATTGTAAATACCAAAATGAGTTGTTTTATAAAGCTCCAGTAAATAGTATGTTTGTCATGTTTTCAGCAGTGGTCATTGTAATACTGTAACGGGATTTGTTATAAAGCTCCATGGGCAGTATGTTTTTCTTTCAGCAATCTTGTTGGTTGTAGGTTTCATTGAACACCGAGGACATTTTCCCCCAAGGGGAGGGTTCTATAACAGCCCTAGTGAAAATTCCATGTAATAAAATTTAAAAATAATAACCACGGTTGATGGGACACTTATTCCAAGCTGCAAGTTGGGAAAAACATCTTAGAGGGTGTTCATTTTAGTTATTATGACTAAAGGAAATTGGAAAAGGCAATGGATAAGGCTTTGGAAATGCATGAGGCGTTAATTGGCATTTTATTTATGAAAATAAAGGAAAATAGGAGAAAAGGGAGGTGAAAGGTCACAGGTTACGTGTGAGGAGGAAAATGAAGGAAAATAAGGGAAAATGAAGAAAATAAAGGTCTCTTCTATAAAAGGGCTTATGAGGATTAGTTGGAAAGATTTTTCTCACACTTATGCCTCTAATTCTATTCTCTCCCTCACTTATACTCTTGGACACTAATATTTTTCTTGGAACACTTGGGAACTGGGTCAAGAAAAGGCAAAGAAATCAAGAAGAAGGAGGAAGAAAGCAAGGAAGAGCGGGATCAAGCAGGTACAAAAAGATTCTTTACATGTATTAATTTTCATATGTGATTTCCTTACTAGATCTGGTATGCATGGTATTGCATGTAGTTCTTTTCTCTTTTGGCATGGGTTTTTCCAGGTGTGACATTTTTTTCAACCTAACCATGCCATTTCTGTATAGCTTTGATGGTATGGGTTTCTCATACTTTGATCTATGAAATGACAAAAACATGGCCTAGTGGTCCCTAAACTGGACTATGGACCACGAAAAATCCATTGGCCCAGTAACCCCTAAGCTTGACTGTGGGTTGTGGTAAAGCCATATTGTGTGCCTCAGTGGGCCTAGGAATCCTTTCCGATGAATGACAGGATATACAATAAATCTAAGAGATGGATTTCTCTATGTTGGGCATAGTAGTCCTGGGATGGTATTTACAATAAATCTTGGATATTGTCTCAATTTAGTGCCTAGTAATTTGTGATTCAAACTGTGGATTACTGTAAACCCTGAGAGACTAGGAGGCACTCAAATTCCTCATGGTGTAGGCAGAGACTAGTATTGATGCTTGTTTGGTTACTTTTGGTTGGTTATAAGACCCACATTCATGCTTAGCATATGGCATGGAGGTGATTGGATGAAGAGAGATTTGGCTCATCCAATCTATGGTCGGGTGGAACATGGAAGTCTCATCTCTGGTTGGTTTCTACATTCATTAATGAAAAATTCATTCCCTTGGTATGTACTGGTTTATATTTTGATTCAATTTTTGTTCTATCCATGGTATTCTTGTTGTTATTATGTTGGTTATGAGCATGTATTTTTATAGTGATGATGTATGGATATCTCGATGTTTTTACCTGTAAATGAATACACAATGTATCTATCATAAAATATATTGTATTTCTATTAATGATGTAGGGGAGCAATGCTTCTTAGCGATTCTTAGATCAATATGAGACCCCTATGCTTTGTTCTGTTTTTTATACCTGTAGCTTTCATGTTTATGACATGTTTGACATAATGCATTTCATGGATAAGAGGGGTCTAGATGAGTTCTTATTTATGTGCTTTCTTCCGTGTCATTTTCCTGTTACTATTTATCATCTCTATACTTTTCATGAAGTTCTGGGCAGATCACTAGGTTATGCACCTGAAAAGGTGGCTCAAATCCTTGGGACGTTGGCACATAACTGAGTATTTTGGGCCATGGCCACTA
The DNA here is from genome assembly GCA_034641835.2 of Pinus albicaulis. NCBI lineage: Eukaryota > Viridiplantae > Streptophyta > Pinopsida > Pinales > Pinaceae > Pinus > Pinus albicaulis. The sequence goes on along the minus strand of CM076574.1, from coordinate 824,309,493 downwards.
GCATGAAGTGTTATTCCTGCGGCTGCAGCCTCCTTGACGCTAGAATGTAAGCCTGTGTCTATGGCTATGGCTCAAAAAGGTCAAAATGTCAGTGTGACCCAATGGTAAGAGGCTTGAAAGGTTGAGTTACCTCCTGGGTTTGTGTTTTTGTTGTACAAGGTATGTGTGTTGTGCTTCCATCGGTTCCACCTCCTTAAGGTCACCTACGAGGTTGAATCTCATTATAGTAGCCTCTCGTCGCATGTTTACCTGAGTTGGACGGTTACTTGGGTAGATGTGGGAAGAGGGTGTTACAAACTAGGAGGTTATTACAAGTAGTTCATCTTGAACTTCTCATGGATTGGCTATCCTATTGCATATTTGTGTAGGAAAGGGAAGAAGTTTGAATGGACTGAGGAGTGTGTAACTAGTTTCAAGTAGTTGAAGTATTTGCTTACAAATTATCCAAACTTGAAGATTGCAGATCCTGATAAGTAGCTTGTGGTTTTTAAAGGTGCTTACAAGGAAGGAATTTGTGGAGTCCTGATGCATGAAGGGAAGGAAATTTTCAAAGAATCAAGGAATTTCAATGAGAATGAGAAGAAATATGTGACTCATGATCTTGAGTTGGCATATATCATTCATGCATTGAAGATGTGGAGACATTATCTTTTTGGCATGAGGTTCATATTTATGAATGATCATAATGGTTTGAGGTACTTGTTTGACCAGCCTAATCTGAATTTCATGCAAGCTAGATGGTTGGCTACCCTTAGTGAGTTTGACATTGAGATCAGGTAGATCAAGGGAAAGGAGAACAAGGTTGTAGATGCTCTTAGTAAGAGAGTGAAGGTGAATCATTTTTCATCTATGAGTTTATATGGGACAAAGTTACAAAATTGGATGTTGCATGCAGGGAAACATGATGAGAGGTACCAATAATTGAATCAAAAATTACAACAATAGGGTGGAGGTGATAGGGATGAGGAGTATCACCTCACGAAAGATGGCTTGGTGAGATTTAGAAACAAGATTTATGTTCCAAATAAAAGTTTGTTGAAGAATCTTATCTTGAGGGAGTTTCATGTCAAGAAGTATTCAGGCCACCTAGGATATCAGAAGACTTTGACAATAGTCAAGATGTTTTATCATTGGTTTAACTTGAAGAAATAGGTGGTTGAGCTTATTGTGAGATGTTTAGACTATCATCAGGTGAAAGTTGAATGTAAGAACCCGGTTAGTCTATTGTAACCCATTATGATTCCAGAATGGAAATGGGAGGTCATTTCCATGGACTTAATTACATGATTATCGAGGAAATTGAGACAACATGATTCCATCATGGTTATGGTTGATAGGTTTATTAAGGTAGCTATCTTCATCGCAGTTAAGTCTACAAATTTAGCTAGTGAGGTAGCTCATATCTTCATCGGGGAGATAGTGAGGTTGCATGGTGTTCCCAAGAAGATTGTATGAGTTAGAGATGTCAAGTTCACTTCTAATTTTTTGAAGGAGTTTTTTGCGAGCTTGGGGATAGATTTCTATCAATACAACTTATCATCCATGGGAAAATGGACAAACGAAGAGGGTTAACAGGGTTCTTAAGGATATGTTGAGGATGTATGGCATGCATCATCAACTTCATCAACTAAAGTGGTTGGAGTATCTTCCATTGGAGGATTTTGCATATAATAATGGGTAAGAGAAATCATTGAGGATGAGTCTATTTGAGGCTCTTTATGGGGGGAGTTGTAATACTGCTATCATCTAGACTGATCTAATGAAAAGGGTGTTGATTAGACCAGATATCTTGGATGAGATGGAGCAGGAGATGCAGATTATTAAGAGGAATTTAAATTCAACACATAATGGGTAGAAGAGTTATGCATATTAGCATAGAGAATTTAAATACTTTTAGGTTGGGGAGCATGTGTGCTTGTGCATCAAGCCTAAAAGGAGCTCCTTGAGGATTGGATCATGTGCCAAGTTGGAACCTTGGTATTATGGGACTTTTGAGATGCTTAAGAGGATTGAACCAGTGGTCTATCAACTTGCGCTTTCACTAATAGCGAAATTACATGATGTTTTCCATGTTTCATTGCTTAAGAGATATGTCCAGTATGTTGGTAATGTGATTGATTGGTTTGTATTGCAGGTGGAACCAAAGGGATATTTTAAGCAAAAACCTTAATGCATTTTGAAATTGAAACAACTCATGCTCCAAAATAAATAAATAGAGCAAGTTAAAGTGTATTGGATGCACTTTGGGACCAATTAAGCTACATGGGAGATGGCTGATCAGATGCAAGCTTTGTAGGCTTCCTTATTTGTTGGTTGAGTAGATGTGTTTGTTTTATATGTTTTGGTTTATATTTATATATGTATATATGTATTGTAAATACTGCAATGACTTGTGTTATAATGGTCCAATAAGAATTATGTTGTAAATAATTCATGGAGTTTTGTTATAAAGCTCCAATAATAATTATGGTGTTCAAGGTTTCAACAGTTTTGTATGATGTAAATGTTACATCGAGTTGTGTTATAAAGCTCCATGGGAATCATGTTTTATTGGTTATAAGTGTCATTGAACACTAAGGATAGTGTTCCCACAAGGGGGAGGGGTTTGTAACAACCCTTGTTTTATTTTCCATCTAAATAAAATAAGACCAAGGTCATGGGACACATATTCCAAGATAAATGTTGGGAAAACATTATAGTGGGCATCACTTGTGGTTTAATAATGGCTATGGAAATTGGGAAATGAATTGGCAGAGGCAAGAGGAAATAAATGAAATTTAATTATGAAAATAAAGGAAAATAGGAGAAACGGAAGGTGAAGAGACACAAATTTGCATGTAAGGGGAATTCAAGGAAAAATGAAGGAAAATGAAGAAAAAGGATACAATGATCAAAAGGCATTAGAGAAATAGTTCATGGTTTTTGTTTTATCTTTTTTTTTTTTTTTCAGTTCAGTTTTGGTTCTCTCATTCCACACTCTCATTCTCTCATACACTATTTGACACTTAGAGAATTCTTATACCATTCTTGGGGCACTCTAGTATTCACTTGGAATTGGAAGAAGACAAGAAAGAAAGCAAAGAAAAGCAAGGGAGTGCAAGGGGACAGTTGGATCAACAACTACAATAGACTTACTTTGCAGGTAACAGGTTACATGTATGATTTCCTTGATGGGTTTTGGATGCATGGTATATGCATGTGGTTCCTTGGCTATGTTTTGTCACTGGCATGAATATTTTATCGTATTGATAGTAGTTTTGGCCTCGCTTTTCCATTTCCTAGATATCCATGGTGTAGTGGATTACCCATTTGGTTTTTCTAATTGGTTCTCAGGTTTCATATGGCGATGGGTTGGAAAAAATTCTCTAGAGCCTTTAAATAGCATGGGTTCCCTAGAGGTTTTTGTTTGAGTTACTATTTCCTTGAACCTATTTGTTGGGATAAATGCTCTAGATCCCTAGAACAACTCAGGTTCCTTAGAGACTTTTGGTTGAGCTACTACTTCCTACATCCCTAGGAAACTTGGGTAGAGACCAATCTCATTGATGTTAGTGATTTGTGGACTGTATAGGTGAAATCATGATCATTGATGATTGAGGTGTCTTGGTATTGAGAATTCCTGGGTTGTTTTATGTTGGTTTAACCCTTATAATCCCATGGCATGGGGATGATTGAATGAAAGAGAGATTTGGTTCATCCCAATCTATGGTTTGCTGGTACGTGGAAATCCCTGAATTGGTTGGAAATTTTCATATGTTAATATGAATTATTTTCATATTGTGATCTATGAGCACTTGTACTAGTTATTATGGTGATATTATGGCTGATTTTTCATAGTTTCTAGTCTCGTCATATGTTGGTTATATGCATGGTTTTATGATGTGCTCTAGCTATGGATCTTTCTCATGATTTAATAAGTTACTGGGTTGTTGATGAATGCATGGACTAACAGGTGTTTTTATAGCTAGCTAGAGAGGGAATTTAGTCTTCTTAATGATTCCTAGATGAAGTTCAGAAGTTTATGATCATATACACATTCATGTCTTGCAGCTGATATGTTTACTATATGTTTGACATAATTTCTAACATGTATTAGGTAGGTATAGGTCAAGATATTGCTCAAGTTTTGATTTTATAGCATTGTTATCATCATTTTCATGATTATGAGAAGTTACAGGAAGTTTTCAGTAGCATTCTGGTGGCTATCTTGAAAAAAGTAGCATAGATCTCACGATTGCATGCATTGAACTGAGGAATTTGGATCATAACCACATGCATGAAAGCTTATAGGTACGGTTGGAGCCTAATAACCACATGCGCAGTGTGTCGAGGGTGCTGTTGGAGAGTATACCTAGTGAAAAAGAGGTCCAAGTAATGGATTGATCACTTAGGGTGGTTGGTAGGCCGCTGAGTGATTTGTAGTCTCTGAGGGATCTCAGTTTACTTCTAATTTTTTGGCCCCACTTCCATAACTGGAACTTGGAGGTCAGGTTATATCATAGTGACTCTCATCTCATGTTTACCCTAGAGAGATTATAAAAATGGGTAAATGTGGGAGGGGTGGTTACAAAGACGGAACTCGCGTCTGGCATCCATGGTTCATGATTGTGATCATTCTAGGCAAGGAGGAAGAGGAAGAGGAAGAGGTAGTCAACCTCTACGTCCATGGCATGGTCCAATAGTAGAAAAAATTGATGAGGATCTTATACTATGGATCAAACGAAGGATTGTTGAGATGGAAGCAAAAGAGATAGGAAACACAGGTGATGGTCATTGGCCACTATGGGAATTTATTGGACGACACTTGAGAGACCAGGAAGACGTTCTAAGGGTGGCAGAGAGTCAAAACATTGATTATGTTTTCATCTTGTCCAGACTAGGTATGAATTACATGTTTTGTATGGTGCTCTGGTAATTTAGTTCCCTCCATCACCCTTTCCTCTTGTGCCTTCTAATTCCTTGGATAACTCGAACTACTTGTGTTGTAGTCCTTCGAACTCGGTATTTGAAGGTGAAAAACTACCCATTTATGAAAATCTAGAGCTTACAAGAAGGGAGGAGAATACCTATAAAACATCAAGGATGTTGGGAAGTGATAGAAAGGAGTGGGCTACCAGTAGTAGGGAAACAATATATGACAAGAAAAATGAAGAGATACTACAGTAAGATGTAAAAACCAGCTTCGAAGGAATATTCATGGAGTGGGAAAGACCATCATGGTTGATGGAAGGTCAAGAGGATCCCTTAAGTTAATTCTTAGCATGTAAAGAAGCACTATCAGCAATCAGGAAAGATTTTTCCAATCTCTTTTTTTTGCATGTTAATTCTATTTTTGTTATTAAAATATGATTTTAAGACACTTAGGGAGATCATCTGGTTTCCCATCTATGAGAAAATGGTCTTGCCCAAATTTGGCTAAGTGCTAGTCTCAAGTTAAGAATGTTTTTTTGTTTCTTGACCATGTTTAATCGAGACAAAGTCCATAGATAAATCTACATGTATGTACTCTATATGAATTCTGAATAATCTAATGAAATATTACTTAACAAAAAACACTTTAATTACTCTTTCTAACCATCTCAATAAAAATAATTAATAAATTTATAATATCATATTCAAATGTATTTAACTATTTTAATCATATTTTTTTATTATAAATATTTTTCCATTATATTTAGAAGTAAAACTTATAATAAACCATTTATATCAAAAACTCTCAATATTTATTAAAATGAATTTTTACTCAGGGAAAGAGAAATCATTTTGAGGGTGACGTGTTTGTAATGTAAATGTCACATTTTCATTGTTTATAACATAAATAAAAATGCTTTATAATAAAATATCGATATGTACAAATATTTTTATTGAAAACCAATAAAATAATGATATAAATTCAATCGTTTTATAATAAAATTTAGACGTAAATATTATTTTATTGGGAAACTTGAGCCTTAAGCAAAGAATAGAGTTGTTACGGTCATTACTCGAATTTTTTTATATTGGCATAGATCCATCTTAAGTACACATCTAATATGGGCCCAGAGAGATCAATTTTTTTCACATACAAATTTCCTTAAAGTGTGAAATACAATGTATTATTTTTCATCTTTTTAATTATATTTTTAAATACTAAATAGAGTATATATGACCAAATAAATGTTTTAACCATAAAAACTTAATTATTTCATGATATATACCTAATTATTTTAAAATGATATATAATATATACGTAATTTACATTAAAATATTTTACATCACTTGTACATCAAGAGAAAAATTAATTATTATTATTATTATTAATATATTTTTAAGTATATGTCAATACTCACTCTTATTAAAATAATTTATTAATAACCCACACTGAATATTTTCGTATATAAAAAATTAAAATGTTTTATTTTAACAATTATATATATATATATATATATATATATATATATATATGAATTTGATATCGACTTATCAAGCTAGAGTGATCCAATGAATAGGGTGTTGATTATACTGGATATGTTGGCTGAGATGGAGTAGGAGATGCAATTATTAAGAGGAATTTCAATGCAAAACATAATGGGTAGAAGAGTTATCCAGATTAGCATAGATATTTTAAACACTTTCAGGTTGGGGATCATGTGTACTTGTGCATCAAGCCTAAAAGGAGCTCCTTAAGGATTAGATCATGTGTCAAGTTGGCACCATGGTATTGTGAGGCCTTTTGAGATCCTTAATAGGATTGAACATGTTAGTTATCTGTAATTTATTAGCAAGATTGGTAGAGTCCAATTATAGAAACAACATCATTTCAACCACTTTCGGATTCTAGGATCTAGCCCTCCTGAATCCGGAGAAGGATCTCTCCAATGAGTGCAAAGATGGATTTGTCTTTGAAGTTTGGGGTAATAATGTTAGGCTACTTATGAAGGCCAAGGGTTTGTTTGTTTTTTGGAGGGTCGAGCATGAAAACAGTTTGAGGGGAAAGTTCTGAATGCAAAGAGTTTCAAAAGCAAGAAGTTGCAAGAAAAATAACAAGCTTCAGCCAGATAGGTAGGTAACTGCAAGTTTTAGTCCGTTGGGCTATGGAGTCATAATAGGGTTTAATCGAAACAGAAGGTTCAAGAATGGTCCATGGGGCAAGTCATCTATGTCTAGGATCTCTTTGAAGATTGATTTATGGAATGAAATGGTACAACAAGAAGGAAAGTTAAACAGATGCAGAACAAAGAGCAGCCTAGGATCTGGTAAGTACTTTTAAACTAGCTAGCCTTTGACAAACACTTAAGAAGGACATGAAAGCAAACTAGGATCTGGTAAGTACTTTTAAACTAGCCAGCCTTTGATACACTTTCAATAAAAAACATAAAAAAACAGGGGGAAACACAAAGATAACACAGAATGGTCTAAGATCTGGTAAGTACTTCTAAACTAGCCAGCTTTTAACACATTCCAAGGGAAACATTCAGACAATATTTGGGAATGAAACTAGGACCAGGGCACACCATATCTTCCAGAGTTCATCTCTACTTAACTAATACTGAACATAACATTCAAGACTGATATTCAACTAATCCATAAGATGAGGGAACTCCAACATTCCTATGCTTAAACTGAATCAAATCATTCTCAAATACACATATTGAAAGAAAACATTTAGATAAAGATTTTCAGTCAGAGAAGGTTACTGATATACAGTAGGTCCTAACTCTATGCATGCTATTCTTTATAGAAGATATGAAACACAGTGAAAACAAAAATAAAATAACAAGTTACAATGAGGAAAACATCACCGTCAACATAGACCAGGATCCCATAAATCAACTCGTATTGATGCTTCAAACTAGTTACAACTTAAGTCCGATGCTATAGTTCAGCAATCATCTACACTATCCAACCTAACTAATCTAGTGCAAGCAGAGCTCCAAGGGCCAGTGAACACTATTCGTATAGATCTCTCTCAAGCTCGTATGTGTGGCCTGCATGAGTTCTCATATTTACCCTGCAAAACTCGAAAACTGGTTTAAAAAACATACATGGGGGTGGCGGACATAATGGAGACGATGAGAACGGCCATGTAGGACAAACAGATGGCGGAATTGTGCAGGTTGATGGTAGAAAACATAGCGAAACGATGAAATATGGTCTGGAGGACGTGAGCGTAGCGGAGCAGGTTTTTTAAATAAAACCTACGAAAAAGACCTTTGAATGGATATAAAGAGGAAAGGGTAAAAAACGAAAAATTTACATGGAAAGGTTGATGTGGCGGATGTACGACGGATACACAATGGTACACGTGGAATGACGACGTAGGAGGACCGGGCAACGGTGGACATGCAATGGCGGGGCAATCAAATGTGGACCGTCCGATCTCAGGAGGAGATGGACGGTGAAAAACTACGGAGGGTGATTGAATGTGGATTAACTGGATGGCGTGCCGTACCCTGAGTTATCATGTGTGCATCTGAGTTAACTATTGTGCATCTTCGGCGAGCGATAGCCGTTGGATGGCCTGCACTAGATCGGACGGTCCACGGCAATATCATTGGGCATCCTCGTCTGAACAATAATGCGCGATGGATGGCAGTTAATGCGTGAGGATGGCGATTTTGAAAAAGGTACAGGGGACGTGTGTCACGCGATGTATGGAATCGCTGGCCAATCAGTAAATACTTCTCACCCCCGAAAGGAGGTGCGATGGAAACCAGATGGCTTTTGAATAGTGAAAGTGGGCGGGGACCACTGGGACGGGCGGATTCCGCACCATCGAATCTGTACAGATCAATGGTTGAAAACGCACCCGATATGGATGAACTGTGGACCGTTGATCTGGCGAATTAACGAACGGCGGAGATGTGATTACGGGTGGTGAACAGGTTGCATGGTGAAAACTGTGGGGGCGGCGATCGTCGTCCATTCTGTGAAGATAAACGGCGCGGAACACAACAGAGTACTTTAACAACAAAACAATTGCATCAGAGTTTCTTGGTGATTATAAAGGAATTTTAATGTGCAGCTCTGTTTCTCCGATGCGATTAGCGCCTAAGGCTTAAGTGCTCAGTCCTGGGCTACGGGTATATGGGGAAGTGGTTAAGGAGCTTTGGCCAAAGGGGCTAAAGCCTGTCATAAAAACATGAATTTATATGGTTTTTTCAATGTTTTCAAAGGGATTTGAAAGTTTCGGTAAGGTTTAAAAGTGGGTTTCGAACCTTATAAAAGTTTTTTTCATGAGGGGAAAAAGAAGAATCATGAAAACAAAGGGATTTTATGGAGAAAAAAGGGGAGAAAATGAAGGTAAGTTTGGAAGAGGGGAAGGGGAAAAATGATGGTTTTGGAGCAATTTCTTCTCATGATTTCAGCAGAATTTCTGAGTATAAAAAAGGGAATAACAATGAAGATTTGGGATAGAGGAAAAAGCAGGAGGCCTTCAAGAGTCTTCAAGAGCCAACACTTTTTAGCAATAAAAATTGTTCCTTGGAGGCTCCAATAAGTTTTTAGCCAACATTTGGTATAACAAATCTTATAGTTGGCTAACTGTGGCTCCACTTGGGGATGGTGCCTTCTTGAAGGCATCAAGAACTGCAGACTTGCATTCTCTAGGAGGTTGACCTGTGCCTGATCCATTGGGCTGCTCTTCCTTTGCTAGGATGATGTGCTCTGAAAACATATAAATAGTTATGAAACAAATGGATCTTCATAAATACAGACTTCTACCTACCCAATCCTACTGATCTAACATTTTTTTTTTCTTCATTAGAGTGCACTTGGATTGGCAAACTCTTTTTACAACATTTTATTCTTTTGAAAGCAGGAAAACTAATCTAATTCTACTCCTTATTTCTCCCTGAACTCAGATTAAACAGCTGAGTTTCAGATGCTTCTCTACCTATTCTACTATCTGTTGGGATTAAGCTGTCCAACAAATTTTCATTCTCTAAATTTTATAATAGAAATTCAAAAACAGTCAAACTAGGATTAGATAGTCTAGTTTGCTATGGATCCAAGGCATAAACACAGTTTCACATGGACAGAAATTTGCATAAAACTGAAACAAAACTTTGAAGGCTTGAAATCTGAAATTTCGAAGCATCCTTCTTTTTGTTTGTGACTCAAGTTTTAGGCTTGTTAGAGTCACTCGCCTTTCTTCATTTCAGCTCTGTTTTGACTTTTTTTTAGTTGTTCTTTCTTTCTTTCTGGTTTAGATTTTGAGCTGATTAGAACCAGAGTTACGTCTTTATGACTCAGAAAATAGAACAGATTTGAGTCATCTCTTGCTTGGAAACTTTAGGTTCAGGTTTTGAGCTTGTTTGAACCTTTCATTTCTATCCTAATCTATCTACTGATAAGCCAAGATTAAAAAATTTGGCCAATAGAATTCTCTATCCTATCAGCAAAAAATTTAAAGCTAACTAGTCAAGATTAGGCTGTTTGACTAGTTAGAAGTGTGTTTTTCATGAGTGGCATTTGAGCTTGCATACTTTCAGAATTTCTTTCTTTTTTTTTCTTTTTTTCTTTTTTTTTTTAGGTATCGGGCTATACCTTTCCTGTTTTGACAATCTGCCCTCTTTTCTCTTTTTCCTTTTTTTGTATTTTTATTTTTATTTTTCTAACTTGAATGCAATGGTGGTGGGATATTCACAATGAGAAAAAATAAAAAAATAAAAAGGCTACAGCACATGGGATGGATCAAGAGAAGTAATGTTTAAGTATCCTACCATTGACAGGACCCCCAAACAATTCTTCTCCATTCAACTCTTGTAAGAAAAATGCATTAGTACCAGTAGCTGAGTGAATGGAGTAAGGGCCAAGCCATAAGTTCTCAAACTTTCCATGCTTGCCCTTTTCTTCCCTCCTTGCGTACCACTTTAAAACTTTGTCCCCAATCTTAAAATTTCTGGCCTTTGTTCTTCTGTCAAAGAGTTTTTTAATGCTGTCATGTTTCTGCAATTCTTTGTCATAAACTTCCTCTCTGGTTTGCTGAAGATGAATGGTCTGATTTATTCTTATGATCATATCATTTTCTTCAGTTTGCAACTCTTGCATGAACTTCATCACTGGTACACCAAGGCTATTTGGAAAAATTGCATCAGTACTATACACAAGCTGAAAAGGTGACATGTTAATGGATTTCTTCAAAGTCAATCTATCAGCCCAAAGTGCATGGACCAGCTTTGTGTGCCAAGACTTCTTGTTGTCCTCCAACAGTTTCTTGATCTTATTCACTAAGCTCTTGTTTGAGGATTCAACAATTCCATTACCTTGAGGATAATAGGCCGTGGAATGCCCCAATTTTATCTTATACTTGTGACAGAATCCAACCATCTTCTTTGATCCAAATGCTGATGCATTATCAGTGATGATTTTGGTAGGACGGCCAAATCTGGATAGAATGTTAGTCTTAAGGAACTTTATAATCACAGAGTCATTGGCTTTCCTACAAGGTATGGCTTCTATCCTCTTAGTGAAATAGTCTGTGGCAGTGAGAATCCATCTATGCTGGGCAGAGGATGGTGGATGGATTTCTCATATGAAATCAAGCCCCCACTGTTGAAAAGGGGCTTCAACAGTGATGGGATGCAGAGGTAGGGGTAACAGCTTTCTTTTACCTTCAAAAAGTTGACACTTATGACAGGTTATAATCATCTTATGCACATCATGGAAAAGAGTAGGCCAATAGAAACCAGCCCTTAAAATTTTGTTGGCTGTTGTTTTCCAATACAAATGACCTCCACACTCTCCTTCATGGAACTGTTATTTAACCTTCTCTGCATCAAACTCAGGAAAACATTTAAGAAATAGACCACTTGCATTTTTCCAATAAAGACAACTATCTATAATGCAATAGTTTACAACTTTCAATTTAAGCAATCTTGCCTTTGTCTTGGTCAAACTAGGGGGTGTGTTCAAATTCAGCAAAACATAAAGAATATCAACGTACCAAGGAGAATTCATAAAATGGTCTTCAACAATAGGAGTCAAGAATTATTCTTGATCATCAAAAGCATTAATCATATTAATATCAAGAACTTCAAAATTGGATTCAACCATTAATCTAGCTATACCTTGGCCTTTGATGAGTTTAGTGGGTTTTATCTCTAAATCATATTCAAGGATAACAACAACACACTTACCTCTCTTACCATCTGGGTCCTCTGTTAGAATGTCTTTAACAACCGAGTTTGGGACAAAGGCAATGATGTGCGAGTGAAGAATGTACACTCTAAAGTCTTTCAAAGCTTTAACCAAAGCAAAAGCTTGCTTCTCCATAATGTTATACTTCAAAGGGGCATCCCTCAATGCCTTGCTAAAGAATGCAATAGGCTGCTCCTGTCCCTGTGGATTTTTCTGCAAGAGGACAACAGCTATGGTGTGCTCTGATGTAAAAGAGAAAATATAAAAATCCTTCGAAAAATTAGGACTTATCAGAACCAGCGTTTTGGTTAATGCTTTTTTCACCAGCTCAAATGACTTCTTTGCTTCCAAGGTCCACTTTACCCCTTGCTCCTTCTTCAACATGTTTGTGATATTCCTAAGGAGCTCAGCCAAATTGGGGATGAACCTTCTCAAAAAGTTAATCTTCCCAATGAAATATTGCAACTCTTTGATGTTTCGAGGATGAGAGATTTGCAATATGGCCTCAATCCTCTTGGGATCTATCTTTATACCTTCCTCTGAAATAATGTGCCCAAGAAGTTTACCTTCTTGGAGACCAAATAGTGTCTTCTTGGGGTTTAAAGATATCCCAAACTTTTTGCATTTCTCGAAAACTTTTCTTAAATTTTCTAAGTGTTCTTCATCTTTTTTTGAAAACACGGTAACATCATCAAGGTATATAATGATGAAGAAGCCTAGTTCTTCCGAGAAAGCTATGTCCATGGCTCTTTGAAAGGTTGCTACAGCATTCATTAGACCAAAAGGCATCTTCACATACATGAAAGTGCCCCATGGTGTAGTAAAGGTTGTCTTTATTTGATCAGCAGGGAATACTAAGATCTGATTGTACCCTGAATAGCCATCCAACAAAGAAATTCTCCTAGACCCTACCACCCTTTGTAAAATATGGTCCATCTTGGGCAAAGGGTAGTTGTCTTTCAGAGAAGCTTTGTTTAAGTCTCTAAAGTCTATAAAAAGCCTGATTTCTCCAGTCTTCTTCCTAACAGACACCAGATTAGATACCCATTCAGAATATCTAATAGGGACAATAATACTGTCATTGTGCATTTTCATGATCTCCTTCTGCACCAAAGGAAGCTGAGCAGGGTTTATTCTGCGCAGTTTCTGTTTGAATGGTTTTTGTCTTTCTTTGAGAGGGATTTTGTGTTGTATTATTTCAGTGTCATAGGACTTCAGATCTTCGTAACTCCACGCAAAAACATCAGAAAACTCCTTAAACAGCTCTATATATTTGAGTTTAATGTGAGCTGGTAAGGTCTTGGACAGTTTAATCATTTTCGGCTTAAGTTCGCTGCCAATGTTGCATTCTTCCACCTCAGTCTCTACAGGCTCCAGTTTTGGTTTATTTTCCACATCATTGAAATCAAACAACTCTTCTAAAGGAGCTAGGCCCTTAGGCAAGCTCTCATCTTTAGAGTGAGGGGTCTCTAATTCCTTTGTTTCTGACTCTACAGTCATCTCTGTTTTGTTTTCAAGTCTGCTAGACAACATATCTATATTAGCAAGTTCAGGAGATGATTCTTCTTTATCAAGAAAATTTTCTTCAATGCAGTTTGTTTCACAGTCTAAATCTGAACTGTTTAGTTCGAATTCATTCCTGAATTGCATGAAGTCTTCTATTTGTTTGTCATTGTCAAAAACCTGCCAATACTTCTCATTATCAGGCACAGCTGGTCTAAATTTTATCTGATTTGTGCAGTCTTTAGTGCTATATGGCATCAGGCATGTCCTGGCTGTGTAGGCTAAGCTGTGGGCTGCGTTATTTTTCTTTCTTGGGACAAAAATTAGTTTGGACTCTTCGAAAGTGTTTAAAAGGTCCATGATGTCGTTTTGGTAGGCCTTAAGTCTGGGATGATTTGTGTTATACTCCCCATTGACCTGACTAATGACTAAATCTAAATCCCCGTGCACATTGATTCTTGTGGCTCCTAACTTTTTTAGTAGCTATAAGCTTAAGAGAAGGGATTCATATTCGGCTATATTATTGGAACACTGAAAGTTCAATTTGCAGGAATGCTTTCTATGCGGTTGTTTTCAGTGTTAATGATCCAAACACCTGCACCTGCATTGTTCTTAGTGCATGATCCATCAAAATACATACTCCACAGAGGACTGTTTTTAGTTTCACCTTGGTTACTGTCCTCTTCCGTTAATATGCTCGCTGACTTTTTACGATCAGCAGCACTTATTTTAACTAGTTTTGACTCTTCAGGTTTTTCTTTAGGGGGAGGAGAGTTTTCTTGAGTATCAAGGTTTAGGAGCAGTGGACTTATGGCCTGTGTTTCAAGACCTTGGTTTGGTCTGCTAACATTTTTAGGTGCAGCAAACTGTTTTGACACTTCCGTGCTGTGTTTTTCTTCCTCCCTATTGACCGTAGATTCTCTTAAAGTGACTTGCTCACCAAGTGTTTCATCATTAAACAGGATAAATGAATCAAGGTCTGTGCTTACAGTGTATATAGGGGATTTTTGCGGTCTGTCTTGACTTGTGACTATGTATTGCATATGAGCTTCCCTGTAAAGTCTTCTAGTCTGATTGAAAACAAGGATAGTCGCATAAGTCATGTCCATACGCATAGTCCCTTGCAACTTAGCCCCCCAAGATCTTGATAATAACATTCCATACTTTGGGGGCACATCAGCCACAACAATGTCCATGACTAAGCATTTGGCTGGGATTTGGGCTAAGCTGACACAAAGGTATTTGATCAATCCTAAACATTTTACTCTGCTGGAGTCAAAGGAGTAAAGGTCTTTGTAAGGTTTGGTGATTTCTAAACCCAGGGTTTCCATTACAGCTTTTGGAATTAAATTATGAGAAGCACTGGAATCATGCATAGCATTGTGCAAAAAATTTTCATGAACGTTTAAACTCACATGAAAGGGAGGAACAGGTCCCTCCTAATATTTACCTTCAATATTTGGACCGAAGATAAGCTCTGGTTGGTCATCACTAAGATTGACCATGTCCTCACTTTCTTCTATGTTTAAAGCCTTCAAAATTTGGGTCCTATATACATGATGGGCAGCTAACTCAGTCAAGGGAACAGAGATTTTGATCTTTTAAATTTCCTGTTCCAGGCTGAAAGGAATTTGATTCTTTGAAGTGCTGGTTCTAGCCTTATTAGTTTTCATTCTATCAGCAAAATTAGCTTGTTGATTTGTCTTATTTACGTTTGACAAAACTATTTTAACATGAGCCCTAGCTGAAGTGCTAGTACTACTACTATCTGCACTCTGTTTTTCATTGTTTTGTGTGCCTTTCTCTTTATCACTAACAGAATTTACAGCCACTATTTTATCCTTCTGTTTGACAGTTTTAGGCTTGGTTGCAGTGCTATTTTGTGAGGATTTGATAGAGGTTTTGGTGTTGGAAGGTTGCTAACTGGTTTTTCTTCTAATGTCATATTCTCTTTGAGGTTCTATGATGACATTTTCCATGTCCTGATAATAATTTTCACCATCATCTCTTTTATCATCATAAGGTGTGTAAAGACCATGTTTCCTATCATAATGAATCTCAAAGTCATCATTATCTACCTCCATCATGTTGATACCATCTTCCTCTATTATCTCATTTGTTTCCTCAACCTCACTCACATAGTTTTGGTGAAAGGGAGGAGTGATCTGTTGATCTTCTTCCCCAGATCTATTTGGAGGTTGGTTCCTTCTAAAATTCTGATTCTGGTTCTGGTTTCTATTTTGAGAAGCAGTTTTATTTTGATTTGCTTGTGCTCTCTTGATTATGCTCATTTATTTCATCATCTCCTCCATCATTTTCTCTATTTTTGAGGTGGAAGTAGATGGCGTGGATTCCTCTCTAAAATATACCTTTTTCTTGCTTCTCATTCTTTCTCTTTTCTCTATTAAGTTGACTTCTACAGAAAGAGCACCCCTTTTCATATCTTCGAGAGTTGCAAAATATCTCTCTCTCAGCTGGTAGATCATATCAGAGTCAAACCCTTCAGGAAACTTGTTCAAAGCTGAGCCCTGTGGAGGTTTTAGTTCTGGAGGGAGTGCATTATATACACTGTTAAATCTGGTACAATAAGCTTGTACACTTTCCCCAGTGTTTCTATGGAGGTTTTTGTAATAAGAGAGGATTTGGAGAGGATTCTTCTTCACTTCCCATTTGTTTAAGAAGGCCTAATGGAAGGCTTAGAGATCATTTATACTATGAGGGGCTAAACCTTTAAACCATTTTCTTACTTCTCCCCCAAAGCTCTGAGAAAATAATCTAATCTTGACAGAATCATCATCAATTTCATTTCTGTCAAAGTAGTCATTCATCTTATCCACATGTTGTGATGTAGTTGTAGCATTGTCAGCATCATATAATGGAATTTTGTTCTGATAGTCCTGTGGAAGGTTGACTAGTGGTACAGGAAGGACTAGGGGAGCATACCATGCAACCATGGCAAGAGGTGGAGGTGGATTTACAAGAGGAAAAGCGGGCTGAAGTGGAGTGGTTTGGACAGTGGATGTAGGGTGAGTAGAAGTGGATGGACCAGGAATAGATTGCTGAGCTGATATTGGATGAGAGACACCTAAGTTGTGAAGGAAATGCAAATCAGGAGGTGTTGTTTCTCTGTTACCAAGAGGTCACTCTTTCAGGAGAAGAAAGCGAAGACTCAAAATCTGGCTATTCCAAATCACCAAGGGACCTAGTTCTAAATGGATTAACCAAGTCAACTTCTGATTGTGGTAGAGCTGAAAGATTTTCAGGAACTGAATTAGCTCTCAAGGGTGACCTGAAGACAGTTGATAATTTGATCCTAGAAGACTTCCAAAGGATGCCTTCTGGGTTATCAACTACTTCAGGTGGATCCGGTTCAGGATAGGCTCTAGTGTGAGTCTTTCTAGGAGCCACTATGCTGTGATTTTCAGACCCAAATAAACAAGACAAGTTCAACCAGGTATGACAATATTTGAGAGGTTTAACAAGTCTTTTTTGACTGATTTAAATCCTACAGTCCTCTAACTGAGTTTGAAAGATATTATAATGATAAAGGTTCTTCACAGTGGAGTCTTAAGGTCTGTTAAGGATTGTGGAGTCACCAAGTGGAAGTTTTTAGCTCTTTTCAGAGGTAAAAGGTCTTATGGTCCACCACCATGTTTATTGGATACCAATCTGAAATATTTTTGGGTTTTTCTGAGTTATTTTCTGTTGTGTGGTTCTAAGAATATCCTGCCTCTGTTTCAAAACTTAGCTACGGTTATGAGACAAAGACAGTTTACTCGTATGGCTAAGTCAGCCTATCTTTCAAGGTTAGACAAAGTCTTGAGAGAATCCTAGGATTTACCTAGTTTGTCACTGATTCAAACAAGTTTCATCATGATTACCATTTCTTAGTAGTGCTTGAAAGGCTGCTTTATACTCACAAAGTTTTATGAAGTGAAGTGTTCAAGGGAATTCAAACTAGAGATTGACTGGGAGGGCATTAACTAGATATGTCACCTCTGAAAGAGGATGAGATCTGGAGGCTACCTAGCCCTTTCTAGACTCTGTCTAAGAGTGTGGGATAACACAACAAATATTATAGGGTTTGGATTCCCCAACGGAGTCGCTAGAAATGTTAGTTATCTTTAATTTATTAGCAAGATTGGCAAATTTCAATTACGGAAACAACATCTTTTCAACCACTTTTGGATTCTAGGATCTAGCCCTCCTGAATCCGGAGAGGGATCTCTCCAATGAGTGCAAAGATGGATTTGTCTTTGAAGTTTGGGGTAATAATGTTAGGCTAGTTATGAAGACAAAGGGTTTGTTTGTTTTTTGGATGGTCGAGCATGAAAAAAGTTTGAGGGTAAAGTTTTGAATGCAAATAGTTTCAAAAGTGAGAAGTTGCAAACAAAAGAACAAGCTTCAGCCAAACAAGTAGGTAACTGCAAGTTTTAGTCCATTGGGCTATGGAGTCATAATAGGGTTTAATCGAAATAGCAGGTTCAAGAATGGTCCATGGGGCAAGTCATCTATGTCTAGGATCTCTTTGAAGATTGATTTATGGAATGAAATGGTACAACAAGAAGGGAGGTTAAACAGATTCAGAACAAAGAGCAGCCTAGGATTTGGTAAGTACTTTTAAACTAGCCAGCCTTTGACAAACACTTAAGAAGGACATGAAAGCAAACTAGGATCTGGTAAGTAACACCCAAGCTTCTTCTGGTGGCAGTACACTTTGACCAAACATACAAAAGCAGAGGGAAACACAAAGATAACAAGAATGAAGATACAAAGATGCGGTGAAAATCGCCTAAACTAGCGACAAAAAAACAAAAAACACATTCAAAAACGATAACATGAGGTGGATCTTTGGAATGAAACTACTTCCTCGGTTGTGACCATATCTTCCCGAAGAACTAGCAGGTGCTTCATCTTGAACATAACATTCAAGGCAGTATTCGGCTAAACAATAAGATGAAGGAAAACCAACATTCCTAATAACCAATCCGAATCAAATCAATCTCAAATACTGGGTTGAAAGAAAAACATTTACAGATAGAAATATTTCGGTCGAAGAAGCTATATTGATAATACGATGGGTCTAGTTGTAGCACGTAGTTCTTTATAGAGGATATGAAACACAGTGAAAAAAGAAATAAAATAACAAGTTACAATGAGGAAAAAATCACCGTCAACATAGACCAGGATCCCATAAATCAGCTTGTATTGATGCTTCAAACCAGTTACAACTTAAGTCCGATGCTATAGTTTAGCAATCATCTAAACTATCCAACCTAACTAATCTAGTCCAAGTAGAGCTCCAAGGGCCAGTGAACACTATGTACAGATAGAATTCTCAAGCTCAAATGTGTTTCAAAGTTCTGCAACCAACCCCTCACTCATCTTATACAGTAGTATATATAGAAGGATGAGGAGGTCAGATCTGATGAAAGGTCTATCATTACAATTAATACAGATTTAATGGCTTCTGGGCCTTTGAGAAGCTCAATCTAGAAACTTACAAACATATCTTCTGCATTGAATGATTTTCATTAAATATCAAGCTCTGTGGGATCTTGGCTGTCCTCTGTGGTTCTGTGTGAAGTGAGGGTTACTCCGCAGATGTGTTTTGCATTGAATTTCCTTGTAGAAGTAACTCTTTGGCTGATGGAGTGGTCTTTGTCAGGCTTCCATTTACTCTAGGTATGTCGTTGGTGTACCTGTTGCAATGGCCTGTAGAATTGCACAAAGGCAGAATAATGATGCTCGGGCCTGCCATACCTGTGAAACAAATGCTTTGGTAACTCCGAACTGTGGTCAAGGCAGAGAACTTCTCTGGAACACGGCATATATTAAAAACAGTATGGGCACTCTGTCCTGGAGAGTACTTTGCTGATGAAGTTGTCCTGATGACTTAGTTTCTGTGCCTTGAACTCTCAGCCGCTTCATTTATATCTCTGTCCGTGAAAACTGCGTTTTAAATGGCCTCGGGAAGACATTACAGTGCTTCCAACCCTGTTCTTGAATGCAAGTCCTATCAAGAACTCTTTCTTGGTCTTCTTCCATGATTTATTTTCTGAAAAACGGTCCTTTTATGTGCTCTTTGTTCCTATAGCAGGAACTTAAAATCATGGAGGTCTTCTGCTGCTTTTACCCTGAAAAACACGAAAACTGGTTAAGAAAACATACATGGGGGTGGCGGACACAATGGAGACGATGAGGATGGCCATGCAGGACGAACGGACGGCGGAATTTTGTAGGTTGACGGCAGAAAACGTAGTGAAACGATGAAATATGGTCTGGAGGACGTGAGCATAGCAGAGCAGTTTTTTTAAATAAAACCTACGAAAAAGACCTTTGAATGGATATAAAGAGGAAAGGGTAAAAAATGACAAATTTACGTGGAAAGGTTGATGTGGTGGATGTACGGCGGATACACGATGGTACACGTGGAATGACGACGTAGGAGGACCGGGCAACGGTGGACATGCAATGGCGGGGCAATCAAATGCGGACCATCCGATCTCAGGAGGAGATCAACGGTGAAAAACTACGGAGGGTGATTGAATGTGGACCGTCGATCTGCAGATTAGATCGATGGTGGAGATTCACTGGATGGTGTACCGTACCCTAAGTTATCGCGTGTGCATATGAGTTCACTATCATGCATCTTCGGCGAGCGATAGCCGTTGGATGGCCCGCCCTAGATCGGACGGTCCACAGCAATATCGCTGGGCATCCTCATCCGAACATTAATGCGCGATGGATGACAGTTAATGCGCAAGGACATCGGTTTTGAAAAAGGTACAGGGGACGTGTGTCACGTGATGTATGGAATCGCTAGCCGATCGGTAAACACCGCCTACCCCCGAAAGGCGGTGCGATGGAAACCAGATGGTTTTTGAATAGTGAAAGCGGGCGAAGACCACCGGGATGGGCAGATTCTACATTGTCGGATTTGTAGAGATCAACAGTTGAAAACGTGCCCGATATGGATGAACTGTGGACCGTTGATCTGGCGAATTAACGAATGGCAGAGATTCGACTATGGTCGGTGAACGGGTTGCATGGTGAAAACTCCGGGGGTGGTGATCATCGTCCATTCTATGAAGATTAACGGCACGGAACACAGCGGAGCACTTTAACAACAAAACAATCGCATCAGAGTTTCTCGGTGATTACAAAGGAATTTTGATGTGCCACTCTGTTTCTCTGATGCGATTAGCGCCTAAGGCTTAAGCGCTCGGTCCTAGGCTACGGGTATATGGGAAAGTGGTTAAGGGGCTTTGGCCAAAGGGGCTAAAGCCTGTCATAAAAACATGAATTTCTATGGTTTTTTCAATGTTTTCAAAGGGATTTGAAAGTTTCGGTAAGGTTTAAAAGTGGGTTTCAAACCTTATAAAAGTGTTTTTCATGAGGGGAAAAAGAAGAATCATGAAAAAAAGGGGATTTTATGGAGAAAAAAGGGGAGCAAATGAAGGTAAGTTTGGAAGAGGGGGAGGGGAAAAATGATGGTTTTGGAGCAGTTTCTTCTCATGATTTCAGTAGAATTTATGAGTATAAAAAAGGGAACAGCAATGAATATTTGGGATAGAGGAAAAAGCAGGAGGCCTTCAAGAGTCTTCAAGAGCCAACACTTTTTAGCAATAAAAATTGTTCCTTGGAGGCTCCAATAAGTTTTTAGCCAGCGTTTTGTATAACAAATCTTATAGCTGGCTAACAGAACCAATGGCCTATCAACTTTCACTTCCACTAATAATGAAATTCCATGATTTTTTCCATGTTTCATTGCTTAATATATATGCCCAAAATGTTGATAATGTGATTTTTTGGTTTGTATTGTAGGTGGAACTAGAGGGAGAGTTCCATCCAGAACCTTAGTTCATTTCGCAACGAAAACAACTCATGCTCTGAAATAGAGAAATAGAGCAAGTTAAAGTGAAATGGAAACACTTTTGGCCCAATTAAGCTACATGGGATATGGTTGATCAAATGCAGGATTTGTATCCTTCCTTATTTGCTAGTTGAGCAGATGTGTTTGTTTTATGTGTTTTGTTTTATATTTATATATGCATATCTGTATCGTAAATACTGCAATGAGTTGTGTTATAACAATCCAATCAGCAGTATGTTGTAAATATTGTATCAAGTTATGTTATAAATACCCCATAAGCAGTATGGTGTTCATGGTTTCAACAATTTGGTATGATGTAAATATTGCATCGAGTTGCGTTATAAAGCTCCATGGGCATCATGTTTTATTGGTTATAAGTGTCATTGAACACCTAGGATGGAGTTCCCCCATGGGGTAGGGGTTTGTAACATCCCTTTGTTGATTTTACATATAAATAAAATAAGACCAAGGTCATGGGACATGTATTCCAAGATAAATGTTGGGAAAACATTATAGTGGGCCTCATTTTTGGTTTAATAATGGCTATGGAAATTGACAAAGGAATTGGCAGAGGAAAGAGGTAATAAATGGAATTTAATTATGAAAATAAAGGAAAATAGGAGAAAATAAATGCAAAGAGACACAAATTTGCATGCAAGGGAAATTTGAGGAAAAATGAAGGAAAATGAAGAAAAAGGAGACAATGATAAAAAGGCATTAGAGAAATAGTTCATGGTTTTTGGCTTAACTTTTTGTCAATTTAGTTTTGGTTCTCTCCTTCCACACTCTCATTATCTCATACACTCCTGCACACTTAGAGAATTCTTAGACCATTATTGGGGAACTCTAGTATTCCCTTTGATTTGGAAGAAGACAACAAAGAAAGCAAAGAAAAGTAAGGGAGCATAAGGGGACAGTTCGATAAACAACTACAACAGACTTACTTTGCAGGTAATAGGTTTCATAGTGATTCTGTTCTTGGTTTTTGGATGCATGGAATATGCATGTGGTTACTTGGTTATGTGTTGTCACTGGCATGGATATTCTCTCGTATTGACAGTGGTTTTGGCCTTGCTTTTCCATTTCCTAGATATCCATGGTGTAATGGATTCCCCATTTGGTTTTTACAATTGGTTTTCAGGTTTCCTATCACTATGGGTTGGAACAAATTCTCTGGAGCCTTGAAACAGCTTGGGTTCCCTGGAGGTTGTGGGTTGAGTTACTAGTTCCTTGAACCTATGGGTTGGGACAAATTCTCTCAGGTTCCCTGGAGGCTATTGGTTGAGTTACTAGTTCCTACATCTCTGGACATCTTGGGTAGAGACCAATCTAGTTAATGTTAGTAATTTTTGGGTTCTATAGGTTAAATCACGATGATTGAGGGTTGAGGTGGCTTTGTATCTAGAACCCCTGGTTGGTTTTATTTTATTTTAACCCTTATAATCCCACATCCATGCTTGGAATATGGCACGGGGATGATTGGCTAAAAACGATATTCGGTTCATCCCAATCTATGGTTGGGTGGTATGTGGAAGTCCCTAACTTGGCTGGAAAAATTCATATGTTAATATGAATTATTTTCCTATTGTCATCTATAAGCACTTTTATTGGTTATTATGGTGCTCTTATGGTTGATTTTTCATAATTTCTATTATAGCTATATGTTGGTTATATGCATGGTTTTATGATGTGCTCTAGTTATGGATATTTCTCATGATTTGATAAGTTACTGGATGGTTGATGAATGCATGGACTAAGAAGTGTTATGATAGCTAGCTAGAGAGGGAATTGATCCTTCTTTATGATTCTCAAATGAATATCAGAAGTTTATGATCGTATATGCATTCATGACTTGTAGCTAATATGTTTACTATCTGTTTTAAAGAATGTCTATCGTGTATTAGGAATGTATAGGTCAAGATCTTGTTCAACTTTTGATTGTTTAGCATTATTATCATCATTTTCATGATTCTAGGAAGTTACGGGCATTTTTTGGCATGGGTCTGGTGGCTATCCTAAAAAAGTGGCAGGTATCTCGTGACTGCATGCACTAAACTGAAGAATTTGGATCATAACCACATGTAGGAAAGCTTATGGGTGTGGTTGGAGCCTAATAACCACATGCACAGTGTGTGAAGGGTGCATTTGGAGAGTAAACCTAGTGAAAAAGAGTTCCAAATAAGGGATTGATCACTTGTGGTGGTTGGTAGGCTGTCGAGTGATCTGTAGTCTCCGAGGGATGTGAATTTACTTCTGGTTTGTTGGCCTCACTTTCATAACTAGAACTTGTAGGTCGGGTTATATCATAGTGACTCTTAGCTCATGTTTACCCTGGAGAGCTTATGAAAGTGGGTAAATGTGGGAGGGGTGGTTAAAAAGAGGGAACTCACATCTGGAATCCATGGTTCGTGAGCGTGGTCATTCTAGGCGAGGAGGAAGAGGAAGAGGTCGTCAACCTTTACGTCCATGGCATGGTCCAAGAGTAGAAACATTTGATGAGGACCTTCTGCTATGGATCAAACAAATGATTGCTGAGATGGAAGCAAAAGAGATAGGAAACATAGGTGATGGTCATTGGCCAGTAGGGAAATTTCTTGGATGACACTTGAGATACCAGGAAGATGTTCTAAGCGTCTTGGAGAATTGAAACATTGCTTATATTTTCATCTTGTCGAGACTAGGTCTACATTACATGTTTTGACTAACACTCTAGGAATTTAGTTCCCGCCACCACCCTTTCCTCTTGCACCTTATAATTCCTCAGATAACTCAGAATACTCTTGTTCGAGTCCTTCAAATTTGGTATCTAAAGGTGCAAAACTGCCCAATTGTGAAAATCTAGAGCTTATAGGAAGGGAGGAGAAGACCTCTAAAACATCAGGGCTATTTGGAAGTGATGGAAAGGAGTGGGACACTAGCAATAGGGAAACAATAGATGACAAGAAAAATGAAGAGATGCTGCAATAAGATGTAAACACTAGCTTCGAAGGAAATTTAATGGAATGGGAAATACCATCATGGTTTAAGGAAGGTCAAGACGATCCCTTAAGTTATTTCTTAGCATGTAAAGAAGCACTATTAGGAATCATGAAAATTTTTTCCAATCTCTTCTTCTTTTTTTGCATGTTAACTGTATTTTTGTTGTCAAAATATGATTTCAAAACACTTAGGGAGACCATCTGATTTCCCAACTATAAACAAATGATTTTCCCCAAACTTATCTAAGTACTAATCTCATGTTAGACATGTTTTTTGTTTCCTGAAAACATGTTTAATCAAGACAATATCCATCTATATATATGTATTCTATTAATGAAATCTTACTTAAAAAAAATTTAATTACTCTTTCGAACTATCTCAAGAAACCTAATTAATAAATTTATATAATATCACATTTAAATTTATTTAACTATTTTAATCATAATTTAATTATAAATATTTTTTTCATTATATTTAAAAGTAAAACTTATAATAAACCAATTAAATAAAAAACTCCCGATCTTATTCTTACTCGGCTAAAGAGCAATCATTTTCAGAGTGCCGTGTTTGCAATGTCAATGTCAATTTTTCATAGTATATAACCTAAAATGTTTTATGTTTGCAATGTCAAAGTCAAGTTTTCATAGTTTATAACATAAATTAAAAAAATTTATAAGAAAAATATTTTAGGTTTGCAATGTCAATTTTAAAGTTTTCATAGTTTATAATATAAATTAAAATATTTTATAAGAAAATTTAGATATGTATAAAATAAATGAAGTTGTTTTTAGTGTGACTTTTTGGAGTTTCTGGTGTTGGTGAAAAAATTTGAAATAAAATCTTAATTTATGTTATTTAAATTGGTTTTTTCACTATATATAAATTAGATCAAAAAAATCTACCAGAAAAGCCTTCAAAAAGTCGTACTAAAGAGTAATCGAAAATGAATTCTTACTAGAGTAAATAACAATTATTTTCAGAGTAACCTATAATCTAAATTAAAATATTTTTATAATAAAATAGAGATATGTATAAATATGGTTTATTGAAAACCAATAAAATAATAATATAGATTCAATTGTTTTATAAAAAAATTTAGACCTAAATATTATTTTATTGGGAAACTTGAGTTTTAAGCAAAGATATAGAGTTGTTACCTATAAACTTTTTATATTAGTATATATCCATCTTAAGTACGGATTTAAAATGAGTTTAGAGGGATCAATTTTTTTCATGTGTAAATTTCTTTGTAGTGTAAAATACAATGTATTATTTTTCATTTTTGAAATTGTATTTTTAAATACTAAATAGAATATATATAAGACCAAATAATTGTTTAACTATAAAAACTTAATTATTTAATGATATATACCTAATTATTTTTAAATGATATATAATATATAGGTAATTTACATCACATTTATATCAATAGATAGATTAAAATGTTTTTTTTTATATTATTAATATGTTTTTAAGTATGTCAATATTAATTTTTATTAAAATATTTTATTAATAACCGACATTGAATATTTATTTATATAAAAAATTAAAATGTTTTATTTTAACATTTTATATATATATAGATATGAAGTTGATATTGATATAAATTAGTTAACATAAATCTTTAAATAATTTGTTAAATTATTTTTGAAAAGTATAAGATTTAAACATTTTACTCATACATTTTTTTTTAAATTTTTTTACTTACGATTTTTCTATTTATAACATAGTTTTTAGTTTTTAATTTTATTTTAAAGAGGGTGGATAGACAGAAAAACTTACACATCTCCTCAAACTAAGTTTTAGAATAAATCTCTTAGCTCAACTAACTTCACATGAGAGATTAATTTTATAATTTATTATTGATTTACATTGAATTAAAAAAGTAATTATTTTATAATATATTTGTTTAAAAAATTAATTACAAATTGAAACACATGGAAAATTTATATTTTGAGTTAATCGCCTACGCGAGTAAAAGAGTTTGAGAGAAAATAATATTATATTTATATTTTGAGTTAATCACTATATAAGAGTAAGAAAGTTTGAGAGAAAATAATATTATATTTGAAATAAGAATTTTTTTCAAAATATTTAAGAGTATTTTCTGGCCAAAGTCATTTGCAATCTTGTTAGTGAGTTAAAAAAAAAAAACTTTATTTGACCATGTAAGTTAAATGGTAAGTATTTTTTAAATATAATGAAACTCGATCATATATTTAATTTTTCATTTAAATTGTCGTTGTAAATATTATGTTTTAGGATTTTTTATAAATAGAACATTGTTTTTTAATAAATTATTTATAATTATTTTAATGGTTTGAAAATGAATGTCTCACTAAATATTAACAACTTTATTTACCATTATTCATGTTATCTTTAAAATGGGGAGTTGTATTTTTTTTCTTTATTAAATACTATTTATTTTGTTTAAATTTTAAAAATAAATTCTATATTTTAATATATCAACAACTTTATATCAATTATTATATGTTTTATCTTTTGAATTGAAAGTTGTGTAATTTTCTTCTTGAGGTTATATTCATGGATCAAGCAACTAGCAATTGAAACAAAGTTGTTTTTCTTGAACAATGGGTTACATTAGGGCCTTCAGTATTGACTGTATTTCCTTAGTCTATATATTCCATATCGGGACTATCTCATTCTATGACAACGTTTGGAATCTTATGGCATCTTTAATATACAATCTCTCATTATTGTTGGAGACTTCAATGCTACATTGCCTATTGGTTAGGTCTGGGGATTTCATAGTCATCTGAATGCTTTTTGTACACATTTGTCAGTCTTATTTTCTTCTCATAATTTGGTTGACATTCGGCCTACCCCTCTCAGTTCTACTTGGTCAAACGACCAATCTAGTGCAGATCACACTGGAAAAAGACTTGGCTGGTTTATGATAAATACCCGTGTTCTAGAGTTGATGGGGAACGTGAGGTCGTGGATCTCTTAGGACAGGATATCGGATCATATTCCCATCTCTATTTGGTGGTGGATGGAGGACAAACGTAGGGCTTTACCCTTTAAATTCAACAGGAATTCAATAGCCTCATTCAGAACACTTGGGAGGAATTGAACGAGACACACTCTATTTCGGTGATGACCATACTGCATAACAAATTAAAAAGACTTAAAGAGTCTCTCTAGAATTGGGAACGCAAAAAAAAAGGCCTAGATGAACGCACCTTTGATTGAGATTGAAGTGGAACTAGACTTTATTAGTCTTATTTTTTATCTGGTCATTCCAGAGCCCTTTCTTCTGCAGAAGATCCACAATTTGGAACAAAGGAAGCACCATATCCTTAAAATAAAAGAGGCCACCTAGAGGTTAAAGATTCATGCTATTTGGATTCAATTTGGGGATCACAATACCCACTTTTCCACCAATTTTCTAATCAAAGAATGATTTCTACCATAATATGGGAGATGCCCTTTGCCTTTAGGGGCATAGTATTCAACACTCTAGATATACAATGGGAGTTTTTCATTTATTTTGAGAGATTATTTTCAAGGAGGTATGAGGTGGATACAAAAGACTTTCTTTGGGGGATTGATGGTTTCCCTAATATGTTCTCTCTAGACTCGAATGCAAATATCTTGTGGTTGGCCACTTTTGCTGAGATCTTGGAAGTTCTAAAATCCTTCTCTAAGGATAAGTGTCCTAGCTCGGACAGGTGGACTGTTCAATTATTTCTTCACTTCTTTGAAATCATGAGCCCCGATCTCCTAAATATGGTAGAAGAATCTCATTTATCAGGGATGGTTTCAATGACATCAACTCCACCTTCATTTCCCTTATACCTAAGTCATCTATGCCCACTTCTTTCCTGGATTTTTGGCTCATCTCTCTTTGCAACATCACTTATAATCTTATTTCGAAGATCTTCACCCATCGTATTCATGGATTTTTCTTCTCATATATATCCTAAACAGTTTGGTTTCTTTCCCAAGTGCTAGTTCCATGATGTTATTTCTATTCCACAAGAATTTTTACACTCTACACACTTAAGGAAAATGAGGGCACTAACTATGAAATTAGATCATCACAAAGCTTATGAATGTTTGGATTGGTATTTTCTAAGAATGATCCTTGTCAATATTGGTCTCTCTAGGGAGAATGTCAACTGGATCATGGCATGTGTGATATCGGTCAATTAGGTGGTCTTGATAAATGGACTCCTCTCTGATTATTTTACGGAAGAAAGAGGATTGTGATAGGGTTTCTCACTATATCCTTTATTGTTCATTGTTGTTATGGATGGTTTGAGTAGGATGATAAGATAGGCTCTGAAGGATGGTTATTTATCTGGAATACATGTCTCATGTGTGGTTTCCACTACCCATTCTTTTTTGTGGATGATATTCTAACCTTTGGGAAACTTGATTGGGATCAAAGATCAAGCCTATATCTCATTTTTTAAGATTTGGGGTAGCCTATGGATTAATTATAAATAGTTCTAAGTCATTATTTATAAACTATGCTGGTGATTAGGAAATTATAGAACATGCTGACTTATTTGTGGTTCCTATCTCACATGCGGACGATGGTTTCACATATCTTGGCTTCAATCTTAAACCTTGGAGCTACAAGTATTCCTATGGATCTTGGATTTTGGAGAAATTTTAGAAGATACTCTCAAAATGGACACATCAATGGCTCTCTCTTGGGGGAAGACTTACTCTTATTCAATTGGTTGCAACAACTGGAAGTATATTTCATGCATATTTCCCGTATTTCTATGAAGGTTTCTCGTAAAATCACAGTGGTTATGGCTCATTTTCTTTGGTCTACGGCCCAGGGCATATCCAAATTCCATTTCATAAGATTCAATACATTGACCAGGATTAAGGAAACAAGAGGTTGGGGCATATTGGACATAATGATATTTGTTCGTGAACTTCTTATGAAGAGTTTGTGGAGAGCATATTTTTGTACTAGTATCTGACAGGATGTCATGAAGGAAAAATACTTTAAGTAGAGAGACATAATGGAATACTATATGACGAGTGTAGTAGGTGCTAAAAAGTATCATACATCTGGCTCAAATTCAACAAGGTTAGTATAGTTTTCCTGGAAAATCTAAAATGGTCCTTCAGTTGTAGAAACAAGATACTGGTTGGTATTGATGATATTTAGGGGGTCGATAATTTTTTATAACTGCCGAAACACGCCTTATTTATTTTACATTCCAAAGGATACTTTTATCTAGACCAGACCTATAGTTTCATATTAGCTACATATTTATACCCTATCTGGAAAGGGGAAGCATAAGTGGGCCTCAGTGAGGAGGACGAGGTCAATTGGAACACATATACACTCCAATTTCGATTGGTTGGATTATGGAGGAAATCGAGTGGGGATTGTATCATTTTGGGTGGCCTTTTGAGATATGGGTTTTTTATTTCCATTAACACATATAAGAAAATTTTCGAACTACTGGATTCTTGTCGTTGTTGTTGTTGTTTTTCCTCTTTTTGGCATTGACAGGTACCTCTTAAGATCATTACTTTTGTCTGGCTTATCTAGCACTACAGTATCCTTTCATGGGGAAATATTTCTAAGTGAGGCCTTATCAATCCGGGTTGGTGATCACTCTATAAATGTGGTCCTAAGAGTTTTATTCACCTATTTCTATACTTTCTTTTTGCTCGGGTTGTCTCGGATTATGTCATGGCACATTGTTGTGTCCCTGGTCTACTTTCCTTCTCCTCACTCATCTCTTTTTTTTCCAGGTGGTCTTCCCAGAAAGGAAATATCAAAGATCTCACCTTCTTTACTATATGGGATATGTGGAAATCCAAGAATCATACAATTTTGGAAAATATTGGTACTCTCTTATATAGTATTTCTTCTCACATTATAGTATGGATAGATTATTCTTGTAGGACAGTTCCAACACCAAACCTTTCCAGATTCCGAGAGCTATCATTTCGATCACAATTTTCTACAGGGTTTTTTGACAGGGATGGAAAATTTGGAATTTTTGGATGTGGGGTCGTGATAAGGATCAACCCACCTCCATATATCTTCTTCATTGGAACAACGGTGCTCACTCCAACACCTGATCTGAACTATTGGAACTTTGGGGACTTTTATTGTTTGCAAAACATATCCATATACTCTGCATTGTCATATATGTGGATTCAAGCAACGTTGTTGATACCATTAGTGGTAGATCATTCTTCTCTAGTCCCTCTTTGTCCAATTGGATGGAGCGCATATCTATTTTGATTTAATCGTTCATGGAGATCAATTTCTCACATATCTACAAGCATTGGAATGAGCTCGTAGACTCCTTATCGAACAAGAAACTGAAAGTCACCCCTGACATCATCCACTATCAGTAGAAAGAGGCTAATGAGATCATAACTGAAGGGGAAGTCATTTTTGAGTGAATCTATGTTTTTTCAATTGAGTAATATTCCCTGGTCTCACTTTTGGCAAATTTTGGCCATTTACATTGTGCATTTTTTACAATAATTTTGCTATCATGCTTATTATTTTTGTATTAAGTAAATATGAAGGAAAATAGTGTAATGTAATGAATCATAAAGATGGAAGCCTATGGTCTAGCATGAAGTTCATGTTGAAAATATTTTTGGACATATGTATTGGTTTTACCATAATAGAATCCAACATTTTTTTCCTTTGAAAAAAAAGTTATTCTTTTGGAGGCTAGACTCATGAATCAAGCAAATTAAAATTAAAACAAAGTTTTATTCAAACATTGCACAATGTCTGGATTGTTCAATTAAGCCATGGGTGTTACCTTCGATCCTTCACATTTTCCTTTGGCTATTATAGCTTTGTGAGTTTAGCATTGCATATGCTTGAACATTTTCATGTTGACGGTTTGTATATATATTAAAAGGTTATTGAATATAATTTTGGATTATAGTGATAATAATAAAATTCATTTAAATTTCACGTAAATTACTTCATTAAATTAATAATTTTAATGTTTATATATATATATATATATATATATATATATATATATATATATATATATATATATATATATATTATTTGAAAATTTGTGTGCTGTGTGAGGGTTCCTTAGTTTTTTATTAAATATATTTTTAATTATTTTTTTCGTTTTGTAATTAGATTGAGCCTAGGCTTGGGATATTTTCTCTATTGAAAGGAAGAACCATCTACTTACATTGCAATAGATTCCCATTGGGATAATCCAATCCCCAAAAATTACTTTTGTCCTCAACTCTTCATCCTCAAATTTGAACTGAAAACTTGATAGACACTAGACCCCACTCAAACTAACTATTTTGAAACCTATTTATAAATAATGATAATGTCCTATTTATAAATCATAATAATGAAAATTATTATTGAATTTCTTATAAAAAATATGATAACAACTTACAACTATCAATATCTCTAGCAATTTGTTATCAAACATATGATAATAGCTTACAACTGTTAACTTCTCTGATAACCCTAAAAGGAGCATAGAAGGCTAATGTGCTTAGGTTGTGAGTATGGGAGGAAGAACATCAACCTTGTGGCCTTTCACAAAAGCCTTGGTTCCAAGGTCAAAAATACCCTCCTCCTCATCCAAAGACCCATCCTTCAGAACCCGCATAGGGAAGAGCATAAGATGTTCAGGCAGATCCTCCACAATCTCCTATTCAACAAAAGAATCCAAAATCTGTTCTATCCTATGTACCATCCTCATGCAATCAACAATATCTGGATGAAGATATTCATTTCACATGCCTCCATTCTTATGTGAAAAATTCTCGTACCATAGAAAGATTCGATATGATAATATCTCCCCTTGAGCTCTTCGACCATGATGGTTGATGTGGCGTGGTTGGTAACACCCTTTGGATATTTCAAAGTCCCTGGCTCCATCCATGGATCTCTAGTTTATATTGGATGATCCTATGACAATATATTCATCGCCCATTGCATAATTCACATAAAAAATAAAACAAAAACATTTATAGACTCAGATGAATGAAGCAAACATATCAATTTCATGGCCATTCAAGTATGGAAGTCCGAGATTTTTACACAAGAGAAAATGAAGTTTCTTCAGATGAATTTATGGAAAATAAATGTGTTTTCTAATTTATTTTGTTGGTGGAGTTTGAGAATTCATCCTAAAGGTCTCAGACAAACTAAATTGGCAAACACAGTTTTCTTCCAAAATTTCATTTTCCAATATGAATAATTGTGAAACCCTACCTAGAAAATGAAGTTACGGACCTGTCATGAGCTTGGAATGCACATAGATCATGATTCTCTTGTGCTTTTTGGAATTCCAGTAATTGATTTCCTCTTCTGGCCTTTTAGGAGGTACATAATCATCTTTTAGCTTCACCTCCTTATTCCCCATGTAGAAGAAATTCAAATAATCTTTCTATCTGAACTCATGGTCGAGGCCCTCCTATCTGAGCACCTCCCCAATAATATTATACATCATATGTGCAGTGTTCCAAAAATAGTGCAGGATGGCTTGCATGGTATCCCCTTTAGGTATGCCCTCTAGCCACATATGATTCACCACATAGGCATAGAATCGCTCCTGAGCCTTTATCTTGCTAACCACCTTCAATGCAATCTTAATCGGAATGAGATCTAGGCACCCAGAGTCTTGGTCTTGGTCCTATGAGCATAGATTCCAAAGAAGTATTGATTATCTATTTAATTTAAGTGTCTGACTCATCGAATGGCTTCGTTATAGGCGCACCAGATTCTCTTGTCGATTACTTGGTCCTTCACAATCACCAGTCCCAGTTCTGGCACATTGGACAAATTTGTAGGGAACCCCATGACAGAAGCATCGTTTATGGACTGTAAGATCTGAACATTCCAAGATTATGGGCATTCAAAAAAAAAATTGGGCGTTAGGAGACCCAATAAATCATCAAGCTTGAGGAGGAGGCTCGAACCGGCCTTCTTTGTTCACCGTTGAATAAATTTCGTCATGACATTGTAGGAAGTTGGGCCCTGGATATTAGAATGGGCATCATGTCATGGTTCCCTAGGGCCTCCATGTTGAATAACCGTGTCCTTGTAATTATTCTAATGAAATAATCCATGTAGAGTGATCTGAAATGACTGTATTAGTTTTGTTGTGCTAAGTGTCTTTTTAGTTATAAAATATGTGCATTCTTGTCTCATTAGTTTTCTTAAGGATTGAGGATTTTAACCATGAATTGTAGATGATTTTAGGTGAATTAGAAGAATAAAATAAGATTAAATAACATTGAACAATAGTGTAAAACATAGAAATAAGTCACCACATGAAATTTACACAGCAACATGATGAAGCAGTTCACCGCTCTTAGGCTACATCTGCTAGTCCAGCTCCCAATGACATATCCATCTTTCATTATGCTCAAAATTTTTCTATTACATGTAGTTACAGGCCTCTAATGGCTATTTTCTCTACAACAATGGCTCCAGAATGCTCCAATTAGTCAAAAAATGACTCTTCATTCACTCTGAATGGGCGAAAATTGAGTCTCCTACTCTTTTGCCTAGTTACACCTAGAAAAACTCCACTAAAAGTGGAGAACTCCACTTAACTGGAGTTAATTTAGTGACTTCCACCTTTTTGGGTGTGCTTCCAAATCTGCCGCCAGATTTAACGATTGCGGTTGGGGTGGCCACATGCCAACCCCAAAACACACGGTTATGCTAACGATTGGGTGGAACCTGCAGTAATGAATGTGGGTTGAAAACGAAACTATGGTTTAAATGGTGGGTTAGGCTAACCGTAGAGGCATTGGCAACAAAAATTGTCATCTAACAACTTGACGGACGCTGGCGGGATGTTGAACTATTAGATTACACAGACCATGAGGTTGAATGTTATGGTTTTCAATGTGAACACCATTGCAAAACCACTGGTGGGTTGGGACCGCCGATGTTTCTAAGCCCCAATACGTATTGTATTAAACCATATAATAAACCCGATGCCTATAGTTGTTAAGATCCAACGTATATCGCGGGCAGTGTGGCGGGTGCGTGCTCTGCCAGAGTTCGCGAGGTCGAGCCCTATGGACCTCAACCAGAAATTTTAATATGCCATTTCGAGGACACGTGGCAGCCTCAGGGCTAGCCACGTGTCACCCCCTATTGGCCCAAAACATAAATGTACAACCTCATTCAACAAATAAAATGGCACCACTTGTCATCCTGTAATTTTTTCTGAGAAAAGGAATATTCCTAAGAATATTTGTTTTGCTTATTGTGAATTCCAGTCAAACTTGGTTAAACTATCACAAAATTTACATGTTTGGCTTTTCGATCAGAACGTGATATCTCCCTCATACGACATCGGTTTTTCGAAAAATTCATGGCGCCAGAATCAGGAAGATGAGATCTATGCAACCATCCTGGTTTCAACCTGATCCAGGTGGATATCGGTGGCCTCCCACCTATTCCATTTGGACCTGCATCATCAATTCTTTCAGTTTTTCAGCTTTAGCACAACTTACTATTTATAGAAAGTTTTCGGGTCCTGCACACCCGGAGCCGTTTTGGGGCATTAATAATCCAGGTGGATATTGATGGCCACCCATCAAGTCCATTTGAACCCCCACCATCAGTTATTTCAGTTTGTAAGTTTCGGCACAACTTACTATTTTTAGTAGTTTTTCGGGTCTTAAACTTCCGGAGCCGTTTTGAGGCCCTAAACGACGTTTTTTGGGAAAACGGAGAGCAACATGGAAAGTTGTACTCCTCAGACAGATCTTTCTAACGAGCTATTGAGCGCATCAAACGGAGATCGTATGCCAAAGTTACGTCCCTAGGAAGTTGAACCACCAACTTACCCAAACGGGGCCCATAGTTTTGGCGCTTCATCTCCTAGGGTTTTGTTTTTGGACGTTTAGAGTTCTCCATTGTTTCTCAATAATAAATAGGCCCTCATTGTAACACAGCTCGTGGGTCAGAGCCGATACATCTCTTCTCAGAGATAAGCGCTACCAGTGCCCTAGCTCACCACATCTCCATCATGTCTGCATTGTAACACAGTTCAGGGGCTGGTAGCCGCCACATCTCTTCTTAGGGATACGCTGCCAGTACCTTAGCTCATCTATTTCCATTATGTCTGTAATAGGCCTACGAGCCTCAATGTAACACAGTTCAGAGGCCTGCGTACGCTACATCTCTTCTCAGAGATACGCTACCAGCGCCCTAGCTTGCTTCCATTATGTTTGTAAGCTTATTGCGCTCATTCTTTTATTAATAAAATGAAGCATTATTTCACAGATTCTCCGTGTTAATGCCTTTTACGGTATTCTCACAGGTTCCCGTGCATATCCGGATTAGTGGTATCAGAGGGGGTCTGCTCTTTCTCCGTTTTTCTCTTCATGACCCCAATGCGGCCAGGGTATAAGGAGTTCAACCTCGCAACCCCAACGACCCCCCATGGCGGAAGGAAAGAAAGACGAGGGAGCAGGAGATCCTATCAAAATCTTGCTCGAGGATGCCCTCGAGAAACAAAGGAACGCGATGATGGACAATTTTTTTTCAGATCCTTTAATGGCTGCCCACCGGTGGCACATCTAAATCCAACACCAAGTTCAGCAAAATTCCCCCCCCCCCCATGGAGGAACTTAACGAAATGGAGACCATTTCTTCCTAAGGAGGGAGGAATGATCCAGGTGGATATCGGTGGCCTCCCACCTATTCCATTTGGACCCGCAGCATCAATTCTTTCAGTTTTTCAGCTTTAGCACAACTTACTATTTATAGCAGGTTTTCGGGTCCGGCACACCTGGAGCCGTTTTGGGGCATTAATAATCCAGGTGGATATTGATGGCCACCCATCAAGTCCATTTGAACCCCCACCATTAGTTATTTCAGTTTGTAAGTTTCGGCACAACTTACTATTTTTAGCAGTTTTTCGGGTCTTAAACTTCTGGAGCCGTTTTGAGGCCCTAAACGACGTTTTTTGGGAAAACAGAGATCAACATGGGTCCATGGACCGATGTTGCTCGTTCAAAAGTTGTACTCCTCGGATAGATATTTCTAACGAGCTATTGAGCGCATCAAATGGAGATCGGATGCCAAAGTTACGTCCCCGGGAAGTTGAACCACCAATTTACCCAAACGGGGCCCACAGTTTTGGCGCTTCATCTCCTACGGTTAGGGTTTTGGACGTTTCGGATTCTACATTGTTTCTCAACAATAAATAGGCCCTCAAGCCTCATTGTAACACAGTTCAAGGGGCTGGGATCCGATACATGTCTTCTCATAGATAAGCGCTACCAGTGCCCTAGCTCACCACATCTCCATTATGTCTGCATTGTAACACAGTTCAGGGGCTGGTAGCCGCCACATCTCTTCTCAGGGATACGTTGCCAGTACCCTAGCTCATCTATTTCCATTATGTCTATAATAGGCCTGCGAGCCTCAATGTAACACAGTTTAGAGGCCTGTGTACGCTACATCTCTTCTCAGAGATACGCTACCAGTGCCCTAGCTTGTTTCCATTATGTTTGTAAGCTTATTGCAGTCATTATTTTATTAATAAAATGAAGCATTATTTCCGCTGCATCTCTGTATCTATGGTTATATTTGTATTATGTTGCGTTCCTGCATAAATAATCCAGATTACAACCCAATCCTGTAACATTGAATTTTGAGCAAAATTTATGAACTCCTGATCACTCCTCCCCATTGGGAAGCTTTTGGACCTTGAAAGACTTGATTACCTGTTAAGTAGATGAGGGTACAAATCCCTCACCTTTCCAACCTCCATCCATTTTCCATTGCTTGGTTTAGTTCCTTTGAGCCCAACTCGAAGGAGTCAACACTTCCCCTCTTGAATGCTCTTATCCTCCTATCAAGAATTGTATCATCCTTGAGCTCATCCAAAAATTCTTGCGATAAATCTTCAATAGAAGGTAGTTGAACATCACTTCCTTGATCATCGATCAAAGGTGGCTCATACAAATGGGAGTTTTCAACATTAAAAACTGAATACATTTTCATATACGAAGGCAAGTCAAGTTGAAATGCATTATTACCAACTTTTTTTATGACCTTGAATGGACCATAGGGAATGGGTGTGAGCTTTTCATCTTCCCCTTGCATCATTTCTTTGTTAATGTGCCACCATACCTCATCTCCCTCTTGAAACTTGTGATCAATTCTATGTTTTTCATGCCTCTCTTTGTATTTGCTTTGGCTTTTCTCAAGTTGTTCTTGAAATTGTTGATGTATAATCTAAATTTTCTCAATGAAATTTTGAGCCTTGTCAATGTCACTATGGCCATCTATTGCAACATCCTTCCCAAAGATGAATTCTACTGGCGATTTTGGAAAATACCCAAAGCATACTTCAAAAGGTGATGTTTGAGTTTAAGAGTGCTTTGCCCAGTTGTAAGCATGGTGAATGTAATGCAATTGTTCATCCCACAACTTAGGATGTTTGCTGCAATATCCTCTCAATAGATGCATAATGGTTTTGTTCACCACCTCGGTTTTTCCATTTGTTTGTGGATGAAAAGCGGTACTCTTTTTCAACTTTGTGTCCATCATATTCTATATATTGGACCAAAAATTCCCAATGAACGTGGAATCCCTATCACTAAAAATAGAAGTTGGCAATCCAAAATGAACCCAAACATGTTGAAAATAAGGTTCAGCAGTTTGTTCAGCAGTAATTGTTTTCTTACATGGCATAAGTATACACATTTTATTGAATCTATCCACAACTACATAAAGATAATCATGTTCTTTTCTTGACATAGGTAGAAC
The DNA here is from genome assembly GCA_034641835.2 of Pinus albicaulis. Taxonomy (NCBI): domain Eukaryota; kingdom Viridiplantae; phylum Streptophyta; class Pinopsida; order Pinales; family Pinaceae; genus Pinus; species Pinus albicaulis. Next base: position 824,271,253 of record CM076574.1, on the reverse strand, counting down.
TTCAAAAAGGTCCATGGAGACACTCTCCCATGGCCTTGATGTTACCGGTAGTGGCGTGTACAATCCAAGATTCCTATTACTAGGCCTACTTGTTGCACACATAGAACAACCTCTTATAAAACGTGACACACTATCTACCATGTGAGGCCAATAGAAATACCTCTGTATATGCACCATTGTTTTGCTTACCCCAAAGTGTCCAGAAATATGAGATGAATGAGCTTCTCTCATGACACTTATCCTCTCTCCTTGTTGTATACACAACGTACCCAAATGAAACAGAAAATTGTTATGCATGTGATAATATTTTTCTTCAACTTGATTCCCTTCGCTCAAACTAGCATACACATCTTGAAAATCAATGTCATGTGCATGTTTTTCTATGTAACTCTTATGTACAATAGAATCATTTTTGAGTAAATTAGATGCACTAATGATTGGTCTTGAAAGCATATCAACAAGTTTATTGAAAATACATTTCTTGTACCTTATAACCAAGTGAAACTGTTGAAGAAACCCCATCCACCTGAAATGTTTTGATTGCTGGAATTTTGTTTGTGATTGCAAGTACTGTAATGGTTGGTGATCAGTATGCACAATAGTCTCTTTACCCATCAAGTAGTGTTTCCACTTCTTGACACTTTGTACCAATGCATATAGTTCTTTATCATATGTAGGATAATTAGTCACAGCACCATTAAATGTTTTAGAATGAAAAGCGATAGGCTTACCATGCTGCAAAGTACTATGCCCATGGCATAATCACTAGCATCGATTTGAATCTCAAATGGCTGTCTCAAATTTGGTAATGCAAGGACTGAAGTTGAACTGATCTTTTCTTTTAAAGCTTTGAAATCTTGCTGTCATTTGCCTCCCCATTGGAAGCCTTTCTTCACACTTTTCACTGCATGCATAGGAGCTACAATGGAAGAAAATTTAGCAATAAGCTTTCTCTAATAGTGAGTTGCACCTAAGAAACTTCTTACCTCGGTTAGTGTTTTGAGTGTGGGCCAATTCACAATGGCTTCCACTTTAAAAGGATCAATCCTCAACTCTCCTCCTCCTAAAATATGTCCCAAATAGACCAAAGAAGACTTTCCAAACTCACACTTTGAAATCTTAAGAAACAATTTCTCTTTCTTCAAAATATCAAGTACTCTATTCACATGCAAGACATGTTCTTCTCTTGTTTTGTTGAAAATGAATATGTCATCTAAGTACACAATAACAAAGTCATCAAGGAATGGATGCAAAACACTATCCATAACACGCATGAAAGTTGCTGGTTCATTACACAAACCAATTGGCATAACTAACGACTCAAAGAGTCCTTGTTTAGTTTTGAATGCAGTTTTCCATATATCACTTTCTGCAATTATTACTTGATGATATCCACTTCGTAAATATAACTTAGTGAAAAAAATTTCTTCTTTTAGATGATCAATCAAATCATCTATTCTTGTGAGTGGGTAACGATTCTTTACCATAATTTTGTTCAAATCTTGAAAATCTACACACATGCGCCAAGTCCCATCTTTCTTTGGTATCAAGACTATGGGTGAACCACATGGCAAGGTGCTTGGCCTTATGATTCCTTTGTCCAACATATCTTTGATTTTCCTCTCTATTTCATCATTCTCCATTATTGACATGCAATACATACCAATTTTTGGAATAGGACAATCTTGCTGCAACTAAATCTCATGTTGAATCTCTCTTTTTGGAGGCAATCCTGTTGGCGCCTGAAACATCTCATGATGTGCATTAACTACATCATATAAATCAGATTTAAACTTAGGATCACATCCCTCAAATGATTCATGATTAATATCAGATTTAGGCTTAATCATAAGAAGAACAAAATTCTTATTTGAATTTACCAGTCTCTTTACATGTCCAACATTTACCATAGAAATGTTTGTCTTCTTGCGATGTGCTCTAACAATGTACTCCTTTCCATATTTGAATAAATGATATTTGTTCTCATGGATATGGAATATTGCTTTCATGTCATACAGGTAAGGACTCTCCAACACAATACTTGTTATGTCAAGCGGAACCACATCTAATTCAACTGTGTCAGTAAAATTTCAGTGATTGCAAACCGCAATATATATTTCTTTGAAACCTGTAAATTTTCATCCTTACAAATCCAACCTAATGGATATGGTTTTTGATGTGGTATGGTCTAAAGGTTAAGTTTCTTGACCAAGTCTTCAGATATTAAGTTTTCTTGTGACCCACTATTAAACAATGTGTCAATCTTGGTATGCCTGGATATGACCCTCACATGAAATAGTTCAATTATTTCTTCTTCACTTGGAGCATGTATGTGACAGTTTGATGTACTAGAACTGGGTTTAGTTTTAATTTATTTTCCCTTCATGTTCTTCAATCCCATGGCTGTAATATTAGATTCATCACCTGAATATTCTCCTAAATCATGTTGAGTTGTAGCAACAGTTTTATGTTTCCCTTTGTTATTGGGTTTCTTTGGCCTCATTCCAGGATGTAATTTCCAACAATGAGTTTCATCATGGCCTTCTTTTGAACAATGTTTACAAACCGATATTTCTACCTCTTTATTAAGAGATGCATTATTTTTTCTTTTACCTTTTGAAGTGTTCTCTTTGTCTTTACCCTTAAAAGGTTTCTTTGTACCCTCTTCAGAAATGTTCTTCCCTCTAGCTTCTAGATATGTGGCCTGAACACATACTTCATCTAGACTGGCAGGGTTAAACATGAGAATAATATGTTTTAGGTAGCTATGTAAGCTTCCTGTGTACTTGAGAAAAGTATCTTGGCTCTGCAAATATACCACTAATAAGAGAGCTCTTCTGCTAAATTATTGGGTTTATTCTTGCACATTTTGTCCCTTCAATTGCCTAAATTTTTTTCAGTTCATTATGGATTTTTGAATATGAGCTAATGGATAAAAGAGTTGTTTTACATCAGTAATTAAATCTGACCATGATAGAATAACCTTACCATGTTTCTTGATCTCCTCCTTTGTCTTGGCTTCCCACCAAACAAGTGTTTCACCTTCCATTCTCAATGAAGCTAGTTGGATTTTGGTATCATCATCTTGAAGGTTCTGGATTCTCAAATAGACCTCTAATTTCCTAATCCAATTATCAAGATTTTTTGCATTGACTTCACCATTAAACATTGGCAATTCAAACTTAACATCAAGTTTTAAAAAACGACTTTTACCAGTGTTCTTTGACTTGTGTGGTTGATGTACTGAAGAAGAAGTAGAGGATGATGATGATGAGGGTGAGGATGATGGCTCTCCATTTCCACCATTTCCTCCATTTCCCTTATTTGTCTTATCTTCATCATTTTGACCTCCTGAAGGTACCCATCCTTCCTTGTGAATTTTGGATCCTTCTCCTTCCATTCTCTCATTCCTTTCTTGATAAAGGATTATAATCATCTCAGTCATGTCAAGGAATTCTTTCCTGAACACTCTTTCTTCCTCTTTGGGATCAACTTCTTCATGGATTTCTCCTTCCTATTGAGGCATGCTTAATGTAGCTTCTACTTCCTTAGGAGGTGAACTAGGTGGTGGAGATTGTGGCAATCCTGCTCTCATTTTCTTTGGATCTTCTTGAGACCCTTCTACTTCCACCAATTTTCCTTCTCCTCTTTTGAGCTTGAGCCTTGTAAGCATATAAAACTTGAAAATAGTTAAAAAATTATTTGCACAAAACAACATTAGAGAATAAACTCTAGCTTTGATACCTATATGATCTAAAATGAATGTATTAGTTTTGCTATGCTAAGTGTATTTTCAGTTATAAAACATGTGCATACTTGTCTCATTAGTTTACTTAAGGATTGAGGATTTTAACCATGAATTGTAGATGATTTTAGGTGAATTAGAAGCATAAAACAAGCTTAAATAAAACTGAACAGTAGTGTAAGACAGAGAAATAAGTCACCAAATGAAATTTACACATCACACATGATGAAGAAGTTCACCCCTCCTGGGCTACATCTGCTGGTCTAGCTCCCAATGGCATGCCCATCTTTCATTATGCTCAAAATTTCGCTATTACATGTATTTATAGGCCTCTAATGGATGTTTTTGCTTCACCAATTTCTCCATAATGCTCCAATTATTCAAAAAATGACTCTTAATTCACTTTGAATGGGCGAAAACTGAGTCTCCTACTCTTTTGCCCAGTTACACCTAGAAAAACTCCACTAAAAGTGGAGAACTCCACTTAACTGGAGTTAATTTAGTGACTTCCACCTTTTTGGGCATGCTTCTAAATATACCATCGGATTTAATGGTTTGCATTAACTGTTGTAGTTGGGGTGGCCACATGCCAACCCAAAAACCCACAGTTATGCTAACAGTTGGGCGGAACCTGCGGTAATGGCTGTGGGTTGAAAACAGAACTATAGTTTAAACAACGGGTTAGGTAGACGGAAGAGGTGTTGGCAAAAAATGTTGCCATGTGACAACTTGATGAATTCTGGTAGGTTGTTGAACTATCAGATTACGCAGACCGTGAGGTTGAATGTTATGGTTTGCAATGTGAACACCGTTGTGAAACCGTTGGCGGGTTGGGATTGACGGTGGTTCCAACCCCTAATACGTATTTTATTAATCCATATAATAAAACCAATGACTATAGTTGTTAAGATCCAACGTATAGTGCGGGAAGTGTGGTGAGTGCGTGTTCTACTGGAGGTCATGGGATTGAGCCTTGCAGACCTCACCCCAAAATTTTAATATGCCATTTCGGGGACACGTAGCAGCCTCAGGGCTGGCCACGTGTCACCCACTGATTGGCCCAAAACATAAATGTACAACCTCATTCAAAAAATAAAATGGCAGCACTTTTCATCTTGTAATTGGTTATGAGGAAAGGAATATTCCTCGGAATATTCCTTTTGCTGACAGTGCATCCCAGTCAAACTTGGCTTTTCGATTAGAACGCGATATCTCCCTCATACGACATCAGTTTTTCAAATCTTTCATGGCACCAAAATAATGAATGTTGAAAATGCAACAAGATGATGGAGCTTAGTGAAATGAAGTCGCCTTCACTAAGTGGGCCCGCAGGCTTATTTTGGCGCAAAGTCTATTTTTAGACTATGTCTATTTTTAGAAATACGGATCATGGTCTATGATTTGCAGGATGTTATTTATGGATGATTGGTTGAGTTGGTAAAAATATATGGACCTCTATTTTTAGACATTGGGCGATTTCTATTTTTAGACTGCTGGGCTAAAAATAGAACAGTCAAATATTATTAACCCTTAATAATATTTAGACTATAAACATTATCTTATCCTCTTGGAGCACTTCTGCTTTGATTTTGGATGTGGCACATGCAAATCGACAAAAATAAATACTTAAGCCCTAAGGGTTAGTTGAGCTATTGCATGGTTGACTTCAATTAGAACTCAGGTGGTAGAGTTTGGTGGAGTTGATGAGATAGTAGATGGAGTTGTGTTCGGTTTAACTTAGTTGAACTACTTGTATTTAGTCTAACTTATAAATACACTAGTGATGAGTGGTGTGAATTAATTATTAATTAATTCACTAATTATTAACTCATAAATCAACTAAAGAACACATCAGCCATCGAAATGCATGGATACCTGGAGACCAGTTGTTAGAAACTGAAAGGGTGTGATTGACTATCAGTTGTGACCATGATTGTGCATGAGATTTGCACACACTTTGATGGAGATTGCCAATGAGGATTGCACAGTTGGAGCTAGTGGGATTCGAACTTGGATCTCACTCATTACTCACTTGGATTGCGCAGTAGAGGCATGCAAACTTGTGGAGAAGATTTGAACCCATGACTTGTTCAAGTCTCAGTAAGTTTGTGTGTAACTTTTTGGAGATAGTATTGAGTACTTGTGAGGAGTATTGTGTTATGTATTGTTACATGTTCTCTATCATTATACTATACATATAGTTGGGGGTTTTCAGCTATTGCTTTCCCCATTACATACTGTGTTGATATGTGTGCTTGATTATGTTTTAATGAGCACATGCGACTGTTTTCTATTTCCGCATATTGATGATCAATTGTAGAAGAGGTTATTTATTATGCATGAAGCTTAAATAGTGTGTAATCAGGATAATCTCAGTGAATAACTCAGCAAATTATTCAAATTTCTACATGGTATCAGAGCAGAATTGATCATCGGATCTATTATAGTGATTACAATTATTTTCGGTAGACAGAGTCTATAACGGGCCAGGTAGCCTCTGGATCCATCCTTTCTTTGAAAGGTGATATATCCAGTAAATTACCTTATAGTTGATCTCTGTGCCAGAAATAATTTTTTCTCACAGATCCAGAAGCATCTGAGTTTTGAGCTTGGAATTCGAATTTGCAGCAGAATTTGGAATTCGAATTTACAGTAGTTTTCTTGGTGCCAAAGTTGAAATGTCTTTCAACGGATTGCGACAAGAATATTCCCTTGAGGGAAGTCCGAATTATGTTGCATGGAAGGACCGGATGGAGGCGGTATTAGATGATAACGGGCTGAAGGAGTTCATAGAAGCTAAGATCCCAAAGCCTACTGATGCTGCTCAAGTTGAGGCTTAGTAAAAGAAGATGGCGAAATGTCGAAGAATTCTGTTGGAGGGCATGAAGGATCACATTGTATCCAGCATGCATGGAAAATCTTCTCCATACTTGATGTGGAAAGCGTTGACATATTTATTCTAGAGCAAGAGCGACCAGAGGAAGTTGGCTCTCAACAATAAACTCAGACACATAAAGATGGAGAAAGGCGACAGTATGCCGAAGTACCTCACGAAGTTCATCCAATGCAGGGATGAGTTGGGAAGTGTGGGGGTGACTATTGATGATGAGGAATTGGTGAGCTTGGCTCTCCCTAGACTTCCGAAGAGTTGGCATGCCTATCAGGATTCTGTCAATGGTCGGGAGAAATTGTCGGGATGGGAGCGACTTTGGTCGGATCTCGTGCAAGAGGAGATAAGGCGGAATACCAGAGATGGATCTTCATCCAAGGCATCTGATGAAGAAAATTGTGCTTTGGCTGCCAAAGCAAAGAAGGGGAAGAGAAAGAAAGCTTCTCATTCTGGTGCGAAAGGAAAGAAGCAGGACATGTCTAAGGTGAAGTGTTTTCACTGTCACCAACATGGACATTATGCCACAAATTGTCCGCAGAAGAAGAAAAATAAGCAGGCTGCTGGATCTGCAGCTAAAGAGGCCTTAGCCTCACATTTTGAGCTGGATTTTTCACTGATCGCATGCTTGGTCTCAAGTGTGATGGGATCAGTATGGTTCTTGGACAGTGGTGTGTCTTTTCACATGACTGGAGATCGAGATCTGTTTTCAGATCTAGATGAGAAAGATCTTGGAGTGCATGTCGAGATGGGCGATGATGGTAGATACAGTGCGACTGGTATCGGTACCATTTCCTTTGAGAGGGAGTCTGGTAAACCCTTCGCATTGAAGGAAGTGATGCATGTTCCAGGATTGAAGAAGAATCTGATCTCTGTGGCGATGTTAGAAGACAAAGGGTACGATGTTGTCTTCAGTGAAGGAAAGGCTTTCCTGCACAGTAAGACAACTGGAGAAACCCGGAAGATAGGGGTTCAAGTCAAGAACCTTTATCAGTTGCAAGTAGATGGCTGTGCAGCAATGGCATGCAAGGCGGAAGCAGTGGTGAGCCGGGATGATGGCGAGCTGTGGCATCGGAGATTGGGCCACCTTCACCATGGCGCTTTGAAGATACTGCAGTAGATTTCTACTGGGCTTCCTAAGGGCACTTTTGCGCAATCAGATCAGTGCAAGGGGTTTACCTTGGGAAAATTTTTGAAAGCCACCTTTCACGAGAAGGATAGTCATGCCACGACGATCCTTGAGAGAATTCACACAGACGTGTGTGGACCTTTCTCAGTAGCTTCGACAGCAAAGCACAAGTACTATGTGATCTTTGTTGATGATTTTTCTCAGAAGTGCTGGATCTTCTTCATGCAGAAGAAGAGCGAGACATACTCAAAGTTCTGTGAGTTCAAGGTGCTGGTTGAGAAGGAATCGGGGAAGCATGTGAAGGCTCTTAGGAGCGACAATGGTGGTGAATTCATCTTTGCTGAATTCAAGGACTTTTGCAGTGCAGAATGGATTCGGAGAGAGCTCATTGCACCCCATAACCCACAGCAGAACGGGGTTGCAGAACGGGGTTGCTGAGCTAATTTTAATTTATTTATTTATATTTTTTTGAAAATGCACAGTAAAATTTAAATTTTTTACTATGCATGTATTAAAATTCAACAGAAACTGTAAAAAACAATTATTATAGTAAAATTTAACAATTTTACTATACTACAGGGTTTTTGTGCAAATCACCAGATGTTTCAAATTATAATTCTTTGAATAGTGTTGTTCTTCGAAAGTATTGTGTTGCTCCATAGTGCTCTCGTGCTCTCTTGCTCCAACTACGTCTCTTGTGAAAATCCCTCGAAATTTTTTGCAAAAATAATGAAATAATGAAATAATGAATAGCTTTTACTATTTAATTTTTTTTTTTTATGAAATTAGATTTCTGAAAATAATTTGCCGCCCATTTTTCAAATTTTTTCTTTTCTCACTTCAAAAAAATAAAGTTGCGTTTGTTTTTTTTTTCTTCTCTTTTAGGATATTCAATGTGTTTGTTAACTAACAACACCGATGCATCAATTAATAAAACTGCACCAGTGCATAGTTACTAAAATGCACTAGTGCGGTTAAGAATACATTAGCACTGATAACAATAAGTCCATTTTTAAGGCACCAAAATTACTTTTAGGTATGTACACCAAAATTTATTTTGATTTGCTCAAACCCAGGGAGAGAATCTCATAATTATATCAAATGGACAATTCTTTAAAATCCAGCTCGTTCCATAATATTTCTCAAATTCCATTGCGGAGTTCTCCCTATCCATATCAAGATGTAATTACTTCAGATTTTATTTTACTTTCATTATCTAATTGAATTTAATTTTCTTATCCATGTTGATCAGCTGAATAAAATTAATGTAGACAAATTTGCAAGTTCATGTAGATTCAGAATCAAGTTCAGATGCACAAAATATTCAAACAACTCCAAAATGTCAGAAGCTCTTATCAGGAGCAGCATACTTCAAGGCGCATTTGGTAGATGAAAATGGACAGTCGCTTCACCCTACCAAATGTAACATTGCATCTTCTAGCCACAATCCTGGGACAATGATGGTAATAATTGTTTGGTATATTAATGTAATTATTTCAACCTCAAACCAATTAATCATGCATTTTTGACATGATTACTAATTTATATCATTGATTTTGTACTGATCATGTTCAAATATATTTGTTGAAATTTTAAGGATTCTAGTGATGATGAGTGACCTACCTACCATATTTTGTTGCACCCCACGACAATGTCAAATCGAGATAAGGCTGAATTAAGAGAAAAACTCAGAGAGGAACGATACCAAGAATGGTTGAATCAACCACCTGTTCAATTCCCACTATGTCAAAATTCACAAATTAGGAATAAATACATCAATAGTAGTTCTTCACAAGTTGGCAATGGAGGGAATCAAATATAGGTTGGTATGGATGATTACTTAAGGGATACGACTTTATGTAGATAATGTTGTTAGATGCATTCCAGAATGATGATCAGCTAGGGGATGATTTTCATGTCACTGATACCTTTTTCGAAAGCCTTAAAGTTGCTTCCACCACCCCTCTCTTTGGACCTGGCGGTCAGTCAAAGTCTACCTAGTTGGGGACAACGATGTTACCGTACAACTTGAAAGCAAAGTTTGGCTTCTCGAATGCATGTTTCTCAGAAATTTTGAGGTCCCTTATATTTTGAGATATATAATCACACAATGAAAATTACAAATGGTCAATTTTATGAAAGTTAATAATTATCGGCATTAATGTACATTTAATATTGTCTATGACCAACTATAGTTTATTCAAAGATAAGGTTCTTTTGTGTGATAATGTCTTTCCTAGTAGCTACGAAGAGGTAAAGAAATTTTTGAAAATGTTGGGTGTTGATTACATATCATATCATGCATGTCCAAATGATTGTATTCTGTAAAGAGGAGAATATGCAGACAAAGAGACATGTCCAAAATGTGGGCATGAAAGGTAGGATAAATAAAAAAAAAAGGGTAAATCAAGTGGTCCTCCTTTTAAGATATTGAGACACATGCTTATAATTCCAAGGATTCAAAGGCTCTTTCATTGCAAATAATTAGCTATGTTGCAAGGATGGCATGCCTCACACAAAAGTGAGTTGGCAGTTATGCGAATCCCAATAGATTCAATATCCATGAAGCATATAGAGGATACATGGCCCAGAAAAATCAAGGATGAAGTATGAAGTCTACGACTCAGCATAGCCATGGCCATCCCATATTCCTTCCAAAACACCAACTATTCAGTTTGGCCTATAGTAGTGATCAATAACAATATCCCCCCATGGTTGTCCGTGAAGAATGAACATCTTATGTTGGCTCTCATAGTCCCCGGTAGAAGAAAAGTGAAGAATATGGATGTCTACTTACAACCGCTGGTAGATCAATTGAAGGAATTATGGGGTGGGATAAATTTATATGATGTATTAACACCCATCGCAACAAACCATAGTTTTACGTTGTATGGAATATGTGCTTACACGATGTTATCACTAAATTGATGTTGATGGGCTGCTTCAATATTCAACCTAGAGTCAATGATTTCAAACCTACTTTTAGCTGGAACTTATCCTTATTAGCATGAGAGGGCTCTCTCAAGTATAAGGGTGATATTACATAAATGAAGATCAACATATGTCTAACTTTGAAATTTTATTTAAATATGTTTTTGTGCAGGTGAAAGATGTAGACAAATTACTACCATTGTGTATATGGAGTTAGTGTAGACAAACTCAGTGACATATTAAACTCCTCTCATGGAAGCTAAGGCATATATATTCTGATGAAAACATAACATTTACAACAAGCCAAATGTTTGAAGGAAGTTAGAGCATGTTAACCATGTATTCTAAATAGTCAAAGAACTAGGATACTGAAGATAGAATAACATGACATAATAGACAAACACTCATAAGAATATCAATGACTCTTAGGTAAAGAGAAGTATGATGCCACTGTATATTACTAGTAAAATGATTTACAATAGTAGCTTGTAGAATCACATCAATAGCCTTTCTAACTCTAAAAATCTCTCATGTATAGAGTGATGACTCATACAAATGATTTTACACCTTTATAGCTTCAAATTCCCACCTCAGAGACCTATTTCAAATAGGATTTTATCACTTGCAGACTTCCTAGGGATATTTTTGTTTTGCAAAGTTTGAATACAAAAAGGACTCTTATTTCATTGAATAACTCAACAGATCCATTTAATAACCCCTATCAACTGCATCCAACTAATTTTCTTAGTGTAATAGAGTGCTGATGTGTCATTATGCCACGTGGATGCTGAGTTGGACCTCCTCCAAGTTGAATTTTAGAATTTTTTCATCAATCTGGTTAGTGAAAATTCTGAAAAATAGGCCTAAAAAATGAGTGCATAATTTCCAAAAACGGATGGATTTGCAGAATCTGAGAGAGTTTTTTTTAGATGGGCTTGTGTTGAAGAAAAACCTCCTTTAGATTTCGAAAATGTTTTTTTATTTGGTCGAAAATTGAAGTTGAATTTTACTGCTAAAGCATTGATGTATAGGAAATTTCAGGAGAGTTCGTAGCATTTTCATTTCACCACCTTCTGCATAACCTTTGAAATTTATGAATATTTTAGGGTCTTCCTTGGGTTCAATAAGCTAAATACATGCCTCTAGCACCCTCTCCCATTTATTTTTTGAAATATTTTTAGCTTAAGGAAACCTACAGCGAGTTCGTAGTGAAAACTCAACCTCAAGCCTGAAGTTTGCTACGAACTTGCCTAGTTTGACATATTTTTTTGTAATTCTTCATTTTTTCACCTCAAAAACAATAATAAAGCTTGCGCATGCCTGGTATGATAGTATTATACACAATATGGTCCAAAAATATGTTGCCTTACCATATTTCAACATCATCATCTTGCATAATCATTTTAAGACCCTTTGCTTTAATTCTTCTTGTACCATCTCCATCGAACCAAAATAACAGGCTCAGGTGTTAGCCAACTAATACACTGGAGTTAAGACCTTATAAAGCTGAATTGATATAGTGAGATATCCAAGGTGAGGTGGGAAAAGTGATGTCCTGTTATGCTTGGTGATGTGTGCACCATGATGAGCTGGTAGCCTAATCTTCCTCTATGATGAGTAATATCACTAACCAAAGACTCCATTGATACTCTTTTACCATCCCAGCTAGCTGATGTGCTTCAAGAAGACATTTAATGCTTGAAAAAAATTAAAATTCTCTCTCGCTACAAAAACAGATTTTTTGTTGGAATTTTTTAGAATTCCAAACAATAAAAGGAGAATAAAACTCCCTTCTTTAACACAGAGAAAATATTTAAAATTGCATTCACAGTGACAGAGTTTCCACAAAAAAAAATTCTATTCCATAAAAAAACTGATACAAATTCTTCCTCAACATAGAGGGATTACATCTGCTGGACTGCTTCTAAGCACAGTGCCTAAATAACACACTCTGTCATTTAAAACATTCACTACTGTGTATACAAAATATTTTACACTGCTGTGTAAAACAAAACAAAAAAAACTCTCTGTTTTCCTTCACTACTGTGCATACACTTCTGTTCTGTGTAATAATAATAAAAATTACATCTTGCCTCACGGGCTTTCTGCCTTTTATATGAAAACATTACATAATATATTTTTAACCAAAGTAAAAACTTAAACTGACTGCGGTAACAAAACATTTACCGAGCGTAAAAATATTTAAAACTCATTGCCGTGAATATAAAACAATTAAATCAAAACTATAACATAATGTTTAAAAACATTATTTCCCTTTTTGTTTCTTTTCATTTATATATATATTATGGGGGCTTCGTGGAGTTCATCCTCCCCAGCTCTCATACCCCCGCGGAATGGCTTTGTTAGTGTAAAGTGTGGGCCTAGTTGAGTATGACGTCAGCTGCTCCGGTGGTCTCCACTCCTCCAGCTGCTCCAACTATGCTGCCCCTCCGAAATATTGCTGCCTCAACAATGAATTCGTTTGGTGGGATTTTAATGTGGCTGCTGCTGCTGATAATAATTTATCTTCCGCCGCTTTTGCATTCAATTCGCAGTTGTTTAACTTCACATCTGCCTTAACTTCGCCGTTCTGTTGTCTCTTCATTCCTTTCCAATTAATTCTGTTGTCTGCAAACTTATACGGGCAGTTGTAAATTAAATTCCAACACTCCCCCTTAATTTCAACTGCTGGGGTTTCCTGCATACCCAGGCATTTCCTGAATTTATTAAAACTATTCTAAGCTAATGGTTTTGTGAGGATATCAGCAAATTGATCCTCTGTTCTGCAATGCTGCAAAACAATCTCACCATTGCTAACCAATTTACGTATGAAATGAAACTTGGTGTCTATGTGCTTTGTCCTTTTATGAAAAACAGAATTTTTAGATAAAGCTATCGCTGAGCTATTATCACAATAAATCATTGTCCCTTTTTTCTGTTCTTGGCATAAAATTTTCAACATTCTTCTCATCCAAACTGCTTGACACGCTATTGCTGTAGCTGCCACATATTCTGCCTCTGCTGTAGACAATGCTACAATGGGCTGTTTCTTAGAAGCCCATGAAATGGCTCCTGAACCCATATGAAAAACATAACCAGAAGTAATTTTCTGGTCATCAATACTTCCAACCCAATCACTGTCAGTATAACTAATTAAATCTGAATTTTCTGAAGTAGTATACAAAATACCAAACCTTTTTGTACCTTCAACATACCTCAGAATTCTTTTTGCTGCCTACCAATGTGCATCCTTTGGCTTCTCCATGAATCTGGAAATCAAACTAACGCCATGCATTATGTCTGGCCTAGTTGCAGTCAAATACATAAGGCTGCCAACTATGCTCTTCTATAAGCTAGGATCAAAATCCTTGCTGTTGTCCTCTCTGTTGAGTTTTAATCCCATCACTGTGGGAGTGATTGCTGCTTTGCTTTCCTGCATGTTGAATCTTTCAAGCACCTCATTAACATACTTTTCCTGTGAGATAAAAATCCCACTTTCATCTTGTTCTACTTCTATTCCCAAGAAGTATCTCAACAAACCCATATCAGTCATTTCAAATTCTTCTTTCATGACTGTTTTAAAATTTTCAATAAGATAATCATCATTACCTATGAAAATAACATCATCAACATATAAAACTACAATCAACATTTTTCCATCTTTTTCTTTGATGTAGAGGGTGGGTTCTCCCTCACACTTTTCAAATCCATTTTCCAGTAGATAGGAATCTATTATGTTGTACCACGCTCTTGGCGCTTGCTTCAGCCCATAAAGAGCTTTCTTCAACTTACACACTTTGTGATCTTGGCCTTTCTTTTCATAGCCAAGAGGTTGTTCAATGTAAACCTCTTCCATTAACACTCCATTTAGGAATGCTGACTTCACGTCCATTTGGTAAACTTTCCACTTGTTTTGTGCTACTATGGACAGAACTGCTCTCACGGTTTCCATTCTGGCAACTGGTGCGAAAGTTTCCTCATAATCTATCCCATGCTTCTACTTATAACCTTTGACAACAAGCCTTTCCTTGTGTCTCTCTATTTTGCCTTCAGCGTTACTCTTGGTCTTGTAGACCCATTTAACTCCAATAACATCTTTACCTTTTGGGAGTTCAACCAAATCCCAAGTCTTGTTTCTTTCTATGGCATTAATCTCCTCATCCATAGCTTCTATCAATTTCCTATCTTTAATAGAATCCTCAAAATGAATAGGGTCATCAACATTACAATATAAAGCAAACAAAGAATTGATACCTTCACTTGCTGCCTCTTGTTCATAAATGTCTTTCAAATTTATGAACTTCTTACCTCTTTCATTAGGTGTACAAATGCTTGAAGAAGCACTTGAATTTCCTCCTTGTGGTGTGCTTGGAGAAGCACTTTCATTTCTCCTCAAAGGTGTGCTTTGCTGCTCTTTTGTTGGTGTTGCTGTTTGGGGATGTATTTCAGCCAACTCATCATCATTTTCATCATGAGATAAACAGTGTTTAACATTCATTGTATTCTCTATGCTTCCATCCCAAGCTTCCTCTTCAATAAACTGAACATCTCTGCTCACAATAAACTTCTTGGTGGATGGGTTGTACAAGCGATAAGCCTTGGATTCCTCACTGTATCCAATGAAAATACATTTCTCCCCCTTGCTGTCCAACTTCTTCCTTAGCTGATCTGGTATGTGTGCATAAGCCACACATCCAAAAACCTTCATGTGTGTGACACTTTGCTTTGTGCCACTCCATGCCTCTTCCGGCACTTTGTTCATAACTTCTTTTGTAGGGCATATATTTAGAATGTACGTTGCACAATGTATAGCTTCAGCCCAATAATCATTAGGCAACTGCTTTGCCTTCAACATACTCCTTGCCATGTCCATTATGGTTCTATTCTTCCTTTTGGCTACTCCATTTTGCTGCGGAGTATATCTAGTTGTAAACTTCTTATGAATACCATTTTCTCTACAAAAACGTAGAAAATATTTAGAGATATACTCACCTCCTCTGTCAGTCCTTAGGACTTTGATGTGCAGCCCACTCTGGTTCTCAACAAGTGCTTTGAAATTGCAAAATTTTTCAAACACTTTACTTTTGTTTTTCAAAAAGTAAACCCAAGTTTTTCTTGTAAAATCATCTATGAATGTTAACACATAGTGGCTGCTTGTGAGCGATGGAGTTTGCATCGGTCCACACACATTTGAGTGGACAATCTCTAAGGGTGCTTTTGCCCTTATGCTTTTCCCGGAAGGAAAACTTTCTCTGTGTTGTTTCCCCAAGATACAACCTTCACAAAGGCTGTCCGGTTTCTCTATCAATGGTAAACCACTTACCATTCCTTTTCTATTCAACAAATTAAAACCTCCAAAGTTGAGATGTCCAAATCTCAAGTGCCATAACCAATTATCATCTTTTGGTTCGCTTTGGATAGCCTCTTGTGCAACTGTTGCTTTCTCTTCACCATTTTTCAAATCTGCTCTCATTCTAAGAGGGAACATCATGTTTCTTGTCATCTTCACTTTAGCAATACATTGTTTGCTGGGTGGTTTTTCCATGATGGTACAAACATCATCCTCAAAGAAAACATTATACCCCTTGTGAACAATCTTTCCAACACTTAAGAGGTTACACTTCATTCCTGGAACATAATAAACATCTGCTATGGTTTTCTTTGCACCTTTCCTTGTTAAGACATTTACATCTCCTTTTCCCATAACAAAAACTTTGCTATCAGTTCCTAGTGTGACTTGTGACTGCACACTCTCATCTAACATAGAAAACATTGCTATATTTCCTATCATATGGTTACTACAACCGGAGTCTAGAACCCATAAATCCTCACTTTTTTCTTCAGCCATATTACAAGCTAAAAACAAATTATTTTGACTGATATTTTCCTTAGTGAAATTTGCACTAGTTCTACTTGCCATATCTTATTGCTTCTTTCTACATTCATTAGCATAATGACCATATTTTTTACAATGGTAACATTGGACATTGGACTTATCATACCTTTGTCCTTGTGCATTCTGCTGTCCACTTTGCTGGCTGCTGCCTTGGCCGTGGCTGTGATTTTGATTGTTGCACCTTCCATGTGAATGTGAAGGGTTGTCCCTTCCACCTCTGTTTTGGCTTCTGCCTCTTCCTCTTTTGTTTCCTCTGCCTTGCCCTCTTCCTCTTCCGAAAGACATCTGGGTCTTAAAGGCATGCTCCAGAGATAATTTTTCACTTCTACCCAATCTCTGTTCATGGGTCATCAGTGATGCATGAAGTTCATCCACTGAAAAATTTGTGAGATCCTTAGTCTCCTCTATGGTGGTGACAATCACATCGAATATTGAGGGTAAACTTCTCAAGAGTTTTTCAACAATCCTCTTGTCTTCAAGAGTCTCTCCATGAGATCTTATTTGTGTGACCATTCCAATCACATGAGTGAAGAATGAGTCAATAGTATCTGACTCTTTCATACAGAGAGTCTCAAAGTCTCTCCTCAACAACTGAAGCTTTGCTGTCTTCACTTTTTCCATACCTTGATAGGCTGTCTTGAGAGTTTCCCAAGCTTCTTTGGATCTCTTAGCTGCTGCTATCCTTGGAAACACACTCTCATGAACTACTTGATACAAAAAGAAAAGAGATTTGGAGTCTTTCTTCTTATTTCTCTTCAGCATCTCTCTTTCTGCTTGAGTTAACATATTAAACTCATGTTCATATGCTGGCTCTTCAAAGCCTTCCTCAAAAAATTCCCATAAGTCTTGGGAAACAAATAATGCTCTCATAGTTATTGACCAGTAGTCATAATTTTTCCCATTAAATATTGGGAGATGGATATTTCCCATACCCATACTAGTGTTGGCTCCAGCCATTCTGCACTCTTAACTATGATTCAAAAACACTTGACTGTGTATTTAAAATTAACTGACTGTTTTGCAACAGTAACACAACAAACTGTATAGAGAAATACCTTTGGATTCTTTTTGACTGAGTCTTCATACTGCTGGAGAAGCTGCTGCAACAAAGAAATCCTTTCCTTCAGCTTCTTTGATCTTCAAAGAGCCTGGACTAGCTCCAATACCATGTTGGAATTTTTGAGAATTCCAAACAATAAAAGGAGAATAAAACTCCCTTCTTTAACACAGAGAAAATATTTAAAATTGCATTCACAGTGACAGAGTTTCCACAAAAAAAACTTCTATTCCATAAAAAAAACTGATACAAATTCTTCCTCAACATAGAGGGATTACATCTGCTGGACTGCTTCTAAGCACAGTGCCTAAATAACACACTCTATCATTTAAAACATTCACTGCTGTGTATACAAAATATTTCACACTGCTGTGTAAAACAAAACAAAAAAAACTCTATGTTTTCCTGCACTGCTGTGCATACACTTCTGTTCTGTGTAATAATAATAAAAATTACAACTTGCCTCATGGGCTTTCTGCCTTTTATATGAAAACATTACATAATATATTTTTAACCAAAGTAAAAACTTAAACTTACTACTGTAACAAAACATTTACCGAGCATAAAAATATTTAAAATTCATTGCCGTGAATATAAAACAATTAAATCAAAACTATAACACAATGTTTAAAAACATTATTTCCCTTTTTGTTTCTTTTCATTTATATATATTCCGGGGGCTTCATGGAGTTCATCCTCCCGAGCTCTCATACCCCCGCGGAATGGCTTTGTTAGTGTAAAGTGTGGGCCCAACTGAGTATGACGTCAGCTGCTCCGGTGGTTTCCACTCCTCCAGCTACTCCAGCTATGCTGCCCCTCCAAAATATTGCCGCCTCAACAATGAATTTGTTTGGTGGGATTTTAATGTGATTGCTGATGCTGATAAGAATTTATCTTCCGCCACTTTTGCATTCAATTCGCAGCTGTTTAACTTCACATCTGCCTTAAATTTGTCGTTCTGCAGTCTGCAAACTTATACGGGCAATTGGAAATTAAATTCCAACAGTTTTTAGGCAAGTTCATAGTGAATTTTAACTGTTTTACACTGATTTCACTACAAACTTTGGTATTCTTGTCAAATTCACTGTAATGACTAGATTTACCATGCATGAGATATTTTGGATTTTTCTTATGACAAGACTTTAATGACATGGCATAGGAACACTTTGAACCTTTAGGACTATAGACAAATTCATGAAATTTTATCATTTTTTATGATTTTATTTGACAAACACACTAGACCTAATGAAAAATGACCTCCCTAACCAACCTAATTGTTATTGATGATAACACGCGACACATGATTATCCAGGCTTAGGATTTTTCTTTGGTAAATTACATGTTTATTGATTTATTTATATCTGTAACAATATTCTTTCACATATTAGTTATTTAATTAGTTGTAATTGTTTTGATCTTCATGATATTCTTTAACGTGCCATGCATATTGTATACAATAATTTTGCAGGTCTTGTAACAAAAGGGTACTATGGATCTAAATTTTGTGGACCTTATCTGAAAGCTATATGGTCCAATGACCTACAAACGCCAATGTATGACTGCTCCAGGGTATTCCTCCCAGAAGAACACCCTTACAAAAGAGAAACATCCACTTTCAATGGTAATATAGAACCCAAAGGCCTGCAATAATGACACTATTTGAATGGCTTAGAGCATATGAGAGAGAGAAGGAGAAGGAGTTCATAGAAATGTTTGATTCAAATGGGGAGTCTATGTTCGATGATCCAAAATTCTTTGACACCTATGTTGAGAAATTTCCCATTGGGATGAAAATGAAATCTATCATTTATAACCTCCCATATTGGGAGAATCTTAAGATTACCCACTTATTAGATCCCATGCATATATTTAAAAATGTTTCATCTTCTTTATGGAGGCACATATCATCGAAACAAAGTGACACATTGGTTGTTATGAAATATCTTATTACTTCAAAAACTAAAAAGAAACATTGGCCAAGACAATTAGAAAGTATAGGATCAGAGGCAGCTGGTCTCTCTAATTGGTATTTCAAGGAAAGTGATGTCCCATGGATTTTTTAAAAAGATGATCTTTCTTTGGCAAAGGAAGTTATAATGGGTGTGAGGGTGCCATCTCCATATGGGTCTTCACTATAATGTTGCTTCACCGTGGATGATCATCTATCAGGTTGACATCACATGACCATTTGAATCTTCTAAGAGTACGTATAATGTCAAAAGCATGATTTTTTTATTTTTTATATTAATAAATTTTATCCCATGCAGGGATCATAAAGCATAACTAATTTTGTATATTATTGCATGTGTTTATAACTTTGCATTGTCATTATCCTTTGTTCATGCATGGGTGTTTGAAACATGACTTCCCCCACGACCTAGGACATGTCATATCTAAATTATCTGCATTTATATGTTGGATCATGTCAGAGGAGATTCATGTAGCTAGCATTCCACAGTGGTGTCAAGAGATAGTTGAGATTGTTTGTATGTTTGAGAAGAAACTACTGACGAGTTTCACGGACTTGTAGTTTCATCTTCTAATCCACCTAGTAGATGAGGTTGAATCCGTTGGGGTGGTTTTTTGTCGTTGGATGTTCTTCTTAGAGAGGTACAAGAAGAAATTGAAAGGTTCTGTTCGACAAAGGGAAAAAGCCGAGGGGTCTATGGCAGAGGGGTACATATTGTATGAGTCTTTCTATTATTCAGTGAGTACATCAAGTAAATCGACAATAGACTAGGTGCGGTGATTTAAAACGATGAAAGAGATGAAGACAAAAGAGAAAGGAAGCTTCTGAAAACGAATGGAAAAAGACACGTGATTAGATGTAAATATTTTTTTATTAAGAAACTTGAATCTTAAATAAAATAAATAGAGTTTTTAATGTAAATTTTTTATACTCATTTGGTAAACATGCTTTATCATTGGCCTTCACACATTAATTTTATAACTTATTATTGATATGGGTGGGATTTTAATTTTTTTTTTTTAAATGTTTAAAATTATATTTAAAAAATAAAACAAATTATTTGTATCAATCACTCTCTAAAAAAAATAAAAGAGTTTATGAGAAAATAAAAAAAAATAGTCTTATTAATGGAATATGAAACGAAAAGTTTTTTTTAAAGATTTAAAAGTATTTTTATATAAAATGATTTGCAATTTTAATAATAATTCTAAATACATTTTTACGTATATATATATATATATATATATATATATATATATATATATATAAAATTAAAAATTATATACCCAAACCCGACTCCACGCACCCCAGAAATTTCCCTAAAATTTTAGGGTACTCCCACAAATCCTGTGCGTCTCCCCGCACCGCGTCTCCACACTTGGGAGTCTTGGTGGAACATTGCATTTTTATTTGAAAATAAAACTCAAAAAATCACAAATATTTTTAAACATAATAAAAAATTTTCAAATATATCAAAATTTTAAAATAAATATAATATTGTTATATGTTAAATTGAAAAAACTCTTCTATAATACATTGCTTATAACTATATTAATAGTTAAAAAAGGAACGCCTCATTAAATACTAACGATTTTATCAACAACTATTCTTTTCATCCCTCAAATTGCAACAAGTTAATGACTATTGAATCAAAGTTTTATTCGGATATTGTAGTGTTGGATTATTCAATTAAACCATGGGGGTTACCTTCGACCCTTCACATTTGGCAATTGAAACAAAGTTTTATTCCAACATTGTAGTGTTGGATTATTCCACTAAACCATGAACGTTACCTTTGACCCTTCACATTTCCGCTTTTTAAAATAAATATATATAAAAACTGTTGAATATTTTTTAAAATATATATTTTTAAGTGAACACACTATTTGGGATTGGAATTTTGTTTGGTGCTTAGTTGAAAAAAATTAACTGAAAACACTGTTTGGCGTTTGGTGAGGTGTTCCTGCTTAAAAAAATATATTTATTTGGAATTCTCTGTGGACTTTTAGGGCAGTGTTAGCCTTTTTGTGTTTATTTTATTGAATAAATGAACAATTTCTTTACAATGAGATGAATAATTTCTATACAATGAAATGGATGTTCCTCGGAATAACTCAATTCTAAAAAAATGATTTACATATTCAATTCTTCTTCCAAAACGGCTTGAATTTAAGACTCATTTGAAACTAAACTGCACTCAAACCAATTAATTTACAACCATCTGCTTTACAAAACTTATTTAATTTTTTATTAGACTCTTTATCACATATAGGATAACAGCTTACAATTATCAACATGTCCGGTAACCCTGGAAGGAGCGGAGAAGGCCAACGTGCTCAGGTTGTGAGTATAGGAGGCAGAACATCAATCTTGCGGCCTTTCACAGAAGCCTTGGTATCAGGGTACACAATATCCTCCTCTTCATCCAACGACCCATCATTCAGCACCCGCATAGGAAAAAGCATAAGATGCCCGGGCAGATCGTCTACAGTCTCTTCTTGCACAAAAGAGTCCCAAATTCGCTGGCATATCCTGCGTACGAGCCTCACGCATTCAACACTCTCTGGATGAAGATATTCACGCCGCAGGCCGCCATTCTTATGTGCAAAATGCTCGTACCACAGAGACATTCGATATCCAAATATCTCCCCACGAGCTCTCCGGCCTCGCTGGTTGATGTGGTATGGCTGGTAACATCCTTGGGCTATTTCGGAGTCCCTGGCTCCGTCCATGGATCTCTGGTTCAGATTGGCCGATCCTATGATAATATATTCATCGTCCACTGCATAATTCACAGAAAAAAGGGACAAAAAAAGAATTTACAGATCACTGGGATGAATGAAGCAAACATATCAGTTCCGTGACCATTAAGTATATTAAATGCAAAGAAAGCCCTTTTGAGTCGGGAGAAGAAATTCATCTTCCAATGTAAATAACTGTTAAAATCTGCATAAGAAAACGAAGTTACCTACCTATCATGAGCTTGGCATGGACATAGATCATGGTTCTCCTGTGCTTTTGGGCATTCCAGTAATCGGTTCCCTCTTCTGGCCTTTCAGGAGGTACATAATCGCCCGCTAACTTCACCTCCCTGTTCCCCACGCAGAAGAAATTCAAATAATCAGTCGGTCTGAACTCATGGTCCAGGCCCTCCTCTCTGAGCGCCTCCCCGATCATCTTATACATCATGCGCGCGGTGTTCCTGAACCAGTGCAGGATGGCCTGCACGGTATCCCCCTCGGGTATCCCCTCCGGCCACATTGGGTTCAGCACATACACCGAGAACCGCTCGCGGGCTTTTATCTTGCTCACAATTTTTAGCGCAATCTCAATCGGAATGAGATGCAGGCACCCGCAGTCCTGGTCTCGGTCCCACGAAGCGCAACTGCCGAAAAAGTACTGATTCTCTATGTAAATGAAGTCCCTGGCTCGCCGTATGGCTTCGATATAGGCGCACTGGATACTCTTGTCGATAACCTGGTCCTTCACGGTCACCAGTCCCAGTTCCGGCGCATCGGACGGATTCGCGGGGAACCCCACGACGGAAGCATCGTCTATGGACCGGAAGATCTGAACATTCCAAGACTCCGGGCCTTCAAAATGTGCGTCCGGCGGTAGGAGACCCGGTAAATCATCGGGCTTTAGGAGGAGGCTCGGATCGGCCTGCTTTGTCCAGCGCTGAATAAAGTTCGTCACGACATCATAGGCAACCGGGCCTTGGATTTTAGAATGGGCATCATGCCATGGTTCTCTAGGGCCGCCATGTTCAAGATCCGCGTCCTTGTAATTGTTCTGATGAAAATCATCTCTGTAAACAGTATTCAGGGTTCTAAACAGGGGATGGATCTCGTTATCATACCTCCCGTCGCAGAGATCGATTCCTCCCACAAAGCTCACGACCTGGCGATTTTCAGAGCCTTGAATGCTGGCGTCCAGGCTCACGGTCTTCTGGTGATGGGTAAACTCGGCAGCAATTTCCGCACTCTGGAATGGACTCAACGAATGGTCTGCATGTCTGGGACACAGAAAGCAATAAACGTTGGTGCCCTTGAAATACTCGAATGTTTCATCGCAGTGGGTCTTCATGAGTCCCTGGTTTCGGAGAAATTCCACAGCCGTTCTATCTTCCCAAATGAGGACCAAAACTCTAACCCCCTGCTCGGCTTTTTTCTTCAGAAGCTCACCCAAAGTCACACCTTCTGCACCGGGGATCATTCTTTCTCTATCCCTCACAAGCGTAATCTGGGTATTTACAGACCACCCGGCAATGTATATAAAGTGCTTAGCTCCATTCAAATACTCGTACAATTCCTCCCAGAGTCTCGGAGGGCTGTAAAAGCCTCTCTCCTCCCCATGACCCAGTTCTATCCTGGGACGATAGTGCTCTGATAAGTGCGAGTTCTGATACAGTTTGACTCTGCACCCCTTCCTCTGCTTGAAATATACATGTTGGACTCCAGGGAAGTCCCCATCTCGAATCCCGGAACCCCAATACGGATCTTCTGAGACATGTCTGAACTGAAAGCGTACATGGATCTGAGCTTTCCTCAACTTCTCAGAGAAATCTTCCTTATACAGGTGATACCATCCCTCAATGACGTCATCGGTGAGTATTTCTGAGATTGGGATCTGGGCTCTTCCTATCACTTCTGCAGAGATTTCCAATCCCTTCTTGACACTGACCACCAGATGAGACGATTTATACGCGCAGTGTATGTGAAAACTCTCGTTCCAAATTGGGTTCTGATGTTCATGGGAGAGAACTCTAGTTCTTCCAATTCTGGCAATGCCAATATCTATGGTGGCATATAGTCCTTTGTGCCCTTCTAAATGCAGAAGCTCCTTAACTTCCTCGCCCACCTGCTCAACAAAAAATGTCAGCCCACATCGATATTCCAATTACACATTGGTATGAATCCTTGATGAAATATAACAATCTAGGTCTCCACCAAGTTGCCCAGCTTGAACATAAACAGAAATCAAGAAACCAATCCAGGATCTTGGGCAAATACCCAATTTTTTTATCAACAAGGTGTATTTTTCAACATCTTCAAAATATTGTAAGGGTGATTGAAGTCATTACCTTTTTCAGTAATTTGTGGATGCCTCCATGACCAAGGTGCTTAGCTTCAAATATAGTGGCATTGAGCTGGCCATGGACTACTTGGGATGCCATTAGAGATCTGTATTGAAAATCTGTCAATCACACCAGCAATGCAATGCAATGACTATGGAGAGATCCAAACTTTATAAGAGCGCATACAATGGTATTTGCTTCTGGTCAACGAAATGTGTCGTTGATGATCTGGTACACGCGCCTCCGGGGAAGAATTTTTGAATTACGTCTCAGGAAAGTGCATTGAGGGCCTACAATTACATCATTGGTTAACGACTCCAGGCAAGTGAACTACTCCGTTGGAAGTTGGGATAATGGCCAATGGCCATTTTACCTTTAATTATTATAATGAATGTGCTGGATCCCACAGACCGAACGACCAATGGCATCTCGCTCGCTTAGTTTCAGATATACGCCGGATACTATTGTGATACTATATTTAGGTTTTTGAGGTTTTTTCATATTTTATGGTTTAATTTGCTTAAAATGATGGGATTATTTTTTCAGCAGAAAAAAAAAGTAGAGTATATATTAATGTAACAGTGTAAATGTACAAAGTGTTTCTTACAATTACAATATAGTTTTAAAATGTTATCAATGTAAATATACAAAATTATGTGTAATTCTGGTGTGCAAAAGATCAAACCACTATTCATAAACAAAAACTGTTTGGTATTTCCATAATTTTGTCTTCAACATATCTCTCTTTCTTTAGTTCTTTAGCACCCATTGTTGTTGTTTTCTCAATTGCTCAAAAAGCAGTATATATTAGCCCCCATTTGTCTTTGTGCCAAGATTTTCTTTATGTACATATCAGAAACTTTGCTAATTGATAGTGATTAGAAGAATTTGTACTAGTAGCCTCTGAAAGTTCATAGTGCATCTCCCCATAAGTACCCCTGAGACCCTTGTCATGTTTTTCTCACTATAAATATGTGTGAATTTAATGTAGGAGAAGGTTCTTACCAATTCGTTGATTCGATCAATCCATGATGATAAGTGTATAGGAGCCAACTGATTTTTATGGTTGAGATGATCGATCAAGATCTTCGAGTCCCAAAATATCCATATTGTGTCGATGTAGAGTTGCTTGGTGAACCAAAGGAGACCCCATAAAGCCAGTATCTCCGCCCTGGTATTGGTCCCATGGCCTTCGAACCAATGGATCTTGTAATGGCATAAGGGATTTATCATCAACCATGCCCCACAACCACACCTGCCATTTTGTGTTGCCCTGTCAAAAAATCCGGTTGGATAATGGATGTCATGAGGTCGCAGTCTAACAGATAAATCATAAGGAGGCTTCTGTTGGACTTTCATCTCCTCCCAAGACTGGATGATTTGTGTCACAATCCGCATGGGCGAGGTGTGTCGGTTCTCAAAGATCCTCAAATTTCTTCAAATCCATATCCTCCAATGAAATATAAGTGGGATGACCCGGAAATCCTTACCCTTTGCAGACCACTAGTGTGTACACTCATATACTGTTTGATAGTCATGTTCTTGAAACTTGAAATGACTACATAAAAGGGATCTGGCCTCCCTTGATAATACACAGTTATAGAAAATGTGATGATTGTCATCTTCCACATTCATGCAAAGTGCACATATGCCCGTGCTTATCTTTCCTCTCTGTTTAAGGTTTGTCCAAGTTAAATTCTTATCCTTCCATACACAATAGAAAGATGATAATTTTTTTTGTGTCTTCTCCTTCCATAATTTCGCAAACCAACACTTTTCTGACAATCCACATTGTAGATTAATGATCTCCAAATAAGTCTCCCTTGAGCTGATAAGGCCCTTATATAGACTGTGATGCAGGGGCATTAGGCCCAAGACACTTTTGTACATAAATAAACATAAGGGGGGTCTCATGTTTTGTTTCCCCTATGTAAATATTCATAGTTGAGTTATTTTAGTTAATTTTAGGAAAATATTGTAATTGCCCGAATGATTGATGGGCACCTGAAGAGATGGCCAGTTTCAGAAGTTAGGCTAGCTTTAGGAGTCCAAGAGTCATCAAAGAAGTGAATCGATTGATTTCCAATATGTATAAAAATAAACCTCTGTGATAGGGTCGAGGGAGCTGCATAGACCTGCACGAGCCTGCACCTAGACCTGCCTGTACCTATAGAGAGCTGCATAGGGGAAGAAGGCCATCAGATTGAAGATATGGCCAGCCAGTGGTTGTAATTCAATCCATTGTGTAAATAAGAAATGTTTCAGTATATTTGTGCCTTGTGGATTTAATTTATGTGTGAATATATATCTGCTTTGCTTGAATAAGTTCTGTGTGAATATATGCATGAATCCTGGTGGAGAATAATCGAAATCCGTGATAATTAAGAACCTGTGATGAGATTAAACCCTATTGAATGTCTTAAAATTTCAATGGTTATCTTTGGATACGTATAAAAGAATTGTTACTGAGTTACATGACTTTATGTCTTCTTGGTCGAATCATATGAAAAATTGATTCAGTATTATTGTGCAATTGTCGAATTAAATCCTTTGTGAACACATGAGTTCTTGAGGAACGATTTTGTGTAATGGAGCGGAGTCCGGTTGCTGTGAATGAGCTTTAACTACAATGGAGATCTATTATAAGGATAACAGTTGAATAACATCGTGGAGCGTATTGGAACCACGAACCGATGTTGTACATGGAAGGGAGTTGAAGACGGAACCTAGCGTGTCGAAGAGGAGCGAAACCATGACCGAGATGAACAGTAACGGTGGTTTGGAGTTGGACGGTGGTTTTCATCACACCACCTATCGTCGATAAGCAGTATTTCCTGGTTGAGGAGCGATTCCATAGAGTGTTTGACACGTGGCGAGGAGGACCCATGGAAAACCGCCATTGTTGCGCGCCATCACATGTTAAAGTTCGTAACAGGACGCCGAGTGATATCGATACAAGCCGTCGATTCGGAGGGAAGCCATCGAACAGTGATCGCTCGATGAAGAGGCGCAGACGATAACCGAGGTACAATTGTGCATTTGATTGGTCGGTTGATCATATATGTGGGGCCCGAAATCAAAGATGTACTAAGGTTACGAATTAATAAAGGTATGCCGATATACGTGGGATTTCGTTAATAATTGAAGAACGTCGTAATAGATATATGGATATATTACGTGGGTTAAGATATGTACATGCCGAGGGTCAATTTACATGGTTTTAATAGCCAAAGTATTATGTCGCTTATAACAGTTGTATATGCGAAGTTGGCACATATGTATACGTAATGGACTGTCGGGTTATAACTATAGAGGAGTGTTGAACTAATATCTCAATTCTCTGAATTGAGATATTAAAGTAACCCAAACTTATTTGTTTGAATTTGCCAACGCAGAATAAGGGAAGTGTGAGATTTCCCAGATGTGAAGTTGATTGGCATGAGAAATATTGGATGCATTTACACACAGATTGAGGTTGGGACCAAGGTAAGCCGAGGCCAAGGGTGGCCTCACTGTCAAGTGGTATCAGAGCTAGAATTTAGTTAGCTCGCTGAAAATTTTGTTTTTGAAATGCACATGTACTGAACATGAAATAATAGTTGATGTTAGAATCTGTTTAATAGAGAAAATTGCAGATTTTATTTGACATACAGTGAAGGTCTCCAGATGAACATAATCTGGATTTGAAGACAGAAGATTGCAGCAGGTAGAAATGCAGTGCAGGTGAGGAGAGAAGGAATAAGATCATTCAGGGATCTTGAGAGGTAAGATGATGAGCCTTATTTGAACTCTGGTTGGAAGGAATTGTTTGCAGAATATAGAGTGCAAGCAATTGAGGAAGACATCTCAGCAGAAGTAGATCACAAGCTTTGAGAGCAGTGATAGAAGAGTCCAGCAAGGGATTATGAGTGCATAAAGAGTGTGGCAGAACCTGAAATAATTCCCAACTGAGGTTGGATGAAAGAAGAAAAGGGGTGTTCTTGAGAAAGTTGCAGAGTGAAGCCTAGAGAGCAGAGAGAGTACTCAGAAGGTTCCAAAGAGAGGGGACCAGTACTTGCCAAAAGCCGGAGCTCAGGAGAGAAGCTTGGTGAGGTGAGTTGCAACAAGAGAGCTTTTTGTTGCAGAGGCTTAGTGCAGCTTGTGAGTGAGGAACTCCCAGAGAAGAGAATGGCTACTGAGAGCCATAACAGAGACTGCAGAGATTGAAGAGGTTCTAAGAGAAACCACAGCAAAAGAGTGTGTGAAGATGCCAATGCAAATGGCATGAGGAAGAAGAAATCCACAGATGAAGAATGGCAGAGAGAATTAGCTGAGATCAGGGAAGAGTTTAATGAACTGAAGAGAAGGATAGAAGAAATCCAGAGAGTTGGTTGGCTCATGAAGAAGAAGACAAAGTGGCAGAGGCTACAAAGGAAGAAGGAGCAGATGATGAATGCTCAGAAGAAGAAATAAATACTCAGAGTGATTGAGTATCTGGAGAAATACTTGGAGACTGAAGCTTCAAGTGGGACCAAGGGGTCCAAGAGCCTTACATATAACATATTTTGTATGTTTGCAGGAACAGCAGGCGAGAAAGAGCAAACTGATGCAGTTGTCACTAAGGAAGAAAATGGAGCAGCTGCATGTTTTGAAGATGCCCATGCACAGTTGGAGAAAGATTCTTCTTTCCAACATATTGGAAGCAGAAGAGCTTTAGTTTGTGATATTGGCCAGAAGCTGGAGGCTGAACAGCTTAAGGACTCTGAAGAAGAGACCATTGGAGGATCTCTGGAAAATATAGAAGACTTGGAACAGCAGAAAGATTTGGTGACCAAATCACCAATCGAGACCATGAGGTCTTGTGTTTTTTCATTTGACAAGTTGTGTGTGAATGCAGGTGTTAATGAAGGCAGTTCACATGAGGAAAATGTGACAGATGAAGTTGACTGTTTCCAAGTAAAGTATAATGAGTATCTTTCAGATGAAGAACATATTGAACTACTGCAATAGAAGGAATTCATTATTTCCTTATTTGGTAGAAGATTGTTTCAATGGGGTTGATGGTGATGAGTTTGTCATTAATGCTGATAATGACAGGCTTCTTTTGTTAAATGGCCATGTGGAGAATGATGGACAGGTAGCTGGAGTCTTTGCAGAGATGGGAAATCAGGATTTATTTCTGAAGAAGAATGAGGAGATAGTGACAGCAGAAGATAGAGAAGATTGTGGTGAGATGCCAAGATTGTGGCATGAGCAGAGGATAGAACCACAAAGAGAAGGTGTTCAGATGGTAAGGACAGAGATGAATAGGAAGAGGAAAGTTCATTTTTATGAACTGGAGCAAAGAGACATCCTTGAAGAGGATGGTGCAGAAGGGAGACTAACTGATGGTCTCAAGAAATTTTTGAAGAATTGGAATCAGCATTCTGATATGCTGATTGAGGAGAAGAGGTAGTTGGGATATCATATTGAGGTGCTGGTAGAGTAGAGAAAGGCTCTAAGGCCTTGTGAGTTTGATGCTGACAAATGTTTGATGAATGCAGATCCTGTTGATGACGGGGATAAGTTGACAGCATGGGGCAGTCAATTGACAGAGAAGGAGAATTCTGTGGAAGACTTTAAACCATGGAATGGAGAAATTGAGCTGCTAGAGAGTATGTTGAATCAGCAGGATTCCATACAAGAGAGAAGACCTCAATTTCAGAATTGGGGGTTGCAGAATGTGAAGACACAATGGGATGAAGATAGAAAAGAATTGTTGATTGAATCATCAGTTGGGACCATTGGGTCTTGGGGTTTTGGAACTGATGAAGTGGCTATGTTGACAGGAAAAGTAGAATACAATCCATCACTTGGAGTTTTCTTAGAAGAAGAAGAGTTGATGCAAAATGAGGATGAGCAGCTAAATGAAGATGAGACAGCCATGTCTCATATGCAGGAAAAGATTGTTGCTATTGGTAGTAGAGAAGAATTGACTTGTCTGAATAACCAAGGGAAGACTAAAGAGAAGGCTGTATGGAAAACTGTTGGAGCTTCCACAGCAGTGGAGAACCAGAGTTTCACTTTGACAGAAGATGAAGATACAGTGGCTAGAAAACTTGATTTGATTGTAGGAGTCATTCAAGAAGAAGGAAGGCAATTGCTGAAGATTGCCAAGGCAAAAGAAGAAGATGTTGAACCTCAGTTGCAGCATGGAGAAGATTTGTTTGGCCAAAGGAGATGGCGATAATGTTTACTGAAGATATTCAGAAAAGAAGGTGAAATGCCAGAGAAGCAGCTTGGAGTGTTGCCGGAGAGAGTGCTGAAGCAACAAACTGAAGTGTTGCCAGTAGAGGAGAAAAAGTTTTACTGTTGCAGAGAGGGTATGGATGATTGGGTGGCAAATAGGGCAGTAGTAAGAACTGAAGAAATAAGAGTGCAACAAACAGAAGTAAATGTCCAGCAGTTAGAGGAAATATTAGACAGAGAAATTGAATTGACAAGGGAACTAATGCAGAAGATGCCTCAAAAAAGGGCAGCAACGAGGAGACAAGGAAATAACAGCACAAGCAAAGAAGACATAGGATGTGAAGGTACAGCCTGTGGAAAGCTACAACATAAATTTTGGAAGCCAGGAGGAGTGCGAAAGAAGGACGCTGCAACGGATGGCCAGTTGCAGAACAAGGTGTGGAATCCAGGCAGATAAAAATAAAGCACATGATCAGGAGATCATGAATCATTTGAACCTGGGGAGTCTGATGTAGGGGCGTTAGGCCCAAGACACTTTTGTACATAAATAAACATAAGGGGGGTCTCATGTTTTGTTTCCCCTATGTAAATATTCATAGTTGAGTTATTTTAGGAAAATATTGTAACTGCCCGAATGATTGATGGGCACCTGAAGAGATGGCCAGTTTCAGAAGTTAGGCTAGCTTTAGGAGTCCAAGAGTCATCAAAGAAGTGAATCGATTGATTTCCAATATGTATAAAAATAAACCTCTGTGATAGGGTCGAGGGAGCTGCACAGACCCGCACGAGCCTGCACCTAGACCTGCCTGTACCTGCAGAGAGCTGCATAGGGGAAGAAGGCCATCAGGTTGAAGATCTGGCCAGCTAGTGGTTGTAATTCAATCCATTGTGTAAATAAGAAATGTTTCAGTATATTTGTGCCTTGTGGATTTAATTTATGTGTGAATGTATATCTGCTTTGCTTGAATAAGTTCTGTGTGAATATATGCATGCATCCTGGTGGAGAATAATCAAAATTCGTGATAATTAAGAACCTATGATGGGATTAAACCCTGTTGAATGTCTTCGAATTTCAATGGTTATATTTGGATACGTATAAAAGAGTTGTTATTGAGTTACATGACTTTATGTCTTCTTGGTTGAATCATATGAAAAATTGATTCATTATTATTGTGCAATTGTCGAATTAAATCCTGTGTGAACACATGAGTTCTTGAGGAATGATTTTGTGTAATGGAGCGGAGTCCAGTTGCTGTGAATGAGCTTTAGCTACAATGGAGATCTATTATAAGGATAACAGTTGAATAACATCGTGGAGCGTATTGGAACCACGAACGGATGTTGTACACGTAAGAGAGTTGAAGACGAAACCTAGTGCGTCGAGGAGGAGCGGAACCGTGACCGAGATGAATAGTAACGGCAGTTTGGAGCTGGACGGTGGTTTTCATCGCACCACCTATCGTCTATAAGCGGTATTTCCTGGTTGGGGAGCAGTTCCATAGAGTGTTCGACACGTGGCGAGGAGGACCCACGGAAAACCGCCGTTGCTGCGCGCCATCACGCGTTAAAGTTCGTAACAGGACGCTGAGCAATATTGATACAAGTCGTCGATCCGGAGGGAAGCCATCAGATGGTGATCGCTCGATGAAGAGACGCAGATGATAACTGAGGTACGGGTGTGCATTTGATTGGTCGGTTGATCATATATGTGGGGCTCGAAATCAAAGATGTACTAAGGTTACGAATTAATAAAGGTATGCCGATATACGTGGAATTTCGTTAATAATTGAAGAACGCCATAATAGATATATGGATATATTACGTGGGTTAAGATATGTACATGCCGAGGGTCAATTTACATGGTTTTAATAGCCAAAGTATTATGTCGCTTCTAACGGTTGTATATGCGAAGTTGGCGCATATGTATACGTAATGGACTGTCGGGTTATAACTATAGAGGAGTGTTGAACTAATATCTCAATTCTCTGAATTGAGATATTAAAATAACCTAGACTTATTTGTTTGAATTTGCCAACGCAGAATAAGGGAAGTGTGAGATTTCCCGGATGTGAAGTTGATTGGCATGAGAAATATTGGATGCATTTACACACAGATTGAGGTTGACCAAGGTAAACCGAGGCCAAGGGTGGCGTCGCTGTCAGACTGTCTCCCCAAGTGATCTGGTCTCCTACGTTGGCCCCGTCCCCAACCCATGCCCCTTACTGTATCTATATAATTCGAACATTCAAAGGCTGCATCGTGCCATAGCCCCAATTCCATAGCATTTTTCCATCTGGGAGTCTCGTCCTGCCACTGATGTATGACCCGTGCAAATAAAAATATGCCTTTTCCGTGTGGTTGTTTTCTTAGTTGATCACCCAATGTGATATCCGCAGGGAAACCCCGAATGTTTCCTTCTCCAACCATGATATTTTGTCAATTTCCGAAATTCCATTTGAGATGTCTCTTAAAACATGGCCATAATTTTTGAAACCCTCTCCATATTTCTAACCCCTTATCCACATCCCGCCACCCCATAAAAAATATCTCTTCCAAGTCTTGTGTCCTCATATATTTGAATGTGATGATATCATGCTAAATGCCTTGTGTATGCATGCATCTCCATAAGGATTTTATCAGTAGTGATTTTCCAAAATTCTCTATGTTCAAGAGCTCCCAACCTCCTCGGTCCTTTAGCACTGTGAGAAGATTTCATCTTGCAATGTGATATTTTTTTCCTTTATTTCCATCTCATTAATAAGTTGGCAAATAATGAGATTTATTGGAATAACGCAGTTTGAATTGTAAATTCCTTAGGATTATTCAAATATAGACTCCATAAAAACCATCAAAAACTTATTTAAAACTTATTTTAAATAATAAAAATTATAATTTGGCCCCAAAATAACTCGCCATATGCTGCCTAAACTCTAAAACCTATGTGAAAAAAGCCGAGCGGAATTCATATTGTTATGTAATATTTAATATTGTTTTGCATTATATATAAACCATTAAAGTTGTGCTAAATTTTAATTGTTTTGTAATTTGATAATTACAGTAACATTTTATTGTGGAATTTGATGACTTGGATAACATTAAATGTTACATGGCAATACGAATATTCAATGTCACCATGAAAGGATATCGTCGTATGCACTTGTTTGTCGAAGAAAAATTTAAAATGTTAAAGAAAATGACATGAACGTGTCGGAGACTGAAGAAAAAAAAAAAAGACATCGCGCATATCAAAATTTTCTAGGGATGATCAAAGACGTTTAGAGTTTTAAAACACAAAGAAACGCATATTTCGGTAGCAGGTATTGGATATATATACTAATATATTTCGGTAGGTAGGTATTGAATATATATACTAATATATTCCGGTAGGCTGGTATTGAATATATACTTCAACAAATAATTATATAATATATAAAATGAAACTGATAAAAACAAAGCAAGGTATATACAGGCAAGCAGGGGTATATACTAATTACGAGACATAAGTTGATCATATAATCTATGACAAGAACTTTGCCATGAACCTCCAGAGTTAACGGAAAAAAAAAAATACGAGGTATATAAAGTCAGGCAGCACGAGGTCTATCCTAACCAGATTTCAAGTGATTATCATACAGTATATACAGTCAATGTAAAATGAATAGATTATCATCGAATCTTATAGAATGAAGTTACTGATTTTGTGGCACAATCTGAGATGTTGGTTGGCCACATGCCGGCTAACTTGTGTAAGTTTTCCACACACTGCAGTTTGATTATTTATTATTTGATTTGCAGGATTTTGTCCAGTCACATTTCCTTATCTCCATGTCTCAAATTTGATTATGATATGGAATGGATTTTTTGTTTTTTAATATTTATGGCACATTGTTTTTTATATTAATTTTAATTATAAAAAATATTAGGACAATTACATTTATCAATGTATGTGATCGATATAAAAATTTTATATGAAATAAATTTAGAATCATTACTATGGTTGATACATGTTAATAAACATATATCTACCACCCACCACATTAATAACTCTAAAGTGTATTTTGTTAAAAGCTAACTATTTCTAATTATTGATAACTATATAAATAATAATAGCCATAGTATTTTATATTTATATAAATATACTTATTATGTCAACATTATTTTGTATATAAATATAAAATTTATTGTTACATAAAATTTTGCTAATATATTAATAATTATATTAAAAACTTTAATATAATTCACATATAACATAAACATAATATTAACATTTAGTGTCTATTAATAATATGTATTTTACTTTAATAATTATTATGTATCTATGAATAGAATTGCCATTATATTTTATATATTTATTTGTAGTATATTAATAATATTAAATGTATGCATACTATATATTAAAGTAAAATATGTTATACTCATATACATATAGAAATTTTTCCGTAATAATCACATGCAAAAGAATATTGTCGACAGGTTTTAAACCAACCAGTGTGGTTCATCATCAGGACTAGGTGAGAGATCAGATGAAAAAATTGAGTTTAAATAGATGTAGAGATGGCTAGAATTATTGACGGGTTCAAACCAACTAGTGCGGTTCATCATGAGGACTAGGTGAGAGATCACATCAAGACATTGAGTTTAAATAGATGTAGAGATGGCTAGAATAGCGGCTAATTTCATCCTGAAGGGAATAAATTAAATTAAATAAAAAAATAATAATTCTACTCAAATAATAAATTTATAAATAATTAAATTTATTTATTATTATTTATTATTTATTTATTTTAAACATTTAAATATTAAAAAAATTTGGTGATTTTTTGGATAAAATTTTTATGTTATTAAATAATAATATTTATTTTATTTATTTATTGTTTTTTGGATTATGTTACTAAGCTTTTAGATTTAAAAATGTTTTTTAGAACTCAAACCATAATATAATTCAAATATAGCATAATAATAGTATTTTATTATTATTTGTAATAAGAATATATCTCTTATTAATATCATCAAATAATTTTTATATATTTATTAATATAATTGTTAATATCTTTCACATATTTACTTTAAGTAAATTAAAATATTAAATAAACCCAAGAGATCAATAAACACAAGTGATTATTAATATTATAAACCGAAATAACTAATAAATCCAAGAGTTTGATATTATAAACCCAATCAAGTAGTAAAGCCAATGGATAAATATTGTAAGCATAAAGGATCAACAAATCCAAGGAATCATACTAAAAACACATGGGATTAATAAACCCTATAAATTATCATTTTAAACCCAAGGGATTATTTATATTATAAACCCAACCAGTTAGCAAACCAATGGGATAACTATTATAAGCATAAGGAATCAAGAAACCTGAGGAAAAATATAAAAAATAGAATGGATTTATAAACCTGGGAATTAATATTTTAAATTCGAGGGATAAATAAACCCAAGGGACTAAATTATAAACCCAATGAATTAGTAAACCCAGTGGAAAATTATTATAAACCTAAGGGATAAAAAAACACAAGAAATCAATATTAAGAACATAATGGATTAATAAATTCTAGGAATAATTTTTTTAAAACCCAAAATATTGATAAACTCACATAATTGTTAATATTATAAACCCAACGGATCAATAAACCCTAGGGATTGTTAATATTATAAACCAAACAAGTTAATAAACTGAAGGGATAGACACTATAAACCTAAGGGAATAATATTAAACGGTAACAATAATATTTAACCTTAATATTGAGATTTAATAAACCCAATGGATTAATATTACCAACCCAAAGAATTAGAAAACTCAAGGGATCAATGTTATAAACCTAATGGATCAAAAAACTCGGGGAATTATTAATATTATAAACACAAAGTATCAATAAACCCAAGAGACTATTAATATTATAAACACAACATATTAATATTATAAATATAAATGATTAATAAACCCGAGGAATCAATAAATTTAACAAACTAACATAAAAAATCCAAGTGATTAATAAACCCTAAGAATTAATATTTTAAACTCGAGGGATTAATAAAATCAAGGGATTATTAATATTATAAACCAAAGGAACTAATAAACCCAAGGAATTAGTGAACCCAAGGGATAAATATTAATAACCTAAGGGATCAAAAAGCCCAAAGGACTAATATTAAAAACACAAGAAATTAATAAAACCCAAGAATTAATATTTTAAACACAAAGGATTGATAAATTCACATGATTATTAATATCATCAACCCAAGTGATCAATAAACCTTTGGGATTGTTAATATTATAAATCCAATGAATTAATGAACTAAAGAGATAAACATTATAAACCTAACAGATTAATATTAAACCCTACGACTAATATTTAACCTTTAATATTAGGGTCTAATAAAACCAACCAATCATTAATATAAAAACCCAAGGGATTAATATTACCAACCCAAAGAATTAGAAAACAAGGGATTAATATTAAGCTTAAGGAATAATCTTTAACACTTAATATTGGGTTGTAAAAAACTCAAGGGATTATTATTATTATAAACCTAAGGGATTATTAATATTGTAAAGACAAGGAATCAATAAACCCAAGAAATTATTAATATTATAAACCAAAGCCATTAATATTATAAACACAAATGATTATTAAACTCAAGAAATTAATAAACCAATGGAATCAATAAACCCAACAAACTAATATTAAAAACCCAAAAAATTAGTAAAGCGTAGGAATTAATATTTTAAACTCAAGGGATTAATAAATCCAAGGGATCAATTGATAAAACAAAGGAATTATTAATATTATTAACTTAAAGAACAAATAAACCCAATCATTTACTATTATAAACCCAAGGAATTAGTAATCCCAAGGGAAAAAAATTATAAACTTAAGGGATCAAAAAATGTAAGGGGTCAATAATAAAAACATAACGGATTAATAAATTCTAGGAATTAATATTTTAAACCCAAAGGATTGATAAACTCACATGACTATTAATATTATAAACCCAAGAGATCAATAAAATCTAGGGCTTGTTAATATTATAAACCCAACAAGCCAATAAACCGAAGGGATAGAAATTATAAACATAAGGGATTAATATTAAACCTTAGGATTAATATTTAACCCTTAATATTAGGGTTTAGTAAACCTAAGGGATTAATATTACCAACCCAAAGAATTACAAAGCTCAAGGGATTAATGTGATAAACCCAATGGATCAATAAAAAAAAGGAATTATTAGGATTATAAACACAAAGGATCAACAAACCCAAGGGATTATTAATATTATAAACCCAACAAGTCAATATTATAAATAAAAATGATTAATAAACCCAGGAAATTAATAAATCCAAGGAATCAATAAACCCAACAAACTAATATGGATTAATAAACCCTAAGAATTAATATTTTAAACTCAAGGGATTAATAAAACCAAAGGATAATTGATATTATAAACCAAAGGAACTAATAAAAACTAAAATAAGCATAGTTGACCATGACCCATTTTCGTATTGAGACAACTTTTGTCGCAATTCGACATTCCGCCATGGTTAATTTTCATATTGAAAAAATATTTGTCACAATCTCAGGTTGGACCATGGTTGACCGTGATTATAAACACAAGGAATTTATATTAAACCCAAGGGTTAGTATTATAAAACCTATTAATAATTTATACCCTTGGAATATGAACCCTTAGATCAATAAACCCAACAGATTGATATTACAAACCCAAGGAAATAATACTAAAAAACCAAGGGTTTATAAACTCAAGGGAATAATATTAAACCTAAGAAATTAATATTGTAAATCCTAAGTATATAAACCCTTAGATAAATACAATAAATTGTGAAATAAACATGGTTGACCATGGTTGATTTAAACATTAAGACAATCTTTGTCACAATGCGACGTTGGACCAAGGATGACTATTGTTTGCCATGATTCATTTTCATATTGAGACAATCATTGTCACAATGTGACATTCTACCATGGCAGACCATGATCGACCATGTCTGATAATGGTTGACAATGGTTAACCATGGTTTATTTTCATATTGAGACAATCTTTTTCATAATGTGAGATTGGACCATGGATTAATATTAAAATGTGGGACTAATATTTAACCCTTAATATTGGGATTTAATAAACCCAAGGGACTAATATCACCAACCCAAATAATTATAAAACTCAGGGGATCAATGTTATAAACCCAATGGATCAACAAATCCAGGGAATTATCAATAATATAAACACACAGCATCAATAAACCCAAAGGATTATTAATATTATAAACCAAACATATTAATATTATAAATACAAATGATTAATAAACTTAAGCAATTAATAAACCTGAGGAATCAATAAACTCAACAAAACTAATATAAAAAACCGAAGAGATTAATAAACCCTAAGAATTAATATTTTTAACTCAATGGATTAATAAATCCAAGGGGTTATTTGTATTATAAACCCAAAAAAATAATAAACCCAAGGGTTTAATATTATAAACCCAAGGAATTGGTGAACCCATGGGATAAATATTAAAAACCTAAAGGGTCAAAAAGCCCAAGAGATCAATATCAAAAACACGAGAGATTAATAAAGCCTATGAATTAATATTTTAAACACAAAGGATTGATAAAATGACACGATTATTAATATTATAAACCCAAGCAATCAATAAACCTTAGAGATTGTTAATATTATAAACCCAATGAATTAGTAAACTAAGGGATAAACATTATAAACCTAACGAACTAATACTAAACCCTAAGGATAATATTTAACCCTTAATATTAGGGTCTAATAAACCCAACCAATTATTAATATTAAAAACCCAAAGGATTTATATTACCAACCCAAAGAGTGAGTAAACAAGGGATTAATATTAAACCCTAGGACTAATATTTAACACTTAATATTGGGGTTTAATAAACCAAAGGGATTATTATTATTATTATAAAACCAAGGGATCAATAAACCCAAGGCATTATTAATATTATAAATCCAAGGCATTAATATTATAAATACAAATGATTAATAAACCCAAGCAATTAATAAACCCAAGAATCAATAAACCTAAAAAACTAATATTAAAAACTCAAACGATTAATAAAGCCCATGAATTAATATTTTAAACTCAAGGGATTAAATGATAAACCAAAGGAATTATTAATATTATAAACATAAGGAACAAATAAACCCAAGTGTTTAATATGATAAACCCAAGGAATTAGCAAAACCAAGGGAAAAATATTATAAACCTAAGGGATTAAAAAACAAAAGGGATCAATATTAAAAACATAAGGGATTAATAAAGCATTGGAATTAACATTTTAAACCCAAAGGATTGATAAACCCACATGACTATTAATATTATAAACCTAATGGATCAATAAACCCTAGGGATTGTTAATATCATAAACCCAAGTTAATAAACTGAAGGGATAGACATTATAAACCTAAGGGATTGATATTAAACCTTAGGACTAATATTTAACTCTTAATATTGGGGTTTAATAAACCGAAGGGATTAATATTACCAACCCACAGAATTAGAAAAATCAAGGGATTAATGTTATAAACCTAATGGATCAACAAACCTAGGGAATTATTAGTATTATAAACACAAAGAATCAATAATCCCAAGGGATTATTAATATCATAAACCCAACATATCAATATTATAAATACAAAAGATTAATAAACCCAAGGAATCATTAAACCCAAAAAACTAATATTAAAAACCCAAGAGGTTAATAAAACCTAAGAATTAATATTTTAAACTCAAAGGATTAATAAAACAAATGGATTATTGATATTATAAACCCAAGGAACTAATAAAACTTAAGATAAACATAGTTGACCATGATCCATTTTCATATTGAGACAACCTTTGTCGCAATGCGACGTTCCACCATGGTTGATTTTCATGTTAACAAAATATTTGTGACAATGTGACGTTGGATCATGGTTGACCATGATTATAAACTCAAGGGATTTAGATTAAAACCAAGGGTTAATATTATAAAACCTATGAATAATTTATACCCTTGGAATATGAACCCTTGTATCAATAGACCCAACAGATTGATATTACAAACCCAACGAGATAATAAATCCAAAGGAGTAATACTAAAAAACAAAGGGTTTATAAACCCAAGGGAATAATATTATGCCTAAGCGATTAATACTATAAACCCTTATATAATTATTGTAAACCATGAAATAGGTATGGTTGACCATGGTTGATTTCAACATTGAGACAATCTTTGTTACAATGCGAGGTTGGACCAAGGATGAACATGGCTGGCCATGGTTTATTTTCATATTGAGATAATCTTTGTCTCAATGTGACATTTGACCATGGTAGACCATGATCGACCGTGGCTGGTGATGATTAAGAATGGTTGACCCTGGTTTATTTTCATATTGAGACAAGCTTTGTTATAATGTGACATTGGACCATGGTTCATATTTATATTGAGACAATCTTTGTCACAATGTGACATTTAAGCATGGTTCATAATGATTGATTTCCATATTAAGACAATATTTGTCACAATGTGAGATTGGACCATGGTTAAACAAGACTATAGACACATCATATCTATATTAAACCGTATGATTAATATTATAAACCCTATGAATAATATTATACCTTAGGAAATTGAACCCTTAGATAAATAAACACAATAAATTGATATTTCACCCTTCATTTTAAACCCAAGCGATTTATAAACCTAAGGTATGAATATCAATATAAACCATAGTGATTATATTGCATCCAAGGATTAATATTATAAACCTTAGGAATATTAACCCTTGGATAACTAAACACAAGGGATAGATATTATAAACCCAAGGCAGTGATAAACCCAATGGATAAATACTAAAAATCCCAAGAGATTATAAATCGAAGGGAATAATATTAACCCTAATGGATTAATATTATAAACCCAATTTGTTTAAACCCCAAGATAAAGATTATAAATTGAAAAATAAACATCATCGACCATGCTTAACCGTCGTTGATTTTCATATTGAAACAATCTTTGCTACAATGTGATGTTGGACCATGGTTGACCATCATTCACCATGGTTGATTGTGGTTTTCATATCAAGACAATATTCGTTATAATGCAATGTTCAACAAGTCTCATGATTGGTGGTTTTCAAAATGAGAGAGTATATGTCATATTAAACATTTTAAACCCATTAAGCCCTAAATCCCTAGCATCAATATTATAAATGTAAATAA
Source organism: Pinus albicaulis (assembly GCA_034641835.2). Classification (NCBI taxonomy): domain Eukaryota; kingdom Viridiplantae; phylum Streptophyta; class Pinopsida; order Pinales; family Pinaceae; genus Pinus; species Pinus albicaulis. The sequence continues at coordinate 824,229,088 of CM076574.1, read as the reverse complement.
TGCAATAATACAAAACGATAATAATAAATGTAAACCACAATCAATATAAGAACCACATTGCAAAACATTAAGACATAAATACAAAAAAATAGTATGAATACATTAATAATAATACACTATAAACCATTAAAACATGATAAACCATCAACACATTAATAATAACACATTTATATCAATACATTATAAACAATTAATAAAATTTAAAGCATAAATACATTAATATCAATACATGAATATATTAATAGTATAATGTCAAGAATATTGATATAAACAACAAGAACATGAAGGCCCAACATTAATATTGTAAAATTCAATATTATTTTCATTTATGAAAGACATCAATAGAGCAAAGGGACCCACACAAAAAAACCCAAACAATTACAAATCCAAGAGAAAAAAATAGAATAGTAACACCGCCATTGGAGAAAAGGAACATAAATGCAAAAAATTAAGATGTATTTTGAAAGAATAAAAAGTTAGAACAGGAAAGGAAAAAAAACATATAAACTGAACACATTGGATTTAAAGAAGAATAACACATTAGGACATTTTATAGCTAGAGATATATAGTTTTTTACATAACAACAAGAATCAGAAAAAAAATTCAATTTAACCATCATTAGAACGAGAGAAAGAACATAGAAATTAACATATATTTATTGTTTTCTTTACATCAAATAATTCCATACAAAAATGAAATTCAAACACTCCATCGAAAGTCATTTATCGAATAACCTCCCAAAATACAACGAGGTCGATGAAAAAAGCAACACCAATTCAAATAAACAGGATAATGATCATGATACGTGACACTTTCCAACCAATCCCTTCTTGTTTTCCTCCCAAAATCCCTTTCATGCACATGCATCCACTATTTTACATTCATTTTCATTTCATCTAGTACACGAAGATGCTCATCAATAAAAGTAGGATGGAAGCCATGTTTTCTATCAAACTAGTTTGGAAGATACGGAAGAAAACATATGGTTCCAAAAATTTTGTGCACCGCTTTGTCATAATAGATGAAATCATTATTATCCATATCTCCATTTGAAAGGAAAAATGAAAAAATAAAAATTAATAATCACACACACAAACACCTAAGCATGCACGCGCGCACACACACACATATACAAAACACTGCATTTTTATTAATGTTAAAAAATTAATCTTATAAACCTCATGCTATAAAATGACCTAATGCTACATGAACCAAGTGATATAAAAAATTCTACAAATATAAACCTCATTAGCAATACATATTGTACACATGAAATGAGTGATATGACCCTTATTACAATAGTCAACAAAAAGTCACAATTTTGTAAACTTAATCTTTAAAATCAAACATTATTAATGTTTTTTTTGTCTGTCAAGTTTTTTGTCGTCCTCCAAGCTTGACCTGTGGCTTGAGGAGCTGCAACCCAGGGGCATCTAATCCGTCAAAATCACCTGGGGATCGCACATGGCCTGGGCCATGCCAACCATTTAGCTAACTAGATTTTTTAGCATGTCTCCTCCCCCTAGCACAGGGAAAAACCACCCCCTGTGAAGTTTGAGCCCGCGTCACCTTGCTGATGAGGCCCATCCTCAACTGGTTGTGCTAGTGGGACTTGACCAAATATTATTAATTTTAGTAAGCCTATATTTGTATTTAAATTAATGTTAATGTTATATCAGTATTTTTGTTTAATATTAATTTCAATGCTTTTGTTCAATATAAATATTAACATTAAACTTGTTTTTATTAGTATTACAAAACTTAATATTATAAACCTCATGCTCTAGAATAACCTAATGCCACATGAACCAAATGATATAAAAAATATCTACAAATATAAACCTGATGTCATTGAACCTAAACAAACCTAAAGTTAATAAACCTAATCTTCAATCAAAATATTTACATTGATTTTTAATGTTAATGTTCATATTAATGTATAGACACAATTTTTGTTTAATATTAATATTAAACATCATTAACATTAATTAATAGAGATATTAATTACCAATATTAATATTAGTAATTTTCGGTATGGTGGAAATTTTTTCATTAATATTAGATATCATTGGCAATATTAATATTAATAGCATTTAGCCCATAATTTTGTATTTCAGGATATAATATGAGCTGTCAATATTAATATCAATATTAACCAATTTTTATTTATTTTTAATGATTGGGTCATATAACTGGTTGTTTATGTTTGAATGATTCATTGTAAATAAAATAAGAATAGCGACTGAAAAAAAGGGAAGTAAATTGAACAACATGAAAAACGTTGTAAAAAACTTTCTCAAATATTACTATGAATATGAAGAATGTATTCATTTCATTAATATATGAAAATAATTATTATATTTAAAGTAAATAAATAGGACAATACAAGCAATTAAAAAAAAAATCTATAAATAGGTCGCAATATTATTAGTTGCATGTCATAGCTATATGGACTTCAATCTTGATTTTTAATGATTGGCTCATATAGCTAGTTGTTTATGTGTGAATGGTTCATTGTAAATAAAAGAACAATTTCCACTTAAAAAAAAAAGAATTAAATTGAACAACATGAAAAATGTTATAAACACCTTTCTCAAATATTACTATGAATATGATGAATGTATTCATCTCATTAATATATGAGAATCATTATTATATTAAATGTAAATAAAGAGGACAATAAAAGAAATTAAAAAAAAAATCTATAAATAGGTCACAATATTATTAGTTGCATGCCATAGCGATATGGACTTGAATCACTCCTCTTCTTTCGTCCTAATTGTAACATATGCACTATATTTCATCTTGGCATAATCCTAAAAAGAGAAAGGCGGTGCAATGTGTAAACCATCTATTGATTTCACTCTTGATATGACGATGAAGGTACCCTTGCTTCTCTTTATTCCTCATATCAATTGATGCTCATTCTAAAGTCAATCCCTGTTACTTGTGGATTTTAAGAGCCCATGGAATCTTCAAAGCAATTTGTTTTCTATTTCCTCTTATCAATGGTGTGATAGGTACAATGTTTGGATTTCTTGCATCTAATGGAACACCAACATACTTATAAAAAAGAACAATTGTGAACATTGGAAGTTGAGGTGGCTTAGAGGCAGGCATATAAAATATATCCTTCACATAAGAAAGTGCATCATTGACCAAGCCGCTTCAACCCACAAGTTACATGTAAACTTAACACATTGACCATGACACAACAAAACTTCACGGTACAAATTATCATCATAAGCACCAATGATTTATGAACGCCTTGAATGCTCAGTAATACATCGTGTAATTGGAGAATTTAATGATTAGAACATATTCCTGTTATGGAAGGAGACCAAATTATTTGTTGGAAAAATGTGCACTCTTGAATTAAATAAATCCCTTTCTCTAGGATGCAACCTCATATCAACCTATGACATAAGAAACTCCCAATGTTCAAGAACAGGTTTTGCATTTCTTATGTTATTGAGGACTCTACAAAAACAAGATTGTTTCTCATTATTCCCTTGTTGGGTAAATATTGTGTCAAGAGTGATAACAATGTTTAATTTTTTCCACAAAACTTTCCCTATTGTATTACCTGCATACAAAGGATTATCTCTCACATGAGGTAGCTGGCCAAGGTCACCCATAAGGATGATGGATCTGCCACCAAAAGGACAGTTTTTTTTCTCTGGAAATGCTTCTCGTAATCAAGCATCTATTTTCATGAATAACCTTGATCCTAGAAATTTCATTTCGTCAATCAATATATATCGAATATTCCTCATTTCTTCTTGGAATATTGCTACTGATTTCCCATGTAGTGGTTTCATGTCTTTAATTGGAATTTTTAGAGCTGAGTGCATTTTTTTTGCATGTATATTAAAATAATCTATTCCTGTTGGGGGAATAATAAGAAAAGTACTTCTTCCATCACTTGAAAAATTAGAAAGAGCTTCAAAAATATAAGGGATAAGGAAACACTTCCCAGTGCCTGCAGTGCCTTGAAAAATTATAAGAAGATCTCCACAAATTTCATATTCAGCAAAGTGCCTTAAAATGATTTCAAAAGAAACTCCTTTTTTTTTTACCAATGAATCTAGAGATGCAAATTTTCTATTGGGAAGGTCAACAATATCACCCCTTGATTTCCCATTCCTTATAAAATTAATAGCTTCTTCTACAACATCATCATAAATAGTTTTACTTTTCCAGTTAAAGGATATATCAAAGTCCCGTTGACCAAGGGTGTGAAGATCATAAAAATTCACATCATTTGGTGGAACCAAGCGAGAGAAAAGCTACCATTCTTAAAAATAACCTTCAAGATTCATTTCCTGGTTAGAAAAATCACCATCTTCTTCATCTTCAATATTTTCAACAATTAATGGATTTCGATCAAAATGTCATGCTCGATATCAGAAATTCCTCCAATTTTCAATAGAAATTTTAACTGAAAGGAAAATTTATGTATGAATGTCATGAAATGGCTTGTACGTCAAGAGAAATTTTGTCTAGAAAAAGGTTTCAAATTTGTGTGAAGCCTCAATAGAAATATAATAAAATCGTGGTCAAACTAGAACAATAACATGGACATATATAGGCTTCCATGGATATTGTTTACGCTTGCTATCAAATGTCCAAGATATTGTTGTTTCTATCAAAGATAGATGCTCAAGGAAAAAAAGTCTCTCCTTATAATGTTGAACACAAGTATTTTTAGATGAACATTGCAGGCCATCCCTTGATATTTTCCTCAAAACCTTTCTTCCAACATTTAAGGAAACAAATTTCCGACTAAAAACTACAATATGTAGCTTAAGAAACATATGGCACGTTTCTTGTGCTCCAATGTCACAGTCAATAATTTTTTCCGTAAGAAACCTTATGTGTGCACATAAATCATGATCCTCAAAGTCAATAAAATTTGAAATTCTAGCTAATATATGATGATAAATTTTAGACCTTTTTTCTGCTTTGGATGCATACTTAGCAATATATTTCAAGACAACATAGTGAGAAAGAACTAGTTGGAAATCAAAATTTTCACGCCACATTGTTAGAAGGTCAATGTTATGTACATTGAGCCTATCATCATCTCTTGTTGGCTCATATTTGTTTCTTCCTTAATCATCTATGAACAATCTTGATGCATCACAAAGATCCCATGGAGCATTATATCGACATGTGAGAATATCACCCTTTTTGCACAAAAAAGAAGCTACACTACACTTTGTGTGCCTTTGGACACAATTTAACAATTCTTCATAATCATTATGAGTATTACAAGAGAAAATATGATCAATATTCAATAGGAAAGGTTCATCATTAAGGCTTCATGGAACCATTATGTTGCAATGATGTATGTCACGTGGATTCCATGTAATTACATACTTGTCAAAGAATCTCTTTGCAAGGTGTACATCACAAGAATTTAACCAATCAAGTCTTTCCATGTCAAGAGAGCCTTACAACCATAGGAAACCATGGATATATGTTGAACCTCTATGTTTCCACTCATATCTGAAGAAAATGAAGAAATAGTTACTACAAATAATATGAATAGAATCATAATAAACAATTTACAAAGTATAGAAAATAAATTCAACAACACAAACCTATACCAGAAGTATTTAGCTTTAAATATTTTTGGATAACTTCCTCTCAAAATTATTGAATCCATGGTGCATAAATGTTGAAAAAATATCAGGTTACTGGATAACATTATCAATTTTCATGCGATGCTCACTTGAAGAATGAGAATGTGAATTTATGGGCATGAGGTTATGCAACTTTGACCACTTTGTGTGACACTCAAGTAAAAAATAAAGATGTACATCCCACCTGAGTAATCATGCCAAACAATTCAGCCCAACACTTAGTCTAGTATACCATTGTACCTCTTAGAGAAGAGCCAAACTGCATAATATGCTTAGCCAAATTCTTATCTGGTAAATAAGAAAGTTGGTGACAAAAGTATTCAATTGTTGTAGGTGAGTTATTATTTAAATGTTTCTTAACAAAAACTAGTTTATTGGCTCCGATGATACATTATCATGTTCAATAGGTAATATCTAAAGCGAGGATGGATTCCAAATATCTTATCACAATATCTAAGAAGATGCAATGCATACTCATGAAGTTCAACACTACAAATACTTGGCTACAACCAATCAGCATCACCAGTGGGAAAACAATGTGGGGAATTCCATATCTACAAACTCCTATGTATTATATTCATTAACTAGAGAGGTTCCAATATTGGTCCAATCGATTTCTTGAACAAGTGAAGAACCAACGTTATCAACAAATGATATAATTTCTTCCACTTGTCTCTGCTGATTTGGGAGGCGAGCAACAAAATAAGAAGGATGAGAGGGAAAACTCTCAATAGGTAAACCTTCATTATTAGTTGCATTGATATCAGATTCTTCAATATCACAATCAACAAATTTAAGCCTAGAGGAGAATTTTGTTGATCTTTCGGGAAGAGAATTCATTGAATCATAGTTAATAGCAACATCACAATAATATTGATCATTTTGGATTTTGAAAAGAAATGTAGCCATCACTCGAGATATTTTGACATGACATTCATAATAGTTAGACTGAGCAGCATGTCTCCTCACAATTAGAAAGTCAATAGCTTCAACATGTCAATGAAGACTTTTTAAAACTCTAGAAATATCTTGAAGAAAGCTAATTGTGTGGCCCCTATACTTATATTTCCCACCTAGGGCATGTGTCAATTGAAAAATAGGATTCACAAGTGTTATAATCATTTCTTCAACTTGAGTAATAACTATTAAAATATGAGATTTCTCACCAAGATCCATGTTATTCTATCGAAAAAAATGATGGGCACCTCTTCATTCTTAGATTTTCGACAAACAGTTCCTTTAGAGTCTCTCAAAACCTGGATTTCGGGATATGATTCTTGGAAAATGTGGCACATTTTGACAAATAACAAGTTATCTATCTTTGCTCGAAATATTTTATGCACGAAGTCATGTTTTCATCAAAATGAATATGATCTCTATCAGTGAGATCATGTTGAGAACCATTTGGAATACTAAAATTTATTCTAAAATGTACTTCATCTTCAGCAATATGAGATTCCCTTCCCAAAATTGAAACATGGGGAATGGATCTATGACATGGCCCTTCTAAATATATGGTCTGAATTTCTCGAACCTGGGAGGATGAAATGGTGTCTTTGTAATAAAAGCTTTTAAAATTAAATCTCCAACTAATTATAAATGAAAAAATGAAAAAATATTCAAAATCATTCATCGTTTACATTTGTTTGGTGATGTGGATGAAGTCTATGAGATGGTTGCTCTTCGCTTCTAACATCAGTGGATGGAACATTTGGGGAGTTAGTTTCTATATCTCTATCATTTCCTATTTCAACAAAGTAAAATACAATATAAAACTAAATGCACAACCAATAAAGATTCAAAAATGGAAAAAAAATCAAATACATTGAACATTTACATTCGTTTGAAAATTTGATGTTTTGAATTCAATTTCTCCAACGTGATTATAGGAAATCATGCTTTTACTGTAAAAGGTTAAAAAATACAATGTCAAACTAACTATAAATTAAAAAATTAGAAACATATTAAATGCATTCAACATTTACATTTGTTTAGCGATGTGGATGAATGTTATGAGATGGTTCTTCTTCACTTCTAGTATCAACTATGAATATGGATGCCTTGTAAGCTTCAACACTTTTGGGTGTTTCAACCTTGGGCTCCAGAAAGGCCATTTGAAACTCCCCCTTTTCTGAATCAAAAGAAGACAACATTCCGTGTTGAGTGGTGGAATTTTGTTTCTAGAATTCTGAATATGTTGAATCTTTAAGAGCTTAATTATTCAACTTAATATCTTTGTACCTTACAAAAATACTTGGTTGTGGTTGAGCTTGAGAGGTAGAGTATATAAGAGATTCAACGGTCTCTCCTTCATAAGGGAGAGAGGAAATAGTATTACTTGTCAAAACCAAGGTTGTCTGTTCCTGGTTATCCCTTTCTTCTGAAGATTATTTATTAGTTTCAATAAGTTCATGCAATCAATAAAATATATTTGCATAAATAGGAAGGAGAGATGATTTATTCAACTCTAACCAGCTCTACCATGGTTGCTTCAAAGCTATAGTTTTCACTAAAAAACATGCATACACAGTTGAAAATTGAAAGGATGTCCTTTATGGGCAAAGACACCAGAATCAAAACTTTAGAATAATTTGTTATTAAACTAAGATATGATCCTAGTGATGTGAAGGCACTAGAGGAGGTACTCAAAAGTTAAAATGGAGATATTTAATCTCTTAGAAAAAATCTCAATCTCCCAACTACGGAACACCATCAAACCAAAGAAATCACGATTTTTGAGGTGGAAAAATAGAAGTTGTTTACATTATTAGTGGAAAAAAATGCTCAAATACAAAAAATGGAGTAAGATATGGAAACACTACTACAGGAAAAAAGAGAAACGAGAAACAGGTGGAACATCAACAACAATGACTTCAGTCCAACCTATAACACATGCGTCAAAGTCAGATTCCTTAGAAAATATAACTCAAGCCTTGAGAAATTTTTCATTGACAAACAAGGACGTAGAAAAAGTATCAGCAACCCTCACCAAAATGGAGGAAAAAAAGATAAAGTCAAACAATGCATATCTAGCAGAAGTACAAAAGAACTTCAAACTTATACAACAAATTCAAATGTATGAAGACAAGTCCATCATCATTTAAATTATGGCAGAGGCAAAACTCAACATTTGGCATAATATCAATGCCAATGTTACATAATTTTGGCCTTATATTCAAATCATTTTTGAGAAGAAGGAATTGGTGCAAGATTCAAAACAACATTAGAACAAACTAAATAAGATATTGAGCATAGGCCATAAGAAACATAGAAGATCATCAGGATGTTAGTTTCCAAATCTAGAAAATAACTTGAAGATCTCAACATCTAGGACAAAATTGCAACATGAATGGAAGTCAAAAGAGTTTTGAATAAAATAATTTGATGGTGCAATTGGAGAAAAAAAACAAAGAGTTGGAGTTATAGGTTAAAAGGTTCAACAAAAAAATTTCTTTGTTATAGGAGAAAGGACTTCCCACTCTTAGAAACTCTAATGAAAATTGATTCCATTGGATAATTACAAGGAGAAATTGTACAACATAGTTTCAGATGCATCAAATTTTGCAAAGGAAAAATGGTTTATCAGTGGAGAATCTTTTCTAGAAGGCTTGTAGTTTGATTTGAATATTCAACATGAGATTCATCATTTATTTGTGAATAAGACAAATTTTCAAACTTACACTGAGGTAGATGAAAGGTTTAGAAACATGGTGAATTTTTCTATCCCAAGTGAAGAAAAGTGGGACAAATTGTTAGATTTGATAGAATAAAAACAAATAGAATGCCTACAATTTTGGCACAAGAACCGAAGCTAGCAACTGGGAAAACGAGAACGTTTAGTAACCAATTTCCTTTAAATTTTCAATAGATGGTTGAATCCATCCAAGGCTTCTATTTTTACTTATGTTTCATAAAATTATGTAATTTTGTTAGAATATCATTCTGTAATGAATTCCTTTTGGAATATGAGACCAGTTTTAGTAGAAAAACCTATAAGTATGTTTTAATGAGACTTGATAAGGGTTTAACCCTTGTGATAAACTAGTAAGAAGAATTGTAATCCTCTGATTTTTTATTAGATTAATAAAAGGATTCTGGATTCATATTGAAACATCTTGTGTTCCTGTGAGTACTTTTGTTGTTATTTATGTTTTCATTTTGTCTATTTCTGCATATGTTTGAAATTACTGGGAATATGGGTAAGATAAGATTGAATATCAATCTATCTAAAAGCCCCAGTGAAGTTATCATCAATTATAGAGATTAGTTAATTGGAACTGTTTGTTTTAATTAATTCCTCTACATCTTTAAATTATCACTTCCATTTAAGATTTAAATATATTTTGTTTGGCTATAAAAGGATTTTACACGCATCATCTGTATATTATTAGTTAATTACTTTGTTTGATTATTTAAATCAATCATATATTTTCTTAAGTTCAACCTTACATATCATTTCAAACCTAAAATTATGTTAAAGGTGAAGAGTCAGCCCTTTTTAATATATCATAAATAATTAAGAGTATGCAACTGTTTAACAGTTTAAATCCTTGGTCATCCAAAATCCCAATTGAAAGAAAATAATTTAGATGCTTTGACACAATTCCTTAACCTAGAATTGTCTACATAGGTACAACATGAGATTGGTGTCGTTGTCGGGGAACGAAAAAAATTGAATTATTTTTCCCTGGGAAAATGATTAGGATTTCCTTTTAATGGTGAATAAAAGGTCAGTGGGTTAAAATATCTCACTTGGTGATTCCACAAAAAAAATATGTCTTCACAAAAGGACACTAGATCTCTGATCCAGATTTTATGCAGGAATGCTTAACCATAAACACAGAGATGCAGTGGAAATAATGCTCCATTTTATTAAAATCAAATGACTGAAATATGATTTAATAGAAATGAAGAGCTAGGGCACTAGTAGGCTTATCTCTGAGAAGAGATGTGGCGGCTACAGGCCGCTAAACTGTGTTACATTGAGGCTCGAAGGCCTATTATAGACATCATGGAAATGAGCGGGCGAGGGCACTAGTAGTGTATCTCTGAGAAGATATGTGATGGCTATAGGCCCCTCCACTATGTTACAATGAGGCTCAAAGGCCTATTTATTGTTGAGAAACAATTTAAAACCTGAAACATCCAAAAACCTAACCCTAGGAGATGAAGCGCCAAAACTGTGGGTCTTGTTTGGGTAAATTGGTGTTTCAACTTCCCAGGGAGGTAACTTTGGCATGCAATCTTTGTTTGATGTGATCAATAGCTCATTGGAAATATCTATCCAAGGAATACAAATTTTGAGTGAGCAGCATCAGTTTTTATACCCATGTTTCTCTCGTTTTCCCCAAAAAGCGTCGTTTAGGGCCTCAAAACGGCTTTGGAAGTTTAGGACCCGAAAAAATGCTAAAAATAGTAAGTTGTGCTGGAACTTAAAGACAGAAAGAAATGATGGTGGGGGTCCAAATGGAATAGTTGGGTGGCCACCAATATCCACATGGGTCATTACGGCCCCAAAATAGCTCCAGGAGTGCAGGACCCAAAAACCTACTAAAAATAGTAAGTTGTCCTGCAAGTGAAAGGCTGAAAGAATTGATGGTGCGGGTCCAAATGGAATAGGTGGGTGGCCATCGATATCGACCTGGATAATTATCATTCAGTTCCTCATATTTATTCTTCATTGTCATATCCAGAGAGTTTGGTGATATTTTCCTCTTTAAGAAGAATATTGGAAGCTTCTACTTCTACTTCTATTTCACTTCCACCTGAAATTGTTTCAGAAGCTGATCCTTTTAGAATTTTTTCAATTCCTCCTGAACTATCAGATTTACGACCAAAAGTGTTATAACTTATATCCAAAGGGGTTTATCTTTAGTCTACTCTTCTTGTTTATCAATTAGAGTTTTATCAAATTCCTGAAACTGCTTCAGAATCTCCCAAATCAGAAGCATAATTAGGGTTAGAATTACCTGAATTGAAACGAGGCGATTTTGTCTCTTATGTCATTCATACCTTCCCATCTACTTCTTCTAAACATGAAGATATTTTTTCTATTCATACAAATCCTTTATTTGAGAGTCAAGAGATATTTGGATCAGAAGTGCAAAAGTTGGTTATTCAATCACCAGTTATAAAAACTTCTACAAGTTATACTCATCATTTCAAAGGAAGGTTATTTCGATATTCATCTTCATCCTCATCTTCATATTCATCTCCACCTCCCTCACCTAATAGAATGGTTGGTTTTCAACCTATCATTCAGGCTCTTTATGTTTCACTAATTCTTCCTAATAAACTTAATGATTTTCCATATGGATATCTAAAGCATTTACCTAGGTTTAATGGAGAACTTTGTCTGTCTGTTGAAGATCATTTAGCTTCCTAATTTGGATTTTGCTGATAATATGAAAATTTAACATGAATATGTGTACATGAGATTATTTGTTCAATCTCTTAAGGGAAATGTTAGAATATTGTTTAGACAATTACAAAATAATTCTATTCTTACATGGAATGAATTAACTAATCTCTTTAAAAACCAATGGGGAGTCAAAAAGGATCATCTATATTATCTTACTTAATTTGATGATTTGAAAATAAATCATGGTGAACTTGTTTCTAATTTCGTAAAACGATTCAATAAAATTTATAAAAAAATGCCACCAGACTATAAACCACTAGTGTTTGCATCTAATTTTAGATTGTCTAAAGGTTTTGATGATTATTTGTTGTCATTCTTATATAAAGAAGATCTGTCACCTTAGCAGACATGCAAACCAATGTCATTGAAGAGTAAGCTAATATATCAGCATCAAATAAACTTAAGGCAAAGGCTGAAAAATCTGAGAGAATGATGAAAACTATAGAAGGAAGTACTTATTTATTGAAAATAAGGATGAAGATCATAAAATAGATTAAGTTACTTCTCTATTAAGAAATATTTCAAATAGAATTTAGAAAATGGAAGCACAGCCTATAGTAGCTCAACCAGTGTCAAAAGGACCTCAAATTCAATATAAGATACCTTTCAGCCTGAAATCTTACAAAGACCAAATAATGATCAACAGATCCAACCTCCATTAACGATTGATGATCAGGAACCTGAAGAAACTGGTCCTTTAGTTACGAATGATATCAATTGTTTCGGTGATACATCATTACAAAATGCTCTTATTCCAATTTCTCCTGATCAATCTTCAGTCCAAAACCAACAAACTTCTCAAGTTTCAAAATATCAAGCCTTTTCTGAATATCTTAGTGATCAATTAAATAGAAGATATGATTTAAGACCAAGACAACGACCTGGTAAATCAGCTAAAAATGTTATTATTAATGAATCTCGGGTCAAAAAAAGTTGAAACAGAAACAACATTGGTTCAACCACTAAATCAGTGAAATGAACATAATACATCTCAAAATTGTGTTCCAACAACTTTCGATGCGGAAAATGAATTAGAGAGAGTTAAGATCCCAATTCCATTATCTAAACTCTCTAAAAATCTAGGTTATAAGAATCAAGTGTCAAAATGGATTCAATCTTCATTTATTGATGCCAAAGGATATGTAATTAGTTTACAGAAAGAAAAACCTATAGTGGTCTTTGGTCCTAGCTCTGATATGATCAATGAAAATGTCCCTCTTTTCTAGGTTACTATGAAGGTTCATGATTATCTCTTATATAATTGTATGTTATATTTTTGGGCCTCTCATAATCTAATGCCTAAAGTAACTATGGACGAAATTCAATTACAAATCACAAGACATTATCATGATCTATATATATTTTATTCAAAGAATGTAGTTTTTCTTGGATTAATCAAAGATCTAGTTGTAACACCTGCTCAGATCCCTGTCAAGAGTGTAGTTTTAGATCTTTTTGTTACCGATATTCCCCCAAAATTTGGAATGCTATTATCCAAATCTTGTTTTTCCAAGTTAGGGGGGAGTTTGCAAATGGATATATCTTTTGCTACAATTCATGTTTATGGGGGAGATAATTTGAGACTCTACAGATGAGAAATCTTTATAAATGTTTTTTGTAAAGTCGATCAAGCAATAAACCATCCTATTTATGCAGTTGATCAAGATTTGGATATTTTAATTTAACAACCCATAATCTCCAAAATTCTCAACTCAATGTTGAACATATTGTAAATAAACCCCAATGTAAAAATATTGATGTTTGGGATTTGTACTTCGATGGAGCCTTTTCCAAAGATGGAGTTGGAGCTAGGATTGTACTAATTTCTCCAGAAAATGAAAATATAACCCAATATTTCAAGTTAGAATTTGATTTTACAAAAAATGTAGCAGATTATAAAGCCTTATTTTAAGGATTAGAGTTAGCTAAAAGCTTAAATGTCCAAAACATGACTGTATTTGGTGACTCAGAGCTAATTATGAAACAGATTAGAAATCTATGCCAAGAAAAACATCCTAGGGTTAGATCTTATCATAATGAAGTATGGGATTCTATGGAAAATTATTTTCAAGCTTTTAATATTATACCAATCCCTAGAAATGAAAATATTTCCATGGATTCTTTAATAGTCTCTGCTAGATATTTCAAAATTCCTGATCCCATGAGGTTGCAATATCAGATTCAGGTAAAATATAGGCCTTAAATGCCTGAAAAATTTAAACATTGGCAAGATTTTGAAGATGATTAGAAATTTAAAAATCTCTTTCAAATAAAAATGATGAATTTTCTCCCGGATGTGGGTGCTCCGACGGATGTTTGATTCGATGGGACAAAGGTGCGGTGAGGTGGATCGACACCTGGCCACCCCGTACAGCGAATATATCAGGTTGATATGTAACGGATTTTTGCATTTCAACCTCGCAGATACCAAAGGATCTGTTCCATCTGGTTTTGTACCTCACCTCACGCCCACCGGACTGGCCTCTGCTATCACTCGCTTCTACTTGGATCACTTCAATGCTTCAGTAATTATGGGGGATTTCCAATACCCATGCAGGAAGGTTAAGAGGTGGAGTTATGATAAGCCCATGGTGCCAAGGTCTCAAATGAATTGCGTCCGCCTCCTTCTGCTCTCTGGTATCAATTTGGCTTTCAATCTGCGTGGAGTCATGTTAGTCAACCCAGCCGTCTCGAGCAGCCTGAAGGGGGTTCTTATCTTGAAGCAGCGCTCCAGTTTGAATGAAGTGCTCCCTCTTCTGATCACTCGGCATTTGTCTCGGGTCACTGTACTCTTTTCGAGTTTTCATTCCCCTGCCATTGCGGCTGGTTGGATACATTTGGTTTTTGCAATGCCTCGACTGCGCCACAGGCCTCGGAGTCGGCGAGGAGGCACCAGGGGCCATCCTGCAAGAGACCACTCCAGCCCATCTTCGGTTTCGGCTTCTCTCTCCAGCGACATAATTCCCGGCCATTACCCTCGAACACGCAATGGAAGGGGGCGCTATCTTGACACCCATCATGGTTGGAGCTCCCCTGCTCCCCACCCTCTTGCTACCTTGCCTCCTCCCACAACTGGCTCTGCGCGTTTTACCTTCTCCAGCTCCCTGATTCACCTAAGAATCACTACGCTCTTCACGGTGGTTTTTCATGAGGATTCAAGCACCCTTCCTGTTGGCCCTGAGATGGATCCTGCCCAGACTTCGAATTTTCAGATGGGGGTTGGCAGCACGTCGTTGCAGGTGCCCGAGGTTCCAACCAGTAGCGTTCATGATGTGGCTATGGCTCCAGATGATCTCGGTCCCTCTGAATCTGAGGAAGCTCTGGCCAGAGACTTGATGGCTTCAGGTTGGTGTCGAATTGTAGAAGAGCCTCCAGATGATTAGTAAGCCTTCTGCTAGTCTTTCTTATTTTCCTACTACCCATACTATTGGGCTTGTCTTTGTTCAAGTGGTTATAAGGTTTTTCATCTTATTTTTGTAGAACTTTGGTCCTATGAAAACTCATGAAAATCACAACTGGCTCCCCTGCGTGGGTTTTGGCTATCTTTGTCTGACTGGTTTCCCTATCAAAGGGCAGTCTCCACATCTGGTTTTCATGACATTTCTGCCTCCAAGGAAGTAGTTTTTGACTACGGTCACGTTGTATTTTTATCACTCTGTTAATATATTACTCTTATTTAGAAAAAAAAACAATGATGAATTTTCAGCTCTATAAATTGAAGAAGAACTAATGAATGAAAGTAAGTCAAATGATGAAAATGAAACTTCACAGTAAATCATAAAATTTCTAATTATGATATTATTTAGTTACCTAATAATTACATTCCAAAAGGATTAATTCCTCTTGAAAAACTCTTTGATATAATGACGTCTCAAAAAATTCATTACCAAGTTCACAAGAAGAGGATGTGGAGGATTGTAATATTGAAACTAATGAACAAATCAGAAATGTAAAAATTTCAACATCATTGCCTCAGGAAACAAAAGACAAATATATTAATCTTCTTAAACATTATAAATATGTTTTTGCATGGTCATATGAAGAAATTAAAACCCATGACACATCTCTTATTGAACACAAGATTCCTCTCAAACCAAAAGCTAAACCTTTCAAACAAAAATTGAGAATAAATCCAATTTTGCTTCCAACTATTGAAAAAAAGCTTAAGAAATTTTTGTATGCCAAAATGATTGTTATTTTAAGATACTCTGATTGGATAGTAAATGTAGTTCCAGTCAGGAAGAAAAATGGTAAAATAATATTGTGTGTAGACTTCAGAAACCTAAACAAACTATATTTAAAGGATAATTATCCATTTCCCAAGATGGATAAATTACTTCAAGGGGTTTTAGGCTCAAACATAATTTCAATATTGGATGGATTTTCTAGATATAATGAGATCATGGTAAGTCCAGAGGATAGGGAAAAAACAACATTTACAACTCCTTGGGGTACATTTATGTAGGCTAGAATTTCATTTTCCCTAACTGATGCAGGAGCAACTTTTCAAAGAGCAATGGATCTAGAATTTGTTGGTAAGGTTAAAAGAAATTTTTTCATTTATCTTGGTTATTTAACTGTATTTTCAAATTCTGATGAAAAAAAATTAAAACATTTGAGAAATTTTTTTGACATATGCAGGAAATATGGAATTTCCCTTAATCCCAAGAAGTATTTATTTTCTATAAAGGAAGGAAAAATACTCAAACAAATCATTTCAAAGGAAGGATTATTCATTGACCCAAAAAGAGTCTTGGTCATTGTGGTAATTAGCTTACCTAGAAATAAAAATAAAATTCAAATGTTTCTAGGAAAAAATAATTTTTTGAGAAGATTAATACCGAATTATGCCGAGATATTTAAGGATATTTATGTTATGCTAAAGAAATATCGCGAATTCAAATGGAAAATGCAGACAAGGTATGATTTTACATAGATCAAGAAATCGATTTCTAAAGCCCCAGTACTAGCTAGTCCTAACTATTCAAAATATTTTAGCATTTTCTCTTTTTCCTCTGGAACAACCTTATTTTTTGTCTTATTACAAAAGAATGATAATGGATATGATAAGCCTATTTAATTTTTCAACAAAGTAATGAGGGATGATGAGTTGAAATATGATATCATGGAGAATCAAGGCTATGCTCTTGTACAATCATTAAAATCCTTCAGAACATATGTCCTTTACTCTCCCATTATTGCTTATGTTTGAAAAAATGTTGTAAGGATTGTATTAACACAACCTGTTACTAATGGTAGGAGAGGGATATGGGTTGCAAAAATATTATAATTTGATTCAAATATCAAATCTACCAAACTGGTGAAAGGTCAATGTTTATCCAAACTGCTAGCTGAATCAAATTGTAAATTTATCGGTATCAACATTGTTATGCAAATTTCAGCAGAGAATAATACCCAAGAACCTTCTTAGAGTTCGGTAGAGAAGAACACACAAGAACCTTCTCAGAGTTCAGTAAAGAATAATACACAAGAACCTTCTCAAAGTTCCATAGAGAAGGACACACAAGAACCTTCTCAAAGTTCAGCAAAGAAGAATGCACAAGAACCTTCTCAGAGTTTAGTGGGAGAGAATACACAATAACCTTCTTTTACTGGAGATTCATTTCCTCTCCTACTTCATATTGATGAAAAATTCCTACTGTCTGAATGGTTTGTTGATATTATACATTTTCTTCGTGAATTTGAGTATCCTCTTGGATGCACAAGGAATAAATGTAGATCTCTCAGACTGAAAGCTGTGAAATATTTCATCATCAATCCCAATTTATAATGGAAATATCCATTAAATTTCCTTCTTTTATGTCTAACTAAAAATAAGGCACTATGTGTCATAGAAAAATTTCATGAAGGTATATGTAGAGGACACTATGCTTGGAGAGAAACAACATATAAAATTCTAAGAGCGGGATTTTATTGGCAAAAATTGTTTTCACAAGTGGGAGAAAAGGTTGGAAGTTGAATTCCATGTCAAATATTTGTTGGGAAGCAAAGGTTAGTAGCACTTCCACTAGTCCCAACATTGAATGAAGCACCCTTTTTATAGTGGGGATTATATTTCATAAGAGAAATAATTCAAACATCCAGTAATCAACACAGATGGATCTTAACTGCTATAGACTACTTCACTAAATGGGTAGAAGCCATCCTATCAGGAATGCAACAGACACTGTTGTTATCAAATTCGTTGAAGAAAACATATTATTCATTTTTTTGTACACAACAAATAGTCACTGATAATGCCCAAGATTTTAGCAATATCAAAATGATAGAGTTATGCCAAAATTATCATATTTTATTGCATCAATCTACTCCATATTACCCTCAAGGAAATGGATTGGTAAAATCATCAAACAAGAGTTTGATCAAACTAGAAAATCATAAAAGTAATTGGGATAGTCATCTCAAATATGTAGTTTTGGCTAACATAGTGTCACCTAAGAGATCTACTGGTAAATCCCCTTTCCAACTTGTTTTTGGAACTGAGGAAATATTTCCCACACAACTAGATTTTCCTATTATGAAATTTTTACAGGAATCATATGAAGAACTTGATGATTTCTCAAGAAGAATTAATCAGATCATTGAGTTAAATCAAGATAGAGAAGAAGTTCAGTTCAAACTTTGTCAATATCAAAACAAGATGAAGAGTATATTTGATATTTTTTTTAGGGAAAGAGACTTCAGGCAACGAGATTTAGTTTTTAAATGGGATTTCAGAAGAGAGGAAAGAGGAAAACATGGTAAATTTTATAATCTCTGGTTAGGAGCATTCAGCATTGCAGAAGTAAAGGGAAATAACAATTTTATTCTGTAGAATATGGAAGGAAGTTATTCTTCATTTCCAAACAATGGACAATACCTTAAACACTACATTCAGTATTAAACTTTTCTCACAGACAATATTCATTGTAATCACCAATTTTACTTAAATTATGTTTTCAAGTATTAGATTTTTACAACAAAGAATCCATAGCCTGAAGAGAAGGAACATGGATCTTCATGTTCTTTGTATCCTACAAGAGGAAGTAGTCCCTAGTTGGAACTAATGTAACTTGTTTGTATCATGTACATTTTATTTTTTGTAGAAGAAAATTTTAAAAAGTTATATATAGAAAATAAAAATGAAATAAAAAGGGGATAAAAGAAAAAATGTGTGAAAGGAAAGAATTAAGGGAAAAAAAAAAAATACCCCTATACTGTGCTAGTCAAAATGCCACATTCAAAAAATTAAAATAAAGTTTATTTTTTTATTAAAAATATAGTTTATATGTTTTATTGCATGAAAAAATGTTTTTTCATTATGTAAATAAAACTCATGCATAGATCAATGGTCGAAATCACTCTCCCCTGGAACAATGGTGGGAGGATGATTTCACACCCCCGCCCCATGCTATTGACAAATAATGGAGAGGGTGGGGGAGGGGGGGGGGGGTTGCTGAAAAGAAGTTGTGCCCAAACCACTAGAGGAAATGTGTCACCCCGATAGTACTTTTGGGGGGTCCTCACCCTAAACCTTTTACCGCCTACACAATACCCCTCCCCCCCGAAAAATAACCATCCCTTTCACACCTCTACCTGCATTTCTACTCGTTGCTTCGACCTATCACCTTTCACCATTTTTCAACATTTCTGCCCTCTACATCATCACCCTCCATGTCAAATGACTTTTGGTAAATAAAAAACTCCCACCAATTGGTCATTTGCTAAATTAATGCTCCCACTCCTAAAAATGGTAATAATTTTGTTACCATTTCCTTCCATTTCACTTATAAATCACCACAAGAGCCTGCATTCGTTTCCTTCCATGGTCTTTCACTACTTGTAGGTTATTATCGAACTAATCAACTAATTAGATGCTCAGTGTCATCATTTCTTTTAGGAATTCGATGCAATTTCCCTCTCAAGTAACATGCTCTATGTCGCTCATCTTCATTTCAAAATGAAAAAGAATAAGGGTAAGGGAAATATGAATGAAGAAGACCCCATGATTCCCCCTATCCCAGATCTTGACAAAACTCCCCTAACTAACACCCAATTCAAATTTGTTGAGACTGATTGTGAATTCGACCTCTATGGACTTCACAATTGGGCAAGGAAAAAATATCTTGACTAGAGTGATGAATTGAGTATTTGGGAGTCTCTTCTCCCTTAATTTATTTTCCCTCAAACCCGCTTCTTTCCTGAATTTTCTACGTGGTGCCACCTTAGATATATTCCTAGCAAGAAAGCAATGATTTCTCCAAACAATGAAATTATATTTTTAAATTCCCATAAAAGTATTTTCGAAGCCCTACAAATAAATCTTCAATATTCCCTACATCCTTTTTCCCCTGAATCACTAATGGAATTGTATAATAAGCTTACATTTCCCCATAGAACTCATATCTTTGAAAATTTTGTCCTTGAAAATGTTGAATTCCCTAGAAATAACCACCATATCTTGTTTCAATTTTCCCACAAATGCCAAATCAAGTGATGTTTATGGTGGCCCCTTTACTTGGATATTACAAAGATCAGTGTGTTGATGAATTAATCTTATGATTCTTTTCATTATTCACAATTTGGAAGAATCCTTCAGTATTATTTAATTATAGTCAATTTTTGTCTGACGTTATGCATGAAGAATTCATGAAATTTAAAGCTGAAGGAGTTTTCAAATATCAGCCAGCGTTAGTGTACTTAATGTTATATCATCAAGCAGACAACTTCAAGTTTCAATTGAAAAAAATGGATGACAAGGAAAAACCCTTTTTCAGTTATCTATTGGACTTTAGTGGTAAGAAGGAATTCAAAGGAATACACTTATACATATTGTGTATATCGATTCCTTCACATTTCTTCACGTTTGTTAACACCAGAAAACAATACAGGCAAAAGACATTAAAAATGTCAAGAAGAAGGTACAAATGAAGATTTTCAGAGAAGGAATACATTAGAGTAGACTAAAATTTAATTTTTCCTCACTTTTATATGGTAATTAATGGAAAAGTCACTTGCATCAAAGAAATTTTGCACACAACGTGGCTATTCCTTCGATATCCATGTGGTCCTGAATATGGAGAAATGTCACCATCCTGGACCACTTGGCACACTTGGTTAAGATGATTCTCCACCTAGTACTGTCAAGGACAGCTGGATTTGAGCCACCTTGAGGAGTAAATGCAACCCACAAAGGAATCACTAATCCAATCTTGTGTCACTGTCCATCCTGGGCCAAGAGAAGAGGGAGGAATTCAAAAAATGTCTATACAAGCCAAAATTGGAGGAAGAATTGGAGACACATTGTTATGCTGAAGAAATTGCTTCATAGAAAACTAGCTTCCATAGTCTGGCAGCAAAGGGATTGGAAGGACTCATATGTTGGCCAACCAACATCTCAGTCCAAGAGAGAGAGGTCCACCACTTGATCTTAATCTACCATCCTTTAAGAGAGGGAATAGATGCTTGTGGGAACTCAAGGGAAGGAGACCTCCTTGTTTTGGGTATATGAGCTCCATAGCACAAAGGACCCTCTTCAAATGTTTAGCATTGTATATTTTTTACCAGCAACACCTAATAAAGGAAGAATTATCCAGTTTTGTTATTAGGTTTTTCGCTCCATCAAGCTATTGTATTTTTCATCTAGTGTTTTATTTTGTTCTTAGTGTTGTATTCTTAGTTTTCCCTCAAACTTAGTTTACATTGTGTTGAATCTGTTCCACTAACAGTAGACAATCATTTTTCTTTGTGACATTGTGCAGGTAGCATCCAGCTTGCTAAATAAGTGTATTATATACACCATGCGCCAAATACACTACCATAGGAATGGCGTCTCCACTCGATTATTTCTTCTGAGTTAATGGTTGTTTTTGTAGGTCCTTCTTCCTGCTTAGTTTTCTTCAAACCACCCTTACATTTTCTTTGCACCTCCCAACATCACACTCATTGAATGTTTTAATCAGCAAAGAAGGAAATTTTTCTTCATTTTGCTTGACAGTGCGGCTTGTGCTCCGACAGACATGCACTCCAAGCCTGTGGGAAAATAACCCGCATGGCAGGTGAGCAAGCAAAAATTTGATACTTTTCCCCATTTGTAAGGTGATTAGCAAACCCTAATAATTTTCCATCACTGTATTTTTGTATTTCACTACTACTAGGACACCTAATTTCTATGCTTAACCTCGAATTAGCTTGGCAACTAGGTATTTTTAATTTTAGTATTTTATTTCGAAAATTACACATAGTTTAAATAGGGAATAAGTAAATGGCCTTAAATCCACATATGTTTTATGGAAAAATTATTTGCTGATAAAAGATACAAAAATGTAGCTTAATTAGTAAGGAGTAAATGGCCCATACATCCACATATCGTTTGCTAGTTCAATTTTATGAAATTTTTTCATTAGATTAGTTCAATTTTGCATTATAAATTGTGACTAGTACCAAAGTGTCAAAAAAGAAAACAAGTAATATATACCACCCTTGCACCTCACGGTGAGCATGGGTACGCATATGAACTCTTTCCTAACACAATGTTCCTCTCCCTATAGTGCAAACATAGTCTAACTAGGCAAGGTGTAAGAGACCCATCATCTACCCATCATTTCAATTTTTGCAAGGAACAATCACACATAGAGTAATTAGCAAAGGATTGTAAATGATCAACGCATATCCACATGTCATAAAATACTCTTGGTTGGTCACTCTAAAGCACACATGAAACATCTATAAGCATTGAACTAAAAGGAACCTCGTGTTTTGGGACCTTTGTTATATTCTTACAGTTATTTCACCAAAGAAAACCCTAAGGAAAAATTGAGACTCTCTAAAAATAATCATTAAATGAAGTCACTAAATTCTCCCAAGGGTCACCAAAAAAGTTATAGTTTAGGATAATACCATTGGGAGTAGGCATCCAATAAGTCAATAGGGTCATGATAAACTTTGAAACATAGATTTTGAATTTTTAGGGAGCTTCAAATCCATCTATCCACCGATGGAACGGATACCAGAGCATTACCAGAGACCCATTTGAGATGGGGTTAAGATTAGGCCCAGTGCTTGGGGTACTCTTTGGGTCTACCTGTAACATTCCAAAATAGAAGAGATAGGAATATAACACATAAAACTGGAAAATGAAGTGAAATATCAAAACATCAAATAAGAGCAGATCATAGAGCCATTTTATTAGAAAATATAGCATAAAATGTATACAATAGCTTGAGGAAAAAGACACTCAATCTAGGCAAAACAAGCTTTTAGAGACCGAATACATGAAATATGAATAACAACTGCTATATAAGAATGCTAGAGGCTAAGATAACACAGTTTTTGTAGGGGGTAACTGTTGTTGTACATGAAATTACATGGATATACTGATATTTTGCTTAAAAAATGTTGGGATCAGAGATCTCGACCTTCTAGCACATTTCCAAGACAACCCAGAAAGGGTTTTTTTGCAGATATACAAAATACAAAAATGCAAAAATGCAGCCCTATGGCTAAATAACGCTCTACAACTGGATAACTAATAGGAGGCGATTGATCTGATAATGAAATGGCTAATACTCCTCCAATAGATCTCCCGGATGAAGGGTTTCTCCCCTCACTGGGAATCTAACTCACAAACTTGGGCACTAAGCCCTCTACTGCAACTAACCTAATAAATAACCCATTTTCTGAAGGATACTGTGCTATAGATGATGGAATAAACTTGGTCTGATGCCAAATGAAAAAATAATGCTCAAGAACCCTCCTTTCTAATCTCCCGGATGAAGGGTTGATCCCTCACTAAAAAACAAGCTTAGAAACTAGGTCTATCAATCCTCCACTACTACTGCCCTATAAAAAAACATAATCTTGAAGGAGACTGCACTATGGATAATGGATAAAGGTTGGCCTGATGCCAGATGGTGGAAATGAAGCTCAATGAACCTCTCCTGAGTGGGAAATCGAAATCCCCTAAGGATGAGGGTGGGATTTCCGCTCGGAAACACCCTTGTGCTAAATAGCACAACAGACTCTGCTAAAAAACTGAAGCATGTAGAAAGTCATAAAAGACCAAAACATAAAAAATAATCAAAATTCCTCCTATGGTTGTCATCCCATTCCTTATATGATTGGTGAGATTCCTCACCCTTGGTACCACTCATTAAAGATGCTACTCCCATGCATACACTCATCCACCATAACTGTGCTATCCTCCACTATCTCCACTCTCTCCATGGTAGTGTTGTTGATTTGGTCAACCTTGACCCCATCCACATGCATTGACCCCATTCACAATAAGGGTTGCTTTATTTCAGCTAGCTACATTGATCCCCCTTCACACTAGAAGTGTTTTTATTCCTACTAAAGAGATTTAAGGGTCTCTCTATCCACTTATTCATCTAAATTATGGATGAAAGGAAAATTTAATATTCCAACTAGCTAAAGCTAATTAGGAATATTACAATCCTCCCCTCCAAATTTTGCTTGTGCTCAAGAAACTAAAAAGACGGATGCTATAAAATCTTCTCTCCTTCCCAAGTGGCATCCTCATTTGGTAGATTCCTCCATCAAATCAGATATTCTTTAATCACCCTACTCCTTAGTTGCCTCTCTCAATTGTCCAAGATAGCTTCTGGTTGTAAAACCACATGGCCCTCATCATCAATAGGTGGGAGATCCATGGTGGCAACCACATGTTGTCCAATGGCCTTCTTGAGGCATGAGACATGAAAAATGTTTTGGATCTTACTCCCAATGGGGAGCTCCAACTCATATGCCGACAGATCACCCTGTATGGCCCATAGAACTAGAGCTTAAGCTTCTCAACCCCCTTCTCCTTTAGTGTAGATTGTCTGTAAGGCTGAAGACAGAGATATACTAAATCATCAACCTCAAACTGCCTCTCTATCTGACCATGGTCTACATACAACTTCTTCTAATTCTAGGTTGTAGCAATGTTGTCCTTAAGAGCATGAAGTATATCCTGAATCTTTTGGATCCACTCCTTGGATCTAGGAGCCTTTCTTGCTCCAAACATCACATCAAAAAATGATAAAGCATCATATCCATAAAGAGCCTGAAATGGAGACATGCCGATGGACATGTGAAAATTTGTGTTGTAGAAATACTCTCCCAAATGGAGCCAGCGCAACCATGCTCTTTGTTTCCTTGAAACATAGTTTTGTAAGTAAACTTCCAGCCACTTTTTTACTATCTCTATCTATCCATCTATTTGAGGGTGATAACTGGTACTTGGTGTCAACTCGATACCCACTAATCGAAAAAGCTTCAGCCAAAAGCCACCCATGAAGCGGCTATCTTGATCATTGACTATGGTCTTTGGAAGACCATGGAGTCTAAAGACATATTTAAAGAAGATTTTGACCACATATGAAGAATTATATGAAATGTGAATACTTTTTTATTCTATCAACAACTACAAAGATACAATCCTTACCATGTACTGTAGGTAGACCGGTGATGAAATCCATGGAAATACTCTCCCATTTTCCTTCCGAAATATGGAGTGACTACAACAATACTGTAGGTTGGTTTTTCTCTCCTTTGTTCTGCTAACAAACTATGCACTCCCTGATGTGTTGGAGCACATCCTCCTTGAGACCCTTCCATTAGAATCTCTCTCGAATGGCTTGATATGTCTTGGTGAACCCTTGATGACCAGAATGTGGTGAATCATGTGCTGCATGAAAAATATTCTCCTTGAATCTAGAATATCTATTCAAGAAGATCTGGTCTCGATAATAGATGATCTCATCCATCACTCTAAACCTCTCATTGGTCACCTTTCCATCTAGGATCTCACCTGCAAAGCAATCTTTGGAATACTCCACCAACAGCTGGACCTTCCAATCTGTATCCACACTCATCAATGACAACATTGTTGGTCTCTATGATAGGGCATATTCTACCACATTTCTCTTCCCTTTGACATATTCAATGTCAAAGTCATATGCTTGGATCTTACTCACCAATTTCTGTTGCCTCTCCTGCAACTGCTTCTACTCAAGGAAAAATCGAAGACTATTGTGATCAGTCTTCACTCAGAATCTTTTGCCCACCAAATATTGTAGGAATTTGGCTAATGCATGCATGATAGCCAACATTTCCTTATCATATATAGATTATAACCTCTCATGAGGCAACAACTTCTGAATCTCAAAGGTTATGGGGTGACCCCCTTGTATTAAGACTGCTCCAATGCCCTCCCCTGAAGCATCGGATTCCAGCACAAAGGGCTGGGTAAAATCCGATAAAACCAACACTGGGTAGCTACTCATCACCTCCTTGAGCCTATCAAAGGCCCTCTGCATTGTGTTTGTCCAACCAAAGGCTCCCTTCATGGTCAAATTTGTAAGTGGTGCTGCTAGTTTAGAGAACCCTTTGACAAACTTTCGGTAGTAGGTACAAATGCCTACAAATCCCTGAATTTATGTGACATACTTTGGTTCAAGCCAATCTCGAATAGCATGGATCTTCTCCTCATGAAATATCACTCCATCTACTCCAATGATGTGGCCCAAATAGAGCATATTTGTGAGCCCAAACTCACACTTGGAAAGCTTAGAATCAAATTGTTGCTCCTCAAGAATGTGTAATACTATCTCAATATGCTGCAAATTCTCCTCCCATGTGCGACTGTAAATAAGAATGTCATCAAATAAAACCAACACAAAATTCCTCAGTTGACCACAGAATATGTTTTCCATGCAAGACTCAAAAGTTTCCGGAGCATTTTTTAACCCAAAGGGAATCACCAAGAACTCAAAGTGGCCATAGTGGAATCTACATATAGTCTTGAGGATATCTTGATCCCTCACCCTAATCTAATGGTACCCCGACCTCAAATCAATCTTTGGAAAGTACTTGGATCCCCTTAACCCATCCATCAGATCATAAATCATGGGGATTGGGTACATGTTATTCATTTTTTTCCTGTTCAAAGCTATATATTCAATGCACATCCTCAATGTGTCGTCCTTCTTCTTCACCAAGACCATCGAAGAAGAAAAAGGACTAGTGCTGGGTCGAATATGTCCTAAATCCAAGAGCTCCTAAATGGATTTTTCAATCTCACCCCTGTAGGCTTTTGGATGCCTATAGGGTATGGTGATCACTGCTTGGATCCCCTACTCCAACTCAATAGTGTGCTCAAATCCTCGATCAGGTGGCCTCCATGGTGGTATATCTCCAAATACTGTAGAATAACGGTCTATAATAGAGTGCACATTCAAGTGTACTGGTGCACCCTTGCCTCTTGCCTCTAATATACTAGTTCCACTACCCACTCTATGTCTCCTCTCCACAAGTCAGCCTCCATCCTGTGTGCTGAGACAATCTAGGGTGGATAGGTGTGCATGCCCCTGATATTATAGTGCTTATCACTCCCCTTATCTCTCCATTCCATCTCCAAATTCTCCCAATCCGTGGTGACCTTATCCAAGGTGATCAACCACTGAACACCCAATATCACATTGGTGTCCAGAATATCAACCACAAATAAGTGGTCTATCAATGTGTAAGTCCCCAAAGTGATAGTTAGTGCCGGCACATACTTGACACACTGCATGGCTCTAGCTCCTAGAACCAAAGCTGAGAATCCCTCAAAATCATCTATGGGAATGCCTTTCCTTTGCACTAACTAAGTTTCAATAAAGTTGTGGGTAGCCCCACTGTCTATCAACATCGACACTCTCTACCCCTGAATATTGCTTCTAACCCTCATTGTTAGATACTTGGGAACTCCTCACAAAAGCTGCAAGAGTCACTCCAATTGGAGAAAATTCTCCCTTCACTCCTCCTTATGGTGGTGCAACTCCTCCCGATGTTACAACTCTGGTATCCTCCTTCAAGTATTTTTCTTCCTCCTCCTCATCATCTGATAACACATCAATATAATGTGTCTTCCTAGAAACACACTGGTGTCCTAGTGCCCATGGCTCTTAGCAAGTGAAGAAAATTTTTCTCCTCCTTAGATCTCCCCGGACATCATCACCAAGAGATCCCCTCTCATGGTTCTCCTTTGAGGGAGGAAACTTCACATATTTTCCCTTTTATTGAGAAGAGAACTTCTATTGTAATGGGGCTTTTACCTTTGGCAAAGCATGCTACAAATCTCTAGCCCTTTCAATAGCCTCTTGGAGCATATTTGGTCTAGTTGATTTCACCAACACATGCAAAGGTTCTGCTAGCCCATCAATAAACATATATAATCTCCTAGTTTTAGATATATCAGACACCATAAGTGAGAGTTTTATAAATTCAAATATATAAGTCTATGGATCTCTTGTTTTCTTGAGTTTAGCTAGATCAACAAAATGTGCTTTTGGATTTCTGCGGTAAAATATTTCTGCCAACCTCTAGGTAAATTCTGCATAAGCAGTGACACTAGCATGCCCTAGTGTAGATAGACCATGAAACCACCACTCATGTGCTTCACCTTCAAGGTGAAGCAATGCTATCTTAATGGCCTCCATCTCTGAAACTCGGTTCAGCTGAAAATAGGTATCCAACTTCTCTACCCAAGCCTTGGCTGTGCACTTGGGTGACCCATCAAAAGAAGGAACAAAAAATATACCCATAGTATGTTGCAGATCATTGTTCTGCATGTACCCTCCACCTCTATTCTGATTATTGGGTCTTCTATTATCCTTGATCCAACATAACTCTTGGAATTTCATGCACTCCTTGAACTTGTAAGATTGAGATTCATACTCTAAGAAATAATCACCAAGGGTTTCTTCCTTTTGTGGCCCTCCCACCTCATTTCCTATTGCTAGGAATGTCGGCATGGTGTAGTGTTGGGGTCCTGTGATTTGGATGATTGGCAAACCAAATGACAAGGAAACATTCAAACCAAGCTTCAGAGCTCTAGGATCTAGCCCTCCTAGTCTCAGAGAGGGATCTCACAATATGGTTGTAAGGATATAGCTTGATGCTTTTAAGAGGTTGATTTTAGGCTAGTTATGAAGTGCAAGTTTTTTTTTTTGTTGGTTGGAGATAGATGATTTAGGCAACATAGATAGAGTGTGGAAATCTACAAGCCATTGGGCAATGGAGTCATGTGGAATTATAAACAGTTCTGATTGATGAATTTTGGGAACCAAAGGGAAAATCGAACTTAGTCAATAGATCTGTGGGATCATATAGGTGGGATGAGTTGAACATCAAGGATTTGGAAGGAAAAGTAGAGCTTTAAGGGTTGTTAAGACTCCTTAATCATGTATACCTTTCAACGAAGGGACTTGAAACACTATCTAAACATAAAGAAATATCCGATAGCCAGGGCTAACCATGAATTCTACCAACATGCTTTATGCAGATAACATAAACAAGACAAACTTTCAAGTAAGACATAGAAGAATACGAACACTCTATTTCTTCTAATTGTTTCACTTAAAGGAGTTAGAAAACATATAAGAAACACAACTAATTACATTCATAAAAGGGGGAACACCCACCCATCTAAGACTGAAATTATAAAGACCTTCAAATATGACTATCTCAGTAAGAAATAGATGGTAAGATTAGAACAAATTCTCTCTTCCAAGCTACAGACAATAGCGTTTGAAGGATGTTTTCAGAAATAGCTTTCAAGAGGCAACAAGCAGGCAGGGAAAACCATAATTCAACCTTGACACCAACTATTTTGGACTATTCTGAAATGAACAAGCTTAAGGTTTTAAAGGCAGTTGAACTACTCAATAAAACCTTCAGCAGATGAAAACATAAAGGCAACGAAGAGTAAACAGGCCTAAGGCGCTTCTAGGAGACATTTCTTAGCCTAAGATTTTTACTCTATTGCAGGTAAATCATAATGGAACAAAGCGAAAAACAGGAAATAACATTAAAAAATAGAGAGTACTTCACCAAAACCAATCTTAGGTATCCAATGATCTAACCTCCTTCATCAACAGAAGAGCAAAGACATCCACACTTCTTCAAAACATCAATCCTTCTTCAAAGCAGTAGTCTATGTATTACTTAAGAATTCATCAAATGCCAACCCTTACAATGAGAGTTCGAATAGGATTTATAGGTGAATGGAGAGGAGAGGTGACAGAGATGGTCTTAATGGTTAATTAAAACAGAGGGGAAAATCATCTGAATGCCCATTCTATGACATAAATATTACATTAATTTCTTGCCCATTCTAGTAGTTCTTGTAGAATTTGAGGCATATCTGGTAGGCTGGTAATAACTCCAAAGAGTGTCTTTGTGGAGAAGTCTTCTGGTTGCTGCGGTTCTGTCTTTTTTTCTGGTACAAGTAAAGTGGATAGTATGGGTTTTGAGACCACCCATACCTTTACAATAATTTCCTTAACAATTAAAAGAGGTTCTGTCAGCATAATAACTATTGATTGACTTTATGGATAGAAAGTAGGTCCAATGATATCAGTTAGATATTCTGAGTGAATAAATGCTCCTGTTTGATGTATTCGAGGTTGTTCTGGCCTAAGTCTTCTTGATTTAATCATAAAACTTATTTAGGCCTAATTTTACTTTCACCTTCATAATCTTTTGTGTTTTCTTTATCTCCTTTGATGATTGCTTCAAACCTTTATTTGCTTATCTTTAGTCTCTGCGCTCCTTTAATTTTCACTGTTTGTTGTATTTCTTGATGTATAGGTGTCCTTGGTTGCTACGCTGGAGGGTTTTGAATGAAAAATCAATGCTCATGACACATTTCGTTAAATGTGGAATAAACGCTTTCTTATCCCTTTTCTACATTGATTTGAGCCACAGAAGGTCATCACCTTTGACCCCATCTACCTTTTATGGACTGTGGGAAAGCTCAGATGCCTTAGAACCGCCATTGAACCTGCAACAAACAACCAATAATTACGTAAAACCTACGTTATATGGTTAAAACTCCGAACAGAGGCTAGGCGAGTGCAGAGGAGCAGTGCAGAGGAGGTAAAGGCATTAAAAATGACTTCGTAGCAGAACAGGCGAAAACCAAGGTTCAAAACATGATTTGGCGCAAAGTTAGAAATGGGCAGTTTGTTGGAAAACCGAAAATGGTTTTCGCACGGGGAACGAGTGGTAAGATGTTTTGAGCAGAGTGAATGCGATATGGCTCTAGAGGTGACATGTAACCCCGGAAAAACCACCTATTTCACGTTCAAAATGCACGGAAGGGGGGGTGGATGAGTTTGTGCGCAATAAGATCCTGACCATTCGATCTGTGAGGAGACGTGCAGATCGATGGTCAGTGCATCGCGCGATACAACACCAAGGCATGGGGGGAGGATGGAGTGGGGCCAGGGTGAACTGAGTTTTGGGCCGTTGGATCTGGTGGGGGGGGCCAGATCAACGGTTGAGAGCAAGCGCGATCAGAAGAGTTGAAAGGTGAGAAATAACGATGGCCATTAGATCTTAAAGATCAGCGGTGGAGATCTGATTTCGGGGAATCGGCCATCGGCGAAAAAGAGTTCTGGGAGGTGAGGACTTGGACGCGGTGAAGTGCGAAATGCCGATGGGTGATGGGCTTAGAGCTCAGTTATAGGCCTATGGTCTTATGGAGGACGAGGGGCTAAGGGCTAAGTCGAAAGGCGCTTAAGGCCCAATGTTATAATGGGAATGAAATTAGGCCTAAAAAGGGGTTTTTAACCTTAGAAGAAGGTTCTGATAGGTTAGAAAAAGGGTTTTTAACCTCAAATTGAGAATTTAACAAGTTTCAAGGGAAATTTCAAGGGGAAAAGGGATATATGAGGGGAAAATGAGAGGAAAAGAAGGATTTAAGAAGGATAAAATGACTACATTTTAAGGGTAAAATGTCAGAATGAGAAAGGGTGAAATGGAGGAATAAATGAAGGTGAAAAGGTGGAAATGAAGGCCTCAAATAATTTTTTAAGGATCAATAGGACTTCTTTGAAGGTTTCCTTTGTGGAAACAGCAGTGAAGAAGGTCTTCTGTATATTGAACACCATGAAGGCTTGAAGAACTAACAGTTTTGTTTGAAAATTATTTCTTGAGGGCTTAGAACCTATTTCTAGCCATCATTAGGTATAACAGAAATTATAGATGGCTAATAGTGGCTCCACTTGGGGAGGATAGCTTGCTCTTCAGCTGTCCAGAACCTCAGTTTATCAAACTCTGGCTTTTAGCAGACCAGTGTCTTAGTCCATTGGGTAGCATCTCTTTGTTTTGTTGTTGAAGTTCTGTGCATTTTGATAATTCTTCCAATGACCTGCAGCATGAAATTTCTTTAAACCACATCTCTACCTACCCAAAACTACTTTTCCTAGAATTTTTTATTCTCTTGAGTGCACTTGGAATGGAATCTCTTTACATATTATTTTCGAAAAAAGAAATATAAAACTATCTAATGCTACCCTTATCTCTTCCAAGAGTCCAGATTAAACAGTTGGACTCTAAAGCTTCTCTACCTAATCTACTATCTATCAAGATTAAGCTGTCTGACAGATCCTATTCTCTATATTCTAAAACATAAATTTAAATACAGACAAACCAGGATTAAACTATCTGATTTGATGTAGGAATATGGCATAAAAGCACGCTGCACATAGAGTAAAATTTACAGGAAATTGAGACAAAATTGTGAAGGCTTCAGATCTGAAAATTAAAAGCATCCTTCATTCTTTCTTCAGCTCTGGTTTTTGATCTTTTTAGAGCTATCTTTTTCTTCCTTCTAGGTTTAGGTTTTTAGCATATTAGAACCATTCTTTTCTTTTTTCTTTGGCTTAGATTTTGGTCTGATTAGAGCCATTCTTTTTGTGCTTTCTTGGTTCAGGTTTTCAGCTTATTTGAACCATTCTCTCTATCCTAATCTATTTTAATAATAAGCCAAGATTAATTTTTTTTTGAAAATCTGATTCACTAACCTATCAGCAGTAAATTGAAATCTATCCAGTCATGATTAGGTTGTATGACTGGGTAGAAGTGCCCTCTTTTGGTAGTGGCATTTAAGCTTGCACACTTCTAGACTCTCTTTCTTTTTTGGTATGGGGTTGTACCTTTATTTTTTCAATCTAATCTACCCTCTTTTTCTTTTATTTTATTGTTTATGTAATTTTTATTTTTCTCATGCAATGGTATGTACAATGGATGAAAAGCTCTGAAACTAATATTCTTAACAGAAATAGTGTTTGAGCATCCTGCCATTGACAAGACCTCCAAACACCTCTTCTCCATTTAGATCCTGCAGAAAAAATGCATCGTGGCCCCTTATGGAATGAATAATGTAGGGCCCCTTCCACAGATTTTCAAATTTACCATGTTTCTCTTTCTCTTCCCTTCTGGAATCCCATTTTAGAACTACATTTCCAACTTGGAAGTCATTTTATTTGGTACTTCTATCAAATAATTTCTTGATTCCTTCTTGGACTACTTGTGTCCTTTTATATACTTCCTCTCTTGACTGTTGCAAATGAATGCTCTGATTAATCCTCCTTGTCATATCATTTTCTTCAGCTTGGACCTCTTGAAGGAGTTTCATGACTGGAACTCCTAGACATGTTGGGAAGACTACATCCATGCCATAAACCAACTGATAGGGAGACATGCCGATGGACCTTTTATTAGTCAATCTATCAACCCATAAGGCATGGACAAGCTTACTTTGCCAAGATTTCTGATTCTGTTCCAACAATTTTTTGATGATAGTAACAAGGCTTTTGTCAGAGGATTCAGCTAGACCGTTTCCTTAGGGGTAGTAGGCAGTAGAATGGCCTAATGCGATCTGATATATATGGCAAAAATCTACCATCCTCTTGGAATTGAAGGCAACAACATTGTCTGTGATTATTTTCCTAGGACAATCAAATCTGGATAGTATGTTGGTTTCAAGGAATTTGATGATGACAGAGTCAGTAGCATTCCTAGTGGGTATGGCCTCTATCCATTTGGTAAAATAATCAGTGGCTGTGAGGATCCATTTGTGTTGGGCTAAGGATGATGGGTGAATTTCCCCAATGAAGTCCAAGCCCCATTGTTGAAAGGGAGCTTCAACATTGATAGGCTACAAAGGTAGTGGTAAGAGTTTTCTCCTTCCATCAAATATTTGGCACTTGTGGCAAGACATGACTAACTTATGGGTGTCTGGGAAGAGGGTGGCCCAATAGTATCCAGACCTGAGGATCTTATTTGTTGTGGTGTTCCAGTTAAGATGTCCCCCACATTCTCCCTCATGTAGCTCATGCATGATTTTTCCTACATCAACCTCAAGTAAACATTTAAGTAAAATTCCCACAACATTTTTCCAATATAAAAATCCATCTAATATACAATAATTTAAAGCTTTCTGTTTGAAAAATCTAGCTTTTTTTTTGACAAAGAAGGAGGAGCATTTAGATAAAGAAACACATATATGATGTCAAAATACCAAGGAGAGTTCATGAATTTTTCTTCAATGAATGGTGTTGTGCATTCTTCTATCCCTTCCAAAATATAAACCATGTTCATATCTAAAGCTTGGAAGTTTGACTCAGCCATGAGTTTTGCTAATCCTTGTCCTTTGATGAGTTTGGTGGGCCTGATCTCTAAGTCATATTCTAGAATAGTGGCAATCCATTTTCCTCTTTTACCATCAGGGTCCTGAATTAGAATATCTTTGACTACAGTGTGTGACACAAAGGGAATGATATGTGAATGTAAAATGTACACTCTAAAGTATTTTAATGCTTTTACCAGTGTTAAGGCTTGCTTCTCCATGATATTATATTTGAGTGGAGCATCTCTCAAAGCCCTACTAAAAAAGGATATTAGTTGTTTCTGCCCCATGCTATTCTTTTGCAATAATACTATAGCTATGGTATGTTCAGATGCAAAAGAGAATATATAGAAATAATTGGTGAAATCAGGACTAATGAGAACTTGTGTTTGCGTAAGGGCTTGTTTTACCAGTTCAAATGATTTTTTAGCTTGCATTGTCCATTTAACACCTACTTCTTTCTGAAGCATATTAGTGATGTTTCTTAATAGCTCAGCAAGGTTGGGGATGGACCTCCTTAAAAAACTTATCTTCCCAATGAAAGATTGCAATTCTTTGAGGTTTATTGGGTGGCTGATATTCAATATGCCATCAATCCTTTTAGGGTCTACTTTGATCCCTTCTTCAGAGATTATGTGACCAAGAAGCTTTCCTTCTTGGAGGCCAAAGAGTGTCTTTTTGGGATTCAAAGACAAGCCAAACCTTCTACATTTCTTGAAAAATTTTCTTAAATGGATCAAATGTTCTTCATCAGTTTTGGAGAAAACATTAATATCATCAAGGTAAATGATTATAAAATAGCCTATGTCTTCTGGGAAGGCTATGTCCATGACCCTTTGGAAGGTGGCCCCTGCATTCATCAAACCAAATGACATTTTGACATGCATGAATGACCCCCAAGGTGTAGTAAAAGCAGTTTTATGTTAATCACTTGGGAGTACTAACACCTGATTGTAACCTGAGAACCCATCCAACAATGATAGTATTTTATACCCAACCACCTTTTGGAGTATGTAATCCATGTTTGGAAGGGGGTAATTATCTTTCAGGGAGGCTTTATTTAGATTCCTAAAGTCAATACATAGCCTAATTTCCCCTGTCTTCTTCCTAACAAATACTAGATTGGAAACCCATTTGAATATCTGAGAGAAACTATGATCCCAACGTCATACATTCTCTACTAAAGGTAATAAAACAGGGTTTATCCTTCTTAGTTTTTGTTTGAAAGGCTTCTGATTTTCCTTAAGAGGGATTTTATGTTGGATGATGCTAGTATCATAAGATTTCAGATCTTTATAGTCCCATGCAAACACATCTACGAATTATTTGAAAATTCCTATGTACTGTTGTTTGACCTGAACTGGGAGGGTGCTGGACAACTTGATCATTTTGGGTTCAGTGGGGCTGCCTATGTTATGTTCCTCAATGTTAGTTTCTATTGGCTCTGTTTTCGGTTCTTTGGCCACGTCGTTGAAATCGAATAGTTGTTCTAATGGTGTAAGGCCTTTTGGTATAGTATCACCTTTACATTGTAAAACTTAAAGGTCCTTTTGGTCTGGGTTGTCAAATAACTCGGCCTTAAAAAGGTGCTCAAACTGATTTATATCAGCAGAAAGGGAGGGCTCTATTTCAAGGATTTGTTCCTCATTGAAACAATATTTTTCATGGCTGGAACTTAGTGTTGCTGTGGAAAATTCATTCCTTGATTGCAGAAAATAATTTATGTGTTTATCATTTTCAAACACTTGCTAATAATCTTCATTGTCAGGAACTGCTGGTCTATTTTTCACATTTATATTGAATTGTTCATTTATCTGTGGTATCTGGAAATTGTTGGCAGCAAAGGCAAGTTCATTAGCTAGATGATTTTGAGCTCTCGATATGGAAATGAGTTCATATTTTTCAAAGGTTTTAAGGAGATCAAGGGCAACATTTCTATATTCTCTGAGTTTTGGATTTTTGGCTGAATATTCCCCTTTTATTTTCCTGATGATTAACTCAGAATCCCCCTTGTAGTGATATCCTCTTACCCTCTAAGTCTTTGAGCATATGTAAGCCGAGGATGAGGGCTTCGTATTCTGCAATGTTATTTGTGCATGGGAAATCTAGTTTATAGGAGTATCCCTTGTTTGTGTTATGTATCCATACACCAGCCCCTGAACTAACCTTGATACAAGAGCCATCAAAGCTCATTTTCCAAAGTGTTTATATCTCATTCTCTTTTTCTTTTTGCTGCCCAAGGCTGCTGAGATTTGGGGCATTTCGTGGTTGAGTGAAAGGAAAATTTAAATGTTCTGGTGCACTAATTTCTTGCTTATTTTCCTTTTCTTGTTGGGTGATTTCATCTTCATTGAATAAGATAAAGGAATCTAAGTCTAAATGTATGGAATAGAAAGGAGTGTTGTTGGGTTTTTCGTTGCTGCTCACCATGTATTTCATGAGGGATTCCCTATATAATATTTTGGTTTGACTGAACACTGGTATGGTAGCATGGGACATATCCATTTGAAGGCTCCCCTGAATTTTGGCTCCACATGATCTAGACAAAAGCATGCCATATTTTGGGGGAATGTCAGCTACCACTATATCCATCACTAGGCTTTTAGCAGGAATTTGTCATAGGTTAACACACAAATCTTTGATTAAGCCCAAGAATTTGACCCTTCTTGAATCAAAAGAGTATAAGTCTTTATACGATCTAGCAATTTCTAAGCCTAGGCTTTCCATTAATACTTTGGGCATAAGGTTATGTGATGCTCGGGAGTCTAGCATGGCATTGGGTAGGATCTTATCATGTATGTCTAGACTAACATAAATGGGAGGGACAGTCCCTTCTTGGTATTTTCCTTCAATTTTAGGACCAAAAAACAGTTCTGGTTTGTCATCCATCAAGTTTAAAGTATCAGCATCGATGTTTATATTCAGAGCTTTCAAAACTTGATTTTTCTACACATCCTGAGTTACCAGTTCAGCTAGAGCCATGCTAATTTTGATCTTGGAAATTTCACCTTCAAGGCTGAAAGAAAGTGTTTTTTTCGGCATATTCACATCTATTTTTTCGCTTATGTTTCTTTCAACAATTTTGGCTGGCTAAGTTTTATTAGGACTGTTTTGATAAGGCCACTAGCAGAAGTACTAGGGCAGCTTTTCTCAACACTTGGTTGGCTATTTTTGTCTCTTTTTAGATCAGTTTTCTTGGCTAGGGTGTTGGTATTATTTGCTGATTTTTTAGGCTGATTTTCTGAGGTTTTTCCAACAGCAGTGTTAGTGTTCTTGTCATTAGAAATTTCTGGGTTCCTTTTGCTTCTGAGATCATATTGTCTGTGAACTTCCATAATTGCGTTTTCAAACCCCAACCTATAATCTTCAGACTCTTCATGATTGTGTTTTTTTTTCTTATGAGAAAAATCCCTGTTCTTCCTCAGTAAGGAAGATATCATCTTTGTCATCAGATCCTATCAAGTTCACATGATTTTCTTCCAGCCTATCATTTTCCCCTTCATCCTCTTGTTCTACATAGTTTTTTTGAAAGAGAGGCCTAATTTTTTGGTCATTGTCTCTATGCCTATCTTGATTGGGATCTCTTATGATATTTGAATTTATGTTTCTATTTTGAGGGTTGGTTTGGTTTTCTCTAGGAGGTGTTCTTTCATTTAAATTGATCTTTTCCAGCATTATTTCCATTACCCTCAGTAGGTTTTCAATTTTGGTATCATACGAAGAAGTAGATGCCATAGTTTCATCTTTATATGTGACTCTTTTCTCCGTTCTCAACCTAGCTCTCTTCTCAATCAGATTTTCTTTGACACTAAGAGCTCCCTTCTGCATGTCTTCTAAAGTTAAGGGATCCCTTTCTCTTAGCTGATAGGCCATTTCAGGATCAAATCCTTCAGGGAATTTGGCCAAAGCTAATCCTTGTGGAGGTTTCATATCTGGGGGTAGTGCGTTATAAACACTATTGAATCTAGTGCAATAATCTTAAACACTTTCCCCAGTGTTTCTCTTGAGGTTGTTGTAATCTGAAAGTATTTGGAGAGGGTTCTTTTTAATTTTCCATTTGTTAGTGAACGTTTTAAATAAAGAAGGGAGATCATGTATGCTATGGGGAGTTAGGCCTTTGAACCATTTTTTGGCTTCTCCTCCGAAACTTTGAGCAAAAATTATCATTTTGAGGTGTCATCCTATATTTCCATATAATCAAAGGCATCGTTCATCTTCTCTATGTGCTGTTGAGTAGTAGTGGGTTCATTTCCATTGAAATGGGGAATTTTGGACTGATATTCACTGGGTAAAGGAGCCAGAGGTTGGGGTAACACTAAGGGAGCATACCATGCTACCATGACTGGAAATAATGGAGGATTTACAAGGGGTGGATTTATAAAGGGACAGTGGGCTGAATAGGAGTGTTTTGGGTAGCAAAAGTATGAATAGGAGTGGAAGAAACACTCGGGCCAACAAACTAATGATGGACAGGTTTGTTATGGAAAGAGATAAAGTGGTGTAGAAGCTAGGAATCAGGTGGAGTAGAAGGTGATGCTTCTGTGTTAAAGCTCTGCTGCAAATATATGTGTTCAAGGTCAGCCTAATTTAAATCACTCTAAGACTTGCTTCTAAATATGTTTCTGGTCTGAGGTAATTCAAAGTGAAGATCTTCCAAGAGTGTGAGAGTTTCAGGGATAGATTTTGCTCTTGGGATGGTCTTATTAGTAGCTAATTTTCCAGCTTTAGAAGTCTGCCACAAAATCCTTTCTAGATTGTCAACTATGTTAGGAGGATCAGGATCTGGATGGGATCTAGTGTATATCCTATGTGAAGCTAGATTTCAGCTTCAAAACTTGAAGAGGCTTCAAACTTCAAACTCTTTCAAAGGCCTTCGTCTCTCAATGCTTTTCATAACATAAGAATAGAATTCCGAATCTCCTCAAGGTTGGTTAACCCAATCCTAAAGATATCAGGAGTCGTAGTGGAACAATAGGCCTATTGGGGCTGGTGGAGTTGCCAGGTGGAATTTTTTAGCTTTTTGAAGGTAAAATGTTTATGTTCCACCACCAATGTTTATTATGAAACCAATCTGAATTGTTTTTTTTGGGGTTTTTTTGAGTTTCTATGTTTATTGTAGGGCTTAAAAAGTCTACAACAACTTGCTAGGATATTATGTACTCAATGTCCCACCGTGATTGCCAAAATTTTGGGGTCCTGTGATTTAGCTGATTGGAAAACCAAATGACAAGGCAACATTCAAACCAAGCTTTAGAGCTCTAGGATCTATCCCTCCTATTCTCAGAGAGGGATCTCTCAACATGTTTGTAAGGATATATCTTGATGCTTTTAAGAGGTTCATTTTAGGCTAGTTATGAAGTGCAAGTTTGTTTCTTTGTTGGTTGGACATAGATGATTTAGGAAGCATAGATAGAGTGTGGAAATCTACAAGCCATTGGGCAATGGAGTCATGTGGAAGTCTAAACAGTTCCGATTGATGAATTTGGGGAACCAAAGGGAGAATCCAACTTATTCAATGGATATGTGGGATCATGTAGGTGGGATGAGATGAAAATCAAGGATTTGGAAGGAAAAGAAAAGTTTTAAGGGCTGTTAAGACTCCTTAATCATGTATACCTTTCAACGAAGGGACTTGAAAAACTATCTAAAAATAAAGAAATATCTGATAGCCAGGGCTAACCATGAATTCTACCAACATGCTTTATGCAAATAACATAAACAAGACAAACTTTCAAGTAATACAAAGAAGTAGGGGAACACTATGTTTCTTCTAATTGTTTCACTTAAAGGAGTTAGAAAACATATAAGAAACACAACTAATTACATTCATAAAAGGGGGAACACCCAGGCATCTAAGACTGCAATTATAAATACCTTCAAATATGACTATCTCAGCAAGAAACAGAGGGTAAGATCAGAACAAATTCTCTCTGCCAAGCTACAAACAATAGCGTTTGAAGGATGTTTTCAGAAATAGATTTCAAGAGGTAGCAAGTAGGCAAGGAAAACCATAATTCAACCTTGACACCAACTGTTTTGGACTATTATAAAATGAATGTTTATGTTTAAGTAAGAAGAATAGTGTAATAGGGCTAAGGTGCTTCTAGGAGACATTTCTTAGCCTAAGATTTTTACTCTACTGAAAGCAAAGCATAAGGGAACAAAGTGAAAAATAGGAAATAACATTAACAAATAGAGACTACTTCACCAAAACTAGGCTCAAGGATCCAATGATCTAGCCTCCTTCATCAACAGAAGAGCAAAGACATCCACACTTCTTCAAAACATCAATCCTTCTTCAAAGCAGTAGTCTATGTATTACTTCAAATTCATCAAATGACAACCCTTACAATGCGAGTTTGAATAGGATTTATAGGTGAATGGGGAGGAGAGGTGACATAGATGGTCTTAATGGTTAATTAAAATAGAGGAGAAAAGCATCTGAATGCCCATTCTATGTCATAAATATTACATTAAGTTCTTGCCCATTCTAGTAGTTCTTGTAGACTTTGAGGCATATCTGGTAGGCTAGTAATAACTCCAAAGAGTGTCTTTGTGGAGAAGTCTTCTGGCTATTGCGGTTATGTCTTTTCTTTTGGTACAAGTTAAGTGGACAGTATGGGTTTTGGGACCACCCATACCTTTACAATAACTGTCTTAACAGTTAAAAGAGGTTTTGTCAGCATAATAACTGTTGATTGACTTTATGGATAGAAAGTAGGCCCAATGATGTGAGTTAGATATTCTGAGTGAATAACTGCTCCTGTTTGATGTATTCGAGGTTGTTTTGGCCTAAGAATTCTTTATTTAATCATAAAACTTCTTTAGGCCTGATTTTACTTTCGACTTCATAATCTTTTGTGTTTTCTTTATCTCCTTTGATGATTGATTCAAACCTTTATTTTCTTATCTTTAGTCTCTGCGCTCCTTTAATTTTCACTATTTTCTGTATTTCTTGATGTACAGGTGTCCTTGGTTGCTGCACTGGAGGGTTTTGAATGAGCATTCAATGCTCATGACACATATCCTTAAACGTGAAATACACCCTTTCTTATCCCTTTTCTACATTGATTTGAGCCACAAAAGGTCGTCACCTTCGACCCCGTCCACCTTTTATGGACTGTGGGAAAGCTCAGATGCCTTAGAACCGCCATAGAACCTACAACAAACAACCAATAATTACATAAAAAATGCGTTATATAGTTAAAACTGTGAACAGAGGCTAGGCAAGGGTGGAGGAGTAGTGCAAAGGAGGTAAAGGCATTAAAAATTACTTCGTAGTGGAAAAGGCAAAAACCAGGGTTCAAAACATGATTTGGCGCAAAGTTAGGAATGGGTGGTTTTTTGGAAAACCGGAAATGGTTTTCACACGGGGAACAGGTGGTAAGCTGTTTTGAGCCAAGTGAACGCGATATGGATCCAGAGGTGACACGTAACCCAAGAAAAACCACCTATTTCACGTTCAAAATGCATGGAAGGGGTGGTGGACGAGTTTGTGTATGATAAGATCTTGGTTGTTCGATCTGCGAGGAGACATGAAAATCAACGATCAGCGCGTCACGCGATACAACACCAAGGCATGGGGAGAGGATGGAGTGGGGCCAGGGCGAGCTGAGTTCTGGGCCGTTGGATCAGGGGGGGGGCAGATCAATGGTTGAGAGCAAGCATGATTGACAGATTTGAAAGGTGAGAAATAACGATCGCCATTAGATCTTAAAGATCAATGGCGGAGATCTAATTTCAGGGAATCGTCCATCGGCAGAAAAGAGTTCTAGGAGGTGAGGACTTGGATGCGGAGAAGTTAAAAATGTCGATGGGGATGGGATTAGCACTCGGTTATAGGCCTGTTGTCTTATGGAGGACGAGGGGCTAAGGGCTAAGCCGAAAAGCACTTAAGGCCCAATTTTAGAATGGGAGCAGAATTAGGCCTAAAAAGGGGTTTTTAACCTTAGAAGAAGGTTTCGATAGG
Source organism: Pinus albicaulis (assembly GCA_034641835.2). NCBI lineage: Eukaryota > Viridiplantae > Streptophyta > Pinopsida > Pinales > Pinaceae > Pinus > Pinus albicaulis. Next base: position 824,186,587 of record CM076574.1, on the reverse strand, counting down.
TTAGAAAAAGGGTTTTAAACCTTAAATTGAGAATTTAATAAGTTTTAAGGGAAATTTCAAGGTGAAAAGGGATAGATGAGTGGAAAATGAGAGGAAAATAAGGATTTAAGAAGGAGAAAATGACCGTTTTTTAAGGGTAAAATGTCAGAATGAGAAAGGGTGAAATGGAGGAATAAATGAAGGTGAAAAGGTGGAAATGGAGGCCTAAAACAATTTTTTAAGGATCAACAGGACTTCTTTGAAGGTTTCCTTTGTGGAAACATCAGTGAAGAAGGTCTTTTGTATATTGAACACCATGAAGGCTTCAAGAACTAACAATTTTGTTTGAAAATAATTTCTTGAAGGCTTAGAACCTATTACTAGCCATCATTAGGTATAGTAGAAATTATAGATGGCTAACATGGAGCATTTTGAAGAAGGCTGTAATGCCAGCTACTCACACCAAGCATGTGCGGTGTGAGAACTCTTTCCATGTTGAAACTGTCTAGGGGATTCCATCTGTTTTTCTAACCTCACCTCCTTGATTTCTTTGGAAATATCTTGCATGGTCTATAGAAGAAGTTTTGGAAATTCTCTTTCCTCCATTGCTATAGATGTTATAGATGCAATTCCCCACAGGTTGAGCCAATATTATGCTCTGATACCACTGTAATATTCCAAAATGTAAGATACAAGAATATAGCACATAAACTGGAAAATGCAGTGAAATATCAACACATCAAATGAAACCAGGTCATAGAGCCATTTTATAAGACAATATAGCAGAAAATTTATACAATAGGTTGAGGAAAAATACACTCAAGCTAGGAAAAACAAGCCTCCAGAGACCCAATAAATGAAATATGAAGAACAACTGCTATATAAGAATGACAGAGGCTAAGATAACGCATTTTGTGTAGGGGGTAATTCCTTTTGTATATGAAATTACATGGATCTGCTGATATAGTGCTTAGAAACGCTGAGATCATAGATCTCGGCCTTCTAGCACATTTCCAAGACATTGCAAAAAGGGTTTCTAGAAATACACAAAATACAAAAATGCCAAAATGTAGCCCCAGTGATAAATATCACTTTGCAACTAGATAACTGATAGGATGTGACTAATCTGATAAGGAAATGGTTGATACTCCTCCAATATATCTCCCAGATGAAGGGTTTCTCCCCACACTGGGAATATAACTCACAAACTTGGGCACTAAGCCCTCTACTGCATCTGACCTACAAAATAACACAGTTTCTGAAGGAGACTACACTGTAGATGATGGCAGAAACTTGGCCTAATGAAAAATGAAAAAATAACGCTCAAGGAAACTCCTTGCTAATCTCTCATATGAAGGGTTACTCCCCTCACTGAAAAAAAATCTCAGAAACTAGGTCTATCAATCCTCCACTGCTACTTCCTTGCAAAACAACACAATCTTGAAGGAGACTACACTATGGATAGTGGCTGAAGATTCGCCTGATGCCGGATGGTGTAAATGTAGCTCAATGAACTTCTCCTGAGTGGCCACTCGAAGTCCCTCGAGGATGAGGGTGGGATTTCTTCTCAAAAACACCCTTGTTCTAAACAGCACAGCAGACTCCGCTAAACATCTGAAGCATGCAGAAAGTCATAAAATACCAAGACATAAATAATAATTAGAATTCCTCCTATGGCTGCCATCCCCTTCCTTATATGATTGGTGAGATTCCTCACCCATAGTCCCACTTATTAAATATGCTACTCCCATGCATACACTCCACCATAATTGCGTTGTCCTCCACTTTCTCCACTCTCTCCATCGCAGCGCTGTTGATTTGGTCAACTTTGACCCCATCCACATGCATTGACCCTATTCACACTAAGTGTTGCTTTATTTTTGTTAGATACACGAATCCACCTTCACACTAGAAATGGTTTTATTCCTACTAAATATATTGAAGGGTCTCTCTACCCTCTTATTCATCTAAGTTATGGATGAAAGTAAAAAAAAATATTCCAACTAGCTAAAAGCTAATTAGGAATATTACACTACCTAACCCATTTAGTGCTCGGTACTGGTATTTTATTACCAAGAAGCTAAAGACTTGAATTCTCACGTGAGATGATGGCTCTTTAGTGGCCAAAAATAGGGCATCCTTCCCTTTAAGTGATTGTGCAGGTAGCACTCGATCCTCGTACCATTACCTTGGTTGATTCTTCGGCTCCTGGAAGGCATTGCCAGTTCTTTCAGGACATTGGCCCTTGTACCCATCAAAATATATCTTCACAAGGCCCAGTTACAATAAGAGAGTAAGGAAAAGTAGTTCTATATAGGCTTTCGGTATCATACATGAAATACACAAAAACCTCATACTTTGCTTGTTTGGTCACATAGCTTTAAATTAAAGGAAAATTTACCTATTATTTTTTCACTTTTTTTTATGCATGTGATTGTATTTTCTTTGATAGAAATACTCTTTCCTCTAGAAAACCAAAAATACCAGCAAGGTTACGCTAGTTGACACCATAGTGGACCCAACGAGACCCCTTCAATATAGACATTTCTTGAACCTCCCCCCATTAGAAGGAGGAGTCTCAGGCCTCCCACCATTTAGGTGTCGAGGATGACACACAGCCACTATTATCGGGTCAACCTTTATCGAGGAATCTATAATTAGAAACCCCCTAGGGTCACCCAACACCACACAAGTGGAAACCCCGATAGGGTCACCACACTCAACCCCTCATACAACCCCTAGAGGTCAAAGGAGTGCTACCGCTTTAGGGATTCAGAAAATCATTCATTAGGGCATGCCATAGGGTTACATTCCCTGAGCCCCTCCCCTAAAACATCACATTCAGATACCTATTTTTCAACAATGTACAATGGCAGTCAATACATAGTTACCCTTATTAGCACCACTTAATCTTCCAAATATAATGAAGTTAAATAATGATACCATTTCTCATGGCCCTAACTGGCCCCCCATGCCCACGAACTCCCATCGGATATACCAAAAATCGAATGGAAGCAAGCAGAAGACCCAGGAAATCATATCATGACTTTCCATCTATGGTGTTCGTCCAATAGTATCATTGATGATAACATTAAACTAATAATTTTTCAACTCACCCTCACAAGGCTTGCGGAAAAATGGTATGTCGAGTAGCCTTCTGCTTCACATGGAACCTTTAGTGCCATTTCTACCACACTCCTAAACCATATTCAACTCCCCATCCATCATGATTCAAGAATGTAACTGCTTACACATTTTAGACAAATTCCAGTCGTCCATACATTAGGCCATCTCCATGAATAGCGACGACATCGTAGTTTCTATAAAGCCAAACTCAACGAAAGAGTGTTGTTGGACTTATTTTTGAAAACTCTCACCATTGATATTTTAAAATATGTAGAAACACAAAAAACTACCTCCGAGGAGGACGCCATTAGCAAGGCCCAACACCTTGACCTCATATACACCCAATCAGTATATATTTATAATGTCCTGCCAAATTCCCTGCGCCTACAAACTTATAGGGAATTACCTGGCATGTTGAATACTGTAAATAGTTTGATCAGGTCCTTAGCCCAAGGTCAACTAAGCATGAGTAATCAGTACCTAGGATACTTTTGTGATTCTACTTAGAACGTATCGCAACATGGCTTTCATCAAAGTCAGACTACACCTTTGTAGAATATGAGGAATAGGGCGATGCCATACCATCAACAGTAGGGAGGTTCATATCCTGCCTCGTAGGGGAACAAGTACTCTGCTAGGAATGTTCATACAAGAGAGCTTCCCTAGAACTCATACACAAATCAAGGATAGGGGAACCAATACTCCCCTTTTCTCGCAAAAAATATACCACCAACGCAAAATAAGGCACTGGTAAATCTTGTGCAACCATCCTAGGCTCAGCAGCGATAATATTATGATCAGGAGAACAAAAATAATCAAATAATGCAAAGAAAAAGCCGAGGAATAAGCAAAAGGGAGACTCTATATAGGAACTACGATGCACCTCAGGATACCAACCCCTAATTACAAGTCCGAGTGCACCTACTGCACCATTAACTATCTCCAAATTACCTATTGAGGCCCTTACAAGAATGGTGAAAGGACCAAGTAGGCGCATAGGAAATCATTCCAAAGCTGTTCATAGCTATAGTACAGTGGATGATTTAGCTCAATCTCCAGCTTCCATGTTAGCTTTGCAAGTCCTGCAATCATTCTCAATACAATGTAAAGCCTTACTTTCCACTCTAGGTGTAATGAACCCTTCTGATTCATGCCTAATGGTTTTCTAAATAGACAAGGTGGGCCCTAGGCTCCCTTCCCTAGTCACTTACCAAATACCGGTTTCCGTTCTGAATATCACCATACACCATTGTATTATGGACGAAGGAGCATCCACTTGCATCATGTCCAAGATAGTGTGGAAAAATTTAGGATCTCTTGAATTGAAACCATCAGACATCATGCTCAGAGCATATGACGAGTGCTCATCAGCCCTCGTAAGTCTTTATCATAATTTACCAGTGATCTTGGCTGAAAAAACAGTCCTTATAGACATTGAGGTCTTGGATGCACAGTTAGATAACAATATAATCCTCAGGTGGAGTTACATGTACACCATGACTGCAATTTCATCCTATGTTTTTAGAGTGATGATGTTCCCTCATGAGGATAGAATCATCAGTATTGACTAGCTCACATACTATGAAAAGAAACCTATGACCGGAATAGATGTGGTACTACCCTAAATAGACACAACCACAAAAACACTCACAAGCTATATAGAATTTGGCCCCGACCAATTCAAACCATCATCTATCCTAGGCTCATTTATGGGAGATCCCCCTGTTGTAGCAGGGGAAGCCCCCGGAAACTCGAAGGCAGTAGTGTGCATGATGATCACATCAAACATTGAAACTAGCCCAAAACTAGAAATGATCAGCATGGATACTGAAGCCTCAGCTTCAGAATTCCTACCATATGCTATTTTGCAGACTCCCTTTTTGTATCCCCCACCTAGTTTTGTGTCAAATCAGGTCATGGAAACTATAACATTTCCAAACATGGGTTTTGTAATACCAGTGTGGTATTTTGTCCCTCCAATCATGCTAGGAAGCCGAGGCATTACCTCTATCGGTATAACTCTTATTTTCCCCTAAGAGGTCATAGCGGTTAAAGAAACACCTGTAGTAATGCTAGCTAGCGCTAAAAAGAGGAATTAAAACAAAAGGAAAAACGTTTGAATGTCCCAAAACACCTAATACTAATAGGGAATTACAACCTTGTGCATTATCCAATATCGTATTCCATCCTACTAATATTTTCCCAAAGTTAGAAGAATTAAAACAATGTCTACACACCGAAAAAAATGTCACGACCTCGAATTCCCGTAAAAAGGAATAGGTTAATAACAACCAAGGGAAACCACTACACACCAATCATGCATGCAACATATGCAACTAGTATGGGCTTTATACCCATCATTTCCCAGAGATGCCATGATATAGGGATGCCTTGCAAGCCCTAAAACAATCCTACCAAGAGGGCCCCTCTGCATCATCCATGGAAATGGAGGAGTATGGGTTCAAAAACATATTGTATGTACAAAAGGAGCATGCATCTTTCTCGTACTCATCAAACCCAATGACTCAAAGAAGGGAAACTGAGGCCACACCTCATGTCCCTGGTTGTGCATTATGTGATGAATCTAACCACTTGATTGTGCAATACCCTGAATTAAGGGCTTTCAACCATTGGTACTCAATCCCACATATTTCCCAAATAAACTTAGCTCGGCATAGACGACATAAGTGTCTGATCGATCGAAGAAACCACCATGTGCATTTTTTCCCCCACATCAAGCATTTCCAGTCTATTTTGGATTTCATGTGACGTTTCATCGCTGAAAAACCTAACTTAGCCAACTAAGACAACGAGCCCACGACCAGCACTAAAACTCAAACGATAGAAGAAATGGGGGCCATATTACATATTTCAGAGGAGATACGGTCACCTCAGATATCACCTCTCCCCCATAATCCTCCTCAGCTTCAAATCCAGCTCTATGCACTCTACAAGGAACAATATCATTTCCTCATTGACTTTGCAGCACTAGAGTTGTTTCAAATATGGTACCCGGTTAACCTAATGTACTTAGTCAAGATAAGAGATGATCAATATTTTTGTCGTGTGTGTTAAGATAACCATCATCTTCGTCATTGTCCCTACATTCCCCATTTTCATTTGGCTTTAGATTGTCTACGATGGGCCATAACCCATCTTTTCGAAGAGGACAGATTAGATATGGAGTCTGTAGAAAAATCCACAACCCAAGAAAATGAGGCAACTGGGTACATCCTTTTCATTTCTGAATAAAAACGGTCGTAAATGGGGAAAATTCCCACCCCCAACCACCCTTAGTCACCAATCCCAGCCTACACACTATGTGACAAATGTGATCATATGATCACTCAGTGCCTAGATATAGTACCATTTCTCAAATGGTACCCAATCACCCTAGTGTTCCAAAGGGATTGGAAAACCAAAGAGCCACAACCTTGTCTTATTTTCCAAGAAAACCATCATGCTCAGAATTGCCCCTATATCCCCCGAATTCAATTTATATTAGACGCCATGCGCTCATTCGTCACCAATAAGCCAGATGCACTCAGCTTCGAGTTTCTACAACCTAGGCAGCTAGGAGAAATAATGCCTTCCCTCCATTGTCACCAGATCCCTAGAAAAGCTAAGGCGACTAATAATACTATCAAGGGGGAAAACAACTAAGCATTTCATGTGCCCTATGTGATAAAAAGGGCCATATGGTAAATCAATGTTAGGAACTCAATAAATTCACTAACAGTCTTCTCATGGTCATAACCATACCATATATCCATCTCTCAAATCAAGAGAAGGTCACATGTTGTTATTGTTGAATTTGCTTGAAATTTCACCACACGATGAATTTTTATTTCCTTCCAAGGTTAACAGAGGCTAGTGCAGCATTAGAATAAAAAATCCCATGGGAGCCAAATCACACTAAGTCTAAGAATAGGATATGGTAGGAAATAAGAAACACGAGTTCTCGTAATCATCTCCAATTATCATCCTCTAACATGATGAGTAGTGGTGGATCCCATAAAATATACTCGGTGAGTAAATTTGCTCCATGCAACATTTGCACGAGCCATGATCATGATATAGATAAATTCCCTATGTTGCGAACATTTCGGCACATCTGCATCCATCAAAATCTTCACACAAAAGAAGACACATGTACCCTTCATACACCACCAAAAGAGCATGAATTTTCTGTCCCTAAGAAATAAACAACCATCACAGAAATCCTTCTACCATGTAACAATGAAGACACTCAAAACCATATACAATTCATCTCATAATTCATGGGAACCATGACTCGTGTTTTCTGATCATCTTTCGTTGGTGTCGGGATCGTTGCAACTACTACAACAGTAGTAGTACCTTCGACGTTGCAAACCCAACCCGTCTACACCATGTCAACCTCATCTGGTTCCACAACATCAACCACAGAATCATATTCTTGTCTTTAGACCAGCAATCTTAGGCCCAAAACAATTCCTCATGCCCTCGCACAAACCAATTCTCCCTTAGACATCTTGTTTCACTATGATGAGGATATATTAGAGGCCATGATGGAACCAGATTTTTCATGGGACGCAATGCATCACCGCTCATATTTTCTTCCAGAAAAACATTCGTGCATAGCAACACAAAAACCTAGGATATTTATGCCATTGAATCCAAAGACTTCCTTCCATCATGAAAGGTATATTGGTTCAAAAGCCCTATCCCAACACCCAATGTGTTTGAGGAAGGAAATATGTTGAATATTTTCACTAACCATTAAGGTCAATATCTCGAAGAAACCAAGAAAAACCGAAGAAATCTCACTAGGGGTTGCATGCTCCCTAGATGAGGTAGTCGCGTATATAGACTTATTACAAGAGTATAGGGATATCTTCGCATGGGATTATTCATAAATGTCAGGGTTAAGCCCCACCATCGTAGAACACCACATTGACACTTGGCTTGATGTATCACCAGTCTATCAAAATCAACATCAATTACACCTATCCAAAGAAGAAGTGATCAAAGAAGAGAGAGACAAGCTTCATAAAGATGGATTCATATACCGAATCATTTACACATCTTGGGTTTCCAAACCTATACCCACCATGAAAGAAAAGGGTACCACTCGAGTCTGCACCAATTTTTGAGATTTAGACAAAGCTTTTCCCAAAGAGAACTACCCTACTCCTTTCATCGACCAATTTATTTATGCTTGCCCCAGTCACAAGGCCTTGTCCTTCATGGATGGATTCTTGGTACAATCAAATTAAAATCCAATATATGTATCAGTATAAAACTACATTCACCAACCCCTAAGGAATGTTCTCATATTAAGTTATGTCATTCGGTCTTAAAAACGTTGGAGCCACCATTCAGCGGGCCATGAATTATATCTTCCATGACCTGGCACATCTCATGTTAACCTACTTCGATGACCTAGGAGTACGATCCAAGAAACGAGGTGACCATCTAGAGGATTCACGGTTGGTATTCCAACAGTTGTGACACTAAAAATTACGCTTGAACCCCCTCAAGTGTGTCTTCTACGTTAATGTAGGAAGACTGTTAGGATTCATAGTATCCCACCAAGGAATTAGAGTTGACTCCCTCAAGGTCCAGGTAATCAAATAAGTACCACCACCAAAAAATCTAAAGAAACTTCAAAGCCTGCAAGGGAAATCCAACTTCTTACAACGCTTTGTCCCCAACTATGCCACTTGTGCAGAGGGCTTCCTATGCCTACTCCATCAAGAAATTCCATTTAAATGGGATGATCAAGCTCAAAATTTGTTTGAGGCACTAAAGGAATCCTTGACTTGAACCCCCTTGATCAACCCACCCAATTATGACAAATATTACACCTTATATCTATTTGCGTTAGACATAACCATAGCTGGGGTGTTAGTCCAAGACAGACCTGACAAAAAAGAGAACGTAATTTATTACATCAACAAGAACCTAGCTGGCCTTGCTTTAAGGTATGAGCTAGAATTAAAAACTAACCTAGCCCTAGTACACATAGTACAAAATCTTCGACATTATATCATCCTAAGGACTACAACAGTCATAGAAACTAAAAACCCCATGCGATATATGCTAACCTGTCATATGATGAAACATAAGTATGCCCGATGGATAGTTATACTACAGTAATTCGACCTACAATTCAGCTCCCCCAAGAGCAAAAAAGCATTAATCCTTGCTGAATTCATCACTAATATCCCAAGTACGATTGAAGTATCCTCAGTTAATGACTCACTACTGGATGAAAATTTGTTCTTAGCGACGACCGAGGACCCTAGGTACACGACATCCTTCTATTTTTACGAACCCAAAATTTCAAACTGCAGCTCACCCGTGACGGTCAAAGGCACATATGCCATTTGGCCTGCTCATACCTTCTCATGGGGCACATCCTTTATCGAAGAGGCGTTTACAATATTTTATGTCAATGCCTAACAGATGACAAAATCCCTAAATGACTGCCATAGTGGACCTTGTTGTAGTCACCTCTTAGGGATGGCCACCACCAAAAAATTCTTGCGGGCTAGTTATTTTTGGCCCACCCTATTCCACGATTTCATACAAGCAGCCAAAAGGTACGAGCAATGCCAACACTTCACCCACAAGGCAAGAGTGCCTCCTGCTCCTTTGCACCAAGTCAGTATAGCAGGTCCCTTTTGAAAATGGGGCATAGACTTTATGACTTGCAACCCTATGTCATCCGGTAACCACAAAAACATCATAGTCGTCATCAACTATTTCCCCAAATGAGTAGAAGCCATGCCCACATACGACAACACCGTAGAAATTGCAACTTAGTTTCTCTTCAAAAATGTCATCGCATGATTCAGTGTGCCTAAGGAGTTAGTCTCTAATCATGGAAAGCATTTCGAGAATGAAATATTCTAGGAGCTATCCCATCATCTAGGGTTCACACACGAGTTTGCATCACCATACTACCTCCAGTCCAACATCCAGGTAGAAGTTGTTAACAAGGTACTTAAAAATATGTTACAGCACATGGTAAACAACCATAAAACTAACTGGCACCATATGGTATTTTTAGCCTTATGGGCATATCGCACAACAGTCAAATATCGCACAATAGTCAAATCCCCAACAGGGTTCACACCTTTCCAATTGGTATACGGAGTGGAGGTTTTTATTACCATTGAATGTGAAATCCCCAACTTACATGCAATTGTCGAACTCCTCACTGATACTCAGCCTTTATAATAACGGTTGGTACAATTAGAGCTCATTGAAAAAAATCGAAGAGAGTCTTTCCAACCTAATGAGGCTCACAAGAAAATATTAAAAGCATAATTCAACCACAACATCACCCCTTGCTCATTTTCTAAGGGGGAGCTAGCCCTCTGCTACCATGCTGTAAAATAAGCCTTAGGACTCAAGTAGTTTGAAACATTATGGAAGGGTCCTTACATCATCAAACATTGTCTCTTCAAAGGACCATACATTCTATTAGCTCGACGATACATGCCTATCTAATCCCTTCAATGGGCTCTACCTCAAGAAATTCCACCCATAGGGCGTGAAGTCTCATCCCTAGAGATAAAGTGAATGTAGCATAAATTCTTATAATGATCACAATCATCATGGACTTGTGCTAAAAATTATGCTCTTGTCTCATAGATGGATCTTCCTCACATACGCTATTTTGGATTTGTTAATGGAGCCTCTCCATGGTCACAAAATCTAGCAGTATCTGCCTGGTCCATATACTCTCCGTACCGGTCACGATTCCTCACCAACGAAGTATGTATTGGATCAGCTACAAATAATGAAGCAGAATACGATGCAGTCGTTGGGTTGTTGAGTGATTCCTCCAACCAAGAAATTAGCCATCTGCATGTCTTTCTTGACTCCCAGTTAGTGGTATCATAATTAAATCAAGATTTTCAAATACGGGATTCACACCTAGTTAGGAAATACTTGCATGCACGATGGTTAAGCCATCACTTTGATCACATTACATTTACACACATACCAAGAGATCAAAATCAAGTAGTCGATCACATAGCTAACCATATCCTAGACTGGAATACATCTCGTATAAACCATCATCCATAAAACATCATAAGTATAAAATCCATCTTAAGTATATAACATCCATCATAAACATATACAAATATATAAAAATAATTGGCACATCACAAGAGCTGCCAAAAAATACATCTCGCATATATACATAAAAAAATATGTGTCTCAATGTTGGCTTGAGGAGTCCTGACCCAGGTTTAGATTTTATGGATAAACCAACAAACCCTCCAACCATTGGCCCTTTTGGCAATGACCTACTTGTACAGATCAAAGTCTCACCCAAATCTATATGTGGGGGTTCTGGAACCATGTTTCCGCACCCTCAGAGAGAAAATAATGAAGTGGTCCTCAGCAAATCACATGAAAATTTGTATCAACCATAAACAAATGTGTGCAACAGTATAAAGACAAACCACAAAGAGTGCGCAATCCTTAATAGAATAAAACAGAGTCGTTGTTCACCTTAGCATAGATGAGCGTAACATAACCAAATACAGATCTTAAACAATGAAATCACTTAAATAGATTTATCAACCATCAATAAGCATGCATAACTATAACATATATCCTTTGCGCAATAATTAGTAAGCAAGACAAAAACAGTGCGATCTTAACATAACATAATAGTAAATAACACAATTCAATATCATGATAAGTATCCAATATATGTCATTTCTATTAATATTCAAAACCTTTCAATACATCAGACTTTCCCTTACAAAACCCTTTCTCGCACATAGCTGGTGAAGACTGCACACATCTAGGACCAGGTCACCGCGGACACACCTAGCAGGAGACTTTCAACCCAACCCAGACCAAACCCTTCATAATGTATTGCATACGCATAAACTTATCAAACATTACATTCATCAACTTCACTTAAGCATCTTCCCTTAAACTCAATCTATCTATTTATAATATTTCTACGTGCAAATATTATTGTCTCAAACCATGGTTTGAGGCCCACAATTTACCCTTAAACCCATTTACATCAAAATTAGGGACTTTGACCCACCCCAAAGCCCCTTGACTCCATTGTCCAACGTGCACATAAAAAATTATACAAAATTACATTAAAAATCGTGCTTCAGGGGACCTCATTGAAACAAGCCCACAACACAAACATGTGACTCATCCCGAGTCATTGAGGTGCTTGCTCCTTGATCTTGGACTAAAGCATGCTGAAAAAATATTTGAAAGGAAGCATTGATTTCAAAATTTGCGTTGCGATGCTCTGTTCTTTCTGAACTAATTTCCGTGGTGAGCCCTTCAACGACCATATCTATGTTGTTTTGAGTCTGCTGAATAGTCTTCAAAGTGCTACCCAGCATGTGTGAGAGTTGAAGAGCATCCTCAGCCTACGATTGCAGACATGTTTCCATAAGTTGTTCCTTCTGGTTCAATTCTTCAATCTATGTTTGGATCGCCTGGAACTCCTACAAACAAGCTAGGCACTGAGTAGGAACCAATGTTGGAGCTATTGTCCTGATTTCTTCGAACTGTTGTTCCTTTTGATGGAGTGTGGTGCACATCTATCAAACAACTAGATCATTTTTGACTGATCTCCATACACTCATAACTTCATCTAAAAGTTTGTAACATTGGGTGACTGCAGCAGTAATACTATCTCGTTCTTGCTTCACTTCGGCTGCTCTTTCCGTGCGAACCTCTGGTGGAGTCTCAAGCTGCAACTTGGTATGAAGATATGAAATCTGCTGCTCATATTTTATTTTAACCATTTGCAGCTCAATGTGTGCTGCTCTCACTATGACAGTGAATCCCTCTAATCTCTCCTCGGGCGCATTTGTGGCCAAGATAGCTGGAATATCTTGGAAAACTTGGTGAATCTTTGCCTCTACCACACCGCATTGTGCTTTAGATTCTCAGCACACTGCTTATGCTTTTTGTTTCTGTTGGAGTGCTTGTTGGGCCTGCTACTTAACTTCCATGGTATGATTGTGTGTGGTAGCCTCTCTATATTGAAACTCCTCCATGATCATTGAGTGCATTAAGTGTAACTTTCCTGTAGGTAACACATAAAGGTTAATATTTATATGACTTGTTCCTTTGAATTTGGCACTCTAGCTGGCATCCATCTAAAGTGTTGGCGTCGGGATTTGAACAAGGCGGGCATCCTTGGTAGATGGGAATGCAACATCTAATGGTTTCATGCTCATGACTTGTGTGTTGGTCTAGCTCTCCTGAGCTATGCTCACTTGAATATGGCTCGCCTGCACCTTCATCTCTTTTAGTTCCACTTAAAAAAGTTCTAATGCAGACTTGCACTACACCTCCATGTTAGTCCAGTGATCCTCGGTTGTAGATGTGACAGTGTTTTCTATTTCCTGTAGGTTGTCATCCATCAATGTCAAGACCTCTTCGCTACCTTCTTTCAAACCCTTCCTCTTCTTTCTCGACCCTCCAGCAGTGTGAGACACGCACTTGGTTCCCTTAGAGGTTTCAGCTTACCCTATTTCGTTTGGTGCAGATCCATTATTTTATGGCATTGTTCTATTTCTATAGTCTCACCAGTAGTTGTGGGGGTTGTTTATTTTTTTTTTACTTTCTTGGTAACTTTCTCTATTGCTTTCTCTGTCGACTTTGTTGTATGGCTTCCATGATCAGAATTGGATCATGGACTAGAATGATAGCTCAAAATTCAAAGTGCTCAAAAGAGTTTTGAACCTAAATGTCTGGAAAGGTCTCGTCACTTCGATTCTGGCACCGCAAATGGTTCCAAACTGACATCGTATGTGAAAATTATGAAGGTTTGAAGTCTCCAGTAAACTCCAAAATTCAGTTGACCAAGTTTGACTTTTAAACTTTGGAAAATTTTAAAAAAGAATATTCCAAAGAATATTTTGAGAATATTCCTTGGAATATTCCCTAAAATATTCCCCAAAATATCCTATTTGAGCTAATCAAAATCTGACAAATGTCAGCTTAAGATTTATGGATGGGTTGACTTTTATGGTTTGTGGCCAATCAATGGGTGCCATGTGGCAAGCCAGGAGGCTGCCACATGGCCCCACGCTAGTGGAAAATTTCTTATGGAAAATTTTTTTGTGACTTCACAAGATTCGACCCCAGGTCAACTAGATAGCAGCCCACAGGCCCCATAGGGCGGGCTATATGATGGTGTTTATAATAGAATGAGCACATGGTTTATTCAAGGTTTAAAATGATTTAGGGTGGAGAAATAAAGGGGCTAGCCCCTTAGGACTAGCCCAACCACTTCATAAAACCATTTCCTGTGACCATACTCCAATATGCAGGGTTAATTGAAATCCGTGATTAGTCCAGTAGTGGGTTCGTTCATGTGACTGCCCATCTCATGTTAAATGGCACGTTTTAAAACAGTTGGGGAAGGTGGTTAAAGCAGTAGTTTGGGCGACGGTCATCATGTGACTGCCCCCACTAACACTGAAATGACACATTAAATGTTACCCCTAATTTTGGGGTGGATTCTGCCATTTTTGACGGTTAGCCAACTTTTTCAACACTAACTCCAGTTCCTCCACATTGGGCAAAATTGGTTTTTGCCATAACTCCCTCAATATTGAACCAAATTGGATTACATTTTAGTCAATTTTGGGTCTCTTCGACCTCTTGAACACTTTGGGACAGGTTTGAGGTTGAATGGAGGTGATCGTCAGCATATGTTGCTTCACGGAAGATGAAGGAGCCATAAGGGCCACCATGAGACAAATTCAGTTTGAGGCCTAACCAGGGGAGTTAGAGTCCTTTTCCCGAGTTCCAATAGTCTAAATTGGATAATTAAGATTTTATGAATTTGATGAAATGGTTTTCAAAGCCTATAGAGATCGTTTGAAAGCCGAAAAGCTTCAATAATGTTACAGGGTTCATTAGTGCCAGCTTTTGCCAACAACAGTGCAAGGCTTAGAAAGAGATGTTTGAGACCATTTGAAGGGAAAATCCAACTTAGTCAATGGATATGTGGGATCATATAGGTGGGATGAGATGAACATCAAGGATTTGGAAGGAAAAGTAGAGCTTTAAGGGCTGTTAAGACTCCTTAATCATGTATACCTTTCAACGAAGGGACTTGCAACACTATCTAAAAATAAATAAATATCTGATAGCCAGGGATAACCATGAATTCTACCAACATGCTTTATGCAGATAACATAAACAAGAAAAACTTTCAATTAAGACAAAGAAGTAGAGGAACAATCTGTTTCTTCTAATTGTTTCACTTAAAGGATTTAGAAAAAATATAAGAAACACAACTAATTACATTCATAAAAGGGGGAACACCCAGGCATCTAAGACTGCAATTATAAAGACCTTCAAACATGAATATCTCAGCAAGAAACAGAGGGTGAGATCAGAAAAAATTCTCTCTGCCAAGCTACAGACAATAGAGTTTGAAGGATGCTTTTAGAAATAGCTTTCAAGAGGCAGCAAGCAGGCAAGGCAAACCATAATTCATCCTTGACACCAACTGTTTTAGACTATTATAAAATGAACAAGATTAAGGGTTTAAAGGCAGTCAAAATACTCAATAAAACCTTCAACATGTGAAAACATAAAGGTAGTGAAGAGTAAATAGGGCTACGGTGCTTCTAGGAGACATTTCTTAGCCTAAGATTTTTACTCTACTGCAAGCAAAGCATAATGGAACAAAGTGAAAAATAGGAAATAACATTAACAAATAGAGATTACTTCACCAAAACTAGGCTCAAGGATCCAATGATCTAGCCTCCTTCATCAACAGAAGATCAAAGACATCCACACTTCTTCAAAACATCAATCCTTCTTCAAAGCAGTAGTCTATGTATTACTTCAGATTCATCAAATGCCAACCCTTACAATGAGAGTTCGAATAGGATTTATAGGTGAATGGGGAGGAGAGGTGACAGAGATGGTCTTAATGGTTAATTAAAATAGAGGAGAAAAGCATCTGAATGCCCATTCTATGTCATAAATATTAGATTAATTTCTTACCCATTCTAGTAGTTCTTGTAGACTTTGAGGCATATCTGGTGGGCTAGTAATAACTCCAAAGAGTGTCTTTGTGGAGAAGTCTTATGGTTGTTGCAGTTCTGTCTTTTCTTTTGGTACAAGTTAAGTGGACAGTATGGGTTTTGAGACCACCCATACCTTTACAATAACTGTCTTAACAGTTAAAAGAGGTTTTGTCAGCATAATAACTGTTGATTGACCTTATGGATAGAAATTAGGCCCAATGATGTCAGTTAGATATTCTGAGTGAATAACTGCTCATGTTTGATGTATTCGAGGCTGTTCTGGCCTAAGAATTCTTTATTTAATCATAAAACTTCTTTAGGCCTGATTTTACTTTCGCCTTCATAATCTTTTGTGTTTTCTTTATCTCCTTTGATGATTGATTCGAACCTTTATTTTCTTATCTTTAGTCTCTGCGCTCCTTTAATTTTCACTATTTGTTGTATTTCTTGATGTACATGTGTCCTTGGTTGTTGCGCTGGAGGGTTTTGAATGAGAAGTCAATGCTCATGACACATGTCCTTAAACATGGAATAAACCCTTTCTTATCCCTTTTCTGCATTGATTTGTGCCACAGAAGGTCATCACCTTCGACCCCGTCCACCTTTTATGGACCGTGGGAAAGCTCAGATGCCTTAGAACCGCCATAGAACCTGCAAAAAACAACCAATAATTGCATAAAAAATGCGTTATATAGTTAAAAATGTGAACAAAGGCTAGGCGAGGGTGGAGGAGTAGTGCGGAGGAGGTCAAGGCATTAAAAATGACTTCGTAGTGGAAAAGGCGAAAACCAGGGTTCAAAACATGATTTGGCGCAAAGTTAGGAATGGGTGGTTTTTTGGAAAACCGGAAATGGTTTTCACGTGGAGAACAGGTGGTAAGCTGTTTTGAGCCAAGTGAACGCGATATGGCTCCAAAGGTGACAGGTAACCCCAGAAAAACCACCTATTTCACGTTCAAAATGCACGGAAGGGGGGGTGGACGAGTTTGTGTGTGATAAGCTCTTGGTCGTCCGATCTGCGAGGAGAGATGCGAATCAATGATCAGTGCGTCACGCGATACAAAACCAAGGCATGGGGAGAGGATGGAGTGGGGCAAGGGAGAGCTGAGTTCTGGGCCGTTGGATTAGGGGGGGGAAAATCAACGGTTGAGAGCAAGCATGATTGACAGAGTTGAAGGTGAGAAATAACGATCGTCGTTAGATCTTAAAGATCAGTGGCGGAGATCTAATTTCGGGGAATCGGCCATCGGCGGAAAAGAGTTCTAGGAGGTGAGGAATTGGATGCGGCGAAGTTTGAAATGCTGATGGGGGATGGGCTTAGCACTCGGTTATAGGCTTGTGGTCTTATGGAGGACGAGGGGCTAAGGGCTAAGCCGGAAAGCACTTAAGGCCCAATGTTATAATGGGAGCAGAATTAGGCCTAAAAAGGGGTTTTTAACCTTAGAAGAAGATTCTGATAGGTTAGAAAAAGGGTTTTAAACCTCAAATTGATAATTTAACAAGTTTTAAGGGAAATTTCAAGTGGAAAAGGGATAGATGAGGGGAAAAATGAGAGGAAAAGAAGGATTTAAGAAGGAGAAAATGACCGTTTTTTAAGGGTAAAATGTCAGAATGAGAAAGGGTGAAATGGAGGAATAAATGAAGGTGAAAAGGTGGAAATGGAGGCCTAAAACAATTTTTTAAGGATCAACAGGACTTCTTTGAAGGTTTCCTTTGTGGAAACATCAGTGAAGAAGGTCTTTTGTATATTGAACACCATGAATGCTTCAAGAACTAACAATTTTGTTTGAAAATTGTTTCTTGAAGGCTTAGAACCTATTACTAGCCATCATTAGGTATACTAGAAATTATAGATGGCTAACATGGAGCATTGTGAAGAATGTTGTAATTCCAGCTACTCACACCAAGCATGTGAGGTGTGAGAACTCTTTCCATGTTGAAACCGTCTAGGGGATTCCTTCTGTTTTTCTAACCTCATCTCCTTGATTTCTTTGCAAATATCCTGCATGGTCTAGAGAAGAAGTTTTGGAAATTCTCTTTCCTCCATTGCTATAGATTTTATAGATGCAATGCCCCACAGGTTGAGCCAATATTATGCTCTGATACCACTATAATATTCCAAAATGTAAGATACAAGAATATAGCACATAAACTGGAAAATGTAGTGAAATATCAACACATCAAATGAAACCTGGTCATAGAGCCATTTTATAAGACAATATAGCAGAAAATTTATACAATAGCTTGAGGAAAAATACACTCAAGCTAGGAAAAACAAGCCTCCAGAGACCCAATAAATGAAATATGAAGAAAAAATGATATATAAGAATGATGGAGGCTAAGACAATGCAGTTTGTGTAGGGGGTAATTGCTGTTGTATATGAAATTACATGGATCTGCTGATATAGTGCTTAGAAATGCTGAGATCATAGATCTTGGCCTTCTAGCACATTTCCAAGACAACCCAAAAAGGGTTTCTAGAAATACACAAAATACAAAAATGCCAAAATGTAGCCCTAGTGATAAATATCACTTTGCAAATGGATAACTGATAGGATGTGACTAATCTGATAAGGAAATGGTTGATACTCCTCCAATATATCTCATAGATGAAGGGTTTCTCCCCTCACTAGGAATATAACTCACAAACTTGGGCACTAAGCCCTCTACTGCAACTGACCTACAAAATAACACAATTTCTGAAGGAGACTACGCTGTAGATGATGGCAGAAACTTGGCCTAATGAAAAATGAAAAAATAATGCTCAAGGAAACTCCTTGCTAATCTCTCGGATGAATGGTTACTCCCCTCACTGAAAAAAAATCTCAGAAACTGGGTCTATCAATCCTCCACTGCTACTTCCTTGCAAAAAAACACAATTCTGAAGGAGACTACACTATGGATAGTGGCTGAAGATTTTCCTGATCCCGAATGGTGTAAATGTAGCTCAATGAACTTCTCCTGAGTGGCCACTCGAAGTCCCTCGAGGATGAGGGTGGGATTTATTCTCGGAAACACCCTTGTGCTAACCAGCACAACAGACTCCGCTAAACATCTGAAGCATGCAGAAAGTCATAAAATACCAAGACATAAATAATAATTAGAATTCCTCCTATGGCTGCCATCCCCTTCCTTATATGATTGGTGAGATTCCTCACCCTTAGTCCCACTCATTAAATATGCTACTCCCATGCATACACTCCTCGACCATAATTGCGTTGTCCTCCACTTTCTCCACTCTCTCCATCGCAGCGTTGTTGATTTGGTCAACCTTGACCCCATCCACATGCATTGACCCCGTTCACACTAAGTGTTGCTTTATTTTTGTTAGCTACACCGATCCACCTTCACACTAGAAGTGGTTTTATTCCTACTAAATATATTTAAGGGTCTCTCTACCCACTTATTCATCTAAGTTATGGATGAAAGAAAAAAATAATATTCCAACTAGCTAAAAGCTAATTAGGAATATTACACTACCTAACCCATTTAGTGCTCGGTATTGGTATTTTATTACCAAGAAGCTAAAGACTTGAATGCTCACGTGGGATGATGGTTCTTTAGTTGCCAAAAATAGGGCATCCTTCCCTATAAGTGATTGTGTAGGTAGCACTCGATCCTCGTACCATTACCTTGGTTGATTCTTTGGCTCCTGGAACGCATCGCCAGTTCTTTCAGGACGTTGGCCCTTGTACCCATCAAAATATATCTTCGCAAGGCCCAGTTACAATAAGAGAGTAAGGAAAAGTAGTTCTATATAGGCTTTCGGTATCATACATGAAATACACAAAAACCTCATACTTTGCTTGTTTGGTCACATAGCTTTAAATTAAAGGAAAATTTACCTCTTATTTTTTCACATTGTTTTATGCATGTGATTGTATTTTCTTTGATAGAAATACTCTTTCCTCTAGAAAACCAAAAATACCAGCAAGGTTACGCTAGTTGACACCATAGTGGACCCAACGAGACCCCTTCAATCTGGACATTTCTTGAACCTCCCCCCATTAGAAGGAGGAGTCCCAGGCCTCCCACCATTTAGGTGTCGAGGATGACACATAGCCACTGTTATCGAGTCAACCTTTATCGGGGCATCTATAATTAGAAACCCCCTAGGGTCACCCAACACCACACAAGTGGAAACCCCGACAGGGTCACCACACTCAACCCCTCATACAACCCCTAGAGTTCAAAGGAGTGCTACCACTTCAGGGATTTAGAAAATAATTCATTAGGGCATGCCATAGGGTAACATTCCCCGAGCCCCTCCCCTAAACCATCACATTTAGATACCTATTTTTCAACAATGTACAATGGAAGTCAATACATAGTTACCCTTATTAGCACCACTTAATCTTCCAAATATAATGAAGTTAAATAATGATACCATTTCTCATGGCCCTAACTGGCCCCCCATGCCCACGAAGCTCCCATCGAATATACCAAAATTCGAATGGAAGTAATCAGAAGACGCAGGAAATCATATCATGACTTTCCATCTGTGGTGTTCGTCCAATAGTATCATTGATGATAACATTAAACTAATACTTTTTCAACTCACCCTCGCAAGGCCTGCGGAAAAATGGTATGTCGAGAAGCCTTCCGCTTCGCATGGAACCTTTAGTGCCCTTTCTACCACACTCCTCAACCATATTCAACTCCCCATCCATCATGATTCATGAATGTAACTGCTGACACATTTTAGACAAATGCCAGTCGTCCATATATTAGACCATCTCCATGAATAGCGATGACATCATAGTTTATGTAAAGCCAAACTCAACGAAAGAGTGTTGTTGGACTTATTTTTGAAAAATCTCACCATTGAGATTTCAAAATATGTGGCAACACAGAAAAATACCTCCAAAGAGGATGCCATTAGCAAGGCCCAACACCTTGACCTCATATACACCCAATCAGTATATATTTATAATGTCCTGCCAAATTCTCTGCGCCTACAAACTTAAAGGGAATTACCTGGCACGTTGAATACTATAGATAGTTTGATCAGGTCCTTAGCCCAAGGTCAACTAAGCATCAGTAATCAGTACCTAGGATACTCGTACGATTCTACTTAGAACGTATCACAACATGGCTTCCATCAAAGTCAGACTACACCTTTGTAGAATATGACAAATAGGGCGATGCCATACCATCAACAGCAGGGAGGTTCATATCCTCCCTCATAGGGGAACAGGTACTTTGCTAGGAATTTTCATACAAGAGAGCTTCCCCAGAACTCATACACAAATCAAGGATAGGGGAACCAATACTCCCCTTTTCTCGCAAAAAATATACCACCAACGTAAAATAAGGCACTGGTAAATCTTGTGCAACCATCCCAGGCTCAGCAGCGATAATATTATGATCAGGAGAACAAAAATAATCAAATAATGCAAAGAAGAAGACGAGGAATAAGCAAAAGGGAGACTCTATATAGGAGGCAGTAATCAACAATGCCCCCTACGATCTTAAGCTAGGGGAAACCCAAACAGAAATCAAAACCGAGAGCCAAATAATAACTCCCAAGGGAAAAACAAGAGACCCATTCTAAGGACAAATCACTCTTGTGCCATATGTGGTGAATATGACCATTACACTCACCACCAAGGAAAATTTGAAGGATGGAATTTTATCTTAAGGTTTATAAACCTTGGTGAATCTTACTAGTCCCTAATATTCAAATTATTTTATATTTCTAATGATTTTATATTAAACTATATAAAATGTTGGCAATTTTTAGGGTAAAATAATTTTATACTATAAAATGTGGGCTAATAAGTTTTAGAAAAAATGGAATTTTGCAAATCTTTTTTTGGAAAAAACATGGAAAATTAGACCACCTGCGAATGTTAGCCCCTAAAATTTTCCCTGATTTCCACTGTCCTGAACTCCCTGAATTGAAAAAGCTTCTAGGTAGCCTAGGACAAGGGGGACCAACCCAACAACATGTAATAATGAAGGGACCTTTCCACCATCAGGGAGTGGTTAACACCCAGCAACAAAAACAACCCCAAAACGATACCAGAGGAGGTAGCCATGAGATCTACATAGATAGCGAAGAATTGTTCTTCCAAACAAGGAATAGGAACTAAGATGCACCTCAGGATACCAACCTCTAATTACAAGTACGAGCGCACCTACTGCACCATTAACTATCTCCAAATTACCTATTGAGGCCCTTACAAGAATGGTGAAAGGACCAACCAGGCGCATAGGACATCATTCCAAAGTTGCTCATAGCTATAGTACAGTGGATGATTTAGCTCAATCTCCAGCTGCCATGTTAGCTTTGGAAGTCCTGCAATCATTCTCAATACAATGGAAAGCCTTACTTTCCACTTTATGCACAATGAACCTTTCTGATTCGTGCCTAATGGTTTTCTAAATAAACAAGGTGGGCCCTAGGCTCCCTTCCCTAGTCACTTTCCAAATACCGGTTTCTGTTCTAAATATCACCATACACCATTGTATTGTGGACGAAGGAGCATCCACTTGCATCATGTCCAAGATAGTGTGGTAAAATTTAGGATCTCTTGAATTGAAACCATCAGACATCATGCTCAGAGCATATGACGAGTGCTCATCAGCCCTCGTAGGTCTTTATTAGAATGTACCAGTGAGCTTGGCTGAAAAAACAGTCCTTATAGACATTGAGGTCTTGGACGCACAGTTAGATAACAATATAATCCTTAGGTGGAGTTACATGTACACCATGACTGTGATTTCATCCTATATTTTTAGAGTGATGATGTTCCCTCATGAGGATAGAATCATTAGTATTGACTAGCTCACATACTATGAAAAGACACCTGTGACCGATATAGATGTGGTACTACCCTAAATAGACATAACCACAAAAACACTCACAAGATATATAGAATTTGGCCCCGGCCAATTCAAACCATCATCTATCCTAGACTCATTTATGGGAGATCCCCCTGTTGTAGTAGGGGAAGCCCCCGGAAACATGGAGGCAGTAGTGTGCATGATGATCACATCAAACATTGAAACTAGCCCAAAACTATAAATGATCAGCATGGATACTGAAGACTCAACTTCATAATTCCTACCATATGCTATTTCACAGACTCCCTTTTTGTATCTCCCCCCCGGTTTTGTGTCAAATCAGGTCATGGAAACTATAACATTTCCAAACATGGGTTTTGTAATACCAGTGTGGTATTTGGTCCCTCCAATCATGCTAGGAAGCCGAGGCATTACCTCTACCGGTATAACTCTTATTTCCCCCTAAGAGGTCATAGTGGTTAAAGAAACACCTGTAGTAATGCTAGCTAGCGCTAAAAAGAGGAATTAAAACAAAAGGAAAAACGTTTGAATGTCCCAACACACCTAAAACTGATAGGGCATTACAACCTTGTGCATTATCCAATATCGTATTCCATCCTACTAATATTTTCCCAAAGTTAGAAGAATTAAAACCACGTCTACACACCGAAAGAAATGTCACGACCTCGAATTCTCGTAAAAAGGAATAGGTTAATAACAACCAAGGGAAACCACTACGCACCAATCATGCATGCAAAATATGCAACTAGTATGGGCTTTATACCCATCTTTTCCCAGAGATGCTGTGATAGAGGGATGCCTTGCAAGCCCTAGAACAATGCTACCAAGAGGGCCCCTCTGCATCATCCATGCAAATGGAGGATGATGGGTCCAAAAACATATTGTATGTATGAAAGGAGCATGCATCTTTCTCGTACTCGTCAAACCCAATGACTCAAAGAAGGGAAACTGAGGCCACACCTCATGTCCTTGTTTGTGCATTATGTGATGAATCTAACCACTTGATTGTGCAATACCCCGAATTAAGGGCTTTCAACCATTGGTACTCAATCCCACATATTTTCCAAATAAACTTAGCTCGGCATAGACGACATAAGTGTATGATCGATTGAAGAAACCACCATGTGCGTTTTTTCCCCCACATCAAGCATTTCTAGTCTATTTTGGATTTCATGTGACGTTTCGTCGCTGAAAAACCTGACTTAGCCAACTAAGACAACGAGCCCACGACCAACACTACAACTCAAATGATAGAAGAAATGAGGGCCATATTACATATTTCAGAGGAGATATGGTCACCTCAAATATCACCACCAAAAGAGCTCTACCTCAAGAATGACTCAAAGAAGGGAAACTGAGGCCACACCTCATGTCCTTGTTTGTGCATTATGTGATGAATCTAACCACTTGATTGTGCAATACCCCGAATTAAGGGCTTTCAACCATTGGTACTCAATCCCACATATTTCCCAAATAAACTTAGCTCGGCATAGACGACATAAGTGTATGATCGATTGAAGAAACCACCATGTGCGTTTTTTCCCCCACATCAAGCATTTCTAGTCTATTTTGGATTTCATGTGACGTTTCATCACTGAAAAACCTGACTTAGCCAACTAAGACAACGAGCCCACGACCAACACTACAACTCAAATGATAGAAGAAATGAGGGCCATATTACATATTTCAGAGGAGATATGGTCACCTCAAATATCACCACCAAAAGAGCTCTACCTCAAGAAATTCCACCCATAGGGCGTGAAGTCTCAGCCCTAGAGATAAAGTGAATGTAGCATAAATTCTTATAATGATCAAAATCATCATGGAGTTGTGCTAAAAATAATTCTCTTGTGTCATAGATGGATCTTCCTCACATCCGCTATTTTGGATTTGTTAATGGAGCCTCTCGATGGTCACAAAATCTAGCAGTAGCTGCCTGGTCCATATACTCTCCGTAACGGTCATGATTCCTCACCAACGAAGTATGTATTGGATCAGCTACAAATAATGAAGCAGAATACGATGCAGTCGTTGGGTTGTTGAGTGATTTCTCCAACCAAGAAATTGGCCATCTGCATGTCTTTCTTGACTCCCAGTTAGTGGTATCATAGTTAAATCAAGATTTTCAAATACGGGATTCACACCTATTTAGGAAATACTTGCATGCACGATGGTTAAGCCATCACTTTGATCACATTACATTTACACACATACCAAGAGATCAAAATAAAGTAGTCGATCACATAGCTAACCATATCCTAGACTGGAATGCATCTCGTATAAATCATCATCCATAAAACATCATAAGCATAACATCCATCTTAAGTATATAACATCCATCATAAACATATAAAAATATAGAAAAATAATAGGCACATCATAAGAGCTGCCAAAAAATGCATCTCGCATATATACATAAAAAAATATGCATCTCAATGTTGACTTGAGGGGTCCTGACCCAGGTTCAGATTTTATGGATAAATAGACAAACCCTCCAACCATTGGCCCTTTCGGAAATGACCTACTTGTACAGATCAAAGTCTCACCCAAAGCTATATGGGGGGGATCTGGAACCATGTTTCCGCACCCTCAGAGAGAAAATAATGAAGTGGTCCTCAGCAAATCACATGAAAATTTGTATCAACCATAAACAAATGTGTGCAACAGTATAAAGAAAAACTACAGAGAGCGCGCAATCCTTAATAGAATAAAACAGAGTCGTTGTTCACCTTAGCGTAGATGAGCGTAACATAACCAAATCCAGATCTTAAACAATGAAATCACTTAAATAGATTTATCAACCATCAATAAGCACGCATAACTATAACATATATCCTTTGTACAATAATTAATAAGCAAGACAAAAACAATGCGATCTTAACAGAACATAACAATAAATAACACAGTTCAATATCATGAGAAGTATCCAAGATATGTCCTTTCTATTAATATTCAAAACCTTTCAATACATCAGACTTTCCCTTACAAAACCCTTTCGCGCACATAGCCGGTGGAGACTGCACACATCTAGGACCAGGTCACTGCAGACACACCCAGCAGGACCCTTTCAACCCAACCCAGACCAAACCCTTCATAATGTATTACATATGCATAAACTTATCAAACATTACATTCATCAACTTCACTTAAGCGTCTTCCCTTAAACTCAATCTATCTATTTATAATACTTCTACGTGCAAATATTATTGTCTCAAACCATGGTTTGAGGCCCACAATTTACCCTTAAACCCATTTACATGAAAATTAGAGACTTTGACCCACCCCAAAGCCCCTTGACTCCATTGTGCAACATGCACATAAAAAATGATACAAAATTACATTAAAAATTGTGCTTCAGTGGATCCCGTCGTAACAAGCCCACAAAACAAACATGTGACTCATCTTGAGTCATTGAGGTGCTTGCTCCTTGATCTTGGACTAAAGTGTGCTGAAAAAATATTTGAGAGGGAGAATTGATTTCAAACTTTGCGTTGCGATGCTCTGTGCTTTCTGAACTAATTTTCATGGTGGGCCCTTCAGCGACCATCTCTATGTTGTTTTGAGTCTGCTGAATAGTCTTCAAAGTGCAACCCAATATCTGTGAGAGTTGAAGAGCATCCTTAGCCTACGATTGCAGACATGTTTCCAGAAGTTGTTCCTTCTGGTGAAATTCTTCAATCTATGTTTGGATCGCCCGACACTCCTGCAAACAAGCTAGGCACTGAGTAGGAACCAATGTTGGAGCTACTGTCCTGATTTCTTCGAACTATTGTTCCTTTTTATGGAGTGTGGTGCACATCTATCAAACAACTAGATCATTTTGGATTGATCTCCATACACTCATAACTTCATCTAAAATTTTGTAACATTGGGTGACTGCAGTAGAAATACTATCTCGTTCTTGCTTCACTTCGGTTGCTCTTTGCGTGCGAATCTCTGGTGGAGTCTCAGGCTGCAACTTGGTATGAAGATATGAAATCTGCTGCTCATATTTTATTCTAACCATTTGCATCTCAATGCGTGCTACTCTCATTGTGACAGCGAATCCCTCTAATCTCTCCTCGGGCGCATTTGTGGCCAAGATAGCTGGTATATCTTGGAAAACTTGGTGAATCTTTTCCTCTACCACACCGCGTTGTGCTTTATATTCTCAACACACTGCTTATGCTTTTTGTTGCTGTTGGAGTGATTTCTGGGCCTGCTACTTAACTTCCATGGTATGATTGTGTGTGGTAGCCTCTCTATATTGAAACTCCTCCATGATCGTTGAGTGCATTAAGTGTAACTTTCCTGTAGGTAACACAGAAAGGTTAATATTTATATCACTTGTTCCTTTGAATTGGGCACTCTAGCTGGCATCCATCTAAAGTGTTAGCGTCGGGATTTGAACAAGGCAGGCATCCTTGGTAGCTGGGAATGCAACATCTAATGGTTTCATGCTCGTGACTTGTGTGTTGGTCTAACTCTCCTGAGCTAAGCTCACTTGAATATGGTTCGCTTGGACCTTCATCTCTTGTAGTCCCACTTAAAAAAGTTCTAATGCAGACTTGTATTACACCTCCATGTTAGTCCAGTGATCCTCGGTTGTAGATGTGATAGTGTTTTCTATTTCCTGTAGGTTGTCATCCATCAATGTCAAGACCTCTTCGCTACCTTCTTTCAAACCCTTCCTCTTCTTTCTCGACCCTCCAGCAGTGTGAGACCCGCACTTGGTTCCCTTAGAGGTTCCAGCTTCCCCTATTTCCTTTGGTGCAGATCCATTATTTTATGGCATTGTTCTATTTCTATAGTCTCACCAGTAGTTGTGGGGGTTTATTATTTTTTTTGTTACTTTCTTGGTAACTTTCTCTGTTGCTTTCTCTGTCGACTTTGTTGTATGGCTTCCATGATCAAAACTGGATCATGGACTAGAATGATAGCTCAAAATTCAAAGTGCTCAAAAGAGTTTTGAACCTAAATGAGTGGAAAGGTCTCGTCACTTCGATTCTGGCACCGCAAATGGTTCCAAACTGACATCGTATGTGAAAATTATGAAGGTTTGAAGTCTCCAGTAAACTCCAAAATTCAGTTGACCAAGTTTGACTTTTAAAATTTGGAAAATTTTAAAAAAGAGTATTCCAAAGAATATTTTGAGAATATTTCCTAAAATATTCCCCAAAATATCCTATTTGAGCTAATCAAAATCTGACAAATGTCAGCTTAAGATTTGTGGATGGGTTGACTTTTATGGTTTGTGGCCAATCAACGGGTGCCATGTGGCAAGCCAGGAGGCTGCCACATGGCCCTAGGCTAGTGGAAAATTTCTTATAGAAACATTTTTTGTGACTTCACAAGATTCGACCCCGGGTCAACTAGCTAGCAGCCCACAGGTCCCATAGGGCGGGCTATATGATGGTGCTTATAATAGAATGAGCACACAGTTTATTTAAGGTTTAAAATGATTTAGGGTAGAGAAATAAAGGGGCTAGCCCCTTAGGCCTAGCCCAACCGCTTGATAAAACCATTTCCTATGACCATACTCCAATATGCAAGGTTAATTGAAATCCGCGATTAGTCCAGCAGTGGGTTCGTTCATGTGACCGCCCATCTCATGTTAAATGGCACGTTTTAAAACGGTTGGGGAAGGCGGTTAAAGCAGTAGTTTGGGCGGCGGTCATCATGTGACTGCCCCCACTAACACTAAAATGACACATTAAATGTTAATCCTAATTTTGGGGTGGATTATGCCATTTTCGACGGTTAGCCAACTTTTTCAACACTAACTCCAGTTCCTCCACATTGGGCAAAATTGGTTTTTGCCATAACTCCCTCAATATTGAACCAAATTGGATTATATTTTAGTCAATTTTGTGTCTCTTCGACCTCTTGAACACTTTGAGACAGGTTTGAGGTTGAATGGAGGTGATCGTTAGTATATGTTGCTTCAGGGAAGATGAAGGAGCCATAAGGGCCACCATGAGACAAATTCAGTTTGAGGCCTAACCAGGGGAGTTAGAGTCCTTTTCAAAAGTTCCAATAGTCTAAATTGGATAATTAAGATTTTATGAATTTGATGAAATGGTTTTCAAAGCCTGTAGAGATCGTTTGAAAGCCGAAAAGCTTCAATAATGTTACAGGGTTCATTAGTGCCAGCTTTTGCCAACAACAGTGCAAGGCTTAGAAAGAGATATTTGAGACCATTTGAAGTGAACGTGGTCATTCTTGACTAAAAAAATAATTTTGAATCTATTTACAGAGGTTTTGGCAAGTGTTAAAGACTTTTATAGGTCGAAAACTCAACAGAGAAATTTTCCTTGACCGTACTGCCAAGGGGTGCCGATAAGTGATTGAGGTGAAACTAGAGTAGCCAGAGGCTATTTTTGATGAACCAAAATCTATCTTGACTATATAAGTAATTTTGGAACCAATGGAATTGGTTTCAAAACATTTTGAGAACTTCTAGAGCTCGAAAAGCTGATGTGAAGTTCTAGGCAGCCCTCGGCAAACCGAGGAGGATAGCCTATTTGGGGAATGTAGTGCTCAATTTGAGCAAGTTATCAGTTGGTATTTGATTTCTTATGTGAATAGCATATAGAGGGAGTGGTTTTAGTTACATAAATAGAATTATGAGGGATTTTGTGCCATTTATAAGCTCAGAGTAGCTTAGTTCGCCGACAAAAATAATCATGTTCATGAGAAGCATAAAGCTGTTTGCAGAATTTGGAAAGCCAATTCAGGGATATTTATGGTATTTTTAGTCCTTTGGATAATTTTTTTATTCATTGGAATTAAGTATTTACTTGTAAAATCACTTACCATAATCCCAAATAGTTGAGTCATGATGACAAAGCCCAAAGGAGACGTAGCCCATGAGATTTTGGGTGAACTCCTAGATTAAAATTGTTGTTGTGTTTGAATGATTATTTGTTGCATTATGTTGCTGTCATATATGTTAAATTACAGCAAGAAAAAATTAAGTTAAGACATATAAACAATAAAAATTCATACACCACTTTCAAGTAAATAATTCCGCAAAATTGTCAAGTACAAGCTAGATCATTTCATTTAAACTGAGTGGTAGGTTCTTGAAATACATACAAGTTATCCAGACCATTTTGAGATCAGGTTGGTATCAGAGCATAGTTTCTTGCTTGAAAGAGCACTTGGTTTCTTGATTGTATAGCTTGAAGGGTGTTAAACAATGTAAAAGATTGATTGTTTTACTATTTGCAAACTGATTGTTGTTTGAGTTTGCTTGAGTTTTGGGGATAGCTACTGGTTTGCTAAGTCTTGGAAAGGAAAAAAAGGAAGAAAAGGAATTAAGGCATATTACTTACCCCAAGGGACCTGAAGGTCACTTTTGGAACAAACCCTCTTGACGATTGTTTTTTAAGAAGCTCATGGAGTTTGTTTGTTGTTTGGCTGCTTGAATAAGAGTTGGTCTCTATAGCCATTTGGTTAAAAAAGCTTTGTCATTTGTTTTGAAAGCTTTGAGAACTTTGTTGAAGCTCATTTTTTTCATTGAAATCATAATGACAACTTCTACAAGTGAAGTTTCCTCCTTCACAATATTCTTCGATGATGGTATGAAGCATGACTTTATTATATTGAAGAACATGGTGCAGATTTTGTTTGAGGATAAACGAGAAAGCACTGAACTTTGTGAACAGTTGTTTTCCATGAAGGAAGAGAAGGAAGAAATTCTTCAAAGATTTCACGATATGGAGAGGCAAATCCATCAAGCCCAAGAGGCTTTGACCAAGAAAATGCATGAGGAAGAAGTAATCCATTCTGACTTGTCTTCAGTTTCCTCATTAGAAAGATGTGTTGGTTCTTTCGAAAAACATACAAGGGGAAAGGGTCCAAATTAATGATTAAAATGGGCTATGAAGGAAATGAATTAGGCAAGCATGCACAAGGCATGGTTGAACCCATTTTTGTTGAGGAACGGCCCAAGAATCTTGGTTTTGGTTATGTGAAGTTTATTGGCGAAGATTCTAAAGCCATGAAGGCATGTGAGGCTATTTCAAAGAGAAATTTTGTTCCAAGTTCTAAGATTCAAATATGTAAAATTTGTTTCAAAGATGATTTCCATTGCTTTAAGTCTTTGTTGCAGCAAGAAGATGGTAGATATGCAGCTTATGGCGAGCATGCAAGTTTATACAGTTTTCAGGACAAGAACGAAGATGTTAGTCTACAAATGAAAGTTGTAGCCTCTACTAGTTCATATTCTCATGAAAACAAAAAGGATGAACATTCAAAGCAGTACAAGAGGTATAAATCTTCTCATGATCAATTTGATTGTGTTTCTACAAAGCATGATAATTTTCCATGCTTAAATGGAAGAAAGATTTGTTGTACATATTGTGGTGGATTTAACCATTTTGTTTCGAGATTTTGGATGAGGAAGAAAGCATACAGGAAGCAGATGAGGCAAAGACAACTTTCAAAGAAGGTGCATAAGTTTTGCACATATTGCCAAAAGAAGGGACATGATGTCTCCCATTGTTGGACTTTGCATCCAACTAGTCTTCTAAAGCACATCTAGCAAGAGGGCAGAAATATTGGTGCAAGTGGAACTATGGATTCTGCTATCGATGTGAAAATGGAAGATTAAAATGAAGAAGTTTTGCAGCAACAAAAGTTGCCATCGAGGTGGCTTGGAAAGAAGTGGATGGACTTCTTAACACAGTAAGAAATAATCCTTTGTACATATGCACATTTCGATTGTATGCATGTTTTTCTGTTGAAAAGTTTGATTCAAGGTTGCATATAAATGCAGTTCATTTGAAGGAATTTCTTTGTTGTTGCAAAATTTCGCCGTGGAGGTGTAAAAGATGAGTATGATACTCACTTATATTGCAACAATATCTTTTAGTTCAGCTCTTTAGCCACCCACATGTTTTTGGGATTATGTACTTGTTGGTACTTGAAAGGAAGAGTGAAGGTGTAAATGTGCATGGAAGTTGCATGTGTAAATAGCAAACTGTAAATAGGTTCATTGTACATTGATACATGCACATGTGTTTGTCAATATGTATCATGTTGTTTATCAACTTGTGTCGATTGTGTCGCACATGTTTGTCAACTTGTGTCGATTGTGTTGCACACTTTTTACATTGATTTTGTGTCAATTGTATAGCACATTTTATGATGACTTGTTGTTGATGTCACATGTTGCACGAATTATGATTGAGCCACCTTGGATCATTGATCAAGGCAACGATTTTTAGATTCCTTCTACAAATTTCTCGCCAGAAGTTTTCTGTGTGAGTGCAAGAAAGGCAGTTCTTGACAGGAGGATAAGTGCATCGAGGAAGGGAACTGTGAATTGCTTTCTAGGTGTGCTTCAAAGTCACTTGCCATTCAAGGCAAGTGTTTGGAGGCTGAGGATAAGAGGGTGGTTTACTCTCATTTAATGTACATATCATTATATCAGTCTTTTGGGGTCCAAAATATTCTCATTTGGGAAGTGTGATCAGAACTGGATGATGGACCAGAATGATAGCTTGAAATTCAAAGTGCTCAGAAGAGTTTCAAACCTAAACAACTGGAAATGTCTCGTCACTATCATTCTGGCGCCATGAACGGTTCTCAAAACTGACATCATATGTGAAATTTATGAAGGTTTGAAGTGTCCAGTAAACTCCAAAATTCAGTTGACCAAGTTTGAATTTTAAACTTTGGAAAAATTAAAAAAACAATATTCCAAAGAATCTGAGAATATTCCCCAAAATATTCTATTTGAGTTAATCAGAATCCAACAAATGTCAGCTTAATATTTGTGGATGGGTTGACTTTTATGGTTTGTGGCCAATCAACGGGTGCCATGTGGCAAGCCCGGAGGCTGCCACGTGGCCCTAGGCCGGTGGAAAATTTCTTATGGAAATTTTTTTGTGACTTCACAGGATTTGACCCCAAGTCGACTGGCTAGCAGCCCACAGGCCCCACCAAGCGGGCTATATGATGGTGCTTATAATAGAATGAGCACACAGTTTATTTAAGGTTTAAAATGATTTAGGGCGGAGAAATAAAGGGGCTAGCCTGACTGCTTCATAAAACCATTACCTGTGACCATACTCCAATATGTGGGGTTAATTGAAATCCACAGTTAGTCCGGTGGTGGGTTTGTGCATGTGACCGCCCATCTCATGTTAAATTCCACGTTTTAAAATGGTTGGGGAAGGCGGTTAAAGTGGCAGTTTGGGCGGCGGTCATCATGTGACCACCCCCACTAACACTGGAATGACACATTTAACGTTACCCGTAATTTTGCGGCAGATTCCACCATTTCTGACGATTAGCCAACTTTGTCGACACTAACTCAGTTCCTCCACATTTAGGGGAGGCTTTTGAGGGACATTGGGAAAAATTGGTTTTTTCCATAACTCCCTCAATATTGAACCAAATTGGATGAAATTTTGGTCAATTTTGGGTCTCTTCGACCCAGGGAAAATTTTAGGGGCTAATATTCATAGGTGGGCTAATTTTCTATGTTTTTTCCAAAAACATATCGCCAATTTCCCTTTCTTATAAAACAGATTTTCCAACATTTTATAGTATAAAATTATTTTACCCTAAAAATCACCAAAATGTTATATAAACTAATATAAAATCACTATAAATCTAAAATTTGTTACAAAAATATTACCAAACATTTCACAATTTGCATATTAGGGACTAGTAAGATTCGCCAAGGTTTCTAAAATTTAAGATTAACTTCCATCATTAAAATTTTCCTTGATTTGACCTCCTAAAAACTTTGGAATAGGTTTGAGGTCGAATGGAGGTGATCTTCAGCAGATATTTCTTCACAGAAGATGAAGGACCCATCAGGGCCACCATGAGACAAATTCAGTTTGAGGCCTAACCAGGGGAGTTAGAGTCATTTTACAGAGTTCTAATAGTGTAAATTGGATAATTATAATGTTATTAATATGATGAAATGGTTTTCATAGCCTATAGAGAACGTTTGAAGGCCTAAAAGCTTCAGTAAAGTTATAGGGGTCATTAGTGCCAACTTTTTCCAGCAGTAGTGCAAGGCTTAGAAAGAGCTGTTTGAGACCATTTGCAGTGAACTAGTGGTAATTCTTGACTGAAAACATCATTTTTAATCTATTTATAGAGGTTTCAACAAGGGTTAAATACTTTTAGAAGTTGAATACGCAGCAGAGAAGTTTTCCTTGACCCTAGTGCCAGGGGGTGTCGATAGGTGATTGAGGAAAAATTGGAGCAGCCGAAGGCTATTTTTGATGAACCAAAAATCTATCTTGACTATTTCAGTCGTTTTGGGACCAATGAAAGTGGGTTTAGAACATTTTGATAACTTATAGAGCCTGAAAATCTAATGTGAAGTTCTGGGCAGCCCTGGGCAAACCGAGGAGGATAACCTATTTTGGGAATGCAGTGCTCAATTTGAGAAATTTATCAGATTTTATTTGATGTTTGATGTGAATTGGATACAGAAGGAGTGGTTTCAGTGATAGAAATAGAATTCTGAGGGATTTTGTGCCATTTAGAAGCTCAGAGTAGCTTAGTGCACCGACAGAAGGAATCATGTTCACTGGAAGCCTATAGTTGTTTGCAGAATTTGGATAGCCAATTGAGGGATATGTATGGTATTTCTAGTCCTTTGGATCATTGTTTTATTCATTGGAATTAAGTATTTACTTGTAAAAAATGCTTACCATAATCCCAAAGAGCTGATTCATGATGACAAAGCTCAAAGGAGATGTAGCCCACGAGATTTCGGGTGAACTCCTAGATTAAAATTGATGTTGTGTTTGAATGATTATTTGGTGCATTATGTTGCTATGATATATGTTAAATTACAACAAGAAAAAATGAAGTTAATACACATAAACAATAAAAAATTATACACCACTTTCAAGTAAATAATTCCGCAAAATTGTCAAGTACAAGCTAGATCATTTAATTTAAACTAAGTGGTAGGTTCTTGAAATACATACAAGTTATCCAGACCATTTTCATATCAGGTTGGTATCAGAGCATAGTTTCTTGCTTGACAGAGCACTTGGTTGCTTGATTGTATAGCTTGAAGGGTGTTAAAAAGTGTAAAATATTGATTGTTTTGCTGTTTGCAAATTGATCGTTGTTTGATTTTTCTTGAGTTTTGGGGATAGCTACTGATTTGCTAAGTCTTGGAAAGGAAAAAAAGGAAGAAAATGAATTAAGGCATATTCCTTACCCCAAGGGACCTCAAGGTCACTTTTGGAACAAGCCTTCTTGATGATTGTTTGTTAAGAAGCTCATGGAGTTTGTTTATTGTTTGGCTGCTTGAATAAGAGTTGGTCTCTACAACCATTTGGTTAAAAAATATTTGTCATTTGTTTTGAAAGATTTGAGAACTTTGTTGAAGTTCCTTTTGTTCATTGACATCATAATGAAAACTTCTACAAGTGAATTTTCCTCCTTCACAAGATTCTTCAATGATGATATGAATCATGACTTTATTATATTGAAGGACATGGTGCAGATTTTGTTTGAGGATAACAGAGAAAGCACTGAACTTCGTGAAAAGTTGTTTTCCATGAAGGAAGAGAAGGAATAAATTATTCAAAGGTTGCATGATATGGAGAGGCAATTCCATCAAGTCCAAGAGGCTTTGACCAAGAAAATGCACGAGGAAGAAGTAATCCATTCTAGCTTGTCTTCAGTTTCCTCATTAGAAAGATGTGTTGCTTCTTTCGAAAAACATACAGGGGGACTAGGGTCCAAATTAATGATTAAAATGGGCTATGAAGGCAAGGGATTAGGCAAGCATGCACAAGGCATGGTTGAACCCATTTTTGTTGAGGAACGACCCAAGAATATTGGTCTTGGTTATGTGCAGTTAATGGCGAAGACTCTGAATCCATGAAGGCATGTGAGTTTGTTTCAAAGAGAACTTTTGTTCCAAGTTCTAAGATGAAAATATGTAAAAAAAATTTCAAAGATGAATTCCATTGCTTTAAGCCTTTGTGTCATCAAAAATATGGTAGACATGCAACTTATGGCGAGCATGCAAGTTTAGATAGTTTTCAGGACAAGAACGATGATGTTAGTCTGCAAATGAAAGTTGTAGTCTCTACTAGTTCATCTTCTCATGAAGACAAAAAGTATGAAAATTCAAAGTAGTACAAGAGGTATAAATATTCTCATGATCAATTTGATTGTGTTTCTGCAAAGCATGATAATTTTTCATGCTTAAATGGAAGAAAGATTTGTTGTACATATTGTGGTGGATTTAACAATGTTGTTTCGAGATGCTGGATGAGGAAGAAAGCATATAGGAAGCAGATGAGGCAAAGACAACTTTCAAAGAAGGTGCATAAGTTTTGCACATATTGCCAAAAGAAGGGACATGATGTCTCCCATTGTTTTACTTTGCATCCAACTATTCGTCCAAAGCACAAGCAACAAGAGGAAAAAAAGATTGGCGCAAGTGGAACTATGGATTCCATTATCAATGTGAAAATGGAAGATTCACATGAAGAAGTGTTGCAGCAGCAAAATTCGCCATGGAGGTGGCTTGGAAAGAAGTGGATGGACTTCTTAACACAGTAAGAAATACTCCTTTGTACATATGCACATTTCGGTTGTATGCATGTATTTCTATTGAAAAGTTTGATTCAAGATTGCATATAAATGTGGTTCAGTTGAAGGAATTTCTTTGTTGTTGCAAAATTTCACCGTGGAGGTGTAAAAGATGAGTATGATACTCACTTATATTGCAGCAATATATTTTAGTTCAACTCTTTAGCCACCCACATGTTTTTGGGATTATGTACTTGTTGGTACTTGAATGGAAGAGTTGAAGGTGTACATGTGCATGGAAGTTGTACGTGTAAATAACGAACTATAAATAGGTTCATTGTACATTTATACATGCACATGTGTTTGTCAAGATGTATCATGTTGTTTATTGACTTGTGTCGATTGTGTCGCACATGTTTGTCATTTTGTGTCGATTGTGTTGCACACTTTTTACATTGATTTTGTGTCAATTGTATAGCACACTTTATGACGACTTTTTTTTTATGTCACATGTTGCACGAATTATGATTGAGCCACCTTGGATCATTGATCAAGGAAGCGATGTTCAAATTCCTTATGCAAATTTCTCGCTAGAAATTTTCTGAGTGAGTGCAAGAAAGGCAGCTCTTGACAGGAGGATCAGCGCATCGAGGAAGGGAAGTGTGAATTGCTTTCTAGTTGTGGTTCAAAGTCACTAGCCATTCAAGGCAACTGTTTGAAATCTGAAGAGAAGAGGGTGTTGTACTCTCATTTACTGTATAGATCATTATATTAGTATTTTGGGGTCCAAAATATTCTCATTTGGTAGGTGTGATCAGAACTGGATCATGGACCAGAATTATAGCTCAAAGTGCAAAGTGCTTGGAAGAGTTTCGAACCTAAACGATCGGAAAGGACTCATCGCTATGATTCTGGCGCCATGAACGGTTCTCAAAACCGACATCATATGTGAAAGTTATGAAAGTTTGAAGTCTCTAGTAAACTCCAAAATTCAGTTGACCAAGTTTGACTTTTAAACTTTGGAAAAATTTTAAAAAGGATATTACAAAGAATATTGCAGGAATATTCCCTAGAATATTCCCTAGAATAATTTATTCGGGCTAATCAAAATCTAACAAATGTCAGCTTAATATCTATGGATGGGTTGAATTTTATGGTTTGTGGCCAATCAATTGGTCCCACGTGGCAAGCCCATAGGCCGCCATGTGGCCCCAGACCGATGGAAAATTTCTTATGGAAATTGTTTTTGTGACTTCACAGGATTAGACCCTGGGTCGACTGGCTAGTAGCCCACAGGCCCCACCAGGCGGGCTATACGATGGTGCTTATAATAGAATGAGCACACGATTTATTTAAGGTTTAAAATGATTTAGGGCGGAGAAATAAAGGGGCTAGCCTAACCGCTTCATAAAACCATTTCCTGCGACCATACTCCAATATGTGGGGTTAATTGAAATCTGCGGTTAGTTTGACGGTGGGTTCATCCATGTGACCGCCCATCTCATGTTAAATGCCACATTTTAAAATGGTTGGGGAAGGCAGTTAAAGCGACAGTTTGGGCGACAGTCATCATGTGACCGCCCCCACTGACACTGAAATGACACATTAAATGTTACCCCTAATTTTGAGGTTTATTCTGCTGTTTCCAATGGTTAGCCAACTTTGTCGACACCAACTCCAGTTCCTCCACATTTATGGGAGGTTTTTGAGGGACATTAGGCAAAATTGGTTTTTGCCATAACTCCCTCAATATTGAACCAAATGAGACAAAATTTTAGTAAATTTTAGGTCTCTTAGACCTCCTGAACACTTTGGGATAGGTTTTAGGTCAAATGGAGGTGAGCTTTAGCAACGTTTTCTTCAGGGAAGATGAAGGAGCCATCAGGGCCACCATGAAAAAAATTCAGTTTGAGGCCTAACCAGGGAAGTTAGAGTCATTTTCTAGAGTTCCAATAGTCTAAATTGGATAAATCAGATGCTATGAATCTGATGAAATGGTTTGCAGAGCCTATAGAGAAATTTTGAAGGCCAAAAATCTTCAGTGAAGTTACAGGGGTCATTAGTGCCAGCTTTTGCCAGCAGCAGTGCAGGGCTTAGAAAGAGCTGTTTGAGACCATTTGCAGTGAAAAAGTGGTCATTATTGATTGAAAAAATCACTTTAAATATATTTATAGACGTTTCAGTAAGTGTTAAATAATTTTAGAGGTCTAAAACTCAACAGAGAATTTTTCCTAAACCCTAGTGCCAGGGGGTGCCGATAGGTGATTGAGGCGAAACCGAAGCAGCTGGAGGCTATTTTTGATGAACCAAAACTATATATTGACTATTTAAGTCATTTTGGAACTAGTGGAAGTGGGTTCAGGACATTTTGAGAAATTATAGAGCTCGAAAAGCTGATGTGAAGTTCTGGGCAGCCATGGGAAAACCGAGGAGGATAACCTATTTTGGGAATGCAGTGCTCAATTTGAGAAATTTATCAATTGGTATTTGATGTTTGATGTGAATTGGATATATCAAGAGTGGTTTTAGTGACAGAAATAGAATTCTGATGGAGTTTTTTCCATTTAGAAGCTCAGAGTAGCTTAGTGCACTAATAGAAGGAATCATGTTCACCGGGAGCCTAAAGTTGTTTGCAGAATTTGGACAGCCAATTGAGGGATATTTATGGTATTTTCAGTCATTTGGATCATTTTTGTATTCATTGGAATTAATTATTTACTTGTAAAAATCACTTACCATAATCCCAAAGAGATGAGTCGTGATGACAAATCTGAAAGGAGACGTAGCCCACGAGATTTCGGGTGAACTCCTAGATTAAAATTGATGTTATGTTTGAATGATTATTTTTTTCATTATGTTGCTGACATATATGTTAAATTATAGCAAGAAAAAATGAAGTTAATACACATAAACAATAAAAATTCATACACCACTTTCAAGTAAATAATTCCACAAAATTTTCAAGTACAAGCTAGATCATTTAATTTAAACTAAGTGGTAAGATCTTGAAATACATACAAGTTATCCAGACCATTTTCAAATCATTCCAGTGCGTGGCTCTGTGGGTGTGATCGGTGTTAACTAGGCTGGTGGCCATTCTGCTGTCAGTGTAAGCTAATCATCTTTAGTTACTAGGTATGGTAATTCATACCAGACTCCTTCTACAACGCCCTTTGTGTGGATATGAATATTATGAAAGGTAGCTTTAAATTCTGCTACCATATTGTACTGGTCATATAAAGTGGGTTATAGTCGTGGCTTTGGTTACACTGCTTGAGTCATATTAGCATCATATAAAACCCAAAAAATCTTTTTTTATTGTGTGTGCATTGGGTCCGAAGAATTCCACAATGTCACATAACGCGCAACCTCTCACATATTCGACTCAATTTCTAGGAATTGAGGGTCTTTTGGGGATCTTCCACCCAATTAGTGTGATCAATAACAAAAGCCAAGCATACTGGAAATTCTTGTTGTCCTCCTATGCTTCGCACACATTTTATAAAGCTTCTTTGTAGAGGTAGTTGGACCAGTTGTAGATAACACCCTTTTCACATCGTCCAGTGAGCACAATAACGTGCGCGGGAACCTCCTTTGGTCGACACTTGCACATCATCTTGTAGGCCAAGATGATCGTACCAAAGTGCATTGTGAGGTCATTAATTTCATCAACAACAAAACCCTGGCTTTTCTGCGTGACATTATATTTCTTCTTAAATTTATTAGCAACGGTTTTCCCCTATGCCTTACCACCGAAATCAGTAATGGGGTCAGCACCTTTATCAGGAAAACCCGTGATCCTGTGGATCAAAGTAGCATCAATAGGGATGCACTCTCCCAACTAGAGTGCATCATCGTGTATAAGTGCGAGAAATTATCTGACGTGGATATCATTTATGGGGTTGCGCCCAAAAGGAGGGATCCAGAGAAAATTGAGCAAGCCTACCTTATGCAGACCTAGAAAAAGTATTTTTGGTTCAAGGTGCACACTGCCTCCTTCATAATTAATATGATCTAGGTATAGCTCTAGGAATTTCTTGATATCAACGATGTCCCAATCATCGAATCTGAGCTGTGGAATCTTAGCAAACATGCCCCCTTCCATCAAGACATTCTCAGGGACTAGGGGCATTTGAATACCCATGTACACCTTCTCCAAGTCTTTGGGAACTCAGATAGAGGTTTCGCACAGCGTAACATATCTTGGAAACCGCGAGACTGGGGCCACTTTGACCACATCTTCCTTTCATTCTTCAATAGTTTCAAGGACCTCAGTCATAGGTATTTTTAGCTTCTCAACCATAGAAGGGCGGCCTTAGGGTATTTTCTCATGGATATTTATGTGTTCCATAAGACTACCCCTTCTTAAATTTTGAGGGCGCAGGTGTTTCGACAATGGGGACTTCGAGCGAAGCAGGGTCATCTCCAGGTCGTGTGGTCATCATATAGGTAGCAAGAATGTACCCCAACTCTGCTCGGCACAACCCATCCTCAAACACTGGATCCAAACCAGACATAGACTGAGTGTATGCAGTGGCAACTAGGGAGCTCATAGAATTCACTCAGAAAGAAAAGGGAACTATTGCGACCCCTTAGGTTATATTTATACTTTTGGTGCGGCTTCAATAGCTCCCTGTGCATTAATGAGGCTCCATAACTGAAAAAATGGTCCCAAATCTGGTAAATTCCATTCATTAAATGCATCCTAGATGCTCCCAAAAATGGAAATAAATCTATCTTTTCCAACAGCTAGTTTTTGACACCTCTATGACCCAATAAACCTCCTCGTGTGGATATCGCGCACGTGTCCCACCTTAATGTGCATTCTCCATCCCATATGTATAGTTCTGATATTTTGGCCATATAGTCATTTGGTAGGCATAGGGTCATCCCTATACGGCTTCAGACGACTTCCATTGACATACCCGAGAAGGTATTCTCCACTCAATGTGGCCAGGCGTACTGCGCCTCCATCAATGATTTCCTTAACAACATAGGGCCCTATCCAATGCATGTTCAACTTCCTAGGGTGGTGCGCAAACTTACTATCATATAGTAATACCAAATCATCTTCCTTGAACAATTTTTTCTTTATATGCCTATCATTTCGTGCTTTTATGCACGCCTTTTGAACCTCCTAGTGATAATTTGTAATAAAACGATCTTCTTCTAGAGCAACCAACTGTGACAACCAGTCTTCCAGGGCATCTTCTTTAACAATATTAGTAAATTTCTCAATGTGCAGACTAGGAACAATGAACTCCATGGGAAACACACCCTCTTTGCCATATACCATCCTCAAAGGTGTCCTTCCATTCAACTTCTTGCAAGTAGTCTGATATGCCCAGAGAACTGCTCGAACTTGCTCATCCCAATAATTTCTATCAGCATTGCGTACTATTGGCTCAAGGGGTCCTAACCCAAGTTCGAAGGTTAAGGTTTTCCAACAAACCCCTATACTACTGGACCTTTCGGCAGTGACCTTCTTGCGCATGCCAAAGTCTCACCCGAAGCAGTATGGGAGGGTGTTGGAACTAGGTTTTCGCACCCTGAGAGAGAGAGTAGGTAAATCAAGTAGGTCTGCATTCCCAGTCTATCAAGTTCGCACTAAATAAATCTTATTCACAGGCTTATTGACAATATAATCCACAGTATAACAAAGCTATTCTTATGCACAGATCTAGTAAATACCTCTGCATCCACGTGTGCAATACCAATTATTAGCACAAAACACTATAGTCGTAGTAATTAACAAATCATAGATACATATACTAGAAAAATATATACTTTCACAATTCACAGCAATTAAATAGACACTTTCTCAACTTAATCATATAGCTCAGGTTCACATCAATCATAACCAAACAGATCCAGGTAGCATTAGATGTCCAATAGTATTTCACATATATATTAATACCAAAATCCACTTAAAATCCTAAAATACTGCCTGCGCACATAGCGAGCAGGGTCCACACATAGTAGGACTGAGGACCTCCATGCACACAGCCAACAGGAGTCCTTACCCAAACAACCCAACAATAGATCTAACAATTCATGCTTAGCATCTCAATTCTTTCCTCCCTTAAGACTCAAAACTTTCATCTGCTTATATCGATCTAGCCTACGCATCCAATGGTCCGCAAACAGTGTTTTGCGGACTCTTGTTCTACCCTTGACCCATTACAATGCATTTAGGGCTTTGACCCACCCCAAAAACCCTGCGTTAGACTAAATAATACCAAAAATATACAAAATGGATAAAATTGGACAAAATTCGCAGCTTTAGGGGACCTGCTCCAACAGTCCCCAAACACAATCTTGTGACTTGTCTCGAGTCGCTATGATGGTGGGGTCTCCACCTATGCCTGCAGTAGTCTGATCGGTCAGTGGGTGTAGCACACCTTCGCTCTGATCAGTAGCATTTTTTGCAATTTCTACCAACTTCTGCGAAGTCGGGCCTTGTGTTGCAACGGTGACACTCTCCAGAGTTTTCTTAACGGCAACATCAACATCCTATGAGAGTTTGAGAACTTCGTCAGCCCAAGGCTTCAGGTGGTCACTAAGAACCTTCTTCTTATGGCGGAGTTCATTAATATCATTTTGGAGGGTGTGGCTAGTTCGCAGCCATGCCAAGCACTGAGCAGGAACCAAAGTGGGCATGGTGGCTTCTAACTTCTTGAATGCTTCTTCCTTCTACCGTAGGTTCTGGTTAATTTCTCATAGGATTGGGTTGTGTTGGACCTTGGTCCATAGCTTCATGGTTGTTTCTAGTAATTGGGCGCCGTGAGCGATCTATCCTGTAATCACATTTGTAGTTGTGGTAACCAGCGCAGCTCGCTGGGCACATACCTCCGATAGTGTCTCTGGCTGCATCTTAGCCTGCAAATCTACGATCTGTTGTTCCATCTGTGTTTTAACCACCTGAATATTCATCCTGGAGGCCTTTAATGCTGCGAGCAACCCCTCAATCTTAGCATGGGGGTGGCTATGGCCGAGATTTCTTCTGTAACATCGGTGCAATGTCTTTCAATTAAGTGTTCCAGCTTCGTTTTTTGCACGGTGGTGAGGGAAACTTTAGCATTCTTTGTTGCAATTTTATGCTCAGCCACACCAAGCTATTGGTTCACTTGTTGGTCCCGATGGTAAATTTTCTGAAACAAGGAGGT
Organism: Pinus albicaulis; assembly: GCA_034641835.2. Lineage (NCBI taxonomy): Eukaryota > Viridiplantae > Streptophyta > Pinopsida > Pinales > Pinaceae > Pinus > Pinus albicaulis. Next base: position 824,142,949 of record CM076574.1, on the reverse strand, counting down.
GTGCAGACCCTACAATGCCTCATGTGGCATCCTGGCTAAATTTAGTTTCACTTCTGCATCGGCCTGGAATTGAATTCCCAGGTTAGGTGGGCTGATCACAAGGGCTGTGTTAGGTAAGGAACATAGTCATCTTTCTTCTGTAACTAGTGTTGCATTGTTGGTTATCGAGGGCATTCATACCTAAATCACACTAGTTTGCAGCATGTCTATTTTCAATTGCAGAGCAGTGAGCTCAGCCTGAAGAGTGTCGATCGCAGCTTTCTGTAGTTCTTCTATGGCTAGCCATTTGTCTTCTATGGCCAAAGTGACCACATCAACAATTTGCTCAAGGTCCCCTTTGGTCAGGGTGACCGTCTCATCATGTTCCATGCATTGAGAGCACTGCTTCTTTCATGGCCCTTTGACAATATCACTTTTTTTCTTCATGCCTCGGCGGGGGCGGGGGCAATTCCTCCCACATCTAGTCCTTCTATCCACAGATTCAACTGCAAATCCATTTGTACTTCTGCTTTTGCGTCCTTTTCAGTTGGTTATTTCTGTTGCAAATCCTTTTTGGCTGCTACATCTGTGCCCTTCCCTGTACTCTTAGTTGGTCCTCCGGTATGCTTGGGTATCACAGGTGGAATTACTTTCGTTGTGGTGGTTCCTTCGGTGCCTTTCACGCCTATTTTGAAGCTGATCTTCCAGTTAGGATGCCATAGCACAATTAGATTGTCAATTTCTTTGTCTGTAGTCATATATGGGAGTGAGACCCAAGCTTTATCCTTGGGTGCTCTGAATTGGACATTGTGCATGGTGACCTGAAATGCCGCGATACTCTTGTACTTGTCATACACTACTAGGGAAAACCATGGTCAGGAATTGATGGCTGCTACCAAGCTACTCTGGAAGAGGACCTAGAAGACTTGGTTGTCCTCAATACATTGTGCATCCTTAGAATCCCATAAGTTTTCATATAAGGACCCTTCACACATGTCAGAGGTGAGCTCTGGGAGGACCGATTCCTCAGGTGCTTCCCAAGCTATCAATGTGACGAGAAGTAGTAGCCAGGAATAAAAAAATACGCATCCCTACTCCTAGGATTCGCAGACATTGGCCAAAAACTCATTGGACAAATATTGGGACCAATTGATGTAGACCCCTTTCTCGCACTAGCTTGCTAAATGAATTATGTATGTGGGGATGGAGGCCACCTGGAATTTTTGCATCATCTTACATGCCAATAGTAGGGTACCCAACCATGTATCAGGGTCGCTGATGGATTTTATCTTGAAGCCCTGCGTGTTCCGCTCCACATGGTATTTTTGTCTCACATATTCAATAGTTTCTCCCTCATACTTTTTCCCAACGCGCAACAGAGGGTCCGGCCCTTCCATGGGAAGACCATTGATTTGATGAATGAGCACAATGTCGATAGGGATTCGATCTTGGATCCATTGACACCCATCATGGACTAGGGTGAGCAAATGATGCACTAAATATTCCATGACATTGTAGTGGCCGAAATGTGGCATCTGGAGTAGGTTTAAGAGCCTGGACCATGCCACACCACATACCCAGCTCATGGGGATAATTTTTATCCCATCGTCATCCTGTATTCTTTCAAGATATAATTCAGGGGCTAACTCAGGGAAAGCCTCCAAACTAGCCAAGTCATGATCGTCAAACTTTATTTCACGGAGCCTCCCAAATGGTTCGCCAATGACGGGGACCTCTACCGGGGTGAGTGGAATCTGCAGATAGGTGATTAGACCATCAAGGTTCTTTGGCGTGCGTGTCGAGGGTCTTTGCAGTCAAACAAAGGGGGACAAACAATTGATTGGTTCTGCGACCTGGGCCTCTTCTTGAGTAACATGCACCTAGGGCATCACTCGCAGAGATTTTACATTCCTTGGGGAAGTACAACGCTTCACCCCAACCCATTTCACGGGTTTGTCCGAGCCTTGGGATTTTTCCTTTCCTTTATTCATGGTTGGGATCGATGAGGAGAGGACCTCTTCGACCTTGGACTCAATCTCCACCACTTCCTCGGTTTCTTGTCCCACCGCAGTCACCGATTCTGAAGGTTCAGCAGGATTAGTGGCCGTCATCTTGGCACGAAAAATGAATCCCAACCCCGGGTGGCTACTGTTAAAGGGAGTAGGTTGCTCAGAAATGAAAGGGATGCTATAGGCACAAAAATTATTACAACGCAAATTCGTCAAGGACAAATATTCCAAGTACAAGCTATTCAAGTGATACAAAACCCTTGTCTGATCTATCCTGCTCCTTTTATAGCCTTTACGATCGACCAACGATTGGGTAAACTTCATTTGGAACTTACCATCATGTAAATGATAAAAAATATTCCAAAATATCTTCATTAAATGCCGACCGGTCGCTCCTTCCAATAGTAACTTTTTCTTTTTTACCCGATTTGACTATCTCAACGGCTAGTTTTCGCACCCCTGGTGCGCTCAATGCACACTTGCACTCCCAGTGCACCCCTGTGCTTTTAGCATACCTTCTCTACTCCCATCGCACCTTCTATACGCTCAGAATACGCTCATGCAGCCAGCACACCTATTGCGTTCTGAGTTTATTTCTGTGCCTCCAGCGCACCCCTCCGGGCTTCCAATCTTGTGGCTGCCTTCTATGTGTAGCATGGTACCTACTGGGCTTACCTTCATGGGTGGGTATACCCCACTTTATACAGCTACTCCGGCCATAAAGTAATTTTATTTGATATGGCTTGAGCCGACTGCCATTGATATAGTTGGGTAGCATATCGCCAGGCAGGGTAGCTAACCGCACATCTCTGCCCTCCATGATTTCCTTAACTGTATAGGGCCCAAGCCAGTGTTGTTGGAACTTCCCTAGGTGTTTCGCAAACTGGATATAATATAGCAAGACTAAGTCATCCTCCATAAAGGTATTTTGATGAATATGTCGATTGTGCCATGCCTTATTGCGTGCCTTCTAAACTTGCTTATGGAAGTTATCAATGAAATGGTCTTCCTCCAAAGCCACAAGATGCACTAACCACTCCTCCATGATATCAGAATCTGCCATATTTGTGAAGGCTGTGATGCACAACCTAGGAAAAATATATTCCATGGGCATAATGGCCTCCTTGCCATAAACCATCCTAAATGATGTTTTCCCTGTCAACTTCTTACGGGTGGTTCGGTAAGCCCATAGAATAGATGGAATACGCACATCTCAGTCGCTACGATCAGTGTTACAGACCTTATTTAGTGCGTTCTCCAAGATTTTATTGAATGCTTCAACTGCTCCATTCGCGTGAGGATGATATGGAGCGCTTTTTGCATGATAGATCCAGAATTCTTTCGTCAAGGCCTATATTTTTTCATTGACAAAGTGCGTACCTCTATCGCTTATTAGGATTTTTGGACACCTGAATCTGGTTAGAATCTGCTCAAATATGAAATACGCAATGGTATCTACAGTACAATCCTTCACCGCCTATGCTTCGGTCCACCTGGTTACATAGTCAATGGCAGTGATAATGTAACACACACCTGTCTTTTTTTTGGGAGGGTTGATAGGTCCTACAAAATCGATGGCCCATTTTTCAAATTATTGCAGGGCCATTTGCAGTTCAAGGGGCATTTCATCCCTACGAGATGGCCTTCTGGTGCGTTGGCAGGTATCGTAGGACTTAGAATAGTCGTGAGAGTCACTATGCAGGGTGGGCCACCATAATCAAACTCTCAAGATCTTTTGTGTCATTGCTTTCCCTGCGTAGTGACCTCATGCTACCCCATCATGGGATTCTGCAAAGATATCATGTCATTCATGCTCTAGGACGTACCTATGCAGCACTTCATCTTCTCCCATCTTATATAGATGTCCAATGATGATGGTAAAACCTGCAGCGTGGGCAACCAACTCCTTCTTCTATTGCACCGAATACTCCACAGGTGCCAAGCTTGTAGTCAGAAACTGAATTATGTCAGCGAAGTGCGCATCAACTACCTTAATAGCGAACAGTTGCATGTCAGGAAATCCTTCTTCCAGGTTGGTCGGTTCCTCGCCACTCTCCATTCAAGACAAGTGATTTTTCCCAGCATTCAATTTCCCTTGTTTCACAATTATTTCAAAGTCGTATTCCTGAAACAACAGAAGCCATTGGCAGATTCCCCCCCCCAACATAGGCTTATTCATCAGGTACTTCAAATCCAAATGATCTGTAAAAATTTTGAAGTGTCCTCCTAACAGATAGTGCTGATAATTCTATAATGCATAGAACATGGCCAATCCACCCCACTTCATGGTGGCATAATTTCACTCTATACCCGAGAGTTTTCGACTAGCAAATGCAACCAGATGGTCAATGTCTCCATCTCTAGGCTATGTAAGGACTGCTCCCAGGGAAATTCCAGAAGCATAAAAGTGAACATGAAATACCTTCGCCCAATCAGGAAAACTAAGGCTAGGCGCAGAGACCATCTTTTCATTGAGTTGCTCAAAGCTCTTTTAACACTCGTCATCCCAAAAAAATGAAACATCCTTCTTAAGCAGCTTTTCCAAAGGCACTGTGATCATCGTGTGGCCCTGAATGAACTTTCTGTAGTAGCCCGTATGTCCGAGGATCGAACGCGGCTATTTCTCAGTCATAAGTATTGCCAGGTTGATGATAACTGCAACTTTTACAGGGTCAACCATCAACCCTTTTCAAAAAACTATATGTCCAAGAAATATTCCAAAGGGTACGCAGAAGATACACTTCTTGATATTCAAGGAAATCTGGTGCTTCCAACAGGCATCCAACATCATGTGTAGGTTCAAAAAGTGCATCTTTACTAAGTCAAAGACAGTCCAATCATCAAAGTACACTTCCAGAAATCTATGGATCAACTCTTTGAACACTACGACTACTACTCGCGAGAATATGGCAGGGGAATTTTTGAGTCCAAATAGCATGATCGTATACTGAAAGGATCCCCATTTGGTAGCAGATTTAGTTTTGCTACGATCTTCACATGCGATTCTAATTTGATGGTATCCTGAGAACCCATCAGTGAATGAGTACGCTTCTTGGCCACATACGCTATGTAGGATCTCATCTGAGAACGGTGTTGGAAAATGATCATGTACGCAGGCCTCATTCAACTTGTGCAAGTCCACGTAGATGCCGATTTCCCCCTTCGTCTTCTTTTCCTGAACCACCAAGGGACTCACCCAGTCCAATTGTTCGACTGGTTTGATGATACCTGCGGTGAGAATTTTATTGATTTCTTCCCTAACCTTCAGCTTATAATTAGGGTTAAATTGATAAGGGCACTACTTCATAGGGCGCTCATTTGGTTTTAGTGTGACGCACATAATGCCTAAGTCCCCTGTGATCCCCTTAAGCTCCGAAGACTTTGTTGGGAATAGTCTTAATATTCTGTGAGTAATTCTGCAACCTTACCTACTGTCTCATCATCCCAGTAATCCCCAATTTTAGCCAACTTGGGTTTCTCTTCCATGCCAATGTTAACTTCTCACAGCTTCAGAGGCTTCGTAACATCCACGGTGTGTGATGGAGGGTCTGCAACTGCGAGCTCCCCTTATGACTATGGGATCGAGACATTGTGTGGATCTTCATCCCATTCTTCTATGGTGATATTGCAGCAGTTGAAAATATCCTACATCTGTGTTTCCCATGTTGGTATCTCCAATGCTATGTAAGGGTTGGATTCACCAAATACAATGGTATCTATGTCCTGCAGAGCTTCGTCAAGCGCCTTCGTTCCTCCTGTTAATATAAATGTACCCATAAATTCATCCTTTAAGGTTTCCCAGTGGCGAGTAAGTTGATGTAGCTCCGCATCCAAGTACCATGCGGTGGGAATTGGTCCCAAGGCATGAATAAACAAGTGAACCCACTCTTATGTAGCTCGGTCCCACCATTTCTCCATCCAAGCGAATAGATGTTCGCGCGGATCCCCTGGTCCAAGGAACGTCTTGATGTGCACGTCAGCCAGAGGCTCAAATCACAGGATCATCATATCCCGACATTCCTTCCAATCCTGGAATGCCCCCTTATGCGTGTCCCACCATCGCGTAGGTGTTGTGCGCATGGATGGATCAAGGGCCCACAACCTTCGCTCTCGCAGAACCTTAGCCTCAAATGTTTGCAAAAAATCCTTGATAATACTAGAGCCATAAAAGTAGGGCAGTTCTCTTACCTCGGAGGAGATGCATCGGAAGTCCTTTGTGATCCTTGGGAGAGCGGCAACGGCGAGTACGACCATCATGTAATCGGTTGCCAGTTTTCTGTTCCCCATCGGAGTACGAAAGCTTTCTCCTATCCTTTTCCAGTGATGCACCATTGGGTGTAGGTTGATCCAATCTATTAGCCATCAATATTTTTTACATGTTAGTGATGACTATATCTATAGCTGAGTTTTCTAGAAACTATTTTCCTTATGTCAATATGTCATCTAGAAAACCCTCCTAAAACTTTTTTGCCTTTCTACTTTTTAGTACACCCATGTCAAAATCAAAACCTCATTATCCCTTTCCTACCTGGCTTCAACCCCCTGATCTACCCATCAGCTTTAAAAGACAAATCCAAATCTGTTTCAAAAGTCTCCCCTATGTTAGGAAGTGGCGCTTTAAGACATTTCACCCTTGGCAATCATCAAAAAGCCAAAAAATCCTCCATCTGCTACAGACCAACCATGAATGACCTCCCACTCTGCAAATGAAATTGACAAACAGCTCTAAGTCGCGCCACTCACATGCCCTAGATCTGATAACGCATAAAAACCCAATCTCAAGGCGTATTAGGTTTTCACGGTGTTCTATGGTTTTATACAAAGCGGAAATATGTTCACATCATGGAAGGGAATATTTGAGTTTTACGATTTATTCAAACAGTGCCTTTAAATGTAACCAAGCACAGATATGTACGCAAAACAAGCTACTCATCCAGACTTTACGGCTCTTTCCAGCATGAAAATCACAGTAAGAAAGGGACACCACTGTCTCAGCAAACTGTTAAATTGTCAAGGCCCAGAACCTCCTTCATTTACAAGCAGAGGGTTAGGCCGCCTCCTTCATCCACAAGCAGAGGGCGCTGGCCAATATTGACTTGGAAGATTGCAAAAGTCCATGTTTGCTTTGTATTGAATAGTGAAACAACATCTCCAGGTTTTATGAATTTGAGTGATGGTCATAACAGGAACAGAGTTTGGAATATGCTAAGAAAAAGAGTCTGGTCTGATAAAGGAGGTCATCTGAAGCTTTCAAATCATGTGAATTGTTGAAATGAAGAAAGGCATGTCATTGGTGAAAATTCCAATCATAAGTACCCTGTTTATCCACAAGATCAAATAGAACAGATGCTGACAACAAATGCCATTACCCAGGCAGAAGGAAAGTTCTTGTTTTCTCATAAGACACTGACCTCCATAATTACAGAGATTATCCTTCAAATGGTTTTTCATGAGATGACCAAAACACATGATGATATTTTAGTCACCCTTAGAGCAGTACAGAGGAACAGTGTCACTGTGGCTAGGGCTTCTTCTGAAATACAGTGATGCTTACAAGTAAAGATGCTAAGATTGATGTTTTTCAAGTGGTTTACTTACCATCACATTCAGAGAAAGGCTGTGTCAAACATAGTGGTCAAAAAGCCTTCAGATACCTTAACTGATGAAGAGCCTCCTCCATGTATGAGCAGATGGCCAAAGCCATTGCAGGTTGTTGAAAACTGATGGGTCTAAAAAGTGCAGAGAAAGGACACAAAGAAATTGAATAAAGGTCATTACACAGGTAAGTGTTACTATTTATGATGCAAAGGTATTGATTTCCCTCTTCAAAGAGCTATCTGTCAGACTGTACCTGTAGTAGAAAAGAGAAAATATTGAATATATGTATGCCATTGATGCCAAAAAGAAGGCATTTTTCTTGAGGGAAAGGGTCAAGAAACAAAATAATATCACATGCCAAAGGTCCAAAGAAGCACTTTTCAAGAAATGGTGTTCAAAGTTTTCAAATATTTCTGGCGCATTATGAATGGTCCTTCCTTGATAAAAATCACTAAGAAGGTAAAACAGTGGCCAAAGTTGAGCTATAGAATGCATGATGAACAGGTATACAATGCTAGAAATAGACAAAGAGGTAGTTTGGTAAATTGTCAGTTTTTGAGTTTGGGGCAAATGCATCTCTCTCACCATTCAAGAGACAGATATATCATGAGTAATGTACCTTCAGGCAGGTTCATTGGCAGTTTTATAACGCAATGGCAGAGGTGATGAAGAATTTTTTGAGTTGTTTAGGTTTAAAAGCTCGGGGTGGGAGCCAATGTTCAGGTTTATATATTAAAATAACAAGCCCACTGTTTTAAAAACAAAACAGAGTCAAAAGCCAACATTCATTTTCCAAAGTTTAAGACCGTTAAGACTTGTTTCGAATTGATATAAAAGAATAAGGTGAGGGAAATATTGTCAATTTCAAAGCTGAAACCAGACCCCGTGCCTCCCTAGCACCAAAACAAGGCGTTTCTGGTTGAAATCACACAGTCTGCACCTTTTTTGCACTGCGCGACGTGCCTGGGTTTCTGCGCGACGTGCCTGGGCGGAAATTTACACAGGGCCCTTTGTCGGCGCGACGTGCCTGTACGCTGGCGCGACGCGCCTGTACAAGGCCGCCCGACCACCCGACAGGCCGACCCGACAAGCATTGTATGAGCGACGTGCTGACTGCAAAGAGTGCCGCGCAGCTTCTGAAGATCCCGGTGCTACTCAAGTTTTCTTCCAAAGGTTTTCCCATCAATTTCAAGAGGTGGCCTATGGAGGGAAGCGAGTGTTGAAACCACTGCAAATTGTTCACACCCCAGCATACAAGACCTTTCAAAAACCTTGTCCCCATAGCTAAAATAGAAAGGAAGAACAGCGTTTTTGCTGTGTAAGGTTTTGAAATGTAAAGCTGTAGGGGTTATTGTTCAAGCAGAAAAGAAGATTTTGTCATAGAGACAGGGCTTAGGTCTGTCAGGTGTAACAAAGGTTTTCCCCTTCCAAAAGCTAGGGCTGCGTGTATGAGGGGCCCTTGACTGTTTTGAAAAAGAAAACTCACATAACCCTCTGCCCAAAGCTCCGTGGTTTTTTTAAAGGGTCTGTCATCTTGGCTCAAGATTATACCAAGTGATTTTTTAAATTGCACAAACAGTTGTTTTCACACATGAAAGCTGATTGGCTGTTGGTATACTTAGTCAAGGCATATTTGGAATAATTGGAAAATGTAATGTTGATCCAAGACACAAGATGTGTTGCTCAAACTTTCAAAGATCACCAAGCAGGGAAACTTTGGCATTACATATAGCCTGCCTCATATAGTCTGCCCCTTTTTCTTCACTACATTATTTCATACTGAAAATTGATTGACAGAGAGATTCTAAGGATGAACAGTACACTGAAGGGCAGAGTTCGTTGATGGGATTCTAACTTTGGAGGCAGAGGTACAAAAGTGGTGTTTGATTTCTTAAAACTTCACAAATGAAAAGGGCCACTTTCTAAAGGACAGAGTTGTTGGTGATTGCATTTAACATTGAGACAGAGGTACAGGTGTAGTGTTGACCTTTGAAATTCACAAGTAAAGAGGTGGTTTTCCTAAAGCACTATGCATTGTTTTTACACCTAACCTAGGTCTGCCTTTTCCTTGCACTATATTGTATCATTCTGAAGATTTGTTGACAGAGAGTTTCCAAAGGTGACATCACATTAAAGGGCAGAGTTTGTTGATGGGAAGTTAAACATTGGAGGCAGAGGTATAGATGTGTTGGTGGATCTCTTAAACTCACAAGCAAAGAGTGTGTTTCCTAAACCACTGTGCACTAATTTTACACCCAACCTAGGTCTGTTTTTTCTTTTCACTACATTATATCATTTTGAAGAGCTGTTAATTTTGATATTTTTCAAGAGGAAGACCATTTCTAAAGAGCAGGGTTTTAATATTGAAGATTGGTCTTATAGATGCAAAATGCAAGGGTTGGTTGATCTCTAACAAACTCACCAGGAGGAATGATTGCTTAACACTACATACAGGAAATTTATACAGCATATTGTCTCATCTTTATTGATGGTTTCCTATTGAAGATTTTACATGGCCGAAGTGCATCCAGAGTTGAAGGACTGTTTTTAAGAAGTGCAGAGGTGGTTTATTCAAAGAAACATTGTTGCATTTTATCCAAACCACAGTGTCCATATCTGTCCAAACAGTCTAGTGGCCAGTTTCAATCCAGCAGAGCATTTTTCATACAGTAAAGGCAGTTTGCCTCTTCCAAAGCTTGTTCAAGTCAGAATGCCTCCAAAGCAAGATCACAGGAGTGGTCCACATAAGAGATATGAGCCTATCTCCATAGAAGAAATCAATGCTCACCCATCAGTGCTTTTCAATTTCCATGAAGTAGGCTGTCTTGATTTCTGACAGAGGATAGAAGAAGTCAAGAGTTTTTCGCCACTTACACATTTGTGCACTTTGAGATTCAAGGACAAACACTTCCAGTTAGCAGGTCTTGATTTCAAAATCTCCCCAAGGTATGTATCCAAGGCTACCAAGATCCCGTATCATGGTGAAAAGTGGTTTAAACAAGCGCATCTTGATCTAAAGGATTATAAACCTTTCATCAGGCCTGAACATAGGGAAACCATCACTGCTATTTTCCCTTTTTCCTGTCTTCTTGACAGTTATGCTCCGCTGATGAAAGCCATAATGAGATATTTCACTTGTGAAGGGAGGTTTAACCAAATTTATGCCTATCATGTCCGCTTGTTGATGCATTTTACCAGAAGCAGGCAGCTAAACCTTCCATACTTTTTGTCCAAAAGCATGGAGAAAATGGCTTCTACTGTCCAAAAGAAAGCTCCACCTCAGCAAATCCCTTCTCTCTTTCATCATTCCTTGATCAAGATTATCTTCTTACACCAGCTGGAGAAGAAAGGGGTTTCATGGGATTCATTCATTAGCCATGCAGATTTCGCCACTATACCTCCTGTTCATGTTTCTCCTGCTCAGCCTGCCCATCGCCCAGTGCCTTTGTCTAGTAGGCCTACACCTAAAGAACTCAAAATGACCACTGAGCAGCCAAGTCTACAAGGAGAAGGAGAGGGCAGTGAACCACAGGGAGGAAAAGAAGGCAGTGAACAGCAGCAGCCAGATTTTGAGGGACAGCAGCAGTTGGAGATTGATGAACAGCAGCAGCTAGAATTTGATGAGCAGCAGCAGGTACAGGTTGATGAACAGCAACAGGTACAAGAAGAGGGACAGCAGCAGACAGAAATTGAAGAGCAGCAAGTTAAGCAAACAATTGAAGCACCTTTTGAGCCACAAACTGGACAGGGTATTGAGGAAGGACAGCAAGCTGAAGCTGCCACCTTAACAGTGACCAAAACTATTCCTAGTAAGAGGAAATTGCCCAAAAAGACACTTTCTAGTTTGCCAAGGAGGAAAAGCGCCAGATTGGCTTTCAAAGGCAAAAGTAAAATTGGAGAAAGTGCAAAGCATGCAGGTGAATTAGCTATTATCCCTATCCAAAGTGATGATAGTGACAATGAGGCCCGCCTCCTTGAAAACCTCCTCATTCACAAAGAAGGGCAAATTGAGGTGTTACAAGAAGATTTTCAAAGGGCGAGGAATTTCAACCATTTCTTGGAGGTTGAAAACAAACAAATGAAGTATCATGCAGCCATTCATGAGGCAAGGGCGATCAAGTATAAGAAAGAGGCAGAAAAGGCGCAAGTAAGAATTGAAGAGCTCATTGGCAAGTTTGATGATGAAGAGGAGGAAGACCAGCCTAGGCGAAAGAGGCCTAGGACCATCGGGCTTAGAAGAGCCTTGGAGAAACAGAGAGCAGAAGAACAAGCTCATTTCGAAGCTTTTCCTCTCACTGCCCTCCTTGAGCAGGAAATTGAGGAAAACAAAGAAGCATGGCTTGAGAGAGCTAACCAACATCTGGAAACAAAGCTTGAGAGGGCGAACAGGGATCTTGAGCTACAAAGAAAGAGGACTCTTCACTTTCAGAAGCTAAATCAGTTTGCCAGGCGAAAATTAAAGGTAGCACAAGAGAAATTGAAGAAGTTGAAGGAGAAGTGCCTAGCACGGAAGGAAGGGAAAAGCATATCAGCCCTTGATATTTTGGCCTCAGCTTCGGAGCATGTTTCTATGGACCCTTGAGGGTCATGCATGCCAATTTTGGGCCTGTTTCGGCAACTTTTTGTTTTTTGGCATTTTTTGGGTTTTTGGCCAAAAACTCATAAATTCGCCATTTCAGTTTGATGAGTTGTCAAAGGAGGAGGATGATACCGATGGATGCCATAATTCCATGAGCAGGTCTCCAGCGATTTTCAGGGCATTTGAAGATCATTCGCCCCCTCAAATTGGCGAAAAACACCCTCTTTTTGCACATTCTGCCCGCCATATCAGCAGCCTGCTATTTTCTGGGTTTTTGCACACATGTACAGTTTTGAGGGACTTTCAGAGATCAGATTGAGGTGATTTCACTTGCGTCGGAAAGAAGACATAGAGAGCTTTCCAACGAGCCATCATGAGCCTCATTTCGACACCGGGAAGGCTGCCATTTGCCTTCAGCAAGTCAGGGGACCTTTTTCAGGCATAAATATGAAGTATTTTTGTAATTTTTGAACTCCAAAAATATGCTTTTCCCAAATGTGCGTTAAGCTATTTTTATCATTGGGAAATGATGTAAAGTCAATATAATTTCCGTTTTTAGTAGTTTTTTAGATATTTTATGGGATATTTTGTGCCTTGGGCTTTGCAAAGCCTCAAGGACAAGCTTAGATATTTTGACTTGGCCAATGGGATAGCTAGTTGCTCCATGAGGTTTTCCTTCCTCAAGCCTATTTATTCCATGGTTCTCATTGTAAATCAGAGGCTTAACTTGAGAGAAGAATTAATACATTGGTCATATGAGCTTTGAAGAATACACTTGAGTTATGATTTTTGGACTGCCTCTTGGATGCTTTTGAGGAATGATGAAGGATTGTTGATGGATTCCTTGACATGGTAGAATGGTATAGTGCTTCTTAATGTGTTTTGTCTTCTAGTTTTTCATTCACACTACATATTTCTTGCTGCTATAGATCAGTAAAGATTGATTTTGAGATATGCCCATGGAGGCACCTCAAAATCCCCGAATCTTCATAGCTTGATGTTTTCTTCTCCCTTAGTTATGCTAAAGAATTCTTAGCTGCTCTTTAGTAACCTAAGGTGTTGTTGCTAAGTTTTATTCATCAGTTCCATGTATGTTGAGTAGGATGTATGGTTTTCCCTACCTACCTATCAGCTGCCCATAGTTATGTCCATAAAACTTTCTCTTTGACTGATTTGTTGATCATTTTGTTGAACCAAGGAGGCCTAGTCCCGATCTAGCCCTTTGCCTAAAACTATGAAAACTTATTTGTCCAAGTGCCCAATGACTTAGAAACTATGTTTAGGCGTTCCGGCATAGTTTATGAGTTGTTAGTTTGTCTCATGTGTTTTCCCCAAAGTCTGATAGCTATTTCCCGAAGTTAGAGGGTCTTATACCTCTATGTATGGCTGGAATGTTTGATTTCTATGTATTAATTAGCTTATAGTTATACTTAGCATGATTAATGGCTTGCTATTACATGTTTATGTCTGCTATTAACTAGCTACACTTGAAATCCCTTGTCTTTCACCAACTTGTTGTCCATTTAAGCCATTTTGCCCAGAGATCCCTTCTACCGTGAATCAAATCGGCCCTACAGCAGCTTTACATCATCACTTCATAGCTTCCTTGACCTGTTTGACCCCATAGCCCAATTTATCTACACCTTGTTATCCAGTTTATGTATTTGATCAGTTTCATCCCTCACAAACTTAAAAACTAAAAAACCAAAAACACACTTCATAACTAGCCTAATATCAGAACATCGCAAGTAAACATACCGACATCTTTTACACATATAGAGAGAGCCCTCTCTGAGTCCAGGAAGGCTAGGTCCTTGGGCTCCAAAGCTTGGTTTGATGTTACATCGTCATTTGGCTAGCCAATCGGCCAAATCACGGGACCCTAACATAATGGCGATCACGGTGGGACTTTGAGTCAAAACTTCCTAGGTATCCCTTAGGAACTCTCAAAATCTCAGTCAAAATTAGAAGAGTAGAATCTAGTTGTCTCACCATCCTAGCAAAATGATGAGTCAGTTATAGGAAATTCTTCCAAACCTCAGGACTACATAAAACTCAGAAAAAACCACAAAAAACTCCCTTAGATTGGTTTTTGATAGTATTGGTGGTGGACCATACAAATATACCTCAAAACAACTAAAAATCCACCTGGCGACTCCACTAGCCTCCAGTAGGCCTTACTACCTTGCCAAATTTTAGAATTCCATCCGATTTAGCCACCTCATCGCCACCCTAACATAATGGCGATCACGGTGGGACTTATTGAGTTCATGATAGTCTAGCAAACTTTTATAGACTCCTTAGTCCTTCAAATTTTAGCTTAAACCATCAGCCTTTAGAATCATTTAGTGTAAACTCTCTGTTTCACCATCTTAGCAAAGTGATGAATCAGGTTTATAACACTCTTACATCCTAGGCTGCACATAAAACTCAGAAAAAACCACAAAAAACTCCCTTAGATTGGTTTTTGACATTATTGGTGGTGGACCATACAAGTTTATCTCAAACAACTGACAATCCACCTGGCGACTCCACTAAACTTCTAGTAAGCCTTACTACTTTTCAAAACTCTAGGCTACTATCCGATAAACCTATCCCATCGCTCACTAACATAGCGGGAGATGGTGGGACACTGAGTACATAATAGTCCAGCAAACTCTTATAGACTCTTTGGTCCTTTAGGTACCATAAACAAGCAAGCAGTCCATAGACTCATTTTTAGAGTAAACTCTTTTGTTCTCATCACCCTAGCAAAGTGTTGAAACAAGTCTAGGATACTTTAAACCATAGACTGCACATAAAACTCAGAAAATCCAAAAACATTCTCAGATTAGTTACTGGTGGTGGACCATAGCTATCTTCACAACAGCAACCCAGTTCCACCTGGCGACTCCACTAATCCATCCCTTTTATTTTGACCATCCTTCGCCTTAGTAGAACCTTAGAAAAATCACCCATCCAGAACATTCCCCAATACCATTCTCTTTAAACTCTGGATCTAAAATCTGGCTTCACGAAGAATCAATACCAGAGCTCATCTAGATCCAAATCCCCCTATCATAGTAGATGACCAAGAGAAGATTCTGTGGCAAGCTTCCGAAACTGATCATCTAGCTTCTGGTAGATTCACCCGTAGAACAAGATCTGTACCTAAACATCGCACTATCCTACTAGATTCACCTTTTGAATTAGAGTCATCACAAACTCTTCCCAGAAGAAAATCATATAGTAAGATAAACTTTGACGATCTTGGACCCCTAGATCCACCACAAAGTACTATTAGAGAAACTTCACCCACCACTCCTCCTGATTTCCAGCTTCTCTATCAGTTTGGCTCCTATCATCCCAGATCTGCTCAAAACCAGATCAATAGTCCAAGTTCATCCGCCACACCTGGTCAAACCACCACTGTTCAAACCACTTCATTTCAGCCTACTAGTCCTCATCTTGCACATCATCCATTAGCTCCAGTCATGGCAGCCTGGTACGCACCTTTGGTGTTACCACCGCCCTTGGCTCCTCTCCCAAATAAATATCAAGACAAAATCCCACACTTTACCGGAGAAGACACCACCACAGCTCAACAGCATGTAAGTAGGATTAGTGATGCTTTTGAATACATGGAAGTACACGACGAAACCGTCAGAATGAGAATATTCGCCCAAAGTCTTGGTGGTGAACCCAAAGCATGGTTCAAAAGCTTAGCTCCAAACAGTATCCATGATATCCCAGAACTACATCAAGTTTTCAGAAATAGGTGGGAAATCCAAAGAAACCCCATTCAAATCCTGTCAGAATATAACAACCTAAAACGGGAAAATGGGGAAAGTGTCCAAGCTTACTGTACTAGGTTCAACAGTGTATATAACTCCCTACCACCTCATTTCAAACCTCCACTTGGTCTAGCCTTGGAAAAATTCCCCGAAGGTTTCGATCCGGACATGACATATCATCTGAGAGATAAGGATCCCCCTACCTTGGAGGAAATGCAACAAATAGCTATAAAAGCAGATGCCAACTTAGCTGAAAAAAGAGCTAGAACTAGATCAGAAAGAAAGGTCACATATAGAGATGAGGTCTCCACTTCATCACCTTCCCTAGATCCCCGAATAGATGACTTAGTCAAATCCATGGCTAAAATGTGGGAAAATATCAATGAAAAAGCTCCTGTTAGGGACAACCAACCAAACCCTCCAATCAGAAACTGAAACCAAAACTTTAGGAGGGAGCAGCCCCAAAACAGACCAAAGGATAATGACCAACAGATCAGGCCACCATTCAATGAAAACTATGTGGAAGAAGATGATAGGGACTCAGAACCTCTTTATGAACATCATTTAAACCTCATAGGGTCTGACAATGAGAGTGAGGTGTACCTCACCGAAGAAGAACAAGCGTTCTTTTCTCCTGATCAAGATGAGACCAATTATGAAGATCCCGATGACCCTGCCATAGAATTTCAAAATGCTATTGTAGAAGCCCACAGGCAATATGACCTTAGAAGCAAAAGGAACCAAGATAATGTCAAGAAAGGTAATTCTGATACTGCTAAAGCTCCAGATACCATCCTCAAAAAAGCATCAAGCAGTGACAAAATCAAGGTTGAAAAGACTGACCAAAGCCAAGCTAAAGTTACCCAAACTAGTCCTCTCTCAGATACTCCTGATACTTCTACAAAGGTCACCAAAACAACTATGGCAAACAAAAACCCTAAACAAGGTCAACAAACTCAGAACATAGACAAGGTCTTAGCTGAAAAAGCTGAAACAAACATATCTAAACTCCAAATGCCTTTTAGCTTTGAAGGCGAAATCGCTAAGATCAAAATCACCATGCCTCTTACTGAACTCATTGCCCAAAACTCTTATAAATCCCAAGTACTAAAAGTCTTAAATCTAGGGAATGATGCGAACACTGTTAATCTCACTGATGACATTCTTGAAGTATTGTTTGGTCCAAAGGTAGAGGAAAATTCCAAGAGGGAGTTACTCTTCCATTTTACATTAGCCTAAACATCCACGACCAAATCCTCCACAATGCCATGCTAGACTCCGGCGCCTCGCATAATCTTATGCCGAAGGTAGTAATGGAAAGATTAGGCTTGGAAATCACAAGACCATACAAAGACTTGTATTCATTTGATTCAAGTAGAGTCCAATGCCTGGGTTTGATCAAAGACCTTTGTTTTAGTCTGGCCCAAATACCTACGAAACATCTAATCATGGATATAGTAGTGGCAGACATTCCTCCCAAGTACGGGATGCTTCTATCCAGATCTTGGGGAGCCAAACTCCAAGGGAATATCCAACTGGACATGTCATATGCCACCATTCCTGTGTTTGGTCAGACCAAGATACTCTACCGCGAATCACACATGAAATACATGATTAGCAGTCAAGATAGGCCAGATAACATTCCAATGTGTTCTTTGCGGTCCGACTTAAACTCTTTCATTATGCATATTGATGTAAACACGGAGGAAGAGTCGGAAGAAACTGATATAGACTTAGATTCACCACATCAATTGTCCCTAGTGCCTTATGATGAACTGGACACTCAACACTACCATGATCATGAACAGTTGTGTTTTGAGGAAAGTAAGTTTCCCCTCTCCAAAGTAGGATTAGAGCAAGAAGCACAAACCCTCATGTACTATCAATCAAATTGCTCTAGCTTTAGTCAAATACCAGCAGTAACTTGTGGAAATTTCTTTCGGGTAAAAGCTTTAGAAGACCTACACATCATAAACCTATTTG
This sequence comes from Pinus albicaulis, assembly GCA_034641835.2. Classification (NCBI taxonomy): domain Eukaryota; kingdom Viridiplantae; phylum Streptophyta; class Pinopsida; order Pinales; family Pinaceae; genus Pinus; species Pinus albicaulis. The sequence goes on along the minus strand of CM076574.1, from coordinate 824,125,028 downwards.
GAACCCGGGAGCGAGGGAGTTTAATGTTTCTACCATACCTCAAAGATTTACCCTCATGTGACTCTCCCACTGCAAATGAGACTTTGACCATAACCTCAGTAGCTCAACATTTTGAGAAAATGCCAGATGAATTTCCTATGAGCAAGGATGACAGTTATAATCCCAGCATACCTGAACTACTGAAATTGGCTCATATTTTGTCCTTTCATGAAGAACTTAGAAATGCTAAAATCAGGAATCTCATGCAAAATACTAATTTCTACAGAAAAAACAAGGGAAAACATTGTGTCACTACCTTTTCCTCAAAGAACAACTTTAACAAAGGCAAACACAACAAACTGAAACAAACTGAAATGATCAAGGATAAAACTGGTGGCCATAGAATCTGCTTTGATTTTAGAAATAATACTGCATCTCCATATAACAAAAATCATGTTTTTTCTACCCAAGATCATGATTCACCAATTGAAAGTGCTTTTAATCATGTATTCTTGCAAGATGATGTTTCAGATCATAATCATAAGATTCCTTTGCAAAGAAGACAACTTAAAGATTTTTTCCAGTTTGCAGGAGGTAGATCTGATTTCAAGTTCAAAATTTCAAAACCACCCAATATCAGAAATCTGTTCATGAAAGCCATGTTCCCAGTTTTAAATTTCTGTGTTTTTGCATACCTTGATGATGTCATTATCTATTTCAAGAATTACCAAGAGTACATACATTACCTGAAGACAGCATACAGTAAGGAAAGGAGTGGAAATCAGATATTCAGAGAGGTACAAAGGGAGGATACCAGGTTGTTTAGAGATTCTTGCATGAATCCCTATGTTATGTTAGAGAGAGAAAATTTTTCTTTTCAGGAGTTAAGTGGGCCAAGGGTGAGAGGAGATCCTTACGAGGATAAGATGCTAAAATTCCGTCATTTCCAAGATTTTTGAGTTTGAAACACTTTCAGTCATTGTACATACCATTGTTTGAAATATTGAAAAAATAGAAAAGTCAAAAACAGTAAAAGATAGGAAAGTCAAAAACAGTAAAAAGCAGAAAAGAGGGCAAGTGAAGATAGAACAAAGGTCCCATGTTCCAAAAAATAGTCTTTCGGAAAGCGAGCAAGTCTAAATGCCGCTACTAGTACTTCAATGTCTTGTTCAGCTATCTAGCCTAATCATAGCTGAGCATGTTTAAATTTATTTGCCGATAAGTTAGTGAGTGCCAAGATAGTCAACATTGTGTAAGATTGACTTATCACAGAGCTTAGATTAGGGAGAGATTCTGGTTCCACATGCCTAAAACAGAACCAAAGAGAGAAGCGAGGGATGAAAAACACATTGTACATCTTAGCCCGCTTGTCTAGTTTCCTTTTATTGCAGAATAACATTTGTGTGCAACTTGTCTTTTATGCCGCAAATGCATGACAAATCAGACTGCTTAATCCTGATTTGATCATTTTTGAATTTCATGTTGTAGATTAGAGAATGAAATCCTGTCAAACTGCTTAATCTTGACAGCCGATCTAGTTTTAGGTAGAGAAATGAAGGAGTTCATCAGCTTAATCTGAACTCCCGGCAGATATAAGAGTAGAAATAGATAGGTTCATTTTGCAAAAAGAAAAATATACATTGTCAAAAGGCTGCTAGTTCAAATGCGCCAAAAAGAAGAAAAAATGTTAGGAAAAATAGTGGGGTAGGTAGAAGTATCATTGATGTTAACCATGCTGTCACTTTTCAGAAATAACATCAAAAGAAGGGTAAATTTTGTGCCAATGGATAAGGCACTGGTCTTCATAAGCCAAAGATCTGAATTCTGGACACCTCCTGACGAGGAGCTGCCCTCCCCAAATGGAGCCACTGTTAGCCATCAGTATTTTTTACATGTTAGTGATGACTATATCTACAGCTGAGTTTTGTAGAAACTGATTTCCTTATGTCAATATGTCATCCAGAAAACCCTCCTAAAACTTTTTTTGCCCTTGTACCTATTCAGTCCACCCCTGGCGAAGTCAAAACCTCATGGTCACAATCCTATCTAGCTTCAGCCTTATTGGTCTGCCCATCAGCTTTAAAAGACAAATCCACATCTGTTTCAAAAGTCTCCCCTATGTTAGGAAGTGGCGCTTTAAGACATTTCACCCTTGGCAATCATCCAAAAGCCAAAAAGCCTCCATCTGCTATAGACCAACCATGACTGACCTCCTACTTTGCAAATTAGTTTGAAAAGCAGCCCTAAGTCGCGCCACTCACACCCCCTAGATCTCAGCACTGCATAAAACCCAATCTCAAGCTGACTATTAGGTTTTTCACAGTGTTCTATGGTTTCTACAAAGGCAGGAAATATATTTCATCTCATGGAGTAAATATTTGAGTTTACAGTTAGAGGAACAGCTGCTTCTAAATGTAACTTAAGCCTGAGATATGTCTGCAAAACAGAAAGCTACTCATCTGGACTTTACAGCTCTTTCCAGCATGAAAATCACAGTAAGAAAGGGACACCACTGTCTCAGCAAACTGGTAAATTGTCAAGGCCCAGAACCTCCTTCATTTACAAGCAGAGGTTTAGGGCGCCTCCTTCATCCACAAGCAGAGGGCACTGGCCAATATTGACTTGGAAGATTGCAAAGGTCCAGGTTTGCTTTGTATTGAACAGTGAAACAATATCTCCAGGTTTTATGAATTTGAGTAATGGTCATAACAGGAACAGAGTTTGGAATATGCTAGGAAAAAGAGTCTGGTCTGATAAAGGAGGTCATCTGAAGCTTTCAAATCATGTGAATTGTTGAAATGAAGAAAGGCATGTCATTGGTGAAAATTCCAATCATAAGTACTCTGCTTATCCACAAGATCAAATAGAACAGATGCTGACAACAAATGCCATTACCTAGGCAGAAGGAAAGTTCTTGTTTTCTCATAAGACACTGACCTCCATAATTACAGAGATTATCCTTCAAATGGTTTGTCATGAGATGACCAAAACACATGATGATACTTTAGTCACCCTTAGAGCAGTACAGAGGAACAGTGTCACTGTGGCTAGGTTTTCTTCTGAAATACAGTGATGCTTGCAAGTAAAGATGCTAAGATTGATGTTTTTCAAGTGGTTTACTTACCATCACATTCAGAGAAAGGCTGTGTCAAACAGAGTTGTCAAAAAACCTTCAGATACCTTACCTGATGAAGAGCCTCCTCCATATATGAGCAGATGGCCAAAGCCATTGCAGGTTGTTGAAAACTGATGGGTCTAAAAAGTGCAGAGAAAGGACACAAAGAAATTGAATAAAGGTCATTACACAGGTAAGTGTCACTGTTTATGATGCAAAGGTATTGATTTCCCTCTTCAAAGAGCTATCTGTCAGACTGTACTTGCAGTAGAAAAGAGAAAATATTGAATATATGTATGCCATTGATGCCAAAAAGAAGGCATTTTCCTTGAGGGAAAGGTTCAAGCAACAAAACAATATCACATGCCAAAGGTCCAAAGAAGCACTTTTCAAGAAATGGTGTTCAAAGTTTTCAAATATTTGCGCATTATGAATGGTCCTTCCTTGATAAAAATCACTAAGAAGGTAAAACAGTGGCCAAAGTTGAGCTATAGAATGCATGATGAACAGGTATACAATGCTATAAATAGACAAAGAGGTAGTTTGGTAAATTGTCAGTTTTTGAGTTTGGGGCAAATGCATCTCTCTCACCATTCAAGAGACAGATATATCATGAGTAATGTACCTTCAGGCAGGTTCATTGGCGCTTACAACGTTGTGCTGCGTAGGTGATGAAGAATTTGTTGAGTTGTTTAGGTTTAAAAAGCTCGGGTGGGAGCCAATGTTCGGGCTTATATATTAAAATGACAAGCCCATCGTTTTAAAAACAAAACAAAGAGTCAAAAGCCAACATTCATTTTCCAAAGTTTAAGACCGTTAAGACTTGTTTTCAATTGGGATATAAAAGAATAAGGTGAGGGAAACATTGTCAATTTCAAAGATGAAACCACACAGACCCCCCGTGCCTCCCTAGCACCAAACAAGGTGTTTCGGTCGAAATAACACAAATACCGCACCTTTTTTTCACCGCGCGACGTGCCCGGGGTTTTGCGCGCGACGTGCCCGGGGCGAATTTACACAGGCTCCTTGCCGTGCGACGGCTCGTACGTTGGCGCGACGCCGCCCAGACAAGGCCGGCCGACCACCCGCGACCGGTTGACCCTTACTGTGCCACCCACGGTGATTTTTGCGCGACGTGCTGATCGCAAGAGTGCCGCGTAGCTTCGAAGATCCGTGCTACTCAAGTTTTATTCCAAAGGTTTTCCCATCACTTTCAAGAGAGGCCTATGGAGGGAAGCGAGTGTTGAAACCACTGCAAATTGTTCACACCCCAGCATACAAGACCTTTCAAAACCTTGTCCCCATAGCTAAAATAGAAAGGAAGAACAGTTTTTTTGCTGTGTAAGGTTTTGAAATGTAAAGCTGTAGGGGTTATTGTTCAAGCAGAAAAGAAGATTTTGTCATAGAGACAGGGCTTAGGTCTGTCAGGTGTAACAAAGGTTTTCCCCTTCCAAAAGCTAGGGCTGCGTGTATGAGGGGCCCTTGACTGTTTTGAAAAAGAAAACTCACATAACCCTCTGCCCAAAGCTCTGTGGTTTTTTTAAAGAGTCTGTCATCTTGGCTCAAGATTATACCAAGTGATTTTTTTTAAATTGCACAAACAGTTGTTTTCACACATGAAAGATGATTGGCTGTTGGTATACTTAGTCAACGCATATTTGGAATAATTGGAAAATGTAATGTTGATCCAAGACACAAGATGTGTTGCTCAAACTTTCAAAGATCACCAAGCAGGGAAACTTTGGCATTACATACAGCCTGCCTCATATAGTCTGCCCCTTTTTCTTCACTACATTATTTCATACTGAAAATTGATTGACAGAGAGATTCTAAGGATGAACAGTACACTAAAGGGCAGAGTTCGTTGATGGGATTCTAACTTTGGAGGCAGAGGTACAAAAGTGGTGTTTGATTTCTTAAAACTTCACAAATGAAAAGGGCCACTTTCGAAAGGACAGAGTTGTTGGTGATTGCATTTAACATTGAGACAGAGGTACAGGTGTAGTGTTGACCTTTGAAATTCACAAGTAAAGAGGTGGTTTTCCTAAAGCACTATGCATTGATTTTACACCTAACCTAGGTCTGCCTTTTCCTTGCACTATATTGTATCATTCTGAAGATTTGTTGACAGAGAGTTTCCAAAGGTGACAGCACATTAAAGGGCAGAGTTTTTTGATGGGAATTTAAACATTGGAGGCAGAGGTATAGATGTGTTGGTGGATCTCTTAAACTCACAAGCAAAGAGTGTGTTTTCTAAACCACTGTGCACTGATTTTACACCCAACCTAGGTCTGTTTTTTCTTTTCACTACATTATATCATTTTGAAGAGCTGTTGATTTTGATATTTTTCAAGAGGAAGACCATTTCTAAAGAGCAGGGTTTTAATATTGAAGATTGGTCTTATAGATGCAAAATGCAAGGGTTGGTTGATCTCTAACAAACTCACCAGGGGGAATGATTGCTTAACACTACATACATGAAATTTATACAGCATATTGTCTCATCTTTATTGATGGTTTCCTATTGAGAATTTTACATGGCTGAAGTGCATCCAGAGTTGAAGGACTGTTTTTAAGAAGTGCAGAGGTGGTTTATTCAAAGAAACATTGTTGCATTTTATCCAAACCACAGTGTCCATATCTGTTCAAACAGTCTAGTGGCCAGTTTCAATCCAGCAGAACATTTTTCATACAGTGAAGGCAGTTTGCCTCTTCCAAAGTTTGGTCAAAGTCAGAATGCCTCCAAAGCGAGATCACAGGAGCGGTCCACATAAGAGATATGAGCCTATCTCCATAGAAGAAATCAATGCTCACCCATCTGTGCTTTTCAATTTCCATGAAGTAGGATGTCTTGATTTCTGTCAGAGGATAGAAGAAGTCAAGAGTTTTTCGCCACTAACACATTTGTGTGCTTTGAGATTCAAGGACAAACACTTCCAATTGGCAGATCTCGACTTCAAAATTTCTCCAAGGTATGTATCCAAGGCTACCAAGATCCCGTATCATGGTGAAAAATGGTTTAAACAAGCTCATCTTGATCTAGAGGATTATAAACCTTTCATCAAGCCTGAACATAGGGAAACCATCACTGCTATTTTCCCTTTTTCCTATCTTCTTGACAGCTATGCTCCGCTGATGAAAGCCATAATGAGATATTTCACTTGTGAAGGGAGGTTTAACCAAATTTATGCCTATCATGTCCGCTTGTTGATGCATTTTACCAGAAGCAGGCAGCTAAACCTTCCATACTTTTTGTCCAAAAGCATAGATAAAATGGCTTCTACTATCCAAAAGAAAGCTCCACCTCAGCAAATCCCTTCTCTCTTTCATCATTCCTTGATCAAGATTATCTTCTTACACCAGCTGGAGAAAAAAGGGGTTTCATGGGATTCATTCATTAGCCATGCAGATTTCGCCACTGTCCCTCCTGTTCATGTGTCTCCTACTCAACCTGTCCATCGCCCAGTGCCTTTGTCTAGTAGGCCTACCCCTAAAAAACTCAAGATGACCACTGGGCAGCCAAGTCAACAGGGAGAAGGAGAGGGCAGTGAACCACAGGGAGAAAAAGAAGGCAGTGAACAGCAGCAACTAGATATTGAGGGACAGCAGCAGTTGGAGATTAGTGAACAGCAACAACTAGAGTTTGAAGATCAGCAACAGCTACAGGTTGATGAACAGCAGCAGGTACAAGAAGAGGGACAACAGCAGACAGAAATTGAAGAGCAGCAAGTTGAGCAAACAATTGAAGCGCCTTTTGAGCCACAAACTGGACAGGATGTTGAGGAAGGACAGCAAGCTGAAGCTGCCTCCTTGACAGTGACCAAAGCTGTTCCTAAAAAGAGGAAATTTCCCAAAAGGACAACTTCTAGCTTGCCAAGGAGAAAAAGCGCCAGATTAGCTTTCAAAGGCAAAAGCATAGTTGGAGAAAGTGCCAAGCATGGAGGTAAATCAGCTGTCATCCCTATCCCAAGCGATGACAGTGATAACGAGGCCCGCATCCTTGAAAATCTCCTCATTCACAAGGAAGGGAAAATTGAGGTGTTACAAGAAGACCTTCAAAGGGCGAGAAATTTCTACCACTTCTTAGAGGTTGAAAACAAACAAATGAAGTATCATGCAGCCATTCATGAGGCAAGGGCGATCAAGTATAAGAAAGAGGCAGAAAAGGCGCAAGTAAGAATTGAAGAGCTCATCGGCGAGTTTGATGATGAAGAGGAGGAAGACCAGCCTAGGTGAAAGAGGCCTAGGACCATCGGGCTTAGAAGAGCCTTGGAGAAACAGAGAGCAGAAGAACAAGCTCATTTCGAAGCCTTTCCTCTCACTGCCCTCCTTGAGCAGGAAATTGAGGAAAACAAAGAAGCATGGCTTGAGAGAGCTAACCAACATCTGGAAACAAAGCTTGAGAGGGCGAACAAGGATCTTGAGCTACAAAGAAAGAGGACTCTTCACTTTCAGAAGCTAAATTAGTTTGCCAGGCGAAAATTAAAGGTAGCACAAGAGAAATTGAAGAAGTTGAAGGGGAAGCGCCTAGCACGGAAGGAAGGGAAAAGCATATCATCCCTTGATATTTTGGCCTCAGCTTCGGAGCATGTTTCTATGGACCCTTGAGGGTCATGCATGCCAATTTTGGGCCTGTTTCGGCAACTTTTTGTTTTTTGGCATTTTTTGGGTTTTTGGCCAAAAACTCATAAATTCGCCATTTCAGTTTGATGAGTCGTCAAGGGAGGAGGATGATACCGATGGATGCCATAATTCCATGAGCAGCTCTCCAGCGATTTTCAGGGCATTTGAAGATCATTCGCCCCCTCAAATTGGCGAAAAACAGCCTCATTTTGCACATTCTACCCGCCATATCAGCAGTCTGCTATTTTCTGGGTTTTTGCACACAGGTACAGTTTTGAGGGACTTTCAGAGATCAGATTGAGGTGATTTCACTTGCGTCGGAAATCAGACACAGAGAGCTTTCCAACGAGCCATCATGAGCCTCATTTTGACATCGGGAAGGCTGCCATTTGCCTTCAACAAGTCAGGGGACCTTTTTCAGGCATAAATATGAAGTATTTTTGTAATTTTTGAACTCCAAAAATCTGCTTTTCCCAAATGTGCGTTAAGCTATTTTTATCATTGGGAAATCATGTAAAGTCAATATAATTTCCATTTTTAGCAGTTTTTTAGATATTTTATGGGATATTTCGTGCCTTGGGCTTTGCAAAGCCTCAAGGACAAGTTTAGATATTTTGACTTGGCCAATGGGATAGCTAGTTGCTCCATGAGGTTTTCCTCCCTCAAGCCTATTTATTCCATGGTTCTCATTGTAAATCAGAGGCTGAACTTGAGAGAAGAATTAATGCATTGGTCATATGAGCTTTGAAGAATACACTTGAGTTATGATTTTTGGACTGGCTCTTGGATGCTTTTGAGGAATGATGAAGGATTGTTGATGGATTCCTTGACATGGTAGAATGGTATAGTGTCTCTTGATATGTTTTGTCTTCTAGTTTTCATTCATAATACATATTTCTTGCTGATATAGATCAGTAAAGATTGATTTTGAGATATGCCCATGGAGACACCTCAAAATCCCTGAATCTTCATAGCTTGATGTTTTCTTCTTCCTTAGTTATGCTAAAGAATTCTTAGTTGCTCTTTAGTAACTTAAGGTATTGTTGCTAAGTTTTATTCATAAGTTCTATGTATGTTCAGTAGGATGTATGGTTTTCCCTACCTACCTACAAGTTGCCCATAGTTCTGTCCATAAAACTTTCTCTTTGACTGATTTGTTGATCATCTTGTTGAACCAAGGAGGCCTAGTCCCGATCTAGCCCTTTGCCTAAAACTATGAAAAATTATTTGTCCAAGTTCCCAATGACTTAGAGACTATGTTTAGGCGTTCCGACATAGTTTATGAGTTGTTAGTTTGTCTTATATGTTTTCCCCAAAGTCTGATAGCCATTTCCCGAAGTTAGAGGGTCTTATACCTCTATGTATGGCTGGAATGTTTGATTTCTATGTATTAATTAGCTTATAGTTATACTTAGCATGATTAATGGCTTGATATTACATGTTTATGTCTGCTATTAACTAGTTACACTTGAAATCCCTTGTCTTTCACCAACTTGTTGTCCATTTAAGCCATTTTGCCCAGAGATCCCTTCTACCGTGAATCAAATCGGCCCTACAACAGCTTTACATCATCACTTCATAGCTTCCTTGACCTGTTTGACCCCATAGCCCAATTTATCTACATCTTGTTATCCAGTTTATGTATTTGATCAGTTTCATCCCTCACAAACTTAAAAAACCAAAAAACTAAAAACATACTTCATAACTAGCCTAATATCAGAACACCGTAAGTAAACACACCGACATCTTTTACACATATAGAGAGAGCCCTCTCCGAGTCCAGGAAGGCTAGGTCCTTGGGCTCCAAAGCTTGGTTTGATGTTACATCGTCATTTGGCTAGCCAATCGGCCAAATCACGGGACCCTAACATATTAAATTTGACTCGTGAACAATAGATTTTGTAAAAATATTCTTACCTATAAAGTTATTTAACAATATATTAATATTGTGTTTCTTACTATTATTAACCATTTTAAATTGACATTAACTACTTTTCCTATGTTGAGTACAAATTTATTATACTAGTACAATGTTGTCACCACTTCAAAATCTATAAGAGGAAATATTTTATAAGTCTAGTTGTGTTGTTCAATGATCAAAATCAATTTTTTTATAAATTAGAGTGCAACAAAACAAAAAAATTGATTTATATCAATTATAATAAGAAATATTAAGGAAACATCACTTCAAACATTATTACAAGTGTCTATCATTTTTTCATTAAGTGTTTAAATGGTTTATATTAAATAGAATACTAATTGGCTACTCCACTATTGTTTTAATAGACCAAGTTTAGAAGATGTTATTTTTAAGTGCATTATTGAATTTGATTATGCATATTTGATATGGTGAGAAGTCGTGTTAGTCAAACAAAGCTTTGAAAACTTAAATACTTTATGGCATTGACTTGTCATTTGTATCACCACATGATTACATTGAAATACTAAATAATATAAAACTCCTCCAAAAATAATATGAAGAGAATATTTGATATACAACAAATATTGAGAAGTGGTGTTGGTCAAACAAAGCTTTGAAAACTTAAATGTTTTATGGCACTGACATGTCATTTGTATCACCACGTGATTACATTGAAATACTAAATAATATAGAACTCCTCCAAAAATAATATGAAGAGAATATTTGATATACAACAAATATTGAAAAGTGTGTCTGAATGTATATTAATAGATCCTTCAAAAAAAAATTATAGTCAAACTTACACATCCCCTCATACTAGGTTGTAGAATGAGCCTCACCTCTTGACTCAATTACTAATTATTTTAATTATCAAAATCAATCATGAATTAGAATAGTGACAAAGTAATACAATTTGATTATTTTCAAATACAAGTGGAAAGAGAAAATTGACTAAACTATTTATTGCAAATGTTTAGTTTTTATTCCTATAGTGTTTAAGGATATTATATTGAAAAGAACATATTGACATTCATCTAAAACTTGGATTCCTTACATTATTTCTATTACAATTAATATTTATATTTATGTATTAAATTTAACTCATGAATAATAGATTTTGTAAAAATATTCTTACCTATAAAGTTATTTAACAATATATTAATATTGTGTTTCTTACTATTATTAACCATTTTAAATTGGCACTAACTACTTTTCCTATGTTGAGTACTAATTTATTATACTTGTACAATGTTGGCACCACTTCAAAATCTATAAGAGGAAATATTTTATAAGTCTAGTTGTGTTGTTCAATGATCAAAATCATGTTTTTATAACTAGAGGGCAACAAAACAACAAATTTGATTTATATCAATTATAATAAGGAATATTAAGGAAAACTCACTTCAAACATTATTACAAGTGTCTAACATTTTTTCATTAAGTGTTTAAATGGTTTAAATAGAATATTAATTAGCTACTCCATTATTGTTTTAATAGACCAAGTTTAGAAGATGTTGTTTTTAAGTGCATTATTGAATTTGATTATATCCATATTTGATATGGTAAGAAGTCATGTTGGTCAAACAAAGCTTTGAAAACTTAAATATTTTATGGCACTGTCATGTCATTTGTATCAACACATGATTACATTGAAATACTAAATAATATAAAACTCTTCCAAAAATAATATGAAGAGAATATTTGATATACAACAAATATCGAAAAGTGTGCTTGAATGTATATTAATAGATCCTTCAAAAAAAAATTACATTCATGAATCATATAAACCTAATCTTAAGATATTCGCTCAAGTAGGTCAAGAACAGATTCTACGCCATATTTATTTATCTTAGTATTCTTGCAATGTTCTTTCTTTGGCATCCATGCCCACAGTATGGTATTAATTGGAATAGAGCCAAGTTTTGTGTCATCGGGATTTGGTATCCAATATTGCTCTAAAAAATTTCCATTTTATTTCCGTGAAATAGGCTTCCACCAATCAACCTTTACATTAAGATTCTCACTTTCACTGTCCCTAAAGATATCTGAGATGGGTTTTTCCATCCAAATCATCTCTCCTGCATCCTCATTTGCTGATCTAACTGACTACATATTTCCTTTCTCAACATCAATATTTGGATTTCATGTTGGCTTTGTCTTGTTGCATTTGGGTCCAACATATACTGGTTCATCTATTGCATTATCAAAATCTTCATC